>CM056053.1:381799660-383017160 GCA_029574335.1 Rana kukunoris | reverse complement strand
ACAAGACACATTTTGAAGTCTGTTACCGCAGGTTTTATTAGATCCAGATATTGAGTCTGATACCACAAGGTTTATTAGACCCAGATACAAGAACCTTCACATCTGGTAAGAATTGTAGTAAAAGGGATTCTCTTTTGTTTGTATATTGGGACTATTTAATTTTGATAGAGACTTTAAATGGACATTTGAACAGTCTTAATAGCTCTGGTTTTGAGTTTGTATGTTTTAGTCTGCCGGGGGGGCATAGTGTTGCCAGCTGCTGGGGAGTATTCATTTTCTTTATTTGCCTCTCCTGTGCTCTGTTATTGTATTAGAGTTACAATCTTATACTCAGTTGACTCAGAGGAAGGTAAAATGTTCAGTATGGTATGGTCCAGTTTGCTCCGGCCGGGGGAAAAATAAATCTTGATCCCCTAAAAAGCAATTGGATGTACTCTGGATCAACAATCTGTGGGGCTGTATGTTGTGCATTTAGGAATGCAGATTCTTCTCCCCCTTCATGGGTGCACATGTCAATCCTGTAGGAAGAGCATTAAAGCAAAGCTCCACCCAAAGGGGAAGTTGCGCTTTGAGCACCCCATACCCCCCCCCCCAAAAATATGCCACATTAGTTTTGATAGGTACCTGCTCCCACTTTTGTTCGAGCCACCTAGGTGATTCGAGTGAAAGTTTTCCTCGCCTCCTCCCTCTTTGCAATCTTCTGGGACAAGTTGCAGGTCCCAGAAATCTGCTCAGCCAATAGGGAGGCGCTGCTTGACTCGTGCATGTGCAGTGCACACCCCACTGTAAAAACCGCAAGCTGTCACAGCCGTGTGCCCTCGGTTGAAATGTCAGCTCCGAGGAGGGTTCAGGCAGCCGCATTGCTGGACCGTGGGACAGGTGAATGTGTGTTTGTTTTGATGTGCACTGAATTAAAGTTTTGGTGTTGGTACCGAAAATTATAGTTGGAAAAAAATATATATACTTTTATATAATTGTATTCGACTTTTTACATAATATCATGAATTTGTCTGCCTTCATCGGCACCTTTTAGCACAAGAAAACCGCATCCCTTTAAATTCTATATATGTCTTCACACTGGTCTGTTGTTTTGTTAAAAAATCTTGCTTACTGCATTATTTGGTCAGTTAAACAAACCACACCAAAACCGTACCTCCCTTTTGAAATGTATTGAAAACGCAGCAAGAATGCATCAATAAAACACCCGTTAGACTTTTAATGTTCTTTTTGAGTCATATGACCTATTAAAAACACCATAAATATAGGAAAATTGTGATAAAATTGCATAAAAAGCGCATGCATTTTCAGCTCCATTACTGGCACCTTTTCTCTATAGGCAAAATGGCAAAAACACAATTTTCACTCTGTTTTGGGTCCAGAAATGTTGGTGCCTCTCTAGAAAAAGCCATTGCCTGCTTGTACAACTGGACACACTGGTGTGCGTGTGCGCGCTAGTGTGACATCACACAGGGTACAAAGTCACAGCTGACATAAGTCATTTCTGCTCTGCCCAATCTACACAAAGTTATATTTAGGTTTCATGGAGGTTTAATTTGGTGGTAAAATATATATATGTGTGTATGTGTGTATATGTATGTATATGTATATATATATATATATATATATATATATATATATATATATATATATATATATATATATATATATATATATATATAAAAAGGAGTTCAAGTCTTTGCTGTCCTCCCATGATGATCCGCTGCTATTTGACCTCTCCTGTAATATCACAACAAATATATATTCCTCCAGCGATCAGACTTCTTTCAAGTGTTTTTCCTGTCCCTGTAGTAGTATAGACATAATACCCTTCAGGGGACTCCTGGTACTCGTGTTGTGACACACAGACACATTTTGAAAATGCTAGGTGCCTCATTGCTGTGATCCGAGGTTTTGTGACTTTATTACCTACTGGCCCAGATCAAAGGTGCGGATCAGGAGATGTGACACTCTTGTGACTTCTATAGGAGCTTGCTTGTTCCAAGACAGTGCCTCAAGGCCACAGATATCCAGGCAACTAACAAATTTAACTGCCCCCAAAGATCCCCCCCATTGTAAAATGATGCCCCAGCTGGGAGCCCATATTTTGGGTGGATGTCAAAGGACACAGCAGATGACAGATCCGTGTACTGGCCAGCTGGCGGTACCATGTGATTGCTGTGAACAATCACATGACAATTATAAACAATGAATGGTTTTTATTCATGCCAATTTTTTTGTGTACAATTGTGTTGCTAGTTATGATTGGTCACAGTGATCACATGGTCCAGACAAGGTCAATCACAGCCCACCTGTACCATGTGATTAGCTGTGACTAATCACAATAATACACACCGAATGAATGTATTTAATTTAGTAAAAATGCTTGCTTATAAAGTGAAATTTCCCAGAGTAGTACAGTACTACTATGGAATCACTTTATTAATCTGGTCACAGTATGTAAAAAACATATATATATATATATATATATATATATATATATATATATATATATATATATTTTTTTTTTAAAGAAGAAAAAATAATATATAATTAAATGTTTTAACATTCTGATCACCGTCACCCCAGTTGTGATGACTCCTGTACTGCAATGGTGACCGTATGTAAAAAAAAAAAAATTCAACTTTAAATTTTCAAAAAAGTGTGACAAAAAAATGACAACTTCATAAAATATGCCATGCCTCTTTCTAAATACCTTGGCTTGTCTACTTTTCAGAAAGGTGTAACTTGGGGAATACTTGTACTGTTCTGGCATTTTCAAGCCCAAAAGAATGAGACGGGCCCATACCATGTACCATAGTTTATGTGGACTTTCCTACAGACTAAATAATATACACTGAGTTGGATTATTTTCACCAAAGAAATGTAGCAGCAGAGTACATTTTGGCCTAAATTTATGAAAAAAGTTTACTGGTATTTGAAAAATTATATACCCGAAAAAAAGAAAAACATTTTTTGGCCTTTTTTTTTAAAAACATTTTGAAAAAAAAAAAAAAAAAAACAATGGTGAATAGATTTCACCTTAAGTATTTGTGATAAAATAAAAAAAAAAAGATAAAAGTTTCATATGGGTTCAGTGTTGCATGGCAACGCAATTGTCATTCAAAGTGAAAGCAGTAAATTGTCCTGGGCAGCAAGGGGGTGAAAGTGCCCAGTATTGAAGTGGTTAAGCAGTGTCCGCTCCATATTACTTTAAGGGCCGGTTCATTCTAGGAATCGCACAGAAATGCACTGCTTATTCCTGTGCAATTTACATGTGGTTCTGTGTGGTGTGATTTGAGCCCATTCAGAGCTCACTGCACCAAATGTAGTGCACTTTCAAATACCACTAAAGGACGGCCCTACCTTCAAAAAGTGATATAAATATCTATATAATTTTTTTTTTATTAATCTCATTTATATAACAACAAATACAACACCCAGTTGTGAGGAAATACCATCAACAGAAAGCGCTATTTGTGAATATAAATTTCATTTGCACACAGCATTTCATAAACGAGCCATTACCAGTTATTGTAGCGCAAAACATGGCCTGGTCATGAAGGGAGTAAAACCTTCCTGGAGAGCTAGTGGTATATTTTTGGGCATTGGATTGCATTATTTTTATATTCTCCTGCCTGTTACTGCTCCTCTTCTAATACGCCTGTAAATGCCTATTTTCACATAGGCAGATAGGCTTAGATAGAGGTGCTTTTTCAGGCTCAAAAAAAAAGGGGGGGTAAACGGCTGTGTTTTTTTTTTTTTTTTTTTTTAGCTTTGTGTGCGTGAGGCCTAAAATGTATTAAAGTGGTTGTAAACCGAAAATGTCACCTTTCTTTGTCTATTAGTAGCCTAATATCGCCAATTCGTATCTGTTTTTTTTTTTGTTCTTACCTGCTTCCTTCTCGAGATATGCCCTATATTTCGAGTTGTGACGTCACTCCGCGCATGCGCCGTCCGTTCGTTAGTCCGGCCAGCCGATGCTATGCCGGTCAATAGCGCTGTTTGTGTCGGGGCTGCGTCATTTCCTGCTGTTGACGTCAGCCCCGACAATCGCGCGATATTTTACATCCTCCCTCCAAGAGGCTCATGGATCTTTACCATGTGATGAGTCACATGGTATGAAGGAGGAAGACGGCGCTACATACACCAGCAAGCATCTTCACATAGCAGTGGGAATAATGTTATTACATTTCTTGCAGATTAGCTGCAGCGTCCTCCGGGAAGCTCTGATAACAGCTTCCGGGTGTATACTGTGCAGAGCTTCTATTCGTTTCCACAGTTAACAGAAACGAAGAAGAGGCTTGAATATTTGCTGTAGTGCGCACGCGCGGGATTATAGCACTCGTCATGAACTATGGGCGGAAGTTTGAACAGCAACAGATGCGGAAGACCAATAGAGGAATGGCGCTGGCTTAGTACAGGGAATCGCAATGACAAAGGTAAGGATTTAACATGAATTATGATAATTGCAATCATCAGATAACGATCATTGGATACAGCGGGACACTGTCATAAGGAATATATTAATATTTTGCAGAGTAGATGGGGGTATACAACCGCTTTAACTAGATTTGGTGATGGGGCTGTGATTTCTCTTTGGAAGTGTATCTCTCATCAAATAATACTGCCACTTTACTCCTCTGTGCAGCATCTGTACAAGGCACACGGGTCCCTGGAGGTATAAAGGGCAGCGTACAATTACATTTCAGCCAGATGTCATCTTCAGTTTTGTCATTTGCTACAAATGTCACTTTACAATTTCATGTAAAATCTCAAATCGCAATAATATTGAATGGTTATTTCATTTTGCAGTAAAAAAAAAACTCAAAACAAACCAGCAGCTCCTCTGGCGGTAGTGATATATATATATATGTGTGTGTGTATGTATATATATAGTGTGTGTGTGTGTGTGTGTTTGGGGATTCTGGCTGGAATTTGCATGGTTAATTATCAACCAGCTGCTGCACCTGCATCCCTTTTTAGATTTGATTTCCTATTGGGAGTATCTCATTAAAAATTGATTTTTTCTTGCAGGGGATGTCTGATATCCGACTTGTATCTTAGTGCAGACTTCTGGGGTAATCAGTGAGCCAATCACACAAGCAGGAAATTGTTTCTGGGGGCCTTCTGTATACATAACACCTCCATACATACTGCATGTTATAGAAAATTACAGAGAGATTAAAAAAGGAAAGGTAATTTTTTAATAACATTTAATTACATGTGACTTGTGTCGCAATTATATATAATATATACATTTTTTTCCCCCCAACGAAAGTGGTTAGACCTTAAAGTGTGTATATATAGCCCAAATTTTCCTTTTTTTTTTAGTTTTGATTACAGTTTTTTTTTTTTTAAACAAGTAAATCTAATAGAGCTTTGAGATATAATCTGAAGAAAAGGTGATGGAAAAGCATCTGGTGACAACGAACAGGATATCCCTCATTTTGTTGAGATATTTTTTTCGCTTCCTAATGGAAGACAGACAGCAAAAAAGAAAAAAAAAAAAAAAAAAAAAAAAACTGACAAATGTTTAATTTGTCAGTTTTTTTTATTTTTTTTTAATTTTTGCTGTCTGTCTTCCATTAGGAAGCGAGAAAAATATCTCAACAAAATGAGGGATATCCTGTTCGTTGTCACCAGATGCTTTTCCATCATTTTATTCATTTCTTCAGTTACTTCCTGGTTTCTATGCCTAGGCAAATGTCATACACCCAGCAGCCTTCAGGAGGGGAGGAGGGGCTTTCTCAGCGATGTACACTCTCCTGCTGCTGTTCCGTCAGATTAGGCGACCCGTGAAAATCTTGTTTCAGAAGCCACGTTCCTTCACGGCCATCTTGGTACACCCGCAATTAGCTACAGTAAGCCTTCAGTCTGAAGTCGTCAAGAGGACATCTATTTACACCCACCGAAATCCTGCGTTTTTAACGTGATTGTGCTGCTATTTTGTACAGGTCACCAATGTAAAAAGCTGAAAAAAAAAAACCTGCAACCTGCCCCAAAAAAGCTCTTGTTCTTTTTTTGAGCTTAAAGTGGTGTTCCACCTTCTTTTTTTTTTTTTTTTTAAGTCAGCAGCTACAAGTACTGCAGCTGCTGACTTTTTTTAAATATGGACACTTGCCTGTCCAGGGCGCCCGCAATGTTGGCACCCAAAGCCGATCTGTCCCTCGGCTCTCGGGTGTTGCCGGCGCCATCTTCGGTAAGGGAATCAGGAAGTGAAGCCTTGTGGCTTCACTTCCTGGTTCCCTACTGCAAATGCGCAAGTTGCACTGCGCGAACTTAATGGTCCATGCTGTCTTTTAGGACCTGTGTGTCTCCCAGAAGACAGCGTGGGGGGCAACGACGGAGAAGGTGCCAGACTTAGTGTATATATCCACAGATATCTATGCCTGGAAGTGGGAGCAAATACCTGTATTGCACAGGTATCTGATTCCCACCCCTCCCCCTGAAAGGTGTCAAATGTGACACCGGAGTGGGGGAGGATTCCAAAAAGCGGAAGTTTCATTTTTGGATGGAACTCCGCTTTAAGGCCCCTTTCACACTGGGGCGGGAGGTGCGGTAAAGCGTCACTAAAAATAGCAGAGCTTTACCGCTAATTTTGCGGCGCGCAGAGGCACATTGCTGGTGGTATAGCCGTGCTGTCCCATTGTTTTCAATGGGCGGGAGCGATAAACACACTGCTCCTTCACCAATCCAAAGATGTGGCTGGTGCACCGCTCCAGTGTGAAAGCCCTCGGGGCATTCACACTGAAGAAACTGAGGCCGCTGTTTAGGGTCGGTTTGCAGGCGCTATTTTTAGCGCAATAGAACCTGCAAACCGCTCCAGTGTGAAAGGGGTCTAATAGGTTTTTGCTTCAGGTGACAAAATGCTCAGATGTGAACAGGTGCCATTGAAATGATTGGGATTTTGCTTGTTTGGGTGTCTTTCAGGCGTTTTTTTGTGTGCATTTTTTAAGCTGAGAACGCTTATGCCGCGTACACACGGTCGTTTTTTGCGATGAAAAAAAACGACGTTTTTTGTGAAGTAAAAAACGACGTTTTTGAAACGTCACTTTCAAAGACGATGTTGCATACACACCATCGTTTTTTTCACAAAAAACGAGGTTACGTTCACCACACTTTTCCATTGAAGCTCGCTTCATAACTAGCTTCTGGGCATGCACGGGTTGAAAAACGTCGTTTTAAACGACGTTTTTGCTACACACGGTGACTTTTTGTGAAACAAAAAACGACGTTTTGAAAAACGACACAAAAAATTCAAGCATGTTGGAATTTTTTTTTGGTCGTTTTTTTGAAGACAAAAAACGACGTTTTGCCCACACACGATCAATTTAAATGACGTTTTAAAAAACAACGTTTTTTTTCATCGCAAAAAACGACCGTGTGTACGCGGCATTAGGCGTGAATGCAGCCTAAAAGAGCAAAGATCTGCAGAGTCGGCAATAGAACAGGGAATGTTTTTTATTTGGTGTGGTGACAAAGTGACTTTAAGCACTCCAGTATATGAATACTTGGTTAGAACGTTCTCCTGTGGATTGCATCTCGCCATTCCCTTTGGGTGTACTTTTTTATTAATCAAATTTCAGTTTCCTAATTATATCCCAGACTGTATATGTAAACTCCCTCGTCCTTGTGAGAAAATGAAACATCATTCCTCCAACTCTGGCACAGCGCTATGTACATAATCATGAGTAATAAGGATTTTCGGATATTTAGAGTTGATTTAGGAAGCAATTAAACTCTGGTTGGAGACATCTCAGTTTTTGTGACCTATAAATCTCTGCAAATGGTTTGAAAGTTGAACAAGCTTGTCTTTGTGTGTTTTCACATAACAAAGAACAATTGCGAATAGTTTCTGCAATCGGTTATTGTGGGTATGAATTTTAGAATGACTGACTGTTATCCGCCAACCTTAGATCCAGACTGGCCATGCATGGACAAGAATTGCTAGAAATCCTCTAGGGGGCGCTCTGTAACAGAGATTGTAAGCATCTTCTTGTGCTGTGAACCTCAGAACCCTATCATACTTTCATTCCAAAAGCGAGTGAAGGATTGATTCAGTCTGCAAAAGTAGAAGAATATGTAGTATCTCTGTGATTGGTATCTGTAAAGCCGGATCTTGCAGCCACCTGTGACACTTAGGCCCCTTTCACACTGAGGCGGTTTGCAAGCGCTATTGCGCTAAAAATAGCGCCTGCAAACCGACCCTAAACAGCGGCTGCTGTTACTCCAGTTTGAAGGCCCGAGGGCTTTCACACTGGAGCGGTGCGCTAGCGGGACTACTCTAAAAGTCCTGCTAGCAGCGTCTTTGAAATCGTGAGAGGCGTGGTGTATATTTACCGCTCCTTCCCATTGAAAGCAAAGGGAAACCGCGGCTGTTCCGTCGGCAATGCGCCTCTGCAGAGGCACATTGCTGGTGGTATTGACCCTTTTTCGGCCCACTAGTGGGGTAAAAACTGCACCGCTCGCGGCCAAATACCGCCGCAATTCCGACGGTATAGCGCCAATAAAAATACACATCAGATTCCACTACATGCCCGTACCCCCCCACCCCCCCTTGTCCCAAGATCACAGCACCCCCCTCCTCCTCTGTACTTACATGCTGCTCTGCGCACAGAGGGAACAATGAGGAAAATACATTTGCCTGATTTTCTTATATTGTGCACCCCACTTTAGGCTGGATTGTCACCATTCAATGCATGTTTTTATGCATTTTATTGTGGATTTTTAAAATGCACTAATGTGCATTTTCAGTGTGTTTTTATGTACTGCCATTGTTATCAATACGCCCTTAAAAATGCACAGATGACCATGAACCCTCAATAAAAGCATCAGTACAGCGAGGACTTGGACTATTAAATACACTACCGTGTTATTTATTTTCTATTACAATTGACACATTTTATCAGTTAGGGCGGCACTTGTTATCGACAAGATGCACACGAGTAGAAGCAATAGCACTTATTAGAGAATCTGATCTGTTTTCATACATTAAGTGACCGCTCTTCTTCTTAACTACTTGACCCCTGGGCCATAGTTAAATGACCGCCTCAAGGTGGCTCTATAAATCCACGATGACGTCTTTTGACGTCTTTGCGTCCTCTAGCCACTGGGGGGCGTGCGTGCACACCCGGCACGTCCCCGAGATGCCGATGCGCGTGCCAGGCGGCCGCGATGTCTGCCAGGAACCCCCGATCGGCAATGATAGAGCAGGGACGTGGAGCTCTGTGTGTGTGTTTTTCTTTTATTATAAGTGATCATATAATCCCCGCCCATTTCACCTACCTGCCCCGCCCTACTAGATGTCAATAATGTAGGCATGGCAGAAGAGAGTGGGGGCTTGCCATTCTACATTCTGGAGTCGCCCCCAAAGATGATGAAAATTGTCAGTCACCCGGGAGCAGCTGGAATACAATTGTTGTTGTTGTTATACAGGATTTATATAGCGCCAACAGTTTGCGCAGTGCTTTAGAACATGAGGGCAGACAGTACAGTTTTAATTAGGGTTGTCCCGATACCACTTTTTTAGGACCGAGTACAAGTACCGATACTTTTTTTTTCATGTACTCGCCGATACCGAATACCGATACTTTTTTTAAATGTCATATGACAGTTTTCAAACCACAATACAGACTAAGGATATTTTCTTTAGAATTATGAAGAACTCTAACTCAAGACATTATAAAAGAATAAAAATGAATGAAAAAAAAAATGTTTTATTTGCTTGTCACGCAGTAGTAAAAAACTCAAAGAATTTTCACAGAACAAAGTATTCTATTTAGGCATCGGGAGCATTTGCACGCGTACAAGTACTCCCGCAAATACTCGGTACTCGGTATCGGTATCTGGACAACCCTAGTTTTAATACAATTCAGTACAGGAGGGTTCAGAGAGCAATAGAAGATTTAAGATTTAAGGGAGTGAATGGCTTCCCCATTATACACCTGAGGAGCATGTGCAGTAAAGGTGGCAACGCAATGGCAAGAGGATCAGCTGCTATTGTGTTGCCATAGATAAGGAGTAAGAAACTCTAAACCGCAGGATCAGCCAGGTATCTAGTACTGTACAAGCTGAATATTCGAAAAGCTTAAAAAAAACAGATACTGAATATTATTTTTTTTCACCCTTTATGCTCGCAGGGATCTCCAAACTACGGCTCTCCAGCGACTGCGGAACTACACGTCCCATGAGGCATTGTAAAACTGGCATTCACAGACATGAGTAGGCATGATGGGAATTGTAGTTCCTGAATAGTTAACTGGAGGGCTCCAGTTTGGAGACCCCCTACAAGGGGGAGTGTGGGCGAGTTGGTAACTACTTTGCGGTTCCATCCAGCAGTGGTTGGGAGGTACACGTGGCAATTTGGTATAAGTGGCATTCAAATACCTGAGGGGGTGGTTTGGGTTGCTTTCTATTGATCAAAGTTTGGGAAGACTGCCAATGGAGATTCTGAGTGTGTGCAAGTCACATATTTGTCATTCACCGTGTTTTTCAGCAGATAGCACAATTTTCTACTCTTCTGTGTCTTCGTATTTCAGCTGAACTGCTGTCACCTCTCCTGGGAGACGGAGAAACCCGCAGAACTGAGCCTGCAGCTCCTGAGGCATCCTGATATTCTAATGAGTCAAACTATGCCGACCTTGATTGGAAGCGTTCCTCCCTCGTGCATATACTGAGAAATATCACAGATAGCATGTGTGCCTGTGGATTTTCTTTGCGTTAATTCACTGTGACAGCTATGCTGTTTGATGCATTGGTGCAGAATAATTGCAGATGTAAATATATTAATAAAAAAATAAATTGAAAAGTATTCTAGCAACAAGTTTATACTGTACAGGAATGTCCCATAACCAGGACAAAATATATTTTTCTGAGTTTATGTATTTAATGATAGTTTTTTTTTTTTTTTAAGGTTTCCATTATATTTGTCTTGTATAAAAGAGGATAGGATTCATTTTTTCGTTGGAGGTATTCCTAGTTTGCAGTAAAGTTACCCTACCCAATCTTGTTTGGACTGACCTAAACTACCGTTTCTACTCGAGTATAAGCCGCGTTTTTCAGCAATTTTTTATGCTGAAAAATCCCCTCTCGGCTTATACTCGAGTCAGCAATGTGTTAACTAGTCGGTAGCCGTTGCCGGGTGTGCTGCGCATGTGCGAGCACGTCCACAAGAACATCTTTCTTTGGTTTGCGATAGGGGGATTATAATGCGTTGAACGAAGAACGTGCTCGCCCATGCGCAATACACCCAGCAATGGCCGCTGTCTACAGTAAACACAGCGCGAGAAGTTGGTAAAACATGGAACAAGGTATTTGATGCTGCAAATGGGCACAGCGAGGCTGCAAGACTGCAAGGTTGTTGACCCTCTTTCCACTTACAGTAGCTACTGCATTTCCCACCCTAGGCTTATACCCAAGTCGACAAGCTTTCCCAGTTTTTTGTGGTAAAATTAGGTGCCTCAGCTTATATTTGGGTCGGCTTAAACTCAACACTCAACTCAACTTCTCAAATTTTATGTAAAAAAAAAATGTTGCTAGAAAATAACTTGGAACCCCCAATTATTATTATTATTATTATTATTCTTTTTTTATTCTTTTTTTTTTTTAGCAGAGGCTCTTGGGGGGAAAAAAATGTCGGTGTTGCAATTTTTACATCACTTGCTATTTACTCTGCATTTTTTTAAAGAAGTTGTAAAGGAAAACGTTTTTTCACCCTAATGCATTCTATGCCCCTCGAAAGTCCCACTCTTGGCCCCGACATCCTCTTTGCCGCTCAGCCTGGCCGCTGATTGGCTAGAGCTGATGGATTGAAAGCAGCGCAGCCATTGGCTGGCGCTGCTGTCAATCACATCCAATGACGCGGCGCGCCGAGGGGCGGGGTCGAGTGATAAGGTGAGCGGCTATGGCCACTCGCTGTATGACAGGAGCGCACCCGCAAGGACTACACACAATGCAAGCTCTTTCGCATTAACGTGTGTAGTTCGTGCGAGGAAGACCAAAGACAGCCGCCGAGGGACCCCAGAAGACCAGGTTTGGGGCCATTCTGTGCAAAACGAACTGCACAGAGGAGGGAAGTATAACATGTTTGTTATTTTAAAAAAATTTTTTTTTTCCTTTTAGTGACCCTTTTACTGCGGCAGGTCGGCTCTCCTGGGCGAGAGCCCGTAGCTCTACGTTGGCTACCTTCGCGGCCACTAGGGGCACCAGCGATTGCTCGATACAGAGCGAGGACCGGGAGCTTTGTGTGTAAACACAAAGCTCCCGGTCCTGTCAGTGAGAGAAATGCTGATCTTCTGTTCATACAATGTATGAACGGAAGATCAGTGATTTCCCCTAGTAAATCCATCCCCCCATACAGTTAGAACACACCCAGGAACATACTTAACCCCTTCCCCGCCCCCTAGTGTTAACCCCCCTCACTGCCAATGGCATTTTTATAGTAATCCAATGCATTTTTATAGCACTGATCGCTATAAAAATGCAAATGGTCCCAAAAATGTGTCAAAAGTGTCCGAAGTGTCCGCCATAATGTCGCAGTACTGAAAAAAACGCTGATCGCCACCATTACTAGTAAAAAATATATATTAATAAAAATGCCATAAAACTACCCCCTATTTTGTAAATGCTATAACTTTTGTGCAAACCAATCAATAAACGCTAATTGCGATATTTTTCGTAAAAAAAAAATATGTAGAAGAATACGTATCGGCCTAAACTGAGGAAAAAAATATTTTTTTATATATTTTTGGGGGATATTTATTATAGCAAAATGTAAAAAATATAGATTTTTTTTCAAAATAGTCGCTCTATTTTTGTTTATAGCGCAAAAAATAAAAACCGCAGAGATGATCAAATACCACCAAAAGAAAGCTCTATTTGTGGGAAAAAAAGGACGCCAATTTTGTTTGGGAGCCACGTCACACGACTGCGCAATTGTCCGTTAAAGCAACACAGTGCCGAATCACAAAAAGTGCTCTGGTCATTGGGCAGCAATATGGTCTGGGGGTTAAGTGGTTAAAGCGGAGGTTCACCCTAAATATAATCTTTCCCATGTGATCCAGCATACTGGCATCAGTGCCAGTATGCTGTTTTTTTTTTTTTTTTAAATCCCCCACTTACTGTGTAATCTTTATTTTTGATTTCTTTCCCCGCGGTGGTTGGCGCCTGTATAGCCCATCACGGCTTCCGAAAATAGCCGATTTTGGACTCGGGTTTTTCCGGTGCAATGCGGCGCCTGCGCACAGACCTAGGAGCTGACTGTGCAGGCGCCGTATTTCTCCGAGTCCTATTTCGGCTTTTTTCGGAGGGCGTGACGCGCCATAGCCATAGGACTCGGAGAAATACGGCGCCTGCGCAGTCAGCTCCTAGGTCTGTGCGCAGGCGCCGCATTGCGCCGGAAATACCCGAGTCCTAATTCGGGTATTTTCGGAAGCCGTGATGGGCTATACAGGCGCCATCCACCACGGGGGAAAGAAATCAAAAATAAAGATTACACAGTAAGTGGGGGATTTAAAAAAAAAAAAAAAAAAACAGCATGCTGACGCCAGTATGCTGGATCACATGGGAAAGACTATATTTAGGGTGAACCTCCTCTTTTTAAGCACAATTGGGGGGGGGGGAAAGTACACGTAATAATCTTTAGTACACACAAACATACAATTGCCCAGTTTTTTGGAAAAACATAAAAAATTATGTTAACCACTTGCATACTGGGCACTTACACCCCCCTCCTGCCCAGGTAAAATTTCAGCTTCAGGCACTGCGTCGCTTTAACTGACAATTGCGCGGTCGTGCGACGTGGCTCCCAAACAAAATTTACGTCCTTTTTTCCCCACAAGTAGAGCTTTCTTTTGGTGGTATTTGATCGCCTGTGCGATTTTTTATTTTTTGCGCTATAAACAAAAAAGAGCGACAATTTTGAAGAAAAATAAAATATTTTTTACTTGTTGCTATAATAAATATCCCAATTAAAAAAAAAACACATTTTTTTTCTCAGTTTAGGGCGATACATATTCTTCTACATATTTTTGGTAAAAAAAAAAAATCGCAATAAGCGACTGGTTTGCGCAAAAGTTATAGCGCTTACAAAATAGGGGAGAGAATTATTATTTTTTATTATTTTTTTTTTACTAGTAATGGCGGCGATCTGCGATTTTTATTGGTACTGCGACGTTATGGCGGACACATTGGACACTTTTGACACATTTTTGGCGCCATTCACATTTATACTGCGATCAGTGCTATAAATATGCACTAATTACAGTATAAATGTGACTGGCATTGAAGGGGTTAACACTAGGGGGTGAGGAAGGGGTTAAATGTGTATCCTTGGTGTGATCTAACTGTGGGGGGAGGGACTGGTGACCGATCTGTGTCCCTATGTAGGAAGGAACACAGATCGGGCTCCTCCTCTCCAGAGACAGGACGCTGTCTCTGTGTAAAACGGGAATGAGAGATGATCTATGAGAGATCATCTCTCATTCGCCCACAGATCGCATCGCAAACGGCCACTCTGATTGGCCGTTCGCTGCGATCTGTGATTGGCCATGTCCAAGGGACACGGACAACACAGGGCTTCCCCGCAGCGCGCTCTACAGCGCGCGCTGGGAACGCCTGAAGGACATGCCTTCACATGACGGCATGTTGGATATTCAGGCCCGCGCTGTTGCCGTCATCCGACGGTAGCGCTGGCCTGAAGTGGTTAAAGTGGATGTAAACCGGATATATGAAATTTGAGCTGGGCACATATATCTGCAGTGTTTTGTTATCTCTCCCATAGCTCTCTCCTGAACGGTTCCTCTGTTATCAGCCTGATAACTCCTGTCAAATTCTTGGACACAGCAGATAAAAGCAGCCTGAAAGTTCTGTCAGGGGAGGTTGCTAAAATAGTTTAGCAGGGAGCTGGCCCTGTTATAAAAAAAAAACCTCAGATAGTCTTTGTCTATGATGAGAGGGTGTGTGTGCCTTTCCTCCAATCAACAATGTTGGCTATCTTGGCTGTATGCCCAGACATCACACTCTGTGTTAAACAGGAAGAGAAAATTTCCTAACCCAATCTGAACTTTCTAAACAGTATATAAATGTGAAGACTGCAGATATACATGTAAAACTTATGTAGGGAGATTTGGTTCATCCCTGTTTATCATCTGAGGCTGTTCACTTCACTGGGTGTATGGAGGGTTTACATCCACTTAAAGCCAAGTGAATAGATACCATACCAAACATGTTGCGCTTTAAAACTGTGTATGCCAGTGGAATGGTGCCAGACTGTGGCACCTACAAATCTCCCTGGGTGATTCCAGTTCGGTGGGGTCCTGCACCATTTTGGTGCAAATTCAGCCATACAATATTTGTCTGAATTTGCATCGCACAAACATTGCATGTGATCTGCACAGCAGTGCAGTGCGATTCACATGCAATGTCTAACGACACACCAGTGTGAACCCAGCCTTACACAGGAGGTCTGGAGCTAGAATTATTGTTCTCACACTGATGTTCACAGTGATACCTTACACCTGGTGTGATCAACGTTTACATATACATTGGTTTACATATGGAAAAGGGACATACATTGGTCCCTATGAGATTGCGGGTGTCAGCGGATGAACCCGATTCCACCCGGTTTCCGCAATTCTCTGATTTAGCAAAAAACCCTATATATATATATAATATAATATATATATATATATATATATATATATATATATATATATATATATATATATATATATATATATATATATATATATATATAATATATATATACATACATACATACATACATACATACATACATACATACATACATACATACATACATATAGACACACACACATATATATATTAAAAAGAGGCTCAAGATTAAGTGCTTAAAACAAAATTCCCCCAGTCCCATCTCCCTAGCCCGCTGAATAGACAGAGCTGCCCCCCAGTTCCATACCTACCTTCTCTCGCAATGTCTGCAATCTGACCAGCAAAAATCTGTGGGCTGCTAGCGCTTGCACACCAATGTCCCATAGACTTAAATGGAATGCTGCTTCTGCTAGATGGGCAATTATAACAAATAATGTTATCCTATGTATGAAAATGCAACTGCTGCGATGTCTGAGATTTAATTTCATAGAAATATAAGGGCTCTTTCACACGGGGGCGTGAACCTCCGCTTATCCCCGCTGAGACGGCGGATGACAGGGCGGTCTCCGCACACTGACCGTCTGTCAGTGTTCACCCAATCCGATGACGGATGGAAATATATACTTTTTTCTAACTCCTTAGAGCATGGTTGTCAAACTCAATTACGTCAAGGGTCACATCCATATTATGGTTGCCCTCAAAGGGCCGGTTGTATTGTACATACATTTATCCAGGGCTTTTCTTTTCTTAGCATTGGTGCAGGAACTCAACCACAAATTTCACTACCAGTGGGGGGATCTTAAAGGAACAATAAATACCAGGAGTGCGTTATGAGCAGAGTACAGAGTTGTACCAAGTGCTGGATTCAGGGGTGTGCTACGAACAGAGTGCAAAGTTCAGGGGTGCCATGTGTACAGCGTACATAGTTGAGGAGTGTGCTATGCACAGTGTGCAGGGTTCTTGCTTTAAAAAAAAAACCTAGGTGCGAGGGCCACATGAAATGGCCAGGTAGGCCGGATTCTGCCTGTGGGCCTTGTGTTTGACACCTGTGCCTTAGAGAATAAAATGGCGGTCATTGCAATAATTTCTGTCACACCGTATTTGTGCAGTGGTCTTACAAGCACACTTTTCTTTAAATAAATACACTTCTTTTTTTTAATAAAAAAATAAGACGACATTAAAGCTAGCCCAATTTTCTTTTATTTTGTAAAAGATAATGTTACGCCGAGTAAATTGATACCCAACATGTCACGCTTCTAAATTGCGCCTGCTCGTGGAATAGCGACAAACTTTTACCCTTAAATCTACATAGGCAATGTTTAAAAATGTCTACAGGTTACCAGTTTTGAGTTAGAGGTGGTCTAGAATTATTGTTTTTCGCTCTACCTCACGTGTGTGGTTTGAACACCATACAAACAAATGTTTTTTTGTTATTTATTTTCCTTTTTTTTTTTTTTAAACTGTCTTTTTAAAAAAAAAATTTGGGTCACTTTTATTCCTATTACAAGGAATGTAAAGAATGATAGGACCTCTTAAATACGAGATCTTGCATCAAAAAGACCTCAGATCTCATATTTACACTAAAATGCAATAAAAAAAGCTGAGCAGGAGCCATCTTCCCCTTGGTCGGCAGCCAGGCATCCACGAGAGAGGACACGATTGTCTCCGCCACTACCGGCGGGCGTGTGGTCTTTAAGTGGTTAATTTCACTGACTTGGAATATGTATGCAGATCGGGTAATGCAGGGAACAGTCATTATCTGCATAGATGTTCTGAGACGAAAAGTACTGAAGCTGGAGGGTCAGAATGACGGCTTTTGTATTTTTCCTATGAAAGTCTTGCTTTCATGCATTTCCTTCATGTTACTTAAAGACTGATTGTTGGCTGATCTGATCATTAGGAATCCCCCACCTCCCCTCCCAGGTGGACCACATTCAGGGGAAGTGGTTTGGAAAGTATCGTCTATAATCCACTGTACAGTATTGTTTGCCTAAGAAAAGTAATGTACAAGTAGCTCTGCTCAGTAAATAGGAAATGTTCAAGTACTGAGCATTGCATGTTCAGCTCAAATGGCCTCCTATTCTTGAGGAGAGATTTTACTCCATAATTGTGATTCACACACAGGTCTTTACAATAAAAGTAGCTTTATAAACATTTGAAAGCTTAGCAGCAAAGAGCTCTTCTATTATGCGGGTGACATTTTCAGTCAACAACCCGCCCTTTCTGGAGCTCAGAGCTTTTTACATTGCTGCAAAGCTTTTCTACATAAATACAAGGATTATTGTATTTTAAAATCCTGTGGTACAGATCATGATTTTGGAGAATAGCTAAAGATGACCTTGAAATGATAAAAGGGGGGCTCTAGAGAGCTTCAAATTTGGGGGACCCAAGTGTATGCAATGATCAGAACTGCACTGAACGTATCCCAAGCCCATGAGGGCCTTGCTTCATAAGCCCCTGTCTAAGAATCAAAGGAGGCTAGATACCTTTGTTTACCTGGCACCTCGCCATACATTTACTAAAGCAGGGGGTGCCCAACTTTTTGAAGCACGAGGGCCACTTAAGCGACTGGTCGCAGGCCACAATCGGCGGAGGGAGCGGATGGCAGGTTCGTGTCCGCTCTGCATATGCAGTGCGGACACGGACACAGCCGGAACGGATTGAAGATGGGACACAAGTCAGTTTACATCTGCCACTCCTTGGAGGTCAATGGAAGGTCTAATTGGGTCGGATTGACCGTGTGAAAGGGGCCTATGGCTGCTTTCGCACTGATGCGCTGCAGTTTACTTACACTCCGGGTGCAACGCAGTGTACCTTTTTGGCTTTTCTGCACTTTGCAATAAACTTCTATTATATTCTGCAAGTTTCGTGCACTTTCAGAAAGCTCACCAAACTTGCAGGTAATAACAGAAGGGTATGGCTCAGTGCAGGTAACCTGCAGGTGCGCTGCTCTGCATCTGCGGATCAGTTTGAAAGCAGGCCAGTAACCACTGCAGAACAGATATTCCCATATATACACTGATTTTAGTAATAAACTGATCTTTAGCCCAGGTTCACACTGGGCTGCTGGAGTGCTTCACTCCCGCCCGGCAGTCCAGATTTCGACCGCGATTTCAGAGACACCTGTGCAGGTTTCTACTTTTGAAATCGGTACTTTTTGAAATCGGTGCAGCGCTGCAGATGCGGCGTTGCACCGATTAGGACGGTGCCATTGCCGACAATTGCCACCGATTTGACATGTGAAATCGCATCTCGAATCGTACTTAGTGTGAACCAGGGCTAAATAACAGTATTCTATTCCATCCCAGAGCAGGAGGTCGCGGGCCACATCAGAGGGCTCTGTGGGCCACATGTGGCGCCCCCGGGTTACTGGTTGGGCACCCCTGAGCTAAACCATGGAGACAATTTCTCAACCTAGCTGAGGTTAAACAGCGCCCCATGGGGGACCATGGTGCATGAGAAGCTCGCCTCTATTTTGAGTGACTCCAATGCTAAATTCTTAAAGGGGTGTTCCAGCCAAATTTTATGTTTATTAACCACTACAGATCCGCGCTATTGACAAAATACGTCAACAGCGCGGACCTGAGGCGCCAGGGTCACGTCTTTGGACGTCAATGTTTTTGTAATTCCCTGCGCGCGCCACTGGGTCGCGCGCAGCGGGGAAAAACAGTGCCGTCGCATCGCCAAGGATTCGATGCGTGTACCCGGCGGCCGCGGTGTCCGTCAGGTACACGCAATCGGCGGTGACAGAGCAGGGACGTGGAGCTCTGTGTGTAAACACAGAGCTCCACGTCCTGTCAGGGAGAGAGCAGACCGATCTGTTTCCCTTGTACATAGGGACACAGCATCGGTCACCTCCCCCAGTCACCCCCCTCCCCCCACACGGTTAGAACACAACCAGGATATACATTTAACCCCTTCCTCACCCCCTAGTGTTAACCCCTTCAATGCCAGTCACATTTATACAGTAATTAGTGCATATTTATAGCACTGGTCGCTGTATAAATGTGAATGGCGCCAAAAGTGTCCGATGTGTCCGCCGTAATGTTGCAGTCCCAATAAAAATCAGATCGCCGCCATTACTAGTAAATAAAAATATTTTAAAAAAATCATAATTCTGTCCCCTATTTTGTAGGCGCTATAACTTTTTAAAAAAATACGTAGAAGAATACGTATCGGCCTTAACTGAGAAAAAAAAATATTTATTTTTTAAAAAAAATTGGGATATTTATTATAGCAACAAGTAAAAAATATATATATATTTTTAAATTGTCGCACTTTTTTTGTTTATAACGCAAAAAATAAAAACCGCACGGGCGATCAAATACCACCAAAAGAAAGCTCTATTTGTGGGGGAAAAAAAGGACGCCAATTTTGTTTGGGAGCCACGTTGCACGACCGCGCAAATGTCAGTTAACCACTTAAGACCCGGACCAATACGCTGGTAAATGACCCAAGGTGTTTTTGCGATTCGGCACTGCGTCGCTTTAACAGACAATTGCGCGGTCGTGCGACGTGGCTCCCAAACAAAATTTGCGTCCTTTTCTTCCCACAAATAGAGCTTTCTTTTGGTGGTATTTGATCACCTCTGCGATTTTTATTTTTTGCGCTATATACAAAAATAGAGCGACATTTTTGAAAAAAAAAACACTATTTTTTACTTTTTGTTAAAAAAAAATCAAATAAACTAAATTTTAGTCAAACATTTAGGCCAAAATTTATTTAGCCACATGTCTTTAGTAAAAAAAAAAAATCGCAATAAAAAAAAATAGCTACCTAGCGGGAACAGCGACACTAATACAGCGATCAGAAAAATGATCGCTTAGTGACGCTGGCAATAGGGAGTGAAAGGGTTAACTAGGGCGGTGATCAGGGGGTTAAAACTTTATTAGGGGGGGGTGGGGGGGCTATCCTGAACCTAACACTAACTGTTTTTTACAGTGCCTGTCACACTGACACTAAATGCAGTGATTAAATCACTGCATTCAGTAACACTGTGACAGGGGGGTGGGGGGGGCGATCACAAGGGGTTAATATGCCTATGTGAGTGTGTGTCAGTGTTGTGTTGGTGCACACTTACTTGTGATGTCTTCTCTCATCAGCAGCGCTGGGAAACAGCGCTGCGATGAGAGAATACATCATTTCCTCCTTCCTGTGTAAACACAGGAGGAGGAAGTGACAGGCTGGGAGCGCGCTCCCATTGGCTGGGAGCGATCGCGGGGGGGGGCGGATATCACGGACATCCGCCCGCAGATCCCGGATCGCTCCCAGAGGTAGGGAGACCCCCGCACGCCGCGGAGGGGGTCCCGATGGGACCCCCGAACCGCACTCAGGCGGGGACGTAAATTTACGCCCTTGTGCCTGTACGAGCCATGTTGTGGCCGTATATGTGCGTGCGGGGGTCTTTAAGTGGTTAAAGTGACGCAGTGCCGGAAGCTGAAATTTTGCCTGGGCACAAAGGGGGTTTATGTGCCCAGTAAGCAAGTGGTTAAAAGTCAGCAGCTACAAAAAGTGTAGCTGCTGGCTTTTAATAAACATACACTTACCTGCTCCAGCGTTCCGCTCCCCCCCTCCCCGACCGGCATCCTCAATGCTACTGTGGGCACCCAGCCGTGACAGCTTTCGGCTTCACGGCCGGGCACCCACTGCGCATGTGCGAGCGGCACTGCACATGCGCGGGCGGCGCGGCCCGGCGCCATCCTATTGGACAGGCGATCGCCTAGGACCTGTCAGTGTCCTAGGCCATCGCCTACTGGGAGGGGCTGCAATAAGGCGATTAAGCTTAATCGCTTTACCAGCCCCTCGGCGGAAGGAGGAAGTGGGACAGGAAGTCCCACTCCTCCTGAAGCCCCCACTCCCCCCCCAAAAAATGGCAAATGTGGCATGTAAGGGGGTGAGGAGTGGGATAAGCGGAAGTTCCATTTTTGGGTGGAACTCCGCTTTAAGTTTGGGAACTGTGGATTGCATATAATGACAATTTGAACCTGGACAGCTCCTTGCTTTCGACTTGATTCACTCCTGTGCAGCTTTTAGCAGCAGACTTCTTAACGGCCCTGCAGGATCCCCACCCCCTTTCTTTCCTTCCCTTTCTGATTTCTGACCCCCCCCACCACTTCTAGACTTCTTTTGTTGCACTATTCCTCCCACTGACACCAATGCTGGTGCACTATTCCTCCTGATAATACCAAAGACCCCTCCTACTATGTCAATTTTTTTATTTTTTCTCCACTGACCAGTCAGAAATTTTCCACTCTTAAGCCCCGTACACACGGTCAGACTTTTGCCCAACCAACATCAAAATCCGACACTTTTCGCATTTGTCCGACCGTGTGTACGTTCCATCGGACCAACTTTTTTGACTTTCATCGGACAAAAAGTTGGGTCTGCGAACGGACCAACTTTCAGGCAACAAAAGTCCGATGGTGCAAAGTCCGATCGTGTGTACAGCAAACCATCGGACTTTTGGACAAATTACAAATGCGCATGCTCAGAACCAATGTTAAAATCAACCAACAATAGCAGAAGTTAACCAAAGGGTGGCGGTAAAGAGCAGAAAAGAGCAGAAAAACCACGTGACAATGGGAAAGTTTTAGAAAAGTTTGCAGAAAAGTCTGACTGTGTGTATGCTATGGGTGTGACCGGACAAATCAATTAGGACAAAAATCCAAGGGAAATTTTGTTGGATGTCCTACCGTGTGTATGGGCCTTTACTATAATGCTGAGACGTTTTCTCTCCCAATGGTCCGACCACTTTGAAGTCTGAAGAACCGTAAACTGGTCCTTTGTTTTGAAAGTTTGGAAATCCCTGGTATAAATTACAAAATGATCACTACACAGCTTTATTTCAATGCACATGACTTTTTCCATTGTCTGCTAGTATTTCCAGTTTGTTAAAAGGTTGGTCAGAAGCCAATAGACTACTCATTTACTAATGTCTAATTAAGGTCTCCCACTAGGCAGTGCCAGGGCATCTGAATGGAAATGGTGGGTTTGTGAAAGATCTAGTATTACAGTCTGCTGTTACTTTAAAAAGCTAAATGATCAATTTTGGGAGAAATGACCCTTAAAGCTTTTTAAGGACTTGTAAAGTAAAATGAAATTTGAAGTCTAATTTTTTTTTTTATTATTATTTACAGAGGAAATTAAATCTGAATCGGATAAACAAAGGTATGTCACATATTTTTTATATTATCTACTGTAGCGTCTTGTTTGGTCCCTTAATCTTGCGTAAATAGAACGAAGACTTATGCAGCTAAATACATTTATTTTTATTTTTTGTAAATTATTTTTTATTTGTTTATCCTTTTTAAATGTAATACTGATATCTGATTTATAAATCATTTATTAGTTAAACCACAAACATGTATGACTAAAGTACTGTTAGAAGAAGAAGTTTAACATTGTATAGACATAGTTGCTGATTTAGGGCAATTGTAGTACACTAGCAAGGTACCTGTGAAAAAGTATTTGCCCCCTTTCTGAATTTTTTATTTTTTTTTGCATATTTGTCAGACTTAAATGATTCGGATCATCAAACAAATTTTATTATTACACAAAGATAACCCGAATAAATACAAAATGCAGTTTTAAAATGGTTTCATTTATTAAGGCAAAAAAAGCTGTCCAAACCTGCCTGGCTATATGTGAAAAAGAAATCGCCCCCTAAACCTAATAACTGGTTGTGCCACCCGACAACTGCAATCAAGCATTTGCGATAAATGGCAATGAGTGTTTCACATTGCTGTGGAGCGATTTTGGCCCATTCTTCTTTGCTTCTATTTATGTGATTTCTTGATTTAACAGGTCTGACAGTAATCGGGCCTGGGTGTGGCAAGTGAAATTTAACTCCGCTTTCCAAATTCAGCATGGGGATTGTAATTACTTTTTCACATAGGACCAGGCAACTTTTTCCCTAAAATATATATATATATATATATATATATATATATATATATATATATATATATATATATATATATTTATTATTATTATTATTATTATTTTTTAAACGGCATCTTAGATTTACTCAGGTTATCCTTTTGTATAATATTAAAATATTTATTTTATCTGAATCATTTAAGTGTTAGAAATATGCAAAAAAATTAATAAAAAATCAGGAAGGGGGCAAATACTTTTTTACACCACTATATATAGTATACAAAAAAGGCTGTACAATCTATTCACATTGGACATACTTTGTCGTTCAGTGCATACAGTTGAACTGTTTTTAAGATGTTGCATACAGCACAGTATACCCAACTGAAGTGTATGGAGTATGTCGTATATAGCAACGTTTCTCAACCAGTGTGCCGTGGCGAGTCCCCAGGTGTGCCGCGGCAAAATGACCCCAAATATTGGCAGCTATGGCTGCTATCTGATGTAACGCTACTGCTGGCCACTTCGTTATCATTTGTCTTTACAGCGGTGGCGGTCCTCTGTGTAAAACTCACTTCCCGGCACTCGGGAAGCTGTGCTGGCTGTGCGGGCCTCCTGACCACGTCTTGCCAACCGAATACGTCATCGGTTGCTATGGGAGGGTCGGACGCACGCACTGCTTCTGTGACGTGAGAGCCGCGGGTACCGTCCCAAACTCTGCCTGGCGCGCTTTTCCCTGAGGGGGAAGAAGAACGAGTAGAGCCACCGTGACCGACACTGCTCCCCTGCCCGCAGACATGGCCACCCGTTTAGAGAGGGAGAAGGCCCTGAAGTTGAATGAGCACTGTGTGTGTTTGTACGTGTGCCTGTTTGTGTGCGTGCGCATCTGTCTGTATGTATGTTACTTTTAATCCTCACCCCCCTATTCCTGTACCATCAGAACTACATTTGTAGGGCTTGTTCGAGATAGCAGCAAGGACTGCTTCTCCTCTGAAAAGCAATTTGTGTTCATATCGCTTTTCAGGGGCATTTGTCAGCCAGTAAAGAGGCATATCTTGCCTCCTAACCACCTGTTTTAAGCCAGTTAATGCAATGCACACAGTTGCGGGGTAGTTGCAGTGCAGCCCCATTCACCCTGGGTATACCTCCAGCTGCAGCCACAGAATGTTTACACCCCCAGCTGTTGCCTCTGCAGCTAAAGGGGCAAAAGTTGGGGGTGGTAAAAACAGCTCAACCATGTGGTTTTACTGCCCCTCCAGCCTGACATGTGAACAAGCTCTTGGTTCTGTGTGGATTTGTGCTGCGTGTAGGGCAGCCGATTCATTTCCCTACCCGCAGTAATGCGGGGAAAGAAGTCCCTGACCCTTTTTTTTTTAAATTGTGCCACAACAACAAAAGCAACCCATATTTGCCAATGGATAGGGCACCATTAAGAGTTAATGGCACCCCTAAAGAGCAGAGCATTTGTCTGTGTGTCAAGAACGAGCGCGATTTTCTTTCTCGTACATCACGGGACACAGAGCGGCATATTCATTACTATATGGGTTATATGGAGTACCTTCAGGTGTGGACACTGGCAATCTCAAACAAACAGGAAGTCCCTCCCTATATAACCCCCTCCCCTAGAGGGAGTCCCTCAGTTTTTTCGCCAGTGTCTTAGGTGTTGGTCACGGAATAGCTTTGCTCCACATCCTTGGGATTAAGGGCGGGCTAACCGGATCTGTCCAAGGAGCCTCAGTGCCAAAGTGGACAGTACCCGGGCCCCAAACCGTGGGGTTTTGCCTATAATGCTCCTCTTTGGAGGGCTGGACCCTGGGCCCAGGACTTGGAGTTTGTAAAGACCATAAGTTCCTGTTTGCCAGGGTGCTATATAGGTCCAGGACAGTGGGTACCTTCATAGGACCCCAGGGCCTGAAGGTCTACTACGCTACCCACGGAGATGGGAGAAGATTGGACCGTTTTGCAAAACGTCCTGCGGCATGGAGCAGGTAAGAGGGGAGCCTGCGGGACTTGGTTCGACAGCAGGCTCTCCAGGGGAGATCTTAAGGGGGGTAGCCTGAGTATGCTCTGCATTGGCACCATGGTCACTATGTCTGATAGACAGGATGCCCTGAAATGTTTCCCCCCATAACTTGATCCCCCTACCTATCTATGTATGTTTGCTAGCTACCTGCTGCTCGCTGGTTGAAAAAAGATCTGTCTCTAGGCTAAAGGGACTCCTTAGGGGCCTGTGTTAGCCTTACCTTGCCGGGATTCAAATCTGCCGCCTGATGCGTCCTCCAACCTGCATTCCTGGGCTCCAGAGTGCGTCTCCTCCTGGGCTCTCCTCCCCCGACAGTCGCGCGCGCGTGCACGCGTGCATGCATATAGAAAATTTTCGCGCCGTTCGGGAGGGGGGGGGGCGGGGAGTGTGACTGCAGTGTAGAGTGGGCGTGCCTTTAATTGCTGTTATACACAGCAGGCGCGTTCTTAGCTCAGTTCAGAGCTGAGCTGGAGAGAGAGGACGTAGAGCTGGCAGCACAGTGACTCCCGGTGGCGAGAAGGGGTACTACATGCTGGAGTCAGCTCCAATACTTTTTGTTAAGCCAAAATCCCCTTGGCAACAGGTTGAATGCTGGCAAACATGTTGGGGGTGGGGCTGTATGTGGTGAATAATATATAAAAGAAAACATACTGAGCCCCACCGGTTTTGGGGCATTAGTGATCCTATTGTCCCCTAAACCTTATTTTTTTGTACTCCTGGCTATAACAGTCTGTTGTTGTAAGCGGAGTCCTTCGGTTTTGTATTATGGCTTCCAAGGGTTCAGGATCAAAACACAAAAAAAATAAATAAAGAGAAAAGGCAAAGACAAAGGGGTTCCTCCTCTGGTTCTGATAATATGCCAATACTTTCCCCACAGGTTATTCCTATAGGGGTCACCCTGGATAAGCCATTAAGGGGGTCTGGTGCTGAGGCTGGCCCAGGTCGGCCCAACCCTGTGTTATCACAGAGGAGATGCTAGCCGTCACCCTAGGGGGGCTAGAGAAAAGAGGTTAACAGCTATGATCGCTGGCTCTTTTTCTGGCAAGAAGCAGACTAGATCCCCATCGCCAAAAGGGACAGAACCTAGAGGATCTACCACTGTAGAATCGTTTTCAGCCTCCCAGGCGGAGAGTCTGTGGGTCCAGTCTTTGACAGACATGGTCCGCTTGGCATTCAATTTGCCATTTCCAGAGCCTCAGGTTCCTGCGGTATCCTCTTTGGGTTCTTTTAAAAGCGCCTTTAAGCAACGCAGCTTTTCTGGCCCATCCTCTGTTAGAGGAATTGGTTTTTCCAGGATTGGGACGACCGGACAGAATTTTTTCTGCCGCCTAAAGCTGACGAGAGGGTAGTCTTTATGCACGTCTGCCAGGAAATATTTGTGCTGGCAGGCACTCTTTCCCCTGACCAAGTGCTCTTTAAAAGGGGCCCGGATGGCTCAGTTGGTAGAGCATCGGACTTTTTGATCTGAGGGTCCAGGGTTCAGGTCCCGGTTCGGGCACTGCTTTTCAACTACCCGTGAGGTCCTTGAGGCCGCATCTCCCGGAAAGCGCCCGATCTCGTCTGATCTCGGAGGCTAAGCAGGGTAGGGCCTGGTTAGTGCCTGGATGGGAGACCACCTGGAAGGTTTTCTGTTATTTACCCTATGGAAAAGACATTTTTCTAGAGAAAGGGGGCGCTCCCAACGGTGGACGCAGCCATCTCATGGGTGAATAAATCATTAACTGGCCTAAGGGGAAACATACAAATGTTTAAGGTCCCGGTCGATAAACGTTCAGAGACACTTTTTCCAGCATCCCTGGCTACAACCAGCAGTGGCTACAATTGGAGTTTTTTTTTTTCAGGCATTAAGGAACCAGACAAAACAGATGCTTAGACATCCCTGCCCGATAGGCAGAGGAGTTATTGGATATTCCCAGAGCTCTGTGCTTTGCGGTAGAGGCTATAAAAAGACTCCATCCAGCAGGCGTCTCGTTGTCACTATTTTTAGTGCATATGAGAAGGCTCTTTTGGTTGAAGAACTGGGCGGCCGAGCCCCATGTAAAAGACTGCTGGTAGGTTTGCCCTTCCATGGAAAGATCTGGATAAATACATTCAGACTGTTTCAAGTGGCAAAAGTACCCTTTCTTTCTCGTACATCACGGGACACAGAGCGGCATATTCATTACTATGTGGGTTATATGGAGTACCTTCAGGTGTGGACACTGGCAATCTTCAAACAGGAAGTCCCCTCCCTATATAACCCCCTCCCCTAGAGGGAGTCCCTCAGTTTTTTCGCCAGTGTCTTAGGTGTTGGTCACGGAATAGCTTTGCTCCACATCCTTGGGATTAAGGGCGGGCTAACCGGATCTGTCCAAGGAGCCTCAGTGCCAAAGTGGACAGTACCCGGGCCCCAAACCGTGGGGTTTTGCCTATAATGCTCCTCTTTGGAGGGCTGGACCCTGGGCCCAGGACTTGGAGTTTGCAAAACCATAAAGTTCCTGTTTGCCAGGGTGCTATATAGGTCCAGGACAGTGGGTACCTTCATAGGACCCCAGGGCCTGAAGGTCTACTACGCTACCCACGGAGATGGGAGAAGATTGGATCAGTTTGCTGGTCAAACATCCTGCAGCATGGAGCAGGTAAGGGGGAGCCTGCGGGACTTGGTTCGACAGCAGGCTCCCCGGGGTAACCTAAAAGGGGGGATAGCCTAAGTATGCTCTGCATGGGCAACCGTGATCACTATGTCTAAAAGAGACAGGATGACACCCTTTCTCCCCCCATCACTAGGCCCCCCTGTTTAAATATGTGTTGCTAGCTAACCTGCTGTTTCTTCCTAGGGCTAGTAAGGATCCCTAGGGGCCTTGAGAGAGTCCTACCTGGCCGGGGGTTTGAATCTGCCGCCTGTTTCTGCGTGCCTGGATCTCCAGCAGCGCGGCTCCTCCATGTTCCTCCTGTTTCCGGCATACGCGCGCGCGCGCGCACGTCTTATTGACGTTTTTCGCGCCGTCCAGACAGGAGGGCGGGGGGGGGGCGGGCCTGCGGCGTCATACAGGGGCGCGCCTTTGTGCTGTTATAGACAGCAGGCTTTGTCAGTGCTCAGTCTGAGGCTGATCTTTCAAGGAGAGGACGCAGAGCGGCAGAACAGTGACTCCCGGTGGCGGAAGAGGGGTAGTACATGTGGACTTTGTTCCAATGCCTTTATTGTTAAGCCAAGAATCCCCCTTATTTTGCAGCAGGTTGGAGGCTGGCAAACTTAAATTAGGGTCACTGTATGTTGTCAAGGAAAATATATAATATATAATATATAATTATTTAAAAAAAAAAAAAAAAAAAAGAAAAAACCAACATACGGGCCCATCAGTTTTTGGGGACACTAAGTGATCTATTCTCCCCTAAACTCTGAAATTTGTACTCCTGCCCACTACAGTCTGTTGTGTGGGCGGAGTCCCTCGATTTTGTATTATGGCTTCCAAGGGTTCGGGGTCAAAGGGTACAAAAAAGACCAAAAAACAAAAGGGTTCCCTTTCTGATTCTGATATGCCGATTCTTTCCCCGCAGCTTATTAATTTAAGGAGCGCCTTGGATGAGCCATTAGGGGGATCTGGTGCGGAGGCTGGCCCAGATCAGCCCAGCCCTGTGTTTATCACAGAGGAGATGCTAGCCGTATCCCTAGGGGGGCTAGAAGAGAGAATAGCGGCATTGATCGCTAGAGCTATTCCTGGTAAGAAACGGGTTAGATCCCCATCACCAGGGGGTGTATCCTCAGATGCTGAGATTCTCTCTCCGGAGGAATTAGAATCACAGGAGGATCAACTGGACCTGAACCAAGAGGGTTCAGGGATGGAGGGGTCTACCTCTGAGGAACCATTTTCAGACTCCCAGACAGAGAGACTGTGGGTACAGTCTTTGACGGACATGGTCCGCTCGGCATTTAGTTTACCATTGCCAGAACCTCAGGTTCCTCCGGTATCCTCTCTGGGCTCTTTGAAAGCCCCGTTAAGCAACGCAGTTTTTCCGGTCCATCCTCTCTTGGAGGAATTGATCTTTCGGGATTGGGTACGGCCGGACAGGATTTTTCTGCCACCGAAAAGATTTGCGGTCATTTATCCCATGGAGGAAGAATTCTCCAAGAAGTGGAGGCTCCCAATAGTGGATGCAGCCATCTCATGTGTGAATAAATCACTAACTTGCCCGGTGGAAAACATACATATGTTTAAAGATCCGGTTGATAAAAGATTAGAGACACTTTTAAAAGCATCCTTTGCTACGGCAGGAGCAGTGGTGCAGCCAGCGGTAGCTGCAATTGGAGTTTGTCAGGCATTAAAAGACCAGACAAAAGAGATGTTAAAGGACATGCCTACCCAACAAGCAGAGGAGTTTGCTGACATTCCCAGAGCTCTGTGTTTCGCGGTAGATGCTATAAAAGATTCCATCCAGCAGGCTTCTCGTTTATCACTATGTTTGGTGCACATGAGAAGGCTCTTATGGTTGAAGAACTGGGCGGCGGAGCCCCCATGCAAAAAGCTTCTGGCAGGATTTCCCTTCCATGGAGGACGACTCTTCGGAGAAGATCTGGATAAATATATTCAGACTATTTCAAATGGCAAGAGTACCCTTTTACCGGTCAAAAAGACATTCCGGGCTCCTACATTTAGGAGGCAGTTTTTTCCTGTCTCGGGGCCCTCTAATTCCAGGCAGTATCGACGGCCGCCTGCACGATCCAACGTTATCAGTAGATCGCAAGGACAGACCCCTGGGGGTAAGAAGCCGTGGTATCGCAAGCCGTCAAAGACAGCCCCTAAGTCTGCATTATGAAGGGGCGCCCCCACTCTCAAGGGTGGGGGGAAGGCTTCGTCTCTTCTCAGAAGTTTGGGAAGCCAAGATCCCCGACAATTGGGTCCGGGCATCTGTAACCACAGGTTACAGACTGGAGTTTCTAAGATATCCTCCGCCTCATTTTCAAGAATCAAGGCTACCAAGGGATCCAGCAAGGAAGGCCTCAATGCTGGCAGCTTTGGATCACCTGCTTTGCCAGGACGTAATTATAGAAGTGCCAGCCCAAGAGCAAGGCCTAGGTTTCTATTCCAATCTCTTTGTCATACCAAAGCCCAACGGCGATGTCAGGCCAATCTTGGACCTAAAGAGGTTAAACGGTTATCTAAGGGTGCGTTCCTTCCGGATGGAATCCATCCGGTCAGCAGCCGCCGCGCTTCAGAAAGACGATTTTCTGGCCTCCATAGACATAAAAGATGCTTACCTTCATGTACCAATCTTTCAGGCGCATCAAAGGTTTTTACGCTTCGCGGTGGGGCAGCGACACTTCCAATTCAGGGCGCTCCCTTTCGGGCTGGCCACGGCCCCCCGGGTATTCACGAAGATTCTAGCCCCAGTTCTGGCCAATTTAAGGATCCAAGGAGTCACAGTCCTAGCATACTTGGACGACCTTTTAATCATAGATCACTCACGGACGGGTCTGCAAAAGGCAGTAAACCTCACGGTTCGGTACCTCGAAGAATTCGGCTGGGTCCTAAACCAGGCGATCAAGGGGTTGGTTCAGTTGGTTGTAAACAAGAAAAGACCAACTATTCGCCTGTGTATGCGATTACTAGGCAAGCTAGTGGCCACATTCGAGGCAGTACCATACGCTCAGATCCACACTCGCGTCCTACAGGCAGCCATTCTAGCAGCCTGGGGCAAGAGGGCACATGCCTTAGAGTCCCCTTTGACGCTATCATCAAGGGTCCGACAAAGCCTGGCCTGGTGGTTGAACCCTCAGAACCTTCTAAAGGGAAGATCCTTCAGCCCTGTTGTCTGGAAGGTAGTTACCACAGACGCCAGCCTGGCAGGCTGGGGGGCGGTCTTCGAGGGGTTCTCCCGCCAGGGAACTTGGGTGAAAGCAGAGAGGCAGCTCCCCATCAATATCTTGGAAATCAGAGCTGCTCGCCTAGCCCTGTTGGCGTGGACCTCCAGATTAAAGGGGTTCCCGGTGAGAATCCAGTCAGACAATGCCACGGCGGTGGCATACATAAACCACCAAGGGGGAACCAGGAGCCAGGCCGCTCAAAGGGAAGTGAACTTGATTTTTCAATGGGCAGAGGTTCATGTACCCTGCATTTCAGCGATATTCATTCCCGGAGTGGACAACCTGCAGGCAGACTTCTTAAGTCGCCAGAGTCTGTTGCCAGGGGAGTGGTCTCTGCATCCCCAGGTCTTTCAGACAATCTGCCAGAGGTGGGGAACGCCAGACGTAGATATAATGGCATCCAGGTTCAACAAGAAACTAGACAGGTTCGTGTCGCGAGCGAGGGATCCTATGGCCTGCGGAACCGATGCGTTGGTTTGCCCTTGGCATCAATTCAAACTTCTATATGCATTCCCTCCACTACAGTTACTCCCCCGCCTGTTGCGCAAGATCAGAGTGGAGCACAAGCCAGTCATTCTAATAGCTCCAGCTTGGCCCCGGAGGGCTTGGTACTCACTAGTCCTGAATATGGCAGTGGGAGACCCTTGGACTCTTCCTCTACAACCAGACCTACTCTCACAAGGCCCGATCCTCCACCCTACATTACAGCGTCTAAATTTGACGGCCTGGAGGCTGAATCCCTGATTCTCAGGGATAGAGGCCTGTCTAGGCAGGTAATTCCTACCCTGATTAGGGCTAGAAAGCCGGTCTCCAGGGTGATTTATTACAGGGTGTGGAGGAACTACGTAGGCTGGTGTGAATCCAAAAGATGGAATTCCCGCAAATATACTATTGATAGGGTGTTAAGTTTTCTCCAGCTAGGAGTGGATAAAGGCCTGGCACTAAGCACAATCAAGGGACAGATCTCAGCTCTGTCAGTGTGGTTTCAGAGGCCGCTGGCCACCCACTCGCTGGTAAAGACCTTCTTACAGGGGGTCTTGCGTATTAATCCTCCTGTCAAGTCACCAATTTGTCCATGGGACTTAAATCTTGTCCTGTCCACTCTACAGAAACAGCCTTCTGAGCCGTTGGCTGAGATTCCTTTACTCTTACTGACAAGAAAGTTGGTTTTCTTGGTCGCCATAGTTTCGGCCAGGAGAGTGTCAGAATTAGCAGCCTTATCGTGTAAGGAACCATATCTCGTTCTGCATAAGGACAGGGCAGTTCTCCGGCCCCATCCTTCCTTTCTACCAAAGGTTATATCCAAATTTCACTTAAACCAGGATTTGGTACTTCCTTCCTTCTTTCCAAAACCTACATCTAGAAAGGAAGGGTTGCTGCATACCTTGGATATTGTCCGGGCCATGAAGGCCTATCTTAAAGCTACAGAAAAGATCCGGAAAACAGATGTGTTATTCGTTCTACCAGATGGCCCCAAGAAGGGGCAGGCAGCTGCAAAATCCACCATCTCGAGATGGATTAGACAATTAATCATTCAAGCCTACGGGTTGAAGAGGTTGCCTCCTCCGTTGTCGGTAAAGGCCCATTCTACCAGGGCCATGGGCGCCTCTTGGGCAGCACACCATCAGATCTCTATGGCTCAGATATGCAAGGCGGCAACGTGGTCATCAGTTCACACGTTTACAAGGTTTTATCAACTAGACGTGAGAAGAAATGCGGATTCTGCCTTTGGTCAGGCAGTACTACAGGCTGCAGTTTGAAATCCTCGGGATCAGAAACACCCTTGGTTATATAAAAAAAAAAAAAAAGGTTCTTCTTTCTTGACTAATTTGGAAATATTATTATGATTTGAGTTTAGCTCTAAAATTGAATCCTTCTTTGGAAGATGTCTCCCTCCCCTCATTAAAGCATTGCTTTCGGACATCCCACATAGTAATGAATATGCCGCTCTGTGTCCCGTGATGTACGAGAAAGAAAAAGGGATTTTTAAATACAGCTTACCTGTAAAATCCTTTTCTTGGAGTACATCACGGGACACAGAGCTCCCACCCCTCTTTTGGGTGACCATTTTGGGAGGCATACTGCTTGCTACAAAACTGAGGGACTCCCTCTAGGGGAGGGGGTTATATAGGGAGGGGACTTCCTGTTTGAAGATTGCCAGTGTCCACACCTGAAGGTACTCCATATAACCCACATAGTAATGAATATGCCGCTCTGTGTCCCGTGATGTACTCCAAGAAAAGGATTTTACAGGTAAGCTGTATTTAAAAATCCCTTTTTTACCAGTCAAAGGAAGTTCCGGGGTCCTGCGTTTAAAAGGGCAGCTCCCCCCGGTTCCAGGGCCCTCAAATTTCAGGCAGTACGGTCCTCCTGCGCGATCAAACTTTTAACAATGGATCGCAAGGACAGGCCTCTGGGGATCGGTCCCCGACAGAGGGGGTCCGATCATCTGTGGCCGCAGGCTACAGATTAGAATTTCTAAAAATTCCTCCACAAGGAAGGCCTCAATGCGGGCAGCATTGGATCACCTGCTTTACCAGGGCATAATGGTAGAGGTACCAGCCCAAGAACAGGGGCTAGGTTTCTATTCCAATCTGTTTGTCATACCAAGGCTCATCGGCAATGTCAGACCAATTTTGGACCTAAAAGGTTTAAATGCTTACCTAAGGGTTCGCTCTTTCCGGATAGAATCCGTTTGGCCAGCAGCCGCCACACTCCAGAAGGATCGGGCTTCTATAGACATAAAGGAGGGTTACCTTCATGTACCAGGTCTTTCAGCCACATCAAATATTTTTGTTTTTACGCTTCGCAGTGATACAGCGTCACTTCCATTTTGTGGCGCCCCCCTTCGGGCTGGCTACGGCCCCCGGGTATTCACGAAGGTCCTAGCTCCTATTCTAGTCAGTCCAAAGGATCCAAGGGATCTCGGTCCTAGCATACCTGGACGACCTCTTAATCATAAGATCACTCGCTTCCTTGGTGGAATGCGTAGTAGCCCTCATGGTTCAGTACCTCGAGAGGTTCGGCTGAGTCCTAAACCGGGGAAAGATCAGCATTTCAACCTACAAAGCAGTTGGAATATCTCGGCATGAGATTAGACACAGAACAGAAGATGGATGTTCCTGCCCCTGGTAAAGGTCGAGGCTATCAAGAGATTGATTCAGTTGGTTCTAAGCAAAAAAGAGCCAACTATTCGCCTATGTATGCGATGGCCATGTTCGAGGCAATACCACACGCTTCCACGCTCGTGTCCTACAGGCAGCAATTCTAGCAGCTTGGTTCTGCCCAGTGGTCTGGAAGGCTGGAGAGCGGTCTTGAACAAGTTCACTCGCCAAGGAACTTGGGCAGAGGCGGAGAGGCAGCTGCCCATCAAGGTCTGGGAGTTCTGAGCGGCTCAGCTAGCCCTCCTGGCATAGACATCCAGATTACAGGGGTCCTCGGTGAGAAGTCATTCAGACAAGGCCACAGCGGTGGCATATAGGTGAACCACCAAGGGGGAACCAAGAGTCAAGCCACTCAGAGTGAGAGGAGCTTGGTTTTTCGGTAGGCAGAGGTTTATGTACCCTGCATATCGGCGACATTCATTCCCGAGGTGGACAACCTGCAGGCGTACTTCCTAAGTCGCCAAACCCTGTCGCCGGGGGAGTGGTCTCTGCATCCACAAGTTTTTTCAGACAATCTGCCAGAAGTGGGGAGTGCCAGACGTGGAGGTCATGGCATCAGGATTCAACAAGAAGCTAGACAGGTTCATGTCTCGAACGAGGGACCCTATGGCCTGCGGAACCGATGTGTTGGTTTGCCCTTGGCATCAATCATAACTTCTATATGCATTTCCCCCACTGCAGTTACTACCCCGCCTGCGGCGCAGGATCATACCACAGGCTGGTTATCCTGGTAGCCCCAGCTTGGTACCGGAGGGCATGGTACTCACTAGTCCTGAAATTGGCAGCGGGAGGCCCTTGGACTCTTCCTCTAGGGCCAGACCTACTCTCACAAGGCCCGATCCTCCACCCTGCATTACGGCGTCTAAATTTGATGGCCTGGCGGCTGAATCCCTGATTCTCAGGGGTAGAGGTCTGTCTAGGCAGGTAATCCCTACCCTCATTGAGGCTAGAAAGCCGGCCTCCAGGGTAATTTTGTTACAGGGTTTGGAGGGCCTACGTAGGCTGGTGTGAGGCTAAGAGATGGGTTTCCCGCAAGTATACCATTGATAGAGTATTACGTTTCCTCCAGCTAGGAGTGGATAAAGGCCTGGCATTAAGCACGATCTAGGGACAGATTTCAGCCTTATCAGTGTGATTTCAGAGGCCGCTGGCCGCCCACGTCGCTGGTTAAGATCTTCGTACAGGGAGTCTTGCGTGTTAATCCTCCGGTCAAATCACCACTTTGTCCATGGGACTTAAATCTTGTTCTGTCAACTCTACAGAAACAACCCCTTGAGCCGTTGGCTGAGGTACCTTGGTTTTACTGACTAGAAAGTCGGTATTTCTGATCACCATAGTTTCGGCCAGGAGAGTATCGGAATTGGCAGCCTTATCTTGTAAGGAACCATATCTCATTTTACATAAGGATAGGGCGGGGTTCCGTCCTCATTCTTCCTTTCTACCAAAAGGTTATATCCAGTTTCCACCTGAACCAGGATGTGGTACTTCCATCCTTCTTCCAAAACCCACCTCTAGAAAGGAGGGGTTGCTGCATACGTTGGATATTGTCAGGGCCATAAAGGCCTATCTTAAAGCTACAGAGAAGGTTCGGAAAACAGATGTGGTGTTCGTTTTACCGGAAGGGCCCAAGATGGGTCAGGCAGCTGCTTGATCCACCATCGCAAGATGGATTAAACAATTAATCGTTCAGGCCTGCGGTTTGAAGAGGTTGCCTCCTCCTTTGTCGGCAAAGGCCCATTCTACCAGGGCCATGGGCACCTCCTGGGCAGCACATCATCATCAGATCTCTATGGCTCGAATATGCAAGGCAGCAACGTGGTCGTCAGTCCACATGTTTACAAAATTTTATCAAATGGACGTAAGAAGGAATGCGGATACAGCCTTTGGGCAGTCAGTACTACAGGCCGCGATTCAAGCTCCTCAGGATCTGAGGGGGCTCCCTTGATTTGATTTGAGATTTACATTTCTCGTTTAGGTTGGATTTACTAGTATTTGAGTATACCTCTAAAATTAAATCCTTCTTTGGAAGATGTCTCCCTCCCCTCATTAAAGCATTGCTTTCGGACATTCCCATATAGTAATGAATATGCCGCTCTGTGTCCCGTGATGTACGAGAAAGAAAAAGGGATTTTTAAATACAGCTTACCTGTAAAATCCTTTTCTTGGAGTACATCACGGGACACAGAGCTCCCACCCCTCTTTTTGGGAACATTTTGGGAGGCATACTGCTTGCTACAAAACTGAGGGACTCCCTCTAGGGGAGGGGGTTATATAGGGAGGGACTTCCTGTTTGTTTGAGATTGCCAGTGTCCACACCTGAAGGTACTCCATATAACCCATATAGTAATGAATATGCTGCTCTGTGTCCCGTGATGTACTCCAAGAAAAGGATTTTACAGGTAAGCTGTATTTAAAAATCCCTTTTTTCGCGTGTTCCGCAACACACAGCGACGTGAACCAAGTCTTGGACAGGGGTGCCTCAAGACTGAAAAAAACTTTTCAAGGGCGCCCCCCGACTGGAAAAAGGTTGAGAAACACTGGTATATAGCACAGAGCAGACAGCCAAGCACTGCAAAATGTAAAGTGTTCAGAAAGATCTGTATAAAAAAAAGAAACCCTGTGATACGAAGTGTTTTTAATAAACCTAAAAATTTTGCAAAGAAACAGTGCAATGAAGTATATATATAAAAAGTAAAAGAAAATATCACAAGCCATAATCCACCCAAAATGGAACAATATTCACTGCTGCCACCTTTTAATTAAATTTCAGAAGATTATATTTGAAATAAGAGTGTGTGAACTCATGGCACCATATGTCTGCCATTATTAATCAATAAAGTGCATAAAGTATCACCTTTTTTATAAAGTCCACAGATATTCTGTAAACTTCTGCAAAGAAATGTGCTGTTTCCTCCCAACCTTTCCACCGCACAAACATAAGGTCCCTCTCCCTTCAGGAAGAAACTCACCGGAGCTCAAAGCCTCCCATTTTCGATACTGGCATAACTCTCTCTGCGTAAAAAGTACACACAAACTCCTCTATATCTTGTCACTGGGTCATTCCTCCAACTGGCTTGTATTCCAACACAAAATATGAGAAAGAAAAATAAACATTCTCCAATGGTACAATAAACCAAATCTACAATCCGTTTATTAATAAAACCCCACTTGCAGCGATCCTTCAGTGTCTCACTGCCTCCAGAAACATTGAGCGCCTCCGCCATGTCACTTCTGGTTCCAACTTTGACATCACTTTGGGTCGCCCTGTAGATGTGGGCCACGCATTTTGTCCTTTCCGTATTCATCACAGGGGTTTATAGCAATATAGAGAGAGCGCTGAGTAACACAGAGTGCATAACATCCTGCATAGTTTTTGTGTGTAGCGCAAAAAAAGTAGTTCTAAATTAGGCGTGCTGTAAATTGGTATATGCACAGTGAAAGAATAACGTACATTGACTAGGAGGGGAGCATAAAGGCCTAGTGTACAATTATTGTACTTTGCACAGTAAAGTGTTGATGTGCATTGAATGGAAGGACCACAATAGAATGGGTATATAGAGTCCAGGGCAGCCATCAGAAATTTTTGGGCCCGTTGCACAGCTTAAGGCTTGCCCCCCCAGCTTGACCACCAGCATTCCTCAGGGTTTGCCCACGGGCCATTCACCGAATCCGCACACTTGCCACTTCACCTGTATGCAGTCAGCCCACCCTCAATCCTGTATATATGTCCCCCCCCACACACACACACACACAGACGCCTGTATATATGCCAGCCCCCACACACACACAGTGCTGTGTTTTGGCCTAGGCCGAACAAAGGACATTGCACAGCCACCAATGGACCCTGCACAGCCACCAATGGACCCTGCACAGCCACCAGGGGCCCTGAATAGGAAGGAGTGGGACAATTTAAGATGGAGGGGGTACCTGATTTTTAGTCTTGCCTAGGGCAGGGGCAGCACAACAAATCTGTACACAAACGGCCCCCGCCCTTTCCCTCACAGCTTCCTACCTGTCCCAGGTCGTTTTCATGAAGATGACATGCTGAGAAGCACAATACAGATCACACAAAGGGTGCACATACACATAATAGCCAGAGGTGGCAGTAACGAGCTTGATGTCTGAGCTCGGTGATCGTTTGTGTAATGCACAGCACGGTTCCCTTAACCCGTCCTGCCTTCTTTTGGCCCCTGCGGGCCCTTCACAATTGTGATGGCTGCACCCCCCTCATGGCAGTCCTAATAGTCCTTGAAAAGGATTTCAGTAACTGCAAAAAAAAACTAAACCCATTTGTTTCCCACTCCCCCTCTCATTGATCTAGTGTACAGAGGTAACCCGCATTACCATCACCGGAGAACAGTTCTGAGCTTACATGTATCCAGTCCCACCATTCCGTCCAGCACTTAACTCCAATAGGGCAAGACCTGAATAAGGCAGTGATATTGATTAACGGTTTCTACTTGACTATCCAGTGTTGACAGATTTTTTTCATGAGCAACAGTACAGTGCAGGTACTAGAGCTGGTTGGAGAGCTCAAAACTGCTGATGGGCAACTTCAACTGAGTATATTTGCACGTTGGTGAGCAGAGGGACAGTGGGAATAGGATACATTAGCAGTTGGATTTTGGCCCACTTTAATGCACAGTAAGTGAAAGTCCATTTTACTAACGGGTTCATTTGCAATGGTTGGAGGTGGATAGAAAAGTGTTAATTAACAGAAGTGGTGTTGTGCTGGGTTTGGTGTGTTTCTCTTGTCGCATCACTCCTATGTGTGCTTCATCTACAGTTACCGGACTCAAATACTCACCAAAGGAAACCTGTCCTGAGGGCACAATAAAGAGAATATTTTGTTTTATGCCTCCTTTATAACCACTAAGCTGTGGTGCCATTTATTGGAAACAAATCTTTCCACTTTGTGTAAACCTTGTGAGCTGCTATATTAAAAAAAACAATCAAAAAAATATGTAAACACTCTGTGCTATATGCAGACACTATTACCTATACACTATACTCTTGAGTGAACACCCACCATATACGTGTGCATCTCATAAAATTAGGATATCATCAAAGGGTTAATTTTATTTCAGTAATTCAAAAAGTGAAAGTAATTCAAAAAGTGAAATGCATATATTTTATATAGATGCGTTACACACAGAGTGATATATTTCAAGCATTTTTTTATTTTCATTTTGATTATGACTTTCAGCCAGTGAAAACCCAAAATTCAGTATCTCAGAAAATTAAAATATTACATGGAACCAATTAAACAAAGGGTTTTTAACCACTTAAGGACCGCCTCCTGCACATATACATCGGCAGAATGGCACGGCTGGGCACATCCACGTACAGGTACGTCCTGTACTAGTACCCAGCTGTGGGTCCTGAGCGCACTCCCGCGAACCTGGTCCGAAGCTCCGGGACCGCGGGACTCGCGGACCAGTCCGGCGATCGGTCCCCGGAGCTGAAGAACGGGGAGAGCCGTGTGTAAACACAGCTTCCCCGTTCTTCACTGTGGCGGCGTCATTGATCGCGTGATCCCTTTTATAGGGAGACACAATCGATGACGTGACACTTACAGCCACACCCCCCCTACAGTTGTAAACACACATTAGGGAAAACGTAACCCCCCCTTCAGCGCCCCCTTGTGGTTAACTCCCAAACTGCAAATGTCATTTTCACAATAAACAATGCAATTTTTTGCAATGCCATTTTTTTGCTGTGAAAATGACAAAATGTCCCAAAAATGTGTCAAAATTGCCCGAAGGGTCCGCCATAATGTCGCAGTCACGAAAATAATTGCTGATCGCCACCATTAGTAGTAAAAAAAAAAAAAATTAATAAAAATGAAATAAAACTATCCCCTATTTTGTAAATGCTATACATTTTGTGCAAACCAACCGATAAACGCTTATTGCGATTTTTTTTTTTTTTTTATATACCAAAAATAGGTAGAAAAATATGTATCGGCCTAAACTGAGGGAAACATTTTTTTTTTTATATACCGTATTTTTCGCTCCATAAGACGCACCTGACCATAAGACGCACCTAGGTTTTAGAGGAGGAAATCAAGAAAAAAAACTATTCTGAACCAAATGGTGTAATAAAATATTTTCCAAGAGCCCATGAAATGCAGCCTGTCCATTGCCATAAATGCAGCCTGACCATTGCAATAAACACAGACTGACCATTGCCATAAATGATAAACGCAGACTGACCATTGACCCCCTGTCCATAACTCACATCTGCAAACCCACCCATCCATAACCCCCTTCTTTCTGGCGTTACCCACCGTGTACAGCACTTGTGACTGCAACTCTTTTCACTTGCCAGTGGTAGCCGTGGGATCATCAGGCATGGGGGTCACCATCTGGACATCTAAAGCTCAGCGTGTAATGCCCCGCCCCCACCTCCTGCCCATCATCACACAGCCACTGGGCAACGGTCTCCGTTGTTTCAGTGCAGCATGTCATATAGATTCTATGGAAGCCAGTGGGACAGATGCGTTCAGAGATAGCAAGCACGGAACTGAGGCTTCTGTCTTTACTAGTAGACAGCGCGGTGAGCACATCTGAGCTGAGCCACGGAGGAGGGTAGGCGGAGCTTCTGTCAGTTGTTTAGAGTGCGGCCAATCACTGGCCGCTTATGGGATGCTAGTTCCCGCCCTCCCTCCCCGGCAAAGTCACGCTGCTGTTTTTATCACTACAGGTCTGCAGCTGGGGACAGTTATGTGTGTGGGAGTCGGGACTTGCAGGGGGGGGGGTTCTTGCCTTGATGCCGCCCGCAATATGCACTGGGCGGGGGGGTGGTACCAGCGGCGGCGGGGGGCGGTGCCTGTCGTATATTCGCACTATAAGACGCAGGGACATTTTCCCACATATTTCTAGGAGAAAAAAGTGCGTCTTATAGTGCGGAAAATACGGTATATATTTTTGGGGGATATTTATTATAGCAAAAAGTAAAAAATATTGAATTTTTTTCAAAATTGTCGCTCTATTTTTGTTTATAGCGCAAAAAATAAACGCAGAGGTGATCAAATACCACCAAAAGAAAGCTCTATTTGTAGGAAAAAAAGGACGCCGATTTTGTTTGGGAGCCACGCGGCACAACCGCGCAATTGTCTGTTAAAGCGACACAGTGCCCAATCGCAAAACCTGGCCGGGTCCTTTAGCTGACTAAATGGGTCCATGTACAGTATAGTATGCACTCCATACTTGGTCGGGGCTCCTTTTGCATGAACTACTACAACAATGCTGGGTGGCATGGAGGCGATCAGCCTGTGGCACTGCTGAGGTATTATGGAAGCCCAGGTTGCTTGTTAGTGGCTTTCAGCTTGTCTGTATTGCTGTCTGGTGTGTCTCATCTTCCTTGACAATTTCCACACAAACGTCTATGGGGTTTAGGTCAGGCAAGTTTGCTGGCCAATCAAGCACAGTGATACGATGATCATTAAACCAGGTATTGGTACTTTTGGCAGTGTGAGCAGGTGCCAAGTCCTGCTGGAAAATGAAATCGGCATCTCCATAAAGCTGGTCAGCAGAGGAAAACATGAAGTGCTCCATCATTTCCTGGTAGAGGGCTGCACTGACTTTGGACTTGATAAAACACAGTGGACCAACACCAGCAGATGACATGGCTCCCCAAATCATCACAGGCTGTGAAAAATTGTGCATTTCGTTTGGAAATCAAGGTCGAAGAGTAGAGAGGCACAGAATCCAAGTTTTTATCTGCTGGTGTTGGCCCACTATGTTTTATCAGCGCAGCCCTCTGCCAGGAAATTCTAAAGCACTTCATGCTTTCCTCATAGAGATACTGTGGGGTATTGTCAAGAGAAAGATGAGACACCAGACCGAACGATGCAGACGAGCTGAAGGCCGCTATTAAAGCGCAATTTTAATAAATGTAATATTCTAATTTTCTGAAATACTAAACTTTGGGTTTTCTCTAGCTCTAAGTCATAATCATCAAAACAAAAATAAAGAAATGTTTGAAATATATCACACTGTGTGTGAACTCTGGTGCAGCGCTGCAATATTAACTATGTAAATACATTACAATACTAAATTGTTTGCTGAAGACCAGAAAAAAACGAAAAAACGCTTAAGGCGTCAGCATACCAAGACATTTTGGACAATTTCATGCGCCCCACTTGTGTGGGAACAGTTTGGGGATGACCCCTTCCTGTTCTAATATGACTGCACACAGTGCACAAAGCATGGTCCATAGAGACAAGGATGAGCCTGTTTGGAGTGGAGGAACTTGACTTGCCAGCACAAAGTCTGGACCTCAACCCAATGGAACACCTTTGGGGTGAATTAGAGCGGACACTGCAAGCCAGGCCTTCTAATTCAATATCGGTGCCTGACCTCACAAATAGGCTTCTGGAAGAATGGTTAAACATTCTCATAGACACACTCCTAAACCTTGTGACCAGCCTTCCCAGAAGAGTTGAAGTTGTTATAGCTGCAATATTGAATGTTATTAAAGTTTGTGTGTGTGTGTGTGTATCAGGGGTGCGGTGGATCAAAAAACTCACGGTTCGGATCGTTCCTCGGATCAGAGCCATGGATGGGATCATTTTTCGGATCACCACCATTTAGAGACCCCACTGTAATGTCCACGTCATCTTCCCCCACTGTAATGTCCACGTCATCTCCCCCCCACTGTAATGTCCACGTCATCTCCCCCCCACTGTAATGTCCACGTCATCTCCCCCCCACTGTAATGTCCACGTCATCTCCCCCCCACTGTAATGTCCACGTCATCTCCCCCCCACTGTAATGTCCACGTCATCTCCCCCCCACTGTAATGTCCACGTCATCTCCCCCCCACTGTAATGTCCACGTCATCTCCCCCCCACTGTAATGTCCACGTCATCTCCCCCCCACTGTAATGTCTACGTCATCTCCCCCCCACTGTAATGTCTACGTCATCTCCCCCCCACTGTAATGTCCACGTCCTCTCCCCCCCACTGTAATGTCCACGTCCTCTCCCCCCCACTGTAATGTCCACGTCCTCTCCCCCCCACTGTAATGTCCACGTCATCTCCCCCCCACTGTAATGTCCACGTCATCTCCCCCCCACTGTAATGTCCACGTCATCTCCCCCCCACTGTAATGTCCACGTCACCCCCCCCACTGGTAATGTCCGCGTCACCCCCCCCACTGGTAATGTCCGCGTCACCCCCCCCCCACTGGTAATGTCCGCGTCACCCCCCCCCCCACTGGTAATGTCCGCGTCATCCCCCCCCACTGGTAATGTCCGCGTCATCCCCCCCCACTGGTAATGTCCGCGTCATCCCCCCCCACTGGTAATGTCCGCGTCATCCCCCCCCACTGGTAATGTCCGCGTCATCCCCCCCCACTGGTAATGTCCGCGTCATCCCCCCCCACTGGTAATGTCCGCGTCATCTCCCCCCACTGGTAATGTCCGCGTCATCTCCCCCCACTGGTAATGTCCGCATCATCTCCCCCCCCACACAATGTCCGCGTCATCTCCCCCCCCACACAATGTCCGCGTCATCTCCCCCCCCACACAATGTCCGCGTCACCCCCCCCCCCCCCACTGCAATGTCCGCGTCATCTCCCCCCCACTGCAATGTCCGCGTCATCTCCCCCCCACTGTAATGTCCGCGTCCTCTCCCCCCCACTGTAATGTCCGCGTCCTCTCCCCCCCCCCACTGTAATGTCCGCGTCCTCCCCCCCCCCCCACTGTAATGTCCGCGTCCTCTCCCCCCCCCCCCTGTAATGCCTGCGTCCTCCTCCCCCCCCCCTGTAATGCTTGCGTCCTGCTCCCCCCCACTGTAATGTCCACGTCCATCTCTTCCCCACTGTAATGTCTGCGTCATCTCCCCCCACTGGTAATGTCCGCGTCATCCCCCCCCCCCACTGGTAATGTCCGCGTCATCCCCCCCCACTGGTAATGTCCGCGTCATCTCCCCCCACTGGTAATGTCCGCGTCATCTCCCCCCACTGGTAATGTCCGCGTCATCTCCCCCCCACACAATGTCCGCGTCATCTCCCCCCCCACACAATGTCCGCGTCATCTCCCCCCCACTGTAATGTCCGCCTCCCCCCCACTGTAATGTCCGCCTCCCCCCCCACTGTAATGTCCGCCTCCCCCCCCACTGTAATGTCCGCGTCCTCTCCCCCCCCACTGTAATGTCCGCGTCCTCTCCTCCCCCCCCCCCTGTAATGCTTGCGTCCTGCTCCCCCCCCTGTAATGCTTGCGTCCTGCTCCCCCCCCCTGTAATGCTTGCGTCCTGCTCCCCCCCCCTGTAATGCTTGCGTCCTGCTCCCCCCCCCTGTAATGCTTGCGTCCTGCTCCCCCCCACTGTAATGTCCACGTCCATCTCTTCCCCACTGTAATGTCTGCGTCATCTCCCCCCCCCCCACTGTAATGTCTGCGTCATCTCCCCCACTGCAATGTCCACATCTCCCCAGTCAGCGCCACTCTGGGAAGCTCACCTAGGCCGCCGGGTGTACCAAGATGGCCGATGCACCAGGGCTAGGCCGAAGCCGCAGCCTTTCCTATGGGCTCAATCCGCGGATCGCGTGTTGTGCTGATCCACGAGCGTTGACCCATTCGGATCTCCCCCCCCCCCCCCCACTGCAATGTCCGTATCATCTCCCCCCCACTGCAATGTCTGCGTCATCTCCCCCCCACTGCAATTGGCAATTGGTAAACCGTTGGCAAAAAAATGAGCACACCCCTAAGTGAAAATGTCCAAATTGGACACAAAGTGTCAATATTTTGTGTGGCCACCATAAGAGCTCATTCACACAGGGACGACTTTGGATCCGACTTCAAGTCGCCCATAGTTGCCTCAAGTCGCGCTGCATGAGAAAATCAATGTAAGTGAATGGAGCCGTCGACTTCAGAAAAGGTTCCTGTACTACTTCAATCTGACTTCTAGGCAACTTGTAACCATTGATTTCATTGGAAATGCCTCAGAAGTCGGATCACCGTCTTAACTGAAGCAACAATACAGGAAGATAACATACACTTCTCAGGCAAACCCCTCCCTCCCCCTCCCTCCCACAGAGCTGATTGTGGTTTGATTGGCCACTGGAAAGCCCCCTGTCCTGGAGGCGACTTGAAGTTGCCTTGTACTGTCCTGGAGGCAACTCAAAGTCGTGTTGCCCCTGTGTGAATGGGCTCTTATACAAGATGTACACTGACTACTTTACATTGCAGCAAAGTGTCATTTCTTTAGTATTGTCACATGAAAATGAAAAAAGGGGTCACAATATGGGGCCACTTTCCTGGGATTGCGGCCTCCCTAGCCCAATTCAGGTCTGGTTAGTTTAGCTAGGAAAGGGTTACTGGTGTCAGCACCTGCTCCGTTAAGGAGCTGAATGGGAGCCAGGCAGGAAGAGCCAATGGGGACCCAAGGAATTTGCTGGAAGTACGGGGAAGGCTATTTAAGGTCCAGCTGGTACCGGGGCTCTTCCTCTGAACGCAAGGCAGCGTGAACTCCCTCCCATCCCTGCCCCAGTCGCGACTACTTTTATGTGATGGGTCACCCTGGATCCACGGAGAGACTTTATTTATGTTTGAAAATGTGCTACTGCTAGAGTTGTAAGAACTGAGCAGGTAGAATATGGTATGATGGTTTATGATGTTTTTAAATGAATAAATAAAAGCTATGGAAAAATGTATTTGTGAAAAATCTATAAAGGTGTCGCGGCCAAGTTTTTGCCAAATTAAACGGTTTTCGAGTGTTTATGTTTAGTTGTATCTGGGGAGGTTGTATTTGGGCGGGTGGGGCCAGCAATTCCAGATATATTAAAATAATTACAAATATGTGAGGGGTGTACTCACTTTTGTGAGATTCTGTATGTTTGTGTGTGTGTTTGTATTCTAAGGATTTGCAGATCTTTTCTCTTAGGCCGCGTACACACGATCAAACTTATCCGATGAAAACGGACCGTTTTTATCGGATATGTCTGCTGGGCTGTTTTGGTCTGATGGTTGTACACACCATCAAACCAAAATGCCCACGGACAGACAGCACCGTGACGTGGCAGTGACGTTGACGCCGCCACGTCACCAAACCAGGAAGTAAAATACTTCCACGCATGGGGGATTTTTGTCCGCTGGTTAGCCGTACTAACCAGCGGACATGTCGGACGGACAGGTTTCCAGCAGACAAGGTTTAAAGCATGCTTTAAAACTTGTCTGCTGGAAAAACCAGTCTGCTAGCCCGTACACACGGTCGGATATGTCCGCTGAAACTGGTCTGCGAACCAGTTTCAGCAGACAAGTTTGATCGTGTGTACGTGGCCTTAGATCTACAATGCTATATAGACACTCAGGCGGCGTACACACGGCTGAGGTTCTCGGCAGAAACCAGCGAGAACCTCGCTGGGAGCCGCATTCTGCCGAGAACCTCGGCCGTGTGTACGCTCTCGGCGAGCCCCGCCCGTCGGGAATCCCGTCGAGCGAATAGAGAGCAGGCTCTCTATTTGCTCGACGGCCCGCCTAGATGAATGGCTGGTTGCCATTCCCGACGGGCGGGTCGCCGATTTCGACGGCCGGCCGAGAGCCTCGACGGGCGGAACGATGTGTTCCGCCCGTCGAGGTTCTCGTCCGTGTGTACGCCGCCTCAGAGAATTATTTACTCTGAGAATGCCAGCGATCTTATCAGCAGTGATTTACCGCTGCTTAATAAATGGACACCAAACTCACTGGACTTCTGGCAGATTCAATAGTTATTGGTTGTACTTTTTGAACTGATTTAAACTTTCCAGTGGTAGATTTTACAGACCAGAAAGAAGATAATAAGAAAAACACATTGTCAAAGATTTACATACACTTTTATTTTGTAGCACAAAGAATCCTGGACAACTAATCAGAACTCAGGCTTTAGTAAATGTGTTTAACTTTTGGTGAAGCTGATTGCATATAGATTTAAACCAGAAGTTTCTGCTGGGTAGAAAAATGTCCAATATGAAGGCAACTGGAATCCAGCAAACTTGTTAAGGTATTAACTCCTTCCCGCCAAAAGGGTAAAACAAATGTTAATGCCTGAGCACAATTGTGCAAGTTTGACATGTGTAAAACGGTCCATGTCACAAATAATTTGTGTATCCAGGTGAATTATACCTTGTTTTTTCAGGACAGATTGGGCCTTCTTTTGGTGGTAAATGGTAACAAAGATCTCCTGATTTCTTGTATTCTTATTATCAAAGGAAAACTGGCCCAAACTAGTAAAAAATACCGTATTTATCGGGGTATTACATGCTCCGGCGTATAGCGCGCACCCCTAAAGTGGACCTTCCTGTGGAAAAAAGATTTTTGTACTTACAGTTTTGTTGTCTTGCGCGGCGTCCATAGGCGGCCTCATCGGGTCCGTCTGCGGCTTCGGGTGTCCTCTTCGTCGGGTCCGGCATCCTTCTGCGGCGTTCTCCCCGCTTGATCCGCGCTTTCCCGTGCCGAGTTTGAATACTGCGCCGGCATATACCGAGCACAGTACACTCGTGTATAGTCGGGCAGGCTCGGCTACTCTCGCGCTCGTGTCCTGTATGCTCAGGTTGTGAGCGCGAGAGGAGCCGAGCCTGCCCAACTATACACGAGTGTACTGCGCTCGGTATATGCCGGCGCAGTATTCAAACTCGGCGCGGGTATCGGCGTATATGGCGCACCCACGATTTTGCCCGGGCAAAAAAGGGCAAAAAAGTGCGCGGTATGCGCCGATAAATACGGTAATGTATAGATTTTTTTTATTTTATTTAGCTCTATATTTCTTGCGATTACCATAATTTGCCACCAGATTATCCCAAAATAAATTCTCCTGATGATAGCAACGATACCACATAAGTGTATGTTGGTGGTTGTTTTCACTTGTGATAGGGCCCAGAAACAATGGTGCGCATTTTGCAGTTTTTTTTATCCTACCTAGAACGCACTGACAATAACAGACACTCGCCAATTTTGACCTTTTGACTGTGACATTTGACACTAATGCCACGTACACACGATCATTTTTCGGCATGAAAAAAAAGCGAAGTTTTTCTAACTTCATCATTAAAACGACGTTGCCCACACACCATCGTTTTTTAAAAATGCTCTAGCAAAGCGCGGTGACGTACAACACGTACGACGGCACTATAAAGGGGTAGTTCCATGCAGTTTACGGTACTCTTGGGGCTGCTTTTAGCCGATTCTGTGTTGGTAAAAGACGATTTGCGCTTTTTTGTCTGTTACAGCGTGATGAATGTGCTTACTCCATTATGAATGGTAGTTTTACCAGGACGAGCGCTCCCGTCTCATAACTTGCTTCTGAGCATGCACAGGTTTTTTAACGTCGTTTTAGCCCACACACGATCATTTTTTGCAACCCGAAAAATTACATTGTTTAAAACGTCGTTAAAAAATGCAGCATGTTCGAATTTTTTTTTTTTTGTCGTTTTTCAGAACCCCGAAAAATGATGTGAAGCATTTTAAATTACATTTTTTTTTAAACATCGTTTTTTACATGCCGAAAAATGATCGTGTGTAGTACGCGGCATTACACTAACCCTGGCAAACCTTTGATGTTTTTTCTTAATATTTTTTTTTCCAGCTTTATATCTTGCAAGGAGAAGATGTTGAAAGGTATCTTCCTCTCCATTCAGAAGAGGAAATAAACACAGGGACGGGCTCAGTGACTGATCACTATAATAGCCATTTAGAGGTTATCACAGTGATCAGGTGACCCGGAACCGGGCATCCTGGGGCTCTTGGAGCCCAATCTCCATGCCGGGAAGGCACTATGTGACCCTTTTCCTTGAAGCCACGTATATGTGTATGGTCAGCGGGAAGGGGTTAAGCTACTTGGCAATTTTTACAGAGGCCTTGTGAGCCAGAGCAAAAGTGTGAACTGTGATGAGGCATTTTGTGATAATTGCATTGAAGTTTAAAGCTGATCTCTGGGATTCAGCCACTTCATAAAATCTGCTACCTTACAGTGGGGGAATTGGAGATTGTTTACCAATTGGTCAGCTAGCAACACAATTGTACACAATAGTTGGCATGAAGGGATGCCATCCATTGTTTACAACTATCATGTGACCTGTTGTGATTGGTCACAGCAGTCACATGGTACTGGCAGCGAGCTGGTACACCGATCAATCATTCACCAAGACACAGCCGGTGACAGATCGTTTTGCTGCGTGGTGCCTTCTGCGAGGACGTCATATGACGAATGTCCTGCCCGGTCATCAATCTGCTATAGGCCAGGCGGGAAGGTGTTAACCAGTAAAACTACTAAGCAACTCATTCACTCCTATGTTATTTCTTGGCTTGACTCATTTCTCCATAGGGTCTACCTCTATGCAGACTATTCCCTCTTCAATCTATTATGAATGCCACTGCCAGACTCATCCACCTTACCATACACCTGCTCAGTGTCTGTCATTCCTCCATTGGCTTCTTATTGCCCAAAAATAAAATTCAAAATGGTAACAACAACATACAAAGCCATTTACATCTCTTTCCCAAACTACATCACAAGCTTAACTCGCAAGCCGTCCTCTCCGCTCCTCCCATAACCTCCTGCTCTCTAGCTGCCCCTTGTCTCCTCCTACTATGCTCATCTCCAGGACTTCTTCAGAGCCTCTCTCATCCTCTTGAACTCCCTACCCAAATCTGTCGGGCTATCTCCTACTCTGTCCACTTTTAGACAATCCCTGAAAACTCATCTCTTCATAGAAGCCTACTCTACCTTCAGCTAAGTGAGCTAGCTAACAAAATCGTATTTCTCCCATCAGCTCATCCTACATTCTTACCTTTTTGTTCCACTTACTCCCTCGTATTAGATTAACTCCCAGGAGCAGGGCCCGCCTAACTCTCTTGTATTGAATTGTATTTCTTTACTTTCTTGCTTTGTAATGTAAAGCACCGCACAAACGGTTGGTGCTTTATAAATGCTGTATAATAATAACATACAATATTGAATGTCATCTAAAATGTACATCTACTTGCATCCAATGTCAGGCCTACTACCCTAATGTCCAGGTCCACCTACACAACTGTATCTCTTAAAATCATTCTATGTGACTAATTTCTCGATTCCTATATTGTGTATTTCCTAATAAATTATACATGTTTTAAGCAAATATAATAGTATGTACATTTTATGTCTGTTCAAATAATACTGTGCGCTCATAATTTCCCTCATATATCTTTGAACTATGGTAAAAAAAAATGGCCCACTTTATTGCTGTTATATTTTTTAATAATTCATTTATCATAATTTGTATGTGAAGGTAACAGGTCTAATAGAATTAGCAGATGGTATGTGTCTGAAGCGGTAGTTTTATATAAATAGACATAGATGAGTGTGGTGGCACACAGCCAGATTGTGTGGACTGCATCTTAATTGGCTTGTGTTTTCTCTTTCTTCTCAGTCCTCCCCAAGGAGATGTAAAGGCCGGTTCCAGCACCCTTCCACCCGTGAAATCAAAAGCCACCTTTATTGAAGCCGACAAGTACTTTCTACCATTTGAGCTTGCATGCCAGTCTAAGTGCCCCCGCATTGTGAGCACATCTCTGGACTGTTTGCAGGTTTGTCTTTTTTGTTCTTTTTTAGACCTCACAGTTAGCGCTTTGTATCCTAATAAATAGACCCTCATTATCTTTCTATTTTCAATCTGTTGCAGTAACTGACAGTAAAGATGATTTGAATGGTGTGGGCTATTGCATTGTAAAATAAAAAAATTTGAATCTTGCAATTTTTTTCTATAAACAGGAACATGTATAGTCGTGGTATTCTTGCAAGAAAGGTGGTCATGTGTTTTGCTACATGTTTCAGTGAAACAAATTACAAAGAAGAGAGAGTGCGTTTTTTTTTTTTTTTAACAGGACATGTCCCAACCAGTACGTTGCGTTGTGATGTCATGGAAATATTCCTGCATGTCTTTATTAATAATCTTTGTAACCTGTGTAAATGGAGCCCTGATGACACACTCGGGCAATGTTATTAGTGATTTTGGAATTTTAACATCAGCTTTCATTCACAATACTTTGCCATCTCTGGTTTCATTTGGGCAAGTGATAAAAATGCCAGTTGAAAGTGTGTACCATCAATTACTGTCCTGGTTTTAATTGGTCACTGGCAGCTGGGAAATATTTGAGGGCCAATTCACTCCAGTGCGTTTTTAGCGCAGCTGTAAAATGCAGATCAAAGGACATCTGCAAACCAATAATTTCCAATGTGTCCTATTCACACCCGAATGTTGCGCTGCGCTAAAATGCAAAAGTATGCCAATAGATGAAAAAATGTATGCCAATGGACGTCGGCTCGTGTTAAAATACGACTAAAATGGATGGAAATGTACATGCAATTTTGGCGCAAGTCAATGTGAATTGGCCCAAAAAGTGTGAGTGCTGTGGTTGAAAGCTAGTGCAATGCTCCAAAATTGACAAATATGTTCAGAATAACGCTACATATTCTTTACTGCAAGGTTGCAAATCTGAAGGTGTTCAATGAGTATTGTGGGATTCTAAAAAAACAACCATACTTGCCTCCATGTTGCATTGGTCTAATACTGCAGCTGTCCCCGGCCGACCCGAATCCTGAGACCTAAGTGATTACATGACCACAGATCGCTCGGTTCTTGGTATTTCTGGAGCAGTCACCGCTAAGCCAGCTGCCGGTCAGGTATCTGGTTTGATCTCTACGTTTCCACCAGGATCCTTGCAGTAAGTGTCAGTTGACAGCAGGCTTTAACTGTCGGCTGATTTTGAGTCACAGGAGACTCCTGTGACACGAGAAGTAGGGCTAAACTTTTTTTTTCCCCCCTCAAATTCTTTGTAAATAAAATATCCAACAAGGTTAAGCAGTACAAAACAGTGGTAACATTGCGAAAAGGGTAGATCACCATACAGTAAGAAGGCATGCAGAATATGTACATCATTTTCCAGATGCCAATAAAGACACAATCTACAAACATGAAGAGATGTATCCAGTGAAAAGGCCAATGTGATAACCCATTACATTTCGTGCACTACTATACTACCAGTAGCTGGCCATAGTAAATGTTGAGTCGGCTACCCAATTTTCAGCGAAGGAGAAGAGAGATTTAGATGAGCACAAAGGACACAAAAAAGGGTATAGAGATAGAAAACAGAAGGAAAGGAGGGGGGCACGACACACTATGCTGGGGAGTGCGTATTAAAAGGAAGGGCAGATGAAGTCAATCCCCAGAACCGGTTTCCGATAGGGCTTTGCCCTCATCAGAGTAGATATACATGTTCCAGTATAACCATGTTTTGGTCTATTGTTCCTGACAGTTCTGTGCAGTAAGGACAAAATCTTCCAGCTTGTTGATTTAATCTACCTTTTTTTCAAACTTCTCTTTAATTCGTAACAAGTTGGGCAAGCCATAGATGAATGGATTTTCTTTCCATAGACCACAGGTGGAAGGAAAGAAAATGGCTTGACTCCCCCATCAACACAGTCAGTGTCAATGGGGGAATGCCTCCCGCAGCACTATTGTATTCTGCCGGCAGGAAGCCTTCCCAGCTGGTGGAATTCAATGATTACTGCTATAGCCGCTGGCAGTAATCGCTTGTCAAATTTTAATCCATGTATGTCTGGCTTTAGATAACCGATCTGATGATCTTATCTGTAAATTGGTAAAGAGGATTTCAACTTGAGTAAACAATGAAGACCTCTCAAGTAACAATCATCTTTTATTTGCTTCCCTACCATTCTGCTTACCCACTGGGAGTGAAAGAAGAGGCCTAAGTAAGCTCTGAGCCTCTAGAGCAGTAATGGCGAACCTTGGCACCCCAGATAATTTGAAACTACATTTCCCATCATGCTCATACTCTGCAGTGTAGAGGAGTATCATGGGAAATATAGTTCCCAAACATCTGGGGTGCCAAGGTTCGCCATCACTGCTCTAGAGTATAATTTCCACACACAAGGGCAATGGATTTCCCTTGTAAATGCACTGATTGGCTTAGCGTGGGGGGATTGCTAAAAACATTCAGTCTCAATCCATTCTCCAGTGCTTTTCATTATATCAAGCAGTACAGTCAACAACCCTGATCAATAACTCTAGAGATTTAATTATTTTCAGTCAATCTGAGATATGCCACAAAAGATGGGATGGATAAAGCACAATGATAGGGCAGTGTCATTACACAGGAAAGTGAGCCTACAATTGGGCCTATTAACTAACCCTAAAAGCAGTGTTTTTAAAAGATTAGCATAAATTGTTAAATTACATTTAAACAATAGTATTCACATTCATGTTTGAGCAGACTCGCTTAAAGGTAATAAAATACAAACTTAAGGCCAGACTTTCGCCCAATGTGCCCCTGTAGATCTTAGACCCCAGCCCGTAACCCTTCACTTAGAAGTGGATCTGGAATGTAGTCTCCCTTGACCCCTCCTCCTCGGCTTTAACCCACAGATGTTTGATTTGCTTCGGCCCCCATAAATTTCAATTTCAATTTGAATTTATACTTAGGTTTGGATTTAACTTTGAATTTAAACTCAGTCTCTTTTTTGTTTTAGACCTTTGGAGATTGTATACCCTAGGCGGGAATAGAGCACACCGTCTCCCTGACCCCCTCCCAATATCCTCCCCCCATCTCCTTCCATCCTTATTTTTTCCATTCCTCCTTCCTTCTCTTCCTTCTCTCTACTAGTCTCTACTAGTCTTTCTGTCCTCCTTTTTGGGCCGCTCTAGGCGGCCGACTAGTTACTCACAGGCACTCTATTGGTTTACTGAGTCAAACACATTTTATAGAAGTGGTACTGTTCTTTTGCTGTTCAGAAGTTATCAGCACTCCTGCTTAGTTTTTCATGCTTCTTGAGCTATTCAAACTTTCACTTCCTTAGATCTCGGGCGCAGCAGGATCCCGAAGGGGCACCCGGGTCAAGAAGTAGTTCCTTTTTGGTGTTTTTTTGCTTTATTAGTCAATCAATATATGTTCACCCACTATATCCATAATGTGAATATCTGTGCAAGTTCATATGTGTACCACGGAGTGTCTATGTTTTTTTTTTTCTGTTGGTGGATCTGGCTGCCCTTTGTCGGGGGTCGGATCCGTTATATTTCTTTTATCTCTGTCTGAAAACTTTTAATAAATACTTATTGAACCTAAAGGTAATAAAATAGACTCTAGATGTGTTTGCATTTGTTTTGCATGGATGGAAGATAAGTATCACCTTTTATAATAATTCAGTTTTTACACTTGGGTTCAAATAACATAACAGTCATTTTCTTTCTTTCTCCCTTTCTTCAGAAACTTATTGCTTATGGGCACTTGACTGGCAATGCACCAGATAGCACAACACCTGGAAAAAAACTAATTGACAGAATTATTGAAACTATATGTGGTTGTTTCCAAGGACCCCAGACCGACGAGGATGTCCAGTTACAAATTATAAAGGTAGCTTCAATCTGCAGATTTATGTTGTGAGAATCGGATCTGCCATAAGAATTGCGGCTCAAAAATGTTATAATTTCCTGCTATGTGAAAGCCCCCACCTCATTTCCTTTACTTTGCAGAGCATTGAGGAATGAAAATTAAATCATATTTATCTATAGTACAAAAACTTTATTTTAGGACTGTCCCTGCAGAGCAGAATTTTTCACTGTATACTCAGTGTTTGATTAAAGAGGAGTTCCACCCAAATTTGGAACTTCCTCTTGTTCCACTCCTCACCCCCTTACATGCCACATTTGGCATGTAATTTTTTTGGGGGGGAGTGGGGGCTTCAGTAGGAGTGGAACTTCCTGTCCCACTTCTTGCTTCCGCCGAGGGGCTGGTTAGGTGATTAAGCCTTAATCGCCTACACCAGCCCCTCCCTGTAGGCGATCACATGGGACACTGACAGGTCCCATGCGATCGCCTCTCCAATCAGCGGCGAGCCGCGCGCGCATGCACAGTGCGGCTCGCGCATGCGCAGTGGGTGCCCGGCCGTGAAGCCGAAGGCTGTCACGGCTGGGTGCCCACAGTCGGGATGGAGACGCCGGCTGGGGAGGGGGGGGGAAGAGGAGCGGAACCCCGGTCGGAGCGTTGCTGGAACGCAGGAGCAGGTAAGTGAGTGTTTATTAAAAGCTAGCAGCTACACTTTTTGTAGCTGCTGACTTTTAATAAACACATTTTTTGGCTGGAACACCCCTTTAACTTTTGATTATAGGTTTTTGATCATGCTGCATTTATTGGAGAAAACGCCAGGGAGGAGGCAAAACCATTTACTAAGCTACTAATGCTGTCTAAAAAAACATTTCATTAGATAGTTAAAGGATAAGTTAATTTTTTTTTTAAGAGCCTGTAAAGCGACCAGCAGATTGTGGGTATAATGCCAGGCTCCTGCAGACTGTCAGTGTAACTGTCTGCCTGTATCAAGGCTGCTTATCGGGTCTTGAGGTTCCTCACGCTACCTCACTCACAAATGCGCACAAGGGAACGCTCCTCAATACAAAAATAAAACCCTACGTCACCAATCGCGTGCTCCAGTCAACCAACCAAAACCTCCTCCAAATCCCGCTACAAATCTAAGGAAGAACTAAGATTTGCAGTCCAAGGACCACGGCTCTGGAACGCTCTTCCCATGACCATCCGCATGGAAGAAAACCATTGGGCTTTGAGGAAAAAAAACTAAAGACCCACCTCTTCTGAAGGATCAGGATGACACTGGATGCAAAGCGCCTTGAGGCGATTTAGTTCGCAATTGCAGCGCTATACAAGTTACTCGCTCATTATTCACAGAGCTCGTGCCGCACGACCATGTTCTTTTTAAATTGTGACAGCAGATGTGGGGAGAGGATCCCTGGCCCCTTGTAACATTTGGGTATTAAATCTTCAGATAGGTGAAATTATCCTTTAAGTGAAGCTATAATTATAATGTAAAAACAAGCACCCTCTGCTGCCATGTCCACCAAAGTTTATATTGTTCCTGGCCGAAGCTATACAGTTCTCACTGTATACAGAGCAAAAATTCAGGTTTCACTACACCAATCGGCATTATTGCAATAATAGTATGGCTAGGCATAGTCCTTAGTTGTTCAGGGAGCTGTACACAAGGGCTAAAAGTTGCACGGTTCTTGCCAAACTAAAGTTTTCTGATGTTTTTCAGCCTCTGTGTACCCAGCCTAAAGCAGAAGATGATTTGAAATCCAGCACATTAGTCACGGAAAACAGTTTATACCACAATTAAAAGCAACACCTCCTATATCACTATAGCAATGTGTTGCAGACAAAACATGTTCTCTATCAGAAATGGGGAAAAAAAGTCAGCTCTAGAATAAATAACGGCAGCTAACAACAAGGTCAATCTACATAAAGCTTTAACGATAACGCATACAAATGCAACAACAAAAGAAAAATGTGTCAATTATTTAATTCCCCATGTGCAATTAATCATAACCTATTCTGTGTGATAAGAAAAATCTTTAACCACTTCCAGCCCAAGACGTCACATGACGTCTTGGAATTTCAGCAGGGATATCTGAATGATGCCTGCAGCTACGGAGCCCTCTGATGTAGCCTTGACTTCAAACCAGGAAAGCGCTTGCCCGGGGTCAACAACCCATTTATCACAAACTGGGCTTGCCGACCCACCATCCCAGAGCATCAGAGTGCATCAAGCCTCCTCTGTAGAACCGACTCCTGTCCCAGGGGGAGTGATACCAATTGCACTTTGCCTGGGTCCTTTTCTAACAGCCTGGGGAGTGATGCCAGCAGAATTTGGAAGTAGAAAAAAATGATCAGTATATTAAACACATACACTAAGCTTTTGCAATGGGCGTATTGGCACCTATAAAAGGGTTAACAACTATTAGGCTGCTTTCACACTGATCTGGGGGTGCAGTGCAACTGCAGCTTTCCTGCATATTAGCTTCCCTTAACACAGACTTCTATTATATATTAAGGTAAAACACAGAGCATAAATGTGAAAGCAACCTTACAGGGGGCTCCGGACAGTAAGGATTTGTTTACATTTGCCGTTTTGGGGTAGCTAAACCCCATAAATAAAACATGTTTTTAACAATCCCCCCCCCCCCAACTATTGGTGTAGCGTCAGGGGTCGCAATGGTGACCCCACCCAATTCTCCATGGGGCACATGTGGCCTCTCCACCAGTAATTCTGATTTAGGCCGCGTACACACGACCGAGAAACTTGACGGGCGAAACACATAGTTTTCCCTGTCGAGTTCCTTGTTTGGCAGTCAAAAAACTTGTCGAGCCAAATTTTCCCATTGCCCATCGAGGAAGTATAGAACATACTCTTTTTGGCTTGACGAGTTCCTCGACGGGTTTCTCGGCGAAAAGTGTACACACGACCGGTTTCCTCGGCAGAATACGTCTCATCGAGTTTCTTGCTGAATTCTGCCGAGGAAACCGGTCGTGTGTACGCCGCCTTACACTTTAACAGGTGGTGTAGCCGGGACGGCAAATACAGAAACTGATTCTCTCTAGTTTCCTTCTGCAGCCTCTAAAACCCATCTTTGCACACGTTTGGAATAAGGAAGCACCATCACTTTCATTTTTATTGGACTATCACTATTATCCATGTTCATAGAGACTGTTTTTTCCACATATTTATTTGACATATGTATTCACAGATATATGTGTATATATAATTTAACACAGTGTTTTTTTTATCATTGGGTACACTTTAGCGCTACATTTATGTGTTTTAGCCTTTAAAACCCAGCTTTTCCTCCTCTCCCTCCTGCCAGCATTCAGCAACTGCAGGTGGAAAGTCTTCATTATTACTTAAAAGGTAACTCCACTTTTGTGGGGGAAAAAAAATAGCAAATAATAAAGAAAAAATATAGTGTATACTATTGCAACACAAGTCGTATTGTAAATTGCATTTCCTTTTTCAATCTGCAGCCGCTCCAATTAAAAAAAAAATGCAATGCAATATGGCTACCTGGAGTTGTTCTGTACACAGAATGTGTTCTGACCACATACAAACACACCAAACATAATTTCCTGCTTGTGTGATTGGCTTACCAATTTTCCCAGAAGTCTGTCTAAGATGTCAGATTTTAGGCACCCCCTGCAACAAAAAATTTTTTTTTGGTGAGATACTCCCAGTAGGAACAGCTCTAAAGGGATGCAGGCCCAGCAGCTTACCTCATTAGTGCTCTGCAGCTGCACAGCTGATGGATAATTATGAAACCACTCCCATTAGACCCACTCTGAACAGAGGAACAACAGTGATTTCTTCAGAATATCAATAGATAGGAGTCTGCAACAAAGGTTGTTATAATCCTTGCAATGCACATAGATCACCCAGAGGGGCACAGCTGGGCACAAGCACGTACAGATACGTCCTCTTTAAGTGCCCAGCCGCGGTCCGAAGCTCCGTGGCCGCGGGACCTGTGGACCCGATCGGCACTTCAGTCCCGCGATCGGTCCCCGGAGCTGAAGAACGGGGAGAGCTGTGTGTAAACACAGCTTCCCTGTTCTTCACTGTATAGGGAAACACAATCAATGACGTCACACCTACAGCCACACCCCCCTACAGTTAGAAACACAGATAAGGTCACACATAACCCCTTCATCGCCCCCTTATGGTTAACTCCCAAACTGCAAATGTCATTTTTACAGTAAACAATGCATTTTTAATGCATTTTTTGCTGTGAAAAGGACAATGGTCCCAAAAATGTGTCAAAATTGTCCGAAGTGTCCGCCATAATGTCGCAGTCATGAAAAGAATCGCTGATCGCCACCATTAGTAGTAAAAAAAAAAAAAAATCTTAATAAAAATGCAATAAAACTATCCCCTATTTTGTAAACGCTATAAATTTTGTTCAAACCAATCGATAAACGCTTATTGCAATTTTTTTTTACCAAAAATAGGTAGAATAATACGTATCGGCCTAAACTGAGGACATTTTTTTTATACGTTTTTGGGGGATATTTATTATAGCAGAAAGTAAAAAATATTGAATTTTTTTCAAAATTGTCGCTCTATTTTTGTTTATAGCGCAAAAAATAAAAACCACAGAGGTGATCAAATACCATCAAAAGAAAGCTCTATTTGTGGGAAAAAAAGGACGCCAATTTTGTTTGGGAGCCACATCGCAAGACCGCGCAATTGTCAGTTAAAGCGACGCAGTGCCGAATCGCAAAAACTGGCCAAGTCCTTTACCTGCCTAAAGGTCCGGGTCTTAAGTGGTTAAGTGGCCCTCGCCCTTCAAAAGGTTGAGCACCCCTGACGTAAGCAATGTCAAAACGGAAAGTAAAAGTCCTGAGTAACTACATGCTGTCCTCTTTTATGTACTTGACTGCTGCTTGTATTTCCTTTATCTTTAGCTAATCAATTTTTACATTTTATTTCAGGCGCTTCTGACCGCAGTCACTTCACAACAAATAGAAATTCACGAAGGAACAGTACTACAAGCTGTTAGAACATGTTACAATATCTACTTAGCCAGCAAAAACCTTGTCAATCAGACCACCGCCAAGGCTACTCTGACACAGATGCTCAATGTGATATTTGCACGTATGGAAAATCAGGCGGTGTGTTACTTGCGTTCATTTCTATATTGTAGTATACTGTATGTTTTATATAATGTCAGTGTTTTAATTTTTGGTTTCTAGCTCAGTTGATATTTCAGCGAAAAAATACCAACCACTGTACCAATTTTGGGATGAGCTTCAGTTAATTTGACATCAAGGTGGGGATATACAATGCCTTGAAAAAGTATTCATTCCCTTTAAAATGTTCCTAATTTTGTCATGTAAAAACCAAAAACGTAAACGGAATTTTATTGGTATTTTATGTGATTGACGAACACAAAGTGGCACATAATTGTGAAGTGGAAGGAAAATTTTAAATTATTTTCAAATTGTTTTACAAATATGTAAAAAGTGTGGTGTGCATTTTTATTCAGCCCCCTTTATTCTGATACCCCTAACTAAAATCTAGTGGAACCAATTGCCTTCAGAAGTCACCTAATTAGTCCACCTGTGTGTAATATAATCTCAGTGTATATATATACACGGCTGTTCTGTGAAGCCCTCAGAGGTTTGTTAGAGAACCTTAGTGAACAAACAGCATCATGAAGGCCAATGAACACACCAGTCAGGCCAGGGATAAAGCTGTGAAGAGTTTTAAAGCAGGGTTGGGTTATAAAAAAAAGTATCCCAAGCTTTGAGCATCTCACGGAGCACTGTTTAATCCTTCATCTGAAAATGAAGAGAATGGCACAACTGCAAAACTACCAAGACATGGTCATCCAACTAAACTGACAGGCCGGGCAAGGATAGCATTATTCAGAGAAGCAGCCAAGAGGCCCATGGTAACTCTGGAGGAGCTGCAGAGATCCATAGCTCAGGTGGGAGAATCTGTCCACAGGACAACTATTAGTTGTGCACTCCACACATTTTGGCCTGTATGGAAGAGTGGCAAGAAGAAAACAATTGTTGAAAAAAAGCCATAAGAGGTCCCGTTTGCAGTTTGCGAGAAGCCATGTGGGGGACACGGCAAACATATGGAAGAAGATGCTCTGGTCAGATGAGACCAAAATGTAACTTTTTGGCCAAAAGCAAAACTCTATGTGTGGCAGAAAACTAACACTGCACATCACCCTGAACACACCATCCCTACTGTGAAACATGGTGGTGGCAGCATCATGTTGTGGAGATGCTTTTCTTCGACAGGGAAGCTGATCAGAGTTGATGGGAAGATAGATGGAGCAATCTTACAAGAAAACCTGTTAGAGTCTGAAAAAAGACTTGAGACTGGGGCGGAGGTTCACCTTCCAGCAGGACAACGACCCTAAACATTCAACGAGAGTTACAATGGAATGGTTTCGATCAAAGCATATTCAAGTGTTAGAATGCCCTAGTCAAAGTGCAGACCTAAATCCAAGGACAATCTGTGGCAAGACTTGAAAATTGCTTTTCACAGATGCTTTCCATCCAATCTAACAGAGCTTAAGCTATTTTGCAAAGAATAATGGGCAAAATGTATCTTTCTAGATGTGCAAAGCTAGTAGAGACATCCCCATAAAGACTTCCAGCTGTAATTGCAGAGAAAGGTTATAATACAATATATTGATTCAAGGGGCTGAATATAAATGCACACCACACTTTTCAGATATTTATTTGTAAAAAAAAAATTGAATACTATTTATCATTTTCATTCCACTTCACAATTATGTGCCACTTTGTGTTGGTCTATCACATAACATCCCAATAAAATACATTTACGTTTTTGGTTGTAACATCACAACGTGTAAAATTTCAAGGGGTATGAATACTTTTTCAAGGCACTGTATCTTCTGCTGGACATAAACTGAAGGAATTTTTTTTTCTTTTATAAAATGATTCTGTAATTTCCAAAAAGCTTCACAACTTCTCCAACTGGCTTCCTTAAATTAAATTATATTGATAACATGCCCCCAGCATTTATAGCTATACAGATGACTCCATCAACGCAATCCAACAATCATGTGCATTCAGATAAAAGGGTTGTAAAGGCAGAATTTCTTTTTTTTAATAATATCCTTTTTTTTTTTTTTTTTTTATATACTTTTTTTTTTGGCCACAATATTGCTTTGGGTTTGTGGGTGTGTAACATTATATTCTGGAAACCTTTGGCTTTCTGTTGAAGGATTTTACTTCTCTCCTGTGGTGATGTATCTATTCCTTCATTCAAATCGAGAGTCTGCTGAAAGAGGAGGGAGCGCTATAATTTAGTCTAAATGGGCCTCTGACCCTATCTCTGACTTTTTAATGTGTGTCTTGAGTAGTTGGGAAATCATGCAGACTGATTTAGAGGACATCAACATGAACTGTATTTCCCAGAATGTACCAATTTTCTTTTGAGAATGCTCCCGTTAGATTTTACTACTTCTGTAACTTGTTTTCCCAGCACGATTCATGATGCATTTTTTTTCTCATCAAAATTTCTCATGCTGAGTTTTAAGAAATAGAACTTATGGGGGGCCACTGGGAGCACAGCGGGCACCTGCCAGCCCTAATAATACAACTGTGCCACGTCCCAATAAATTCTAAATGTATAGTCAAGGAAGTTGAACCGCAGTTCATGGACTGTGTAGGAACAACCACATCAAGTTAAACAAAATACAAAACTTTGTTAAAGCACATAACAAAAAGGGAATTAAAACCAATCAAGGTTAAAAGCATAAAAGATGAATAATGGATAGATGGCCAAACTCCGAAAACCGTACAGGTTGTCTTTTTATTAAACGAACAGCAGATACACCACAAGGTCACAGCAACAAAAACAGGGGAACAGCCGATGCGTTTCGCACTAAATCAGTGCTTATTCATGGCTCAAAAGGTTAAAAGCATAGTAGCATTATGCATCATAAATCACTGTGAGTGGGGGGCCAGGTTGAGAGTGTGGTGTGCACACAAAAAAAAATTATATATATATATATATATATATATATATATATATATATATATATATACGCACTAAGCTTATTGAAAAACAGACTTTAAGTCAACAATAGTAGAAGGCACCACCACTATTTCATGTGTTTTGAGTATTTCGCTGCTTCGGGAGCAGAGGTGCTAACATAGGAGTGCTACAACGAGACATAACACACATCGAGGTCCATCCCCTGAGAATCACATTTAATCTCAATACAAAATGAAAAGCGAATAGAACACATGCCAATTTTTAAATATGGTGACCATTAAAATTCAGGCTATAGGAAAGACCCATGGTTAAGACGCTGGTACAAAGACGGCAAAAAAAAAACATCCGCCTTGCCAGAGGTCCCCCACTGACTTTGTACCTATGTATAGATAAAGCATATTATATGGGCCCTGGGGTTGGTGACATTTTGTAGCATCATATGTCATGGGTCTTCAAACTACGGCCCTCCAGTTGTTCAGGAACTACATTTCCCACCATGCCTTGTCATGTCTGTGAATGTCAGTGTGTTACAATGCCTTATTGGATGTGTAGTTCTACAACAGCTGGAGGTCCGTAGTTTGAGGATCCCTAGTCTAGATTAATGTCTCCAGCTGATGTAATTTTAGCATTCCTATGTTGGCACCTTTTGTTCCTGAAGATGTGAAACCTGTTGAGCCTCATGGTAAATAGTGGTGGAGCCTTCCACTATTTTTTAATGTAAAGTGCTACTAAACCCACAGCAGTAAAATCAGTCTGTATATGCAGTAAAGCATGCTTGTTATATTTACGGTGGAGCCTAATGCGAAAATCCTGGGCATTGTGTAAAAAGGCTGTTTGATCCTGCCTTCTCTGAGCCTCCACTTTTACTGTCCCCAATCCATCTGGTTAATAAAATGGAGCCCTTAGAGGCACGCTGCGCGTGCTTAGTTTGGTATGTATTGCTAGAGTTTTTTTTTTTTTTTGGGATGGTGCATGTGATCTGCACTGTCCAGACAAAGTCAGGGGTCATGCAACCACATAAGACAGTCCGACGAGAATGAAGACTCCTTCTATAAGCTTTAACCAGTGCTCAGCTTGAAACTGATAGAAGTCATAGGACTGCTATATACTGCTGATGAGAAAAGGTATTTGCCAGTTAAATTTACCAAAATAATTGAATTTCCATGTTCTGTGTACAGTGGGAGACCAGAGATGAATGCAGGGTCCCGGGTTTAGTAACACTTTAAAAAGTCTGTTATTCAAAAAGCTTAGTATATTTTTTTTTTATGGTGTACCACACTCTTCAACCTTGTCCACCACTTTGTGTTGTATGGTGCATAGTGCTTCTCTGCTTTTAACTTCACTGGTTTTAATATGTTTTGTGCTTTAATAAAGTTTTGTCTTTTTAACTTGATGTAGTTGTGCCTACAAAGTCCACGCACTGCGGTTCAACTTCCTTGACTATACATATAGGGTAGAAGAGTTGGTTATGTGGGCCATAGTGGGATGGCAACATCACAAGCCATAGACACATGACAAGCTAGTTTTTTATTTTTTTTTATTTAATGAAATGAGAACACCTTTCCTAGGGTACATGGATCTCTGGGACTAAAGGGTTCCCAAGTTTCCATCTTGGGTGTGCAGAGCCACTTACCAGAATGATATATTTTAATTATAGTCCATGTAATGGCAACCAAGTGGATTGCCATCTATTCCTAATTGTCAGTATCCTTTGCTAATGGGATTAAAGTTTGTGTTCAATGTGATTAAATGGGGTAAATATTTTAGTTTATTACATTACATTGATATTTTTGATATTGATATTTTTTTTTTAAGGTATTTTATTTGGCTATATATATATATATATATATATATATATATATATATATATATATATATATATATATATATATATATATATATATATATACACACACCGTGCCTTGCGAAAGTATTCGGCTCCCTTGAACTTTGCGACCTTTTGCCACATTTCAGGCTTCAAACATAAAGATATAAAAATATATAATTTATTGTGAAGAATCAACAACAAGTGGGACACAATCATGAAGTAGAACGAAATGTATTGGATATTTCAAACTTTTTTAACAAATAAAAAACAGAAAAATTGGGCGTACAAAATTATTCAGCCTCCTTAAGTTAATCATTTGTAGCGCCACGTTTTGCTGTGATTACAGCTGTAGGTCGCTTGGGGTATGTATCAGTTTTGCACATCGAGAGACTGAAATTTTTGCCCATTCCTCCTTGCAAAACAGCTCTAGCTCAGTGAGGTTGGATGGAGAGCGGTTTGTTCTTTCCACAAATTCTCGATTGGATTCAGGTCTGGACTTTGACTTGGCCATTCTAACACCTGGATATGTTTATTTGTGAACCATTCCTTTGTAGATTTTGCTTTATGTTTTGGATCATTGTCTTGTTGGAAGACAAATCTCCGTCCCAGTCTCGGGTCTTTTGCAGACTCCATCAGGTTTTCTTCCAGAATGGCCAGGTATTTGGCTCCATCCATCATCCCATCAATTTTAACCATCTTCCCTGTCCCTGCTGAAGAAAAGCAGGCCCAAACCATGATGCTGCCACCACCATGTATGACAGTGGGGATTGTGTGTTCAGGGTGATGAGCTGTGTTGCTTTTACGCCAAACATAAAGTTTTGCATTGTTGCCAAAATGTTTGATTTTGGTTTCATCTGACCAGAGCACCTTCTTCCACATGTTTAGTGTGTCTCCCAGGTGGCTTGTGGCAAACTTTAAACGACATTTTTTATGGATATCTTTAAGAAATGGCTTTCTTCTTGCCACTCTTCCATAAAGGCCAGATTTGTGCAGTATACGACTGATTGTTGTCCTATGGACAGAGTCTCCCACCTCAGCTGTAGATCTCTGCAGTTCATCCAGAGTGATCATGGGCCTCTTGGCTGCATCTCTGATCAGTCTTCTCCTTGTATGAGCTGAAGGTTTAGAGGGACGGCCAGGTCTTCGTAGACGGCCAGGTCTTTGCCGTGGTCTGATACTCCCATTTCAATATTATCGCTTGCACAGTGCTCCTTGGGATGTTTAAAGCTTGGGAAATCTTTTTGTATCCAAATCCGGCTTTAAACTTCTCCACAACAGTATCTCGGACCTGCCTGGTGTGTTCCTTGTTCTTCATGATGCTCTCTGCGCTTTAAACGGACCTCTGAGACGATCACAGTGCAGGTGCATTTATACGGAGACTTGATTACACACAGGTGGATTCTATTTATCATCATTCGTCATTTAGGTCAACATTGGATCATTCAGAGATCCTCACTGAACTTCTGGAGAGAGTTTGCTGCACTGAAAGTAAAGGGGCTGAATAATTTTGCATGCCCAATTTTTCCGTTTTTTATTTGTTAAAAAAGTTTGAAATAAACAATAAATTTTGTTCCACTTCATGATTGTGTCCCACTTGTTGATTCTTCACAATAAATTACAGTTTTATATCTTTGTTTAAAGCCTGAAATGTGGCAAAAGGTTGCAAAGTTCAAGGCGGCCCGAATACTTTCGCAAGGCACTGTGTGTGTGTGTGTGTGTGTGTGTATGTATATATATGTATATATATATATATATATATATATATATATATATATATATATATATATATATATATATATATATATATATATATATAAAATATAATATGTGTGTGTTAAAAGAATGTTGTCATTATCGGCTCAGCAATTATTCTGTTACTATCATCATTGAAACGCATACATTTTAATTTAATTTGCTGTATAATAAGTTTATTATTTTTTAATATTGTTAATTCTTTTAGCTCCAAGAAGCCAAGCACATGGAGAAGGAGCGACACAAGCAGCAGCACCATCTTCAGAACTCTCCGGCATCTCCGCTAAGCCACCATGAGTTGGAACTTCCACAGATGAGGCATAGTTTGGAACAGACGGGCCAGCTGACTCGGGAACAAGATGGGGAGGTGGATCGGCATCAGAGCTACATAGAAAACACACTTCAAGAAGAGCCAGATCAAGAGAATGGCTATCATGCTGAGAGCACAGAGAGTGAACATCCTGAGGTAGACCAGGCCACACACGTGGAAAGTAAGTAAGAGCAGCCCAGCATGTACCTCTCATGAGTTTATTAACAATATAGACTATATTGAAGAAATTTACTTCTTATATTCTTTTTCTCAAATTTCCGACTAGCACAAAGATCCAGTCAGATGGTTGAGGAATTGGGTTGTATTTTCATGCAGATCCTTACAAAATAAACTGATATTGGGTGTATAGGGGGTGCCTACTACTCATGTAGTACAAACTGGCATGTCTGTCCTAATCTGTGAAATAAAGAATATTTGTTTAGACTGGTCATACACACATGATTCAGACACCTTTTAATATTTATGGCCAGCTGTATTTAAGGTGTGCTTTAACTTAAAGGATTAGTTCACCTTTCCAAAAAAATGTAAGATTTTTTTGCATGTAAAAAAAACATTTGTTTTATTATTTTAATTTTTTTGTAATGGACCTGTAAAGCATTGCACCCATGATCGGGTGATCATGTGTGTAATGCCACGGTCCTGCAGATTGTCTGTGTATATGTCTGGCTGTATCTCTGATACCGGAAGGCAGTTACACTGAGACAGGAGGCATGAATGAACTACCACAGTTCTAATCAGCAACGTAGTAGTTCATGGAGAACTACAAACGGCAGCTGCAGAGGTTGTCGGACCTTGACCTTTTCCCATCCACAGAACACTGTGAATGAATGACACTGCCAGGCAGGTGGTGCATTTGTTGCAGATTGTGACAGCTAGCGGGGAGGAGAAGATCCCCCACTAGCTGTCAGGGCGGGGGTGGTGCATCTGTAACATGTTACAACTTGAATATGGGTGTAACATGTTACAAAAGCTGAACTTATGCTTCAAGCCTCAGGTGTCAAACGCAAGGCTCGCAGGCCGAATCCGGCCCTTCAGCCCATTTCATGTGGCCCTCGCACCCAGGGCCTTTTTTCAGCTGGAATGTGGTAGCCACCTTCAGCTCGCAGATCCCTACCTTCCCTGCACATACTCACGGTGGGGCACAGTAGTGCAGACCAATGATCTCCCTGCAAGTGAAAGAGATTAAGAGCCACTTACACTGCCGGGAGGTACTAGAGCCAAGCAGATAAGATGTGAGAAATCTTCTTCTTTTTTTTTTTTTGGGTGGGGGGAGCGCACTCCTGAACTCTGCAGTCTGTATCCAGTGCACTTGTGAACTCTACACTTTGTACGCTACATCCTCTTAAGTAGACATAGTCTTAAAGATACATCCGGCCCTTGGAGGGCAACCATAATGCGGATGCAGCCCACAATGAAATTGAATTTGACACCCCTGCTTTAAGCTAATGTTAGTAGTTCTGGATAACGCTCCAATTTTTTCCTCTTGGACCCATTTTCCTAAATGTCCACAGACCTTTGTCAGGTCAGTCTGTCTCTGCTACTTGCATGTGGAAATGTTAAGGGGTCGGATCTCTCACATTCATGCATTTATTTTCTTCTTGTAGACCACTCCAAATCTGATTTGGGCATCAGTATAGATGGCAGTAATGAGTGTGAAGAAAATGCCCAGGATGTTGTCCAGGGCATAATACAAGAAATGCTTAACTCTGTAGTTGGAGGTAAGATTTTTTTTTTCTGTTTCTGTGTAAATAAAACTTCTTTGACATGTGATTTTGAATAAACATTTTGAGCCTTACACTGTTCATAGTAAAGGAAGACTCTCACTTTTAATTTAAAGTGGATAAAGGCAGGATTTTCTTTACCTTAATGCATTCTTTGCATTAAAGAACCATTTGCATGCATCCCCCCTTATACTTACCTGAGCCACGGGCACCATCCAGCGATGTGCAAGAGGGCACATGCACTCTCCTTCATTGGCTGAGACACAATGGCTCCCGCTGCTGTCTATTACAAATTCACAAAACCATTCTCCTGCGCTTGGGTGGTAGGTGTGGACATGTGTGGTGCAGACAACTCTTTTCAATGCCAGCGGCCTTGCTGCCCTCCTGAGGACTAAACATCGCCTGGTCTTCCAGCATCACCGGTTCTTCGCAACTTGCATCTGTGAGTACATCCATTGCTGTCTTTTATTTGGAATACATTTATTTTTGGTAATGCACTAGGTCGGTGCACCCTCCTTTTTTCTAAATTGTTTGCGGTCTATCGCAGCCAGTGAGACGTGCTCTGTGCATCAATAGACACAGAGCAGCTTGGGAGCAAGTACAAATGAGTGCCCCTGTAGCAAGCCGCTTGCTATGGTGGGCACTCGGCAGGGGGAGGAGCCAGAAGTGTTCGTGTGGGACCAAAAAAGAAGAGGATTGGGGCTGCTCTGTGCAAAAACCATTACACATGGCAAGTAGGTATGACATGTTTTGTTATTTTAATTTTAAAAAACATTTAGCCTTTACAATAACAATAACTTCTGCTTGTCATTAGCAAATTCTGTAAAATATTTACCCATAGTGCTGATGTGAAGATTTAATGGAGGTATACATGCATATTGATGATCCTACTGCCAGCAACGAGGACGTTCCTACATCTGTCTCTTATATTTGGCATGGTGGACAGTGCTGTAAACCCACTACATCATATTAGTTGAGAGGTTATGGGATTTTCAAGGCTGTTTTCTGCTGCAAAGCAACATAGCTCCAGCAAGAAAGCCCATTGTAAGGTCCAGGTGTGGTCATTGTGTTTTACAATAGTTTATATTGTAATGATTAGTGTGTGTGTATATATCTTTACACACACATACAGTGCTGAAAATAAGTATTTGAACACCCTGCTATTTTGCAAGTTCTCCCACTTGGAAATCATGGAGGGGTCTGAAATTGTCATCGTAGGTGCATGTCCACTGTGAGAGACATAATAAAAAAAAATAATAATCCAGAAATCACAATTTATGAATTTTTAACTATTTATTTGTATGATACAGCTGCAAAGAAGTATTTGAACACCTGTCTATCAGCTAGAATTCTGACCCTCAAAGACCTGTTAGTCTGCCTTTAAAATGTCCACCTCCACTCCATTTATTATCCTAAATTAGATGCACCTGTTTGAGGTCATTAGCTGCATAAAGACACCTGTCCACCCCATACAATCAGTAAGAATCCAACTACTAACATGGCCAAGACCAAAGAGCTGTCCAAAGACACTAGAGACAAAATTGTACACCTCCACAAGGCTGGAAAGGACTACGGGGAAATTGCCAAGCAGCTTGGTGAAAAAAGGTCCACTGTTGGAGCAATCATTAGAAAATGGAAGAAGCTAAACATGACTGTCAATCTCCCTCAGACTGGGGCTCCATGCAAAATCTCACCTCGTGGGGTCTCAATGATCCTAAGAAAGGTGAGAAATCAGCCCAGGACTACACGGGAGGAGCTGGTCAATGACCTGAAAAGAGCTGGGACCACCGTTTCCAAGGTTACTGTTGGTAATACACTAAGACGTCATGGTTTGAAATCATGCATGGCACGGAAGATTCCCCTGCTTAAACCAGCACATGTCAAGGCCCGTCTTAAGTTTGCCAATGACCATTTGGATGATCCAGAGGAGTCATGGGAGAAAGTCATGTGGTCAGATGAGACCAAAATAGAACTTTTTGGTCATAATTCCACTAACCGTGTTTGGAGGAAGAAGAATGATGAGTACCATCCCAAGAACACCATCCCTACTGTGAAGCATGGGGGTGGTAGCATCATGCTTTGGGGGTGTTTTTCTGCACATGGGACAGGGCGACTGCACTGTATTAAGGAGAGGATGACCGGGGCCATGTATTGCGAGATTTTGGGCAACAACCTCCTTCCCTCAGTTAGAGCTTTGAAGATGGGCCGAGGCTGGGTCTTCCAACATGACAATGACCTGAAGCACACAGCCAGGATAACCAAGGAGTGGCTCTGTAAGAAGCATATCAAGGTTCTGGCGTGGCCTAGCCAGTCTCCAGACCTAAACCCAATAGGGAATCTTTGGAGGGAGCTCAAACTCTGTGTTTCTCAGCGACAGCCCAGAAACCTGACTGATCTAGAGAAGATCTGTGTGGAGGAGTGGGCCAAAATCCCTCCTCCAGTGTGTGCAAACCTTGGTGAAAAACTAAAAGAAACGTTTGACCTCTGTAATTGCAAACAAAGGCTACTGTACCAAATATTAACATTGATTTTCTCAGGTGTTCAAATACTTATTTGCAGCTGTATCGTACAAATAAATAGTTAAAAAAAATCATACATTGTGATTTCTGGAATTTTTTTTTTTGATTATGTCTCTCACAGTGGACATGCACCTACGATGACAATTTCAGACCCCTCCATGATTTCCAAGTGGGAGAACTTGCAAAATAGCAGGGTGTTCAAATACTTATTTTCCGCACTGTACATACATATATATGTACAGAATAGAAATCAAATCAATATTTGGTGTGACCACCCTTTGCCTTCAAAACCGCATAAATTCTTCTAGGTCAGTGGTTCTTAACCTGGGTTTCCATCGAACCCCAGGGGTTCGGTGAGTCAGTCTCTCGGGTTCGGCGGAGGTCAAGACACACACCTATACACCTACACAGGGCCGGTACAAGGCAGGGGCGGACGGGACGAGTGCCCTGGGCGATACCATTTCGTATAGGAGGGGGAGCGCAGCCGCAGGTGAAGCTCTGCCACTGCCGCGGCTGCCAGCCCGGCCAGCGGCACTGTACAAATTGTGTGCCGAGTGCACTCCTGCACCCCGGAACAGTCACCTCCCGGGCTCCCTTTCCTGTCTGCTGCAGCCTGTTTACTCCCCCTATGAAGGAGTCTCTTGGTCCCTTCCAGCGGCGTGACGTCACTCCACTCACGGCCGGAAGGGGGGAACTCTGACTCTATTATTTTCACTCCTCTGTCTGAAATCTTGGGAGGAGCACCTGGTTGTAGCAGGTTTACGGTGATATGTTCTTTCCACTTCTGGATTATGGCCCCAAAAGTTCTCACTGGAACATTCAGAAGTTTAGAAATCCTTCTGTAACCAATGCCATCAGTATGTTTTGCAACAATAAGGTTTCAAAGTTTTTTTAGAGAGCCCTTTGCTTTTATCCATCATGAGATTTTACCGGTGTGACACCTTGGTAATAAGACGCCTTTTTATATGCCATCAGTTGAGACTGAACCAGCTGATATTAATTTGCACTGCCAAGGGCAAGATTGCTTTCTAGTTACTGATAGATTTCAGCTGGTATCCTGGCTTTTCATGCCTTTTTGCACCTCCCTTTTTTCATGTGTTTAATTCTTTTCCTTGCTTCATTCCATTTTATTACACATAACTTAATTGTATGTATGGATTGCATGGGTTGTTACCGACATGAAAATAAATGTTAATGGCACCTTCAGAAATGTATTTACCTAGAAAAATTGTGACGTGTTTCAATACTTTTACCTGCTGTACATGATAGTTTATGCCTTTCATGGAAATGAACTTTTTGTATGCGTCATCCTGCCCTAATTTATTTTCTTTCTTTTTTTTATGTGTAGCTGAAGATCCTGTACTCAATGAATGTACCACAAGAACATCAGAGGATGGAAGCGAAGGAGATGCCATTCACGCTAATGGCATTCCTGGCACGCCAATATCTATGGCATACACACCCTCCTTACCAGATGACAGGCTGTCTGTCTCTTCTAATGACACTCAGGCAAGTTAGAACTCCTGTATTTCCCTAATGTATTTAAGGCAAGTTTTGTTGCACTGTAGCAACCAATATTCCCCATTTTCATTCAGTGCTGATTACAGTTGGTTACATTTACATGTGATAATAGAAATGTTTGTAATAACCATGGAACCAGTTCAGATATTTCAAAAAATAATCCTACGAAGGAAGTGAAAGGGATAAATGTATGGCTATGAATAGATTAGATGCAGTGCTGCCTACAAGCTAAACGAACATTGATGTAAACCTTTTGAATATGTAGTAAAATAGTTTAAAAAAAAAAAAAAGGTTTAATAAATATACCGTGTTTCCCCGAAAATAAGCCCGAGTCTTATATTAATTATGCCAACAAAGGATACAGTAGGGCTTATTTTTGGGGTAGTTCTTACCATGTAATGTGCCGTCTTCTCTCCCCCTCTCTCTCCCTGACTGTCAGGAATCCCCAGTGTGAACTGAGTTAAAATGTGTCTAAACTCCTATAATCCACTCTATTACAGTAGTGTATAATGTACAATGTGTGTGTTTCTGTAATATAATTGTGCCAAATACATTTGTTATAGCGCCGCTCTGCACTTCTATTACCCGCCGGAGCTCTCTTCCCCGCAATTCTATTACAGAAACACACACATTGTACATTATAAACTACTGTAATAGAGTGGATTATAGGATTTTAAAAGCATTTTTAACTAAGGCTTATTTTCGGGGTAGGGCTTATATTGCAGCCCTCCTGGAAAATAACGCTAGGTCTTATTTTCAGGGTAGGTCTTATTTTTGGGGAAACAGGGTAAATCACATAGTGTAACAATGCAATTTTTTCATTATTTAAATAATTTGTGGTGTGACATTTTAAGAAATGAAGTTAATGTAAAATAGTAATGTTATTTATACAGTATCATGAAAAAGTATTAATACCCCTTGAAATTTCCCACATTTTGTCCTGTTACGACCAAAAAACAAAAATGTATTTTATTGGGATTGTATGTGATAGACCAACACAAAGTGGCACATAATTGTGAAGTGAAAGGAAAATTATAAATGGTTTTAATTTAATTTTTTTACAAATATGTGGAGAGTGTGGCTTGCATTTGTATTCAGCCCCCCTGAGTCAATACTTTTTGTAGAACCACCTTTCGCTGCAATTACAGTAGCAAGCCTTTTTGCGGCTTTGCACATCTAGAGAGTGACATTTTTGCCCTTTTTACTTTGCAAACAAGCTCCAGTACTGTCAGATTGAAATGGAGAGCGTCTGTGAACAGCAATTTTCAAGTTTTGCCACAGATTCTCAATTGGATTTAGGTCTGGACTTTGAGTGGGCTATTATAACACATGAATATGCTTTGATCGAAACCATTCCATTGTAGCTTTGACTGTATGTTGAGGGTCATTGTCCTGCTGGAAGGTGAACCTCTGCCCAAGTCTTTAACTTTAAAAAAAAATTCTTCATGCTGCAATTGTAACAATAGGCCAGTACAGACCAGATTGTTAGGCCTGTTTTCTTGAAGGAGAGTAAAGAAAGTGGCCAAGTTAAGAATTTTACTTTCAACACTTTATATTAGCTGTGGACAGTTGGGCTAACTAGCGATAATACAGGGCTGAGACCCAGTGGGTGGATGTTTAACCACTTAAGGACCGCCTACTGCACATTTACGTCGGCAGAATGGCACGGCTGGGCACATCAACGTATATATACGTTGATTTTAGTACCCAGCCGTGGGTCGCGGGCGCGCGCCCGTGACCCGGTCCTAAGCTCCGGGACCGCGGGATTCGCGGACCCGATCGCCGCTGCAGTGCGGCGATCCGTCCCTGGAGCGGAAGAACGGGGAGAGCCATGTGTAAACACGGCTTCCCCGTGCTTCTCTGTGGCCGTAGCATCGATCGCGTCATCCCTGTAATAGGGGGACGCGATCGATGACGTCACACCTACAGCCACACCCCCCTACAGTTGTAAACACAACACATAGGTCACACATCCCCTACAGCGCCACCTGTGGTTAACTCCCAAACTGCAACTGTCATTTCCACAGTAAACAATGCAATTTATATGCATTTTTTGCTGTGAAAATGACAATCGTCCCAAAAATGTGTCAAAATTGTTCGAAGTGTCCGCCATAATGTCGCAGTCACGAAAAAAATCGCTGATCGCCGCTATTAGTAGTAAAAAAAAAAAAAATTAATAAAAATGCAATAAAACTATCCCTTATTTTGTAAACGCTATAAATTTTGCGAAAACCAACCGATAAACGCATATTGCGATTTTTTTTTTTACCAAAAATAGGTAGAAGAATACGTTTTTTTGGGGGATATTTATTATAGCAAAAAGTAATTTTTAAATTGTCGCTCTATGTTTGTTTATAGTGCAAAAAATAAAAACCGCAGAGGTGATCAAATACCACCAAAAGAAAGCTCTATTTGTGGGGAAAAAAGGATGCCAATTTTGTTTGGGAGCCACGTCGCACGACCGCGCAATTGTCAGTTAAAACGACGCAGTGCCGAATCGCAAAAAGGGGCAAGGTCCTTTACCTGCATTTTGGTCCGGGTCTTAAGTGGTTAAAAAGAGCCAAGAGGTCATGGGGAGTGTGTTGGCCAATGGAAGAAAATGGGGACCCACCTCACTGCAGTTTTTAATAAGATGGAATGTGTTCATAAATAACTTCCTATATAATTCTTCATGCAAATTGAAATTCCATAAGCCATATTGCCTACAGGTAATGCTTATGATGGTAGTGCCAGTAGTTAATTAGGTAACTTGTTTATTTTAATTTTAGGAATCTGGGATTACTTCAGGACCTTCTGGTGCTAAGTTCTCACATATCTTACAAAAGGATGCCTTCCTAGTCTTCAGGTCACTATGTAAATTATCTATGAAGCCGCTGTCTGATGGACCTCCAGACCCAAAGTAAGTGCTGTTCTCGTACAAGTTTTACAGTATCCATGATACTTTCTGAACCTGCTGTTTTAACTGTTTGCTGCCCATTACTAAAGAGGATCTGTGATTATGTCTCTATAGCATCTGTCATTTAAAGTTATGGTGTTTTTTTAAAGCAATGTTAAACCCCAACCAAAAATGTAATATATTGCAGCTTAACAATCATTAGATGTGGTGGCTACATTTGTTTTTTCTTTTTAGGCTTTCTTTTGTATTCAAATTATTTTGTAAGTCACTAACCCAAACAAGTGACTAAAGAATTGTGTTGGAGGGAGCAGGAGAGATGGTCTGCAGTAGGGCCGAAACAACTAATCGATTAATCGACAACTAATCAATTATGAAATTAATCGATTTCCATTTTCATAATCTATTAATCGGCCAGTAACATAATGGGGTTAAAAAATAAAAAAATTAGCCCTTTATAGTACAAAAAGAGCAAATATCTACTGTAAATATTACTTTCACTGTCGCACAGTAAAAAATTAACCCCTTACAGTAGCGATTATTTGCTAATTATACTAATTTTCGTGTTTTTAACTCCATTATGTTACTAGATATCTCAGGCCTGGGTTCACACCTCTGTGCTTTTTGCAAAAACACACCACAGTTCATTTACATGGTTTGGAAAGGGCAAGGACTGCCCCACAACAAACTGGCCAAAAAACAAAAAAATGCAAATCGCAGCAAAAACATTTTTTTTTGGTTATTCAATTAATCGAAACAATAATCGGCCAACTAATCGATTATGAAAAGCTCTAGTCTGCAGCGAGTGTTGTGCAGGAGCAGAGTTTCTAAATTGTTCCAAACCATGCAAGAATAGTTTCCTGGGCTTCCCATAAATTCCTTAACCCCATCCAAGTTCGAAATCCCTCAATAAAATACAAAAAAAACAAAGCTTTGACTTGTTCATGGTCTTGGAGTGTCTGGAAGTGAATGCCAGGCTGGGATGGGTGACAGGTGGCCCACAATCACTCAGCAGCGCCTATGGGGGTACCGCTACATCAGTTTCCTCTGTGATGACAAAAGTGCGATGGGCCATATGAAACATAATTTATAACCACTGAAGCAGACAGACAGGAGACATTGAATCAAATAGTTGGCTCCTCTCAATGTGTTTTGATCGGTGTGGATTGCAGACAGGCAGTGTAAATAAGGAATGTTTAAAATGGCAGCTTCTGAAAGAAAAGAAAATAGAGGTAAAAAGTTATATTTGGAAAGTGTCTTATGATAAGAGTTAATGTGCTTTAACCACTTCAGTACCGCACATAGTCATATGATGTCCACAGAGGGGATCTCCCATCTCGGGTGGACGTCATATAACGTCCTGGATTTTGTGCGGTGATATCTGAATGATGCCTGCAGCTAGAGGCATCATTCAGATATCATTGTTTGCCGGCGGCGATCCTGCGCACCATAAGAACGATCATAGCGCCGCTTGATCTTTCTTATAGGTGGCGGGAGGGGACACCCCCCCTTCACGCCACTATTCGGTGCTTCTCTGTGCTCTCCTGTGCCATCGGGGGCCCGAAGAAAGATTCGCCCAGCGCCGGATAGGAAGCATAGAGATGACATCTCTATGACCTTTGAAGGCCCCAGCGCGATGTGATGACATCACGCCCAGGTACCCGAAAGTAAACAAAGCCGCAATTGCGGCTAGTAAGCATGAGATTGGTGAATTTTTTTTCACAATGTCATGCTTTCAAGCCTGGAGGAGAGATGTGGGGTCTTATTGACCCCGCATCTCTCCTTAGAGAGGACCTGTAACACACTATTCCTATTACAAGGGATGTTTATAAATAATAAAAAAATAATAATAATAAAAAAAAAGTGTAAAACGCCCCTGTCCCCAGTAGCTCGCACTCAGAAGCGAACGCACACGCAAGTCCTGCCCACGTATGTAAATGCCGTTCAAACCACATATGTGAGGTATCGCCGCATGCATTTGAGAGTGTGCAACAATTCTAGCACTAGACCTCCTCTGTAACTCTAAACTAGTAACCTGTTACATTTTTCAAAAAGTCGCCTATGGAGATTTTTAAGTAACAAAGTTTGGCGCCATTCCATGAGTGTGCGCAATTTTAAAGCTGACATGTTGGGTATCTATTTACTTGGCGTAACATCATGTTTCATATTTTACAAAACAATTGGGCTAACTTTACTATTTTTTAATTCATGAAACCATTTTTTTTCCAAAAAAAGGCGTTTGAAAAATTAATGCGCAAATACTGTGCAAGATAAAAAGTTGCAATGACCGCCATTTTATTTCCTAGGATGTCTGCTAAAAAACATATATTATAATTGGGGGTTCTGAGTAATTTTCTAGCAAAAAAATGATGATTTGTACATGTAGGAGAGAAGTGCCAGAATAGGCCCGGTATGGAGGTGGGTATAAATTGAAGGGGTTAAAGGAGTTTTCCTTGGAAGTTAATCTGTAGGCTGCTCAGGTCGGAGCAGATGTTTATAGCTGTGGTAATAAATTATAGCTGCAATTTCTACAAAAATATCAAAACCAAACTTTCTCCTCACATAATGCTTTAAAAAAATTTGTCACCCAAAAACATTTGCACCAAGCTTAAAGACGAAATTCACTTTTTCTGAGCATGTTTCTTGTTATACACATATTTAGGGGTAACATATAATATGGTCAGCACAGCATCTGAGGCGGACCATATTATATGTTCTTCTCCCACCTGGCTCCAGTCAGATATGAAATTAGTGGTGATGAGCATGTCCAGTGCATCCGGAAAGTATTCACAGCGCTTCACTTTTTTCACATTTTGTTATGTTAGCCTTATTCCAAAATGAATCAATTTCATTATTTTCCTTAAAATTCTATAAATAATACCCCATAATGACAACATGAAAGAAGTTTGTTTGAAATCTTTGCAAATTCATAAAAAATAAATAAAAAAAATAAAACAACCACGTGTCCATAAGTATTCACAGCTTTTGCACAATACTTTGTTGAACCACCTTTGGCACCAATTACAGCCTTGGGTCTTTTTTAAGTATAATGCTACAAGCTTGTCACACCTATTTGTGGGCAGTTTATCCCATTCTTCTTTGCAGGACCTCTCAAGCTCCATTAGGTTGGATAGGGAGCAACGGTGCACAGCCATTTTCAAATCTCTCCAGAGATGTTCAATTGAGTTCAAGTCTGGGCTGTGGCTGGGCCACGCAAGGATATTCAGAGTTGTCCCGTAGCCTCTCCTTTGTTATCTTGGCTGTGTGCTTAGGGTCATTGTCCTGTTGGAAGATGAACTTTGCCCCAGTCTGAGGTCCAGAGCGCTGTGAAGCAGGTTTTCATCAAGGATGTCTGTCAACTGTTGCATTCATCTTTTCCTCGATCCTGACTAGCCTCCCAGTTCCTGCCACTGAAATACACCCCAAAGCATGATTCGGCCACCACCATGCTTCACTGTAGGTATGGTATTGGCCAGGTGATGAGCGGTGCCTGGTTTCCTCCAGAAATGACGCTTGCCATTCAGACCAAAGAGTTTAATCTTTGTTTCTTATGGTCTAAGAGTCCTTCAGGTGTCTTTTGGCAAACTCAAGGTGGGCTGTCATGTGCATTTTACTGAGGAGTTGCTTCCCTCTGTCCACTCTACCATACAGGCCTGATTGGTGGAGTGCTGCAGAGATTGTTGTTCTTCTGGAAGGTTCTCCTTTTTCGACAGAAAAAGACTGAAGCTCTGTCAGAGTGACCATCGGTTCTTGGTCACCTCCCTGACTTGGGCTCTTTTCCCCCGATCGCTCAGTTTGGCCGGATGGCCCACTCTAGGAAGAGTCCTGGTGGTTCCAAACTTCTTCCATTTACGGATGAAGGAGGCCACTGTGCTCATTGGGACCTTCAATGTTGCATAAACTTTTCTGTACTCTTGCCCAGATCTGTGCCTCGATACAATGCTGTCTCGGATGTCAACAGACAATTCCTTAGACTTTGTGACTTGGTTTGTGCTCTGACATGCACTGTTGACTGTGAGACCTTTTATATAGGCAGGTGTGTGTCTTTCCAAATCATGTCTAATCAACTGAATTTACCACAGATGGACTCCAATCCAGTTGTAGAAACGTTTCAAGGATGATCAGTGGAAACATGATGCACCTGAGCTCAATTTTGAGTGTCATGGCAAAGGCTGTGAATATCGTTTTTTTAATTTTTAATAAATTTGCTAATATTTCAAACAAACGTTTTTTCACGTTCTCATTATGGGGTATTGTTTGTAGAATTTTGAGGAAAATAAAATCTGTTAATACTTTCTCGATGCGCTGTACATCATTCATTCATAGGAGTCTACAAATTAAAAAGGATACAAGACCCGCCTGCCATCCTAGTTCTCAATGGAACACAAGTGCAGTGACAAAACCTCACTTGCAGTCCATTGACCCTTCCCCCATCCCTGCAGTTGAGGGTCTGTAGAAACCAGAGCATTACACCTCTGATCTGAATTCTTTCCAGGCTCCTGTCCAAAATAATAATAAATGCAATTTTTTTTATTAATTAATATCGATGCATTTTTTATTTTGTTTTTGCTTTTAAGGACTTGGCTTTTAACGGGTCTCACCTCTGCTCTTTTGCTGTCATCTTTCATCTAAAGCATTGGATTTAGATTTGTATCAGTGCCATTGTCATCCCAGAAAAGGTTAAACTAACCATCTGTTCCTAGTTTAAAAGGACAAATCAGACATGAATAATATTGTTACAGAAAGTGTCTGCTTTAATTAGGGCTCCTAGAATCCAAACTCGGAATGATTCAATGCTTACTAACCTTTGGTATATGGCTGTCAGCCTGGCATGTGATATAATATGTGTTTGCTTGGGGCTAGTTATGTAAAGATACAAAGAGTCAAGTCATCTTTTCTTTATCATTGGGTCTGTGTCTTCTGAATACATTCTATAGGGTCGTACAGCTCATCCCAAGGCAGTGTGGGATACTTGCTGCTATTTCTAATTCATTGTACAGCTGCAAGGATTTGCTACCATTATAAGCTATATTTTATAACTCTTATGGCCCGTACACACGATCCGAATATCGGACGAAAACGATCGTACAATGATGGATTGTATGATTTTCGGATCGTGTGTACACTACTTTCGAGAGCCGATCACGACCGTTCATCCGATATTATTAGATCGGACAAGAGCGAAAAATTTTCCTCGTACGATGTCAGATCGTACGATTTTCGTTTAGTCAGTACAGTTGTCGTCCGACACTACAATACAAATACAACACGTGACATCACTTCTGATTTTTTTTTTTTCTGTCGTATGAGAATTTTCGCGACTTTAATAACCTATTTAATTTTACTTGCGACTTTTAAGCGAAAAAAGTCATACGATCCATCAAACGATATTCGGATCGTGTGTACGGGCCATTAGGCTCCATGCACGCTGAAGCTGATATAAGTTATAAAAAAACGCCAGGACTGTGCAGGGAGCCTTGCAACGTTTTTTTGCGTTTTTGCAATAGCTTTAATCAGCATTTTTCAGTGTAGCTATTATCAGGGTTTGTTTTATTTATGGATAAAAAAACGCTGGCATCTGCGTTTTTGAGGGTTTCTGAGCGTTTTGAGGCGTTTTTCATCGTTTTGCTGTTTTTAGCGGTTCTCCCCGCCAAAAAACGGCACTTTGAAACGCCAATAAACTGCAGTGTGCATGGAGCCTTGAGCTTTGGAGTCTATTGGCTTTTTTCTAAACGGCCGAAATTTGCGTTCAAAGTGCAGTTTTTTGGTGGGAAAAAACAATAAAAAACGCTGAAAACCCCCCAAAAACGTTGGCGCTAGCGTTTTTTAGTGTTTTTTTATATAAAAAAAAAAAAGCTGATTAAAGCTACACTGAAAAACTCTGATTAAAGCTACTGCAAAAACGCTAAAACACGTTGCAAGGCTCCCTGCAAAGCTACTGGCGTGTTTTTATAGCCTTTATCAGCTTCAGTGTGCATGGAGCCTTAATCATATCTGCTCCACACACCTGAAATGCCTTCTATAGTTCCTATGACTGATTTTTCCTAGCAAAGAAACATATCATTTAAAAAAAAAAAAATTGGTAATTTTCAAATCGATGGCAGCAACAAGTCTCAGAAAATTTGGGACATGGTAACAAAAAGCTGGCAAAGTAAATGATACTAACAAGGAAGAGCCATTGGCTCCTGCTGCTGTCAAAATCATGTGACAAGGGAGCGGGGGCTGGGCTAAGCCATGCTATGTGTGCTTATAGACGCAGACATTGAGGCTCGGGTACGCCACAGAAAACAACTTCCTATGGGGTACCACAGAAAAGACTCCCCCAAAAAAATACCTACCTGAGCCTGAATCTCGATCCAGTGCTGTGCCCAAGAGCAGTGACTCTCAACACATTCACTCTCTCTCCTCAGTGACCATGGAGGCAGCAGCGAGACCCATTGGCTACGGCTGCTGCCCATCACAGCCTGTGAGATTGGGGCAGGGCTGAGCCCTGCTGAGTGTCTATGGACACACGGCACAGCTCAGGATCGCGCCTGCACAAATGCCCCCATAGCACGTAGCTTGCTTAGGGGGCACTTGGTAGGGGCCAGTGCTGGTGGAAGCCCAGAAGAGGAGGATCAGGGCTTCTCTGAGCAAAATGTATGCACAGAGCAGATAACTATAACATGTTTGTTAAAAAAAAAAAAAAAAACCCTTTGCAAATATCATCTATAGTACATATTACCAAGAGTCCATGAATCTAGAGAAATTTGTGTGCAAGGGACAAGGCCAAAATGCAATATTGGATGCCTATAATCTTCTGGCCCCCTGGCGGCACTGCATTAAAAACGGGCATGATTCTGTGATGGATATCACTACATGGGCTCAGGAATACTTTCAGAAATCACTGTCTGGGCACTCATGCCATCCAAAAATGCAAGTTCAAGCTCTACCATGCAGAACAAGTCCTATCTGAACATAATCCAGAAATGCTGCCATCTTCTCTGGGTCACAGTTCATTTATAATGGTCTGCTGCAAAGTGAAAAACTGTTCTATGGTAAGGTGAATCAAAATGTGACCACTTGTTTTTGGGTGCCATGGGTGCCACGTCCACCTTGGCCGCCCATGACTGTCGCCGGTTTTCCTTCTTTGGACCGCTGCAGACAAGGAACATTCCCACAAGAGCTGCAGTTTTGAAATTGCTCTGACCAGGTGATCCAACTATTTACAATTTGGACCTTGTCAACATATTAGACTGCTGCCTAATATATCCTACCCACTTTTAGATGCCATTGTAACAAGATTATCAATGTTGTTCGCTTTACCTGTGAGTGGTCCATGTTATGGCCGATGGTGTATATCTCGTATGGTTTCTCTGGATTGTACATGATTTGATTATTCACTAAACATGCTGATGTTTGACATGTCTCCTTTATCTCTTGCAGTTGAATTAATACGCAGGTCACTTTTACCTGTTCTCTTTTGCATTTTTTTCTAGCAAGCAGTAATTAATTTCTCCCTACTTAAATCAAGTATAGCAGTGCCAGATGTTATTGTAATGATGATTTGCAAAGAGAAAAATATGTAACTTGTGGTCATTTGGTTATCTTAACACTATATTCCAGTCAAAACTGCAAGTGAATTGCACACAGGGGACTCAGCCTGTGTGCCCAGAGCTTCTGTATTTTATCCAGGCACCATTGTAACCTACCATTCCCCCTACTCCATCTGTCTGTGATCTGGAAACTCATTTTGCTGACCTATTGGCAACACTAAAGGGATATTGCTGAAAACGCTCATTATAGACACCTTGATGTCTCTTCCATGCAGAAAAAAGTATAGTGTTGGGCTGTGTTGACTGATTCAATAGGCAAATGTAGTATTGACAGAATTCGATTGGCAAATGTAGGTTGCTTTTGACATCCATTCAAGGCACTTCTAAGATCTTTGGGAATTGAGTGAAGTTGGACCTGACCTTCTTCCTGACCTGCTTCAGCTGCATTCGCATTCCCATGGACTTCAGTTTTAAAGCACAAAGGCCCATTGGCACTGGTCACTATCACGCTTTTCTTAAAGCCCACACTCAATCTTGAGGTGCAGACCAGAAAGGAGTCCATCAGGCCTTGTACACACGACGGGAAATATCCGCTGTAAACGGTCCCCGGACCGTTTACAGCGTATATTTGCGCCGGGATGTTTTGATCCGATGGCTGTACACACCATCGGATCAATTCCCCGCCGGCGGACAGCGCGGTGACGCGGCGGTGACGTTGACGCCGCCACGTGACCGCCACGTCACCGCACCAGGAAGTAAACACTTCCGCGCGCATGCGTCGGATCCATTCACAGGATACGACGCATGTGCGGCAAGATATGTCCGCTGGTTTGCCGTACTAACCAGCGGACATATCTGCCAGCCAGCTATCCGGCGGAAATATTTCAAAGCATGCTTTGGAATTTTTCCGCCGGATGAATCCGGCAAAAAGCGTCCGTTTGCCCCTACAGACGAGGGGATTTTTCCGCTGAAATGGTCCGTCGGACCATCTTCAGCGGATTTATTCCCTCGTGTGTACAAGGCCTCAGTGTACTGAATTCACCCTAAACTTCAAAGCCACATGCTTGTTCTGCATGTAAAGTAATGAAGTCAATGGAGACCAGACAAATTACCATACAAAGAATGGGGACAAAATGGCAGCCAACATTCTTCTTTCAGTAAGGTTTTATTTCAGTGGGTATAATAGAAATGTAAAAATACTAACCAAAAATGTATTCTCAAGATTGATTTAGTGGTTTTCATCCAATAATTGATCATGTAACATAGAAACATAGCTTCAATCTGCATAATTCTGTGAAATGTAGGCCTATGTAGATGAGTAACCAGTGCGTTTTCAAGGTGAGAAAAATCAATATACTCATAAGTATTCCCAAAATTGTACAAATCCTAATAATGCCTTAACGTAAAAGAAGGCTTTTAATTAGATCAAGGCAAAAATAGTTACTTTCCAGGCATTACTTAGTCTCCTACTAGCTAGTCTAATGGGTACCCAGAGCCCTTAATATGACATACATGTATACCTTTAATGAGATGGTTCAGTGCCAGATGTAACAATTTCCAAATATCACAAATTTCCAGGAAATTAGAAGATATTCCTAAATTGGCTATTCAGTAAGTAATCATTGCCACAAATCTTGGCCTAAAAATGTGTCAAAATTGTAATATCTAATCAAGATGATTGCTTATTTTTTAAATAGTTTGCATCTGGTAACTTCTGACAAACATCTTGGGCCTGTATACTGTATAAAAAAGAAATGTATTGTGCCAATTTACATTGTCTAAAATATTAACCACTTGACTTCCGAAAAAGCTTTACCCCCTTTATGACCAGGGCATTTTTTTGCTATTCAGCCCTTGTGCTACCTTAACTGGCAATTAGTCGATCGTGCATCATTGTAGGCAAATTAAATTTGTATAATTTTTTCTTTCACACAAATAAATCTATCTTTTGGTTGTATGTGTCACCACTGGATTTTTCATTTTACGCTATATAAACAAAAGGCAAAACATTTTGAAACAAACAATATTTTCTACTTTCTGTTATAAAACATATCCAATAACATCAAATTTCTTTATTAATGTAGGCCAAACATGTATTCAAATGTCTTTGGTAAAAAAAACAAAAAAAACAACAGTAAGTGTATATTAATTGGTTTGTGTGAAACTTATAGCCTCCACAAACTCTGGTATATGCATTTGAAAATGAATCTGATGAACTGACGGCCTATCGCATTTCTTAAGGACCTAAAATGTCAGGACAGTACAAATACCCCCCCCCCCCCCCAAATGACCCCTTTTTGAAAAGTAGACATTCCAAGGTATTTAGTATAAGTCATGACGAGTTTTTTGAAATGGCAGTTTTTTTGCCACAATTTTGGAAAACAAAGACATTTAATAAAATGTAGTTTTTTATTTAATGTTTTTTTTCACATACTGTCACCCAGTGCAGTACAGCATCATGTATATGGCTGGTGTGTCAGTTATCAAGGATACTGACTGGTGACCGTTTATTAAAAATAAACAATTTTATATTCAATGTTTTAAACTTATACTTTTAAGATTTTTTTTTTTTAACATCCTGTCATCAAAATAGTTCAGGGTCACCATAGTGATTAACCTGGCTTTCCATGACAAAGACGGTCCCTGCCCTAGGACTGCCCCTCTAAGGCCCTGTACACACGACCGGTTTTCTCGGCAGAATCCATCAAGAAACTTGATGGAAGACGTATTCTGCCGAGAAAACCGATCGTGTGTACACTTTTCGCCGAGAAAACCATCGAGCCAAAAAGAGAGCAGGTTCTCTATTTTCTCGACGGGAGTCGAATTTCGTCGAGTTTCTCATCGGGCTGGTTTCTGACGAGAAACTCGAGCGTGTGTATACTAAGAAACCCGCGCACCTTCTGTAAAAGTAGCGTTTGTAATAGAAAATAGCACATTTGTCACGCTGTAACAGACTGAAAAGTGAAAATGTCTCTTACCAAACTTTTCAGTAACATGAGATTAGCAAAAGCAGCCCCAAGGGTTGTGCCAGTGGAATCAAACTTCCCCTGTTGTATGTGTTGAAGTCATCACATTTGAGAACGAGGAGATTTGGTCTTTAACGTGTGTACGCAAAGCAAGCTTGTCGAGTTCCTCGACAAGCCTAACAAGGAACTCGACGAGGAAAACTATGTGTTTCGCCCGTCGAGTTTCTCGGTCGTGTGTACGCGGCCTTATGCATTTCACCCAATCAGGGCTTAGAAGTAAAGATTGGCACAATTCATCACTATTTTGGCGCATGCAGTCAGACATTTTATAATAACTATCCATAACACTTTTAGCGTGAACTGATGTAACTGCTGCAACACCATTGAGAGCCTACTTATATTGAGGGTGCTGCGCTGCTCTTAATTAGGTCAAAGTGCAATGTGCTCATTTAACACAAATAATATAACCAATTCCACTCAATAATAGTGACTCGTGATCTTAATTGGGGTTATAGTGCCATCCATATAAACCGATAAAATTGTGACTTGTGGATACCAAAAATGTTATTCAATAAAGTGGTGACTCCTGGAGTGATGTTTGTTATAAAAAATGAAAAATACATAAAAATATAGTGACAAGTGCTGAAACGTCAGTCTTCACTAGGTGCATCCATGACTTATCCCAAGATTTTTTGCTGTATGTTGAAAATGTCCGTGCCCTTCACCTTGCACCATCAGGTAAAACCAAACTGTGCTGCACTCCATGTGTTGCTAATGGGCTCCTAAAACTCTCACCTCAAATCAATATTGTTATAGCATGTATTTACTCCTTCATTTGGATGGGTGTCACTCATTCCCAGGGGTCCCTCTCCAGATGTCTCCTCTGTTATGCAGGCTGTATGTATGGCTCCTTTAAATTCACCTCCTAGAATTCATGCAGCCAATCTGCATAGCACTTAGTGGAGGAAGTAAGGATACCAGGCTCCCATAGTGTAGTATGTTAAAGCCAAACAATAATTTATTGAAACGGTATTGCACTCACATGTAAATAGTTAAAAACTGGCATTTGGTGTTTACAGTGAAAAAACTAAACTCTTGGGTATCCTACCGCATGTCCAGGTGTCCAGGTCAGCCTCTCCTCTCGCCCTACGCGTTACGTCACGCTCATTTGAACTTATCAGTCATTTTGAAGGTGTGGGAAACACCAGATATTAAACAAAGGTACATCTCATATGCCGCGTGCACACATTTTTCGGCACCAAAAAAAAAAACGTATTTTTTGAAAAACGTCATTTAAAATGATCGTGTGTGGGCTACACATCATTTTTCAGGTTCTGAAAAACGAAAAAAAAAATTCGAACATGCTGCATTTTTTAACATCGTTTTTTCGGGTTGTAAAAAATGAACGTGTGTGGGCTAAAACTACGTTTTTAAACCCACGCATGCTCAGAAGCACGTTATGAGACGGGAGTGCTCGTTCTGGTAAAACTACCGTTCATGACGCTATAACAGACAGAAAAGCGCGAATCGTCTTTTACTAACAAGGAATCAGCTAAAGCAGCCCAAAGGCGAATAGAACTTCCCCTTTAGAGAGCCGTCGTACTTGGTGTACATCACCGCGCTTTGTTCATGATTTTTTTTTAAATGGTGTGTGGGCAACGTAGTTTTTAATGATGAAGTTGGAAAAACTTTTTTTTTTTAATGCTGAAAAATGATTGTGTGTACGCGGCATTACACTTCAATATCATAACAATCTAGAGCTTGTCTCATAACATTTCTTAAGCCGCGTACACACGGCAGAGAACCTCGACGGGCAGAACACATCGTTCCGCCCGTCGAGGTTCTCTGCCGGCCGTCGAAATCGGCGACCCGCCCGTCGGGAATGGCAACCAGCCATTCATCCAGGCGGGCCGTCGAGAAAAAAGAGAGCGTGCTCTCTATTCGCTCGACGGGATTCCCGACGGGCGGGGCGAGCCAGGAGCGTACACACGGCCGAGGTTCTCGCTGGAATGCAGCTCCCAGCGAGGTTCTCGCTGGTTTCCAGCGAGAACCTCGGTCGTGTGTACGCCGCCTTACTTTGGCGAGGACAACATAAGCCAATATGTATACCACAAAGCTGACGTTTTTCCCTTTGTCAATTTCCCCTGGATATTTGGTGAGAAACTAGCACATACAGGTGGTGTCAGATTTACACTGATATAGAGAAACAGCCAAATTGGTATGAACACTACATGTGTCAAGTAAACAATCCTAAACGTATTATGTAAAAGTTTCCAGATGACTTTAACACATGCATTCCTACGTGTACATTTTTCTTTTTACAAGAAAAAAAAGATGGTGTTTTGTATATAAGTAGCAAATTTCTCAATTATTTCAACCTGGCTTGGTACAAAGTTTAAGACCTCATGCACACTAGACATTAAAATAATGTTATAAAAACGCCGGTAGCTTTGCAGTGAGTTTTTTTCAATGTTTTTGTAATAGAGCTTTTCCGAGTTAGCGTTTTTATTTTTTTTCAATGGATCAAAAACGTGAAACACTGGTGAGCCACGTTTTTGAGCTTTTGTCTGTGTTTATCAGCGTTTTTGGATGTTGAAGCATTTTTACAGTTGAAAACAGCTGAAAGACTCCTCTCAGAATCCACGAGTTTTGGATTTTTTTTTAAAGCCAAAAAAAAGCCCCATCCAAAAAACTGCCCATAACAGCCTATGTGTGCATGGACACATAAGATAATATGGAGAGTTTGAGTGTAGAAAAAAAACACTGAAGCCAAAAACGGCTTTTGCAGAAACCTGCAGTTTGTGTTTTCTGCTGAAACACCAGAACTCCAGCACTTCTCTCTGGAAGGGAAAAAGATGGTAAAAAAACAACATCATATAATGGATTTTACTATAATGCATTATTCATATACTTTGACTAATAACCATTTTATAAACAGAGGTACCGTAACAGATTCACATTAAATGGCTCAAATCTTCTGATATGTGTTCTTCCTGCTTTTAAATACTCAACTGAAAATCCATGCAACAGGTAGATATAATGAAGGTGAAAAATTTTTTTTATTTTTTTTTTTAAGTCTAAAATGGCTGTGAAAAGATGAACTTACTGTAGTATTAAAACGGAACAAAACCTATCATTTTAACAGTTTAAAAAAAAAAAAAGAGTTACATTTCCAGCATGCAGGAAATGCTAACTGTCACATTGGTTGTTCTCTTAACCAAACTGTCAAACCATCAAATGGCTGGTGACATACCTGATCACATGTGTAGCACAATAGCAGATCAAATAGAGGCTAGGTCGTCCTCTTCGTCGGGTCCAGCGTCCTTCTGCGGCGTCCTCCCCGCTCGATCCCTGCTTTCCCGCGCCGAGTTTGAATACTGCGCCTGCATATACCGAGCGCAGTACACTAGTGTATTGTCGGGCAGGCTCGGCTACTCTCGCGCTCACGTCCTGTACGTCCAGGACGTGAGTGCGAGAGAAGCCGAGCCTGCCCGACTATACACAAGTGTACTGCGCTCGGTAAATGCCGGCGCAGTACACTCGTGTATAGTCCGGCAGGCTCGGCTACTCACGTCCTGTACGTCCAGGACGTGAGCGCAAGAGGAGCCGAGCCTGCCCGACTATACACGAGTGTACTGCGCTCGGTATATGCAGGCACAGTATTCAAACTCGGAGCAGGTATCAGCGTATATCGCGCACCCACGATTTTGCCCTGATTTTCAGGGGAAAAAAGTGCGCGGTATACGCCGATAAATACGGTATATTGTATAGTTTGTAGTTATACACAGATCCACCATAACTTTTTCATCACCCATCAATGTTGAGTAGGACTGCCTTTTGCCACAAATACAGCCCTGACCCATCAAGCTATGGATGCCACTAGACCTCTGAAGATATGCTCTGATATCTGGCACCAAACTGCCAGTAGCAGATCCCTTTGGGCCTTTTATGAATCAAACTTGTTTTTCCAGCACATCCCACAGATGCTTGATTAAATTGAGACCTGGAGAATTTGGATTCTAAGTCAAAACCTCAAATTCGTTGTTGTGTTCCTCAGACCATTCTTGAACCATTTTTGCAGGGTGGCAGGGCGCATTTTCCTGCTTTAAATAATTCACTGCCATCAGGGACTAGCCAAACCTGTAAGAGCGGGAAGAGCCACCACTGATGGGCACAGTGCTGGATCTGTAACACACTATGGTTGATTGGAAGTGAACATGTCTTCATCTCATTGATTTATCCCCAGTGAAAATTCACGTATAACCAGATCCAATTCCTGAATGTTTTCTGAAAGTAATGGATGCTCGAAAGTCTCCAACATGAAGCATCCACGCTAGCTTGTTTAGGCTTAACCTATACTATGAAAATAGTGACTTTAGAGTTCTAGAAGATAAGGTTCTTTTTTGAGTGATACCGATAGTATTTTAGTTCATCACTATGAGCACTAGAGAGTAACACACACAGCCGACAATTCTGTAGAAATGATACACCAGTGACGGCATCTTAGATTTCTATCCTAGAGGTGTGAGAAATAAGAAAACCACAGCTTGTCATGCTGCTGCTTACAGTAAAGTTTTTCCTTTAAAAAGAAGTCTTACTGCTGAGAACAATTTTCTTTAGAGCCGTGTGACAGCTTGAAATAAAGAATCTACTCTATTCCTGGGCTGACTAGGTACATGCGTCACATTCTGAGAGGCCCACAGATCTCCTATAAGCACAATGTGTGTTCAGTAAATTGAAAAAATTCGCTGTTTAGCCTTGACACTACCCTGACTATGACACTTTCATTTGAGGTTGTTTATTTAATTGAGTGACAAAATAAAATGGAATTCCAACAGGAATCTATTAGGAGTTCATGCTGCCTTATAAACATGTTACGTCTTATAATGTTCACACTCCTGAGGGATGTAAATATGTGAGCATATCATTAAAGCAGCCATTTCAAAAAAGGAATCGGATAGCAGGAAACCAACCAGCACCACATCCCAAATTTGTACAACAACCCCAGCTTTAAAAAAAAACCTGAATTTTCAAGGTGCCAATTGTTGCCTTATGAGGAGTTTATGAGAAACCTCCATTAGCAACAAGGAATATTTGTACATAGATGTATATATAGTTTATGATGAGAAATTTGTAGTGTGTATGTAAATTTGCTTCTGTAAGGGTTAACTTGGCTAAATGTATACCTATATGACAGGCTGTGCCTATCATATATTCAATTTAACAGTCCCCTTTTCACTTGCAGGTATGAGGGTGCAATTTTTTTGTGGAGACATTCTGCTGTTCTGCCTAGCTTATCCCGGGATCCCTTATCGCTTTGCAATGCGCCCAATAAGGCGGGATAAAAGCCTGCAAATGAAGCGCCATGTCTGCAATCTAAAGATTCCATTGACGTGGTGCTTCATAGGGCAATGGTGGCCGGCACTCAGTCTTATGTTATTTTATTAAAGGAAATTTTTTTTTTTTTTTTCTTCTTCTTAAAGTTTCTTATATATATTTTTTTTTTTTGGATGGGCGGGCCGCCACTGCCTGTCAGTTGTCATAATGGTATCCCATATCGGTGTTTGGTGATTTCACCCGGGATCCTCCCGGCCACTTTGTTTACAACCAGAAGCAGGGGAAGCATTGAAAATGTAATTTATTGGAAGAAAAACTTTTTTTTTTTTTTTTTATAGCTCTTTTGTATTCAGAGCCATTTCTGAATGCTGCTGGAATGTATCTGGGAACCTACATAGTACAGCAGAAATGTCAGATGGTTGAAAGCAAAATGTTTATTTTCAACTGCATGCCTGATGATCTTGTTTTTTCTTTTCTCTCTAGCATTGTTTTCTTCACATTGCTTATTTTATATCTATGGTTTAAGACACTTGGGGAATGCAGGTGTCACAGCTCTTAGAAAGTGTAGAAGTGATATTCATAACCTAGATTAAATTGCGAGTTTTACACTGTGTTGTGCTGCATTGGAATGGTCCCTTTAGTAATTCCCTTGCAAGTACAGTGCATGATAAAGTTGGTAGGTGTTATGAATTTCTTCCCTGGAGACCTATATGTTCTTAGTAACCAGAAGATGTGTCCGCCGTGTATAATTTCCTTCCTCGTATTATACAGATATGATAATCCAATCTTTTTCTATTTCTTCCTAGGTCCCATGAGTTGCGCTCAAAGGTTCTGTCGCTGCAGCTGCTCTTGTCTATCCTGCAGAACGCTGGTCCTGTCTTCAAGACCAACGAGATGTTTATAAACGCCATCAAGCAGTACCTCTGCGTCGCATTGTCTAAAAATGGGGTTTCGTCCGTCCCTGAAGTATTTGAGCTTTCGCTTTCCATTTTTTTAACATTGTTATCAAATTTCAAGTTACATCTAAAGATGCAGATTGAGGTATATTTTTTTTCAAGGCTTCAGTAACTTATTGAAACTTCTAAAGGACCTTTTCAATTAATGAAATTACAAAAAAAAAGATAAAACATCTTCACAGTTATTTTTGCCATAGGATTTTAACCGCTGAATGACAATTATGCAGTCATGTAACACTGTTCCATATGAAACTTTTATCATTTTTTTTCCACACAAATAGCGCTTTCTTTTGTTGGTATTTAATTACTGCAGATGTATTTATTTTTGCAAAATAAGCGGAACACATTTTTTTTTTTCAATAATTAAAAAAATATATTTATTTTTAAGAAAAACAAGAATTTTTGGAAAAAAAAACACATTTTTATTTGCTTCTGTTATAAAATTTAGCAAAAAATCTTACTTCGTCAATTTAGGTCAAAATGTATTCTGCTCTATTGTATATTTGCAGTTTACAGCCAGCAGCTTTAGGTTACTTTGGATATACTTAATGGGCCAATTTAACCACTTAAGGACCGCCTACTGCACATATACGTCGGCAGAATGGCACGGCTGGGCACATCAACGTATATATACGTTGATTTTAGTACCCAGCCATGGGTCACGGGCGCGCGCCCGCGGCGCGCACCCGTGACCCGGTCCGAAGCTCCAGGAACGGGACCGCAGGATTTGCGGACCCGATCGCCGCTGCAGTGCGGCGATCCGTCCCTGGAGCTGAAGAACGGGGAGAGCCGTGTGTAAACACGGCTTCCCCGTGCTTCACTGTGGCCGCAGCATCGATCGCGTCATGCCTGTAATAGGGGGACGCGATCGATGACATCACACCTACAGCCACACCCTCCTACAGTTGTAAACACACACACAGGGTACACTCAAATTCACAGCGCCCCCTGTGGTTAACTCCCAAACTGCAACTGTCATTTCCACAGTAAACAATGCAATTTAAATGCATTTTTTGCTGTGAAAATGACAATTGTCCCAAAAATGTGTCAAAATTGTCCGAAGTGTCCGCCATAATGTAGCAGTCACGAAAAAAATCGCTGATCGCCGCTATTAGTAGTAAAAAAAAAAAAAAAATAATAAAAATGCAATAAAACTATCCCTTATTTTGTAAACGCTATAAATTTTGCGAAAACCAACCGATAAACGCTTATTGCGATTTTTTTTTTTTTTTACCAAAAATATGTAGAAGAATATGTATCGGCCTAAACTGAGGAAAAAAAATGTTTTTTATATATTTTTGGGGGATATTTATTATAGCAAAAAGTAAAAAATATTGATTTTTTTTTTAAATTGTCGCTATATTTTTGTTTATAGCGCAAAAAATAAAAACCGCAGAGGTGATCAAATACCACCAAAAGAGAGCTCTATTTGTGGGGAAAAAAGGACGCCAATTTTGTTTGGGAGCCACGTCGCACGACCGCGCAATTGTCAGTTAAAACGCCGCAGTGCCGAATCGCAAAAAGGGGCAAGGTCCTTTACCTGCATTTTGGTCCGGGTCTTAAGTGGTTAAACTGCTTTCTAAAAAAATAAATTAGTTTACAGACTTGAGTAGCTCAAGCTCAAATTACACATGCAGCTGAACAAGAAGTGACTAATCCCTCTTTCGTCTCTTCTCTCTCAGCTCTTTGCAACCCTGTACTGACCCTTCATTGTTGAAAAAGGGTAAAACTGTCAAATAACAAACCTTTTGCTTTGTTATATTTAAAAAGGAACCGGTCACCAATGATTTTTTACAGCATCTGTCCCCTGCCGGCTCCAAGACTAAGAACCGAGCATTCACACACCGCCGATTGCTCAGTTCTCACAGCTACGTGGTGGGTGCCCTGTCCAGACATGTGGTCGCAATCTTTCCCAAGCCTGAAAACGGGTCACAGGAGTGCAGAACAAACCGCATTCCTGTGATCCTCAGGAGACGTACAGACAAACGAGCTTTGGCTGTATGTCTCCTTTAAGTTGTTACTAAAGCTTTTTTATTCATTTTCGTACGGCAGAATGACCTTAAGTTTTAAGTAGAGGGTGTTATAAAGTGAAATAACACTTCCATTATTCATTTGTTGCATTTTTACACTTGTTAATTTTACACCTAAGTTTCAATGCTACCTCACGCTGCCGAGAGCTTTTCTCACAATCCTCCTTTCAGCCCAATATAAAAATCTTCTAATAAATATTCCTAAAGGGGAAACTATAATGGTTTGAGTAAATTATATTAACTTTTTTTAAATTGATCTTTAACCACTTAAGGACCGCCTCCTGTAGATATACGTCGGCAGAATGGCACGGCTCGGCACAAGCACGTACCTGTACGTCCTCTTTAAGTGCACAGCCGAAGTTCCGTGACCGCGGCCTCAATCGCCGCTGGAGTCCCGCGATCGTTTCTCAGAGCTGAAGAACGGGGAGAGCTGTGTGTAAACACAGCTTCCCCTTTCTTCACTGTGGCGCTGTTATTGATCGTGTTTCCCTATATCAGGGAACACACGATCGATGACGTCACACGTCCAGCCTCGCCCCCTACAGTTAGAAACACAGATGAGGTCACACTTAACCCCTTCAGCGCCCCCTAGTGGTTAACTCTCAAACTGCAATTGCCATTTTCACAGTAAACAATGCCTTTTTAAAGCATTTTTTGCTGTGAAAATGACAATGGTCCAAAAAATATGTCAAAATTGTCCGATGTGTCCGCGATTATGTCGCAGTCATGAAAAAAATCGATGATCGCCGCCATTAGTAGTAAAAAAAAAGATTATTAATAAAAATGCAATAAAACTATCCCCTATTTTGTAAACGCTATAAATTTTTGCGCAAACCAATCAAACGCTTATTGCGATTTTTTTTTTTTTTTTTACCAAAAATATGTAGAAGAATACGTATCGGCCTAAACTGAGGGAAAAAAATGTGTTTATATATTTTTGGGGGATATTTATTATAGCAAAAAGTAAAAAATATATTTTTTTTCAAAATTGTCGCTCTATTTTTGTTTAAAGCGCAAAAAAAACCTGCAGAGGTGATCAAATACTACCAAAAAAGAGCTCTATTTTTGGGGAAAAAATTACGCCAATTTTGTTTGGGAACCACGTCGCATGACTGCGCAATTGTCAGTTAAAGTGACGCAGTGCCAAATCGCAAAAACTGGCCAGGTCCTTTACCTGCCTAAAGGTCTGGGTCTTAAGTGGTTTAATATCTGTTTTTTCTTATTTTTTATACTATACTCTTACCATCTTTGATTTGCTAATAAATGTTTAACACATGATAGATTCAGTGTATTGCAATCAGAATTTGTAATAACTTTTCTCTCCTCTGGCAATGTCAAAGAATTTTGGACTGTGCCATCTGATGAAGTATAAGGCTGCATTCACACCTAAGCGTAGGCGATTTGCGGCGTTTTTTTTTACCGCAACAAATTGCTGTGTTTTTCTCCACTATTTGCTGCGACAAAATGCTGCGTTTTATCCCGCGGTTTTGTACAGGTCATTGGCATCAATGTAAAACGCCCAAGCTGCCCGATTCGCGAATCAAAAAAGGGTCCGGGACTTGTTTGAAATTCAGGCGTTCGGCGTTTTGCGTTGGAGATGTGAACCATCTCCATAGAGAATAATGTTATTTTTCCCCTCTAGCGTCTTTGAGCGTCGCGCTTCAGGCGACAAAACGCTCAGATGTGAATGCAGCCTTAGTCACCTGGATTAGTCATTAAATTCTTTGTGCAGACTACAGCTTGAGCCACAGAGCTCTGTAAACAGGCTGCTTTCAACAGCCTACTGAGCAGGCTTTGGAAAACCTTATTTATAGGAGACTAATGCTCCATCAGCTTATAGCAAAAATACAAGAGGGATATACACAATATTACATTATTACCTGAGCAAAAATAATTTTTAATTCTCTTTGGTAACAAGGTGACGTTCTATTGTCATCTCTCCTACTTTATTCTATATTCCAATTTGAAATGATTTGCAGTACATTACATTTTGTGTCTCTGTAATAATTTCTTCACTTTTTTGCTTCTCAGGTTTTCTTCAAAGAAATCTTCCTTTATATTCTGGAAACCTCAACAAGCTCTTTTGATCATAAATGGATGGTTATTCAGACTCTGACAAGGATCTGCGCAGGTACGAAATAAGCGGTTGCCTTGCCTCCATATCACACACTGAGTAACTGTCTCTTCCTCTGCCTGTTCTGCCTAATGTGCTGTAGACTCAGTGACTGTCTGTAATCAGCTATGTAATGCTCAATGTCTCCTGCAGATGCACAAGGTGTGGTGGACATTTATGTCAATTATGACTGTGACCTGAACGCAGCCAACATCTTTGAAAGATTGGTTAATGATCTCTCGAAGATTGCTCAAGGAAGAGGCAGTCAAGAACTTGGCATGTCAAATGTTCAGGTATGTAATTAACGTCTCATATATAATCTCCCTGTCAAGATTTATTTATTTATTTTTTACTGCTGGAGACCATTAAATTAAGTAATTCACCACATTTTTGGTTATTTAAAAGTAAGCTTTGAAAGCTAGGCATTGGTTTGAGTTCAGAATTGTGATTGACTTCTGTCTTTTTACCTAAGTGTGTATAATTATTACTAACTATAATTAAAATTTAGTCCAGATAAGTTTGTCCAGTGTTTGACTTTTCCAGCAGTGTCTTTAGATGTGTGGCCTCTGTATTCTAGGAGATTGTGCTGTTTTTGTCCTCTTTGTGCATTCTTTTTTTGCTTGTCCTTTAAAAGGAGGTTCACTCTGGGGGGGGGGGGTGATTATTAAAAGTCGACAGCTACAAATACTGTAGCTGCTGACTTTTAGTAAAAGGGCACTTACCTTTCCAGGGATCCAGCACCATCCTCAGCCAGGCTAGTTCTTTACTAGTCTTTGGGTTCCCAGCACTGACATCCTAACTGTGAGCAACTGGTTTTGCTGCTTTTGGCTTTACAGCCTTCTGCCCACTGTGCATGCCTGAGCCGAGCTGCGCTCTGTGAATGGCCCCACAGTCTTCTGGAACCTGTGACTTGTCCTAGAAGACCACGGGGTCAAGTGGGAGTGGGTCCCTGTCAAAACTTGGTACTCAGCCCCCCCCCCCCCAAATCTTTTATTGACAAATGTGGGAAGGAGGTTTAAATCGGAACTTCCCCTTTTGGGTGGCGTTTCAAAATAAAACTTCTAGGCAAAACATACACCTTTCCCCATGCTTCATCCCTTTTTAGAGACCCGAGTACAGAAAAATACCTGCTGATCTGCCAGAAATGCATTCAGCTCCTCCCTCCCGCGGTATAGTAAAATGATTGCAGACAGGATCCCCTCTCATTCATTCGCCCAAGTCGTCACTCTCGCGTGCCCAGGGACGTGGCGCAACCCCAATCTCGGTAAAGAGCCGATGACGTGGCTGTGTCCAATCACAGCCGATCACGTGTAGGCACAGATATCCCATTTATCGTCTCTCCTCACCTCACACTGACAGTGTGAGGTGAGGAGAGCAGATCAGTGGCATCTCCTCGCAGGGGAGACCTAAACAGGTAATCAGGGCACTGATCATCATTGCAGTGTCCAGGAGTGATGCCAGTCTGTCCCCATCAGTGACAACAATCTGTGTACATCAGTGATGCCAGTCAGTGTCCATCAGTGCAGCATATTAGTGCCTCCTCATCAGTGTTGCCTCATTAGTGCCCATCTGTTTTGCCTCATCAGTGCGCATCAGTGAAGGAAAAAAAATGATTTACAAATTAATATATTTTTCAAAATTTTTTCTCTTTTTTTTTGCAAAAAAACAAACAGCAGTGATTAAGCGATTCCCGACTGGCTCACGCAGATATACTGCACCAGAATGGCTCCCCTGGGTGAAATCCCATACGGGTATGTCCTTTTTTTCGGCCACCAGAGGGTGTGTGCCCTCTACACGGCAGGGGACCGGATGCACGTGGCCAGTGGGCACGATCGCCGCCGACCATGCGCGATCTCGTGCACGAGTGCCAGCACGGGGATGTGTGTGTGTGTAAACACACAAATCTCTGTGCTGTCAGGGAAGGGGAAACATCAGTTGTTCCTACTAAGTAGGAAAAATTATATGTCTCCTCTCCTAGTCACTCCCATCCCCACACAGAACACGCTGAGGGAACACGGTTAACCCCTTGATCGCCCCCAGTGTTAACCCCTTCCTTCCCAGTGAAATTTACACAGTAATCAGTGCAGTTTTATAGCACTGTATAAATGTCAGTGGTCCCAAAAAAGTGTCGTAGGTGTCCGATCTGTCTCTAGCGATATCTCAACATATTGCCATTACTAGTAAGAAAAAAATGTAATAATAAAAATAGTTTGTAGATGCTATAACTTTTGCACAAACCAATCAATATACGCTTATTGCGATTATTTTTATTTTTTTTTACCAAAAATACGTAGAAAAATGTCCGCCTAAACTTATAAAGATTTTTTTTTTTTAAGAACAATGTTGGCGATATTTATTATAAAAATAATAAAAATAAAAAAATGCCGCTTTTTTATAGCGCAAAAAAAAAAACCGCAGAAGTGATCAAATACCACCAAAAGAAAATTATAAAAATGTAATATGTGCACAGAGTTGCATGACTGCACAATTGTTATTCTAAGTGTGACGGCGCTTAAAGCTGAAAATTGGCCTGGCCAGGAAGGGAGTAAAGGTACCAATTAGGTTAATGCATTTTATTTTTATGCCTTAGGTTGCCCCTTTCAATGCTTTTCTTAATACACCCCTTATTGACTGACTTATTTAAAAAAGTTATTACGCACCTAAAGATTTTACAGTTGGTGACATAAAAATGTTAGAATGCAGTGGTAAATTCAGCTGTTCCATACAATAATGTCTATAATGAACAGACCATAAAATTGATTGTAAGAAAAGGGAAGCTGGTTTTTAAATACATTTTAGTGTAATGGATTGTAACCCTTGCAAAGAAAATGGTGACATTACAGTGGGTTTATTCAAGTCTACTGTTCGTATAAATTAGCAGGTCATGTGTCAGCATTAGCCAATTACATTATTCTTTGGCACACAGGCTCCCTTACAGAACGTAAATTTTAAGCTAGCCATATATGGATCAAAATTCAGCCGATTCAGCAGGAACCAGCCGAATTTCAATCCATGAATGGGCAGAGAGATCGACTTCTGTACAATCAATCGATTGACATTTGTACAAACGTCCTGTTGGAATTTTTTTACTATAGCCATCAGTTCTGATCAGTGTACTGTAATACAAAGGGTCAGCGGATAGGATTCCTCCATCCACCTTGAATGTGTGGATAGGGAAAGAGTCATTTATTTTTTTGTTCAACCGAAAAAGAAAAAAAAACTCTAATAGACAGCCTAGATATTGATTTGGGGACCCTCAAGTTTAGCCCCCTACATCACTAGTGGACTATGCATACAATTCAGTGAATGTTTATTATAAGAGATGCACAACAGAATATAATCAGACCATGATACAAGAGATGGTCAGAGACTGTGGACATACTACAAGAGATGGTCAGAGACTGTGGACATACTACAAGAGATGGTCAGAGACTGTGGACATACTACAAGAGATGGTCAGAGACTGTGGACATACTACAAGAGATGGTCAGAGACTGTGGACATACTACAAGAGATGGTCCTAGACTGTGGACATACAACAAGAGATGGTCCTAGACTGTGGACATACTACAAGAGATGGTCAGAGACTGTGGACATACTACAAGAGATGGTCAGAGACTGTGGACATACTACAAGAGGTGGTCAGAGACTGTGGACATACTACAAGAGATGGTCAGAGACTGTGGACATACTACAAGAGATGGTCAGAGACTGTGGACATACTACAAGAGATGGTCAGAGACTGTGGACATACTACAAGAGATGGTCAGAGACTGTGGACATACTACAAGAGATGGTCAGAGACTGTGGACATACTACAAGAGATGGTCAGAGACTGTGGACATACTACAAGAGATGGTCAGAGACTGTGGACATACTACAAGAGATGGTCAGAGACTGTGGACATACTACAAGAGATGGTCAGAGACTGTGGACATACTACAAGAGATGGTCAGAGACTGTGGACATACTACAAGAGATGGTCAGAGACTGTGGACATACTACAAGAGATGGTCAGAGACTGTGGACATACTACAAGAGATGGTCAGAGACTGTGGACATACTACAAGAGATGGTCAGAGACTGTGGACATACTACAAGAGATGGTCAGAGACTGTGGACATACTACAAGAGATGGTCAGAGACTGTGGACATACTACAAGAGATGGTCAGAGACTGTGGACATACAAAGAGAGGTGGTCAGAGACTGTGGGGGGCGTGGCCGGACCTGACTGGAAGATGGACGCTTGAAGCTTGAGCTCCTGCCACCCCAGAGCTGAAATCGCTATATCCCGGAGTTACCCACCTTTGTCACTGAACACACAGGATGGGCACAGCCTCCAGAGCATCCTCTGCCTCTAGATCGCGGTCCCCGAGGGGAAATACCGGGGCCACCCAGCATAACATCCCGGACATGTTCCGTTCCCAGAGGGGAAACATGGCGCCGATAGGCCTAGGCCCCGCACCAGGCCTCTCGCACCAACCGCCTCCCGACCGATCTGAGATAGTGCTATCAGCCCCTCAGGGACTCTCCCCACAAGCGCAGGAGGTGGACCGGTACGGGGACCCTTCTTCACCACACCGCCAACTCACACTGGCCGATCTGCGAGCGGTGGCCACAGACATCAAAGATGCCCTGGCAGCCGCCATTGCGGGCCTCCGCATAGAGGTACATGCCCTGGACGATCGAGTCTCCCAAACGGAACGCGCGGCAGTGGCACAAGAGAACATCCTCAAACGCACGACGAGGAAGATAGACGATCATACCCTCCAACTTAGAGATATGAATCGCCATCTAGAAGATTTAGACAACCGGGGCCGCCGCCATAACCTTAGAATACGTGGCCTTCCGGAATCGGTTGAAGGGGACCACATCACTGAAGCGGTGTCCGCAATATTCAATACGGTCCTGGATAGACCCCCCTTGACTGCCATAACCTTTGACAGGATCCACCGCGCCTTGCGCCCCAGGGGGAGAGACTCGGACCCCCCGCGCGACGTGATTTGCTGTCTGCCCGATTACACCTTAAAGGAATCTATACTGAAGAGGGCCAGAGGCAAGCAGCTCACCCATGGAGATCGGGCGATCCAAATCTTTCAAGACCTGTCAGGGATCACTTTGAAGAATCGGCGAGACCTTAGACCGCTGTTGGAGGTCCTGCGGGCGCGTGACATACGCTATCAATGGAAATTTCCCTTCTGCCTGTCAGCGTCCCGCGGAGGCCATACCGCCACTCTGAGGGTCCCGGAGGATCTACAGCAATTTTGCGACACGTTGGAAATCCCCCTGGTAGAGGTGCCAGACTGGTATGCAGTCTTCCGACAATCTGTACACCGCTGGCCTAAAACCCGGGAGGAGCCCATGGAGACCAAGGCCACCCGATCACGTCGCCGGAGATCCCCGTCGGGATCCAGACACCAAGGAACGCAAGGCTCCGGAGCTACTCAGGACGCAACCCCGGCCCCCGGGGCTAGGAGAGCTCGAAGGGATTACTGAGCGGACGGGGATTGCGTTGCCCTCTCTTACTTACAGTATGCCTGCCTTTCCTTTTTTCTGTTTTTTTTTTTTGTTGTTTCCAGCTCAAAAACGTTATCCTGTTTCTATTGGCTAAGTTGATGTTTGCCTTGAACTTTGTGTTTGAACGGGAAACCTTCATCACATGTTAATCGTACCCCTCTATACGAGCGATGCCTTATTGGAACTGACTGTTTAATCGGGCCTTACTGTCACCAGGTCATGCAAGCCTCGGCTTTTCGCCTTAGATCTATGCAGCGGGATGGCACCCGCCCTCTGGTGTCCGATACAGGGCCACTGTGACTACAGCTCCCACACTGCCTTGCGGCAGAAACTTTCTTACAGGAGGGGCTGCGGTGGGGAGGGACCGGACTTGGCTAGGGAACTACGTCTCCCGAATTGCATTGCGCCGGAGGACTCCATACACTCTTCTTCCTTACAGGAAGTGCTTTGGGACCCGGATGTGGTGGTGGATCTTCCTTCCGACTCCGGGACCCCCTGGATACGATGTCTTCTCCGCTCTCGCTCCTCCGGCAGACGGATCCCCGCCGACACCACGGCCGAGGGAGCAGAGCCGACAACCGTTTCTTCCCGGAACCGCGAGGACAGCTCCCGGATGACGGAACTAACGACCACCCACTGACATTAGCGAGCCGGCCGGCTAACGAATCGGAGACTCCCGGATGCACCCTCTGTGAGAGAACAGAATTCTGCATATTTCTACACCCGGGAGGACGGGACTCAGACCCTTTTTTTTTTTTTTTTTCTTTTTTTTTTCTTTTTTGCATTGTACATAGGTCAGCTGCCTGTCCCGCCCACCCAGGCTCCACTATGAGCAGCTACACGGCCCTTCCATGCTCAGTTCACCGCGTTACTATCGAGGATGTCATAGGCTCCCGTGTTGCTAAGACTGCCCCTCACGTTCCACCCGCTGCATGAGGCTCGATCTGTTGGCCGCAATATCAAGAGGACTACTGCTGCTGATTTAAGTCTGCTATACCCTGGACTTCCGCTATCCCTAGATTTCTATGTAGAGGTAGGTGCTTGTGGAACTAGGGGACCTCCTAAGCCTGCTCGGATCTCCCCTGGTGAACCATCTCCCTGAGTTGAGCTAGGGGGCCACGAATCAGCGTGGCAAGATGGCCTAATTAACCCCTGCGGCCCCCCGCAGGGCGACCCCCAGGGCACTGCTGACCCTGGTAGCCAGAGATCCCCTGCCTCACGACTATCTGTTGTGTGCTGAATAGTAGGACACACACGCCGGTTAGATTTAAAGTTCTTTAATCTCCCTGTTACAGGTGACGGCGCCCTATGACACAGCACACTACGCCTGTTGTATGGTAATCCAGTACACCTTGGGCCTGCAAATACAGGTCCCTTTCGCTCATGGCGTTGGTTACACTGCACAGATCACTCCGTTGCACGTTTCTCCCTTACTATTTTCTCTGTAGAATAGACAGAATTGCTCTGGGGTGGTTGGTAGTGATTTATGTTGATTACTTTTATTTGTTACACCTAGGACATATAGACGTCCACTATTGTCTCCACCGTCTCCTGGTGGGATCGCTCCAACCCCCATACAGGCGCGCGCGGTGGTTGGTAGGCCTATTGATTGGGCCTGCTCCCCCCGTTCGCGGTGTACCTCACCGACTCCCCCTTCCCCTCTTAGGTGAGTGGACACGTCTCCACGGGCCTACTCGGTTGCTTCCTCCCCTGTGCTTTCGCACATACATCCCCCCTGCCCTCCCCCTGCCCCCTCCTTCCACCCCCCCCCTAACCTTACGATGGATGCCCACGGGTGTACCCCACATGCTCTGAGCCGAACCCCGCCCCAAATGACCCTCAAAGTCTACTCCCTGAATGTAAGAGGGCTCAACACCCCGGAAAAACGTTTGCGCTTGCTATATACTCTGCAAAAAGAGAAACCTCATATCGTACTGTTGCAAGAGACCCACTTTAGAACTGACTCCATCCCTAAGTTACATAACCATTACTTCCCGACCGTACTCCACGCCACTAACGACGAATCCAAGTCTAAAGGGGTCTCTGTCCTGGTATCCAAACACTGCCCTTTACAGGTCATGGATGTCCAAAGGGACACATTGGGTAGGTACATTTTCCTCAAGGGGACGCTCCATGGCTCCCCCATCACGGTTGCAAATGTGTACGCCCCTAACTCGCACCAAGTCCCATTCTTCCGGGACACACTTTGCCTTCTCACAGCCTTCCAGGCGGGCATCTTGGTCCTGGGCGGAGACTTTAACGTGCCACTGGCCCCCCTCTTGGACACATCCAACGGCTCCACCACACTGCCGTATCGCGCTCTCAAGGCCATAAAATCCCAATTAGATACGCTCACCCTGCATGATTCCTGGCGTACACTGCACCCAAACGAAAAGGACTTCACATTCTTCTCTCCCCTACATAATAAATATTCCCGCATAGATTTTCTCTTCCTCTCCCAGACGGACTTACACATGCTCACCACAGCCACCATCGAACCCATGGTGCTCTCAGATCACCACCCGACAACGATGACACTAAGGTGGCCGGGGCGACGTCCTAGATCCGGGATCTGGAGGATGGATGATTCCCTCCTCCTGGATCCAGCGGACACGCATGCCATCTCGACCAGGCTTACACAATTCTTTGACGAGAATGACACGGGGGAGGTGCCGTCGGCCACAGTGTGGGCGGCCCACAAATGCGTCGTCCGCGGTGAAATTATCTCCCTGATGGCAAAGCGACATAGGCTCAGGAAGGCTCGCATAGACGATCTTTCAGATCGCGTGAGAACGCTGGAACGGGTTCACAAGCGTACATTGGCAACTGACACCCATGAAGCACTCCTGACGGCCAGAAAGGCCTTACTGGGAGAACTTCACTCCCGACTACAACGAAAATTTGCTTTCACTCATAAATTGTATTACGAGTTCGGGAACAAGTCAGGGAAGCTTCTAGCCTCAGCCTTACAAAAGAAGAAATCAGCACTCACGATCCATGCAACCACTCCCCCCGTCGGGTCCTTCGGTGCACAGGTCTGACCACATTGCTAGGCAATTCACGCACTATCTCTCGTCGCTGTATACCCTCCCGACGCCTCAAGCCGACACAGCCGACACGAGTCGCCCACAACTTCTAGAGGACTTTCTAGCCACTTACGGACCACCCCCCGGCCAGACACCGGACATGTCACTTTTAGATGCACCAATATCAGCTGCGGAAGCTCATTTAGCATTAAAACAACTTAAACCTGGGAAAAGCCCTGGCCCGGACGGCCTCACCTCCGGCTATTACAAAACGTTCGCTACTCTACTACTCCCGCGGTTCGTGAAGTCCTTTAATGACATTCCCCTCCCCTCCCACACTAGCAAAGACCTGCTGGAGGCTCACATTACCCTAGTCCCCAAGCCGGGTAAGGATGCTACACTAGTCACCAGCTACCGCCCGATATCCTTACTCAATGTCGATATAAAACTGTACGCAAAAATACTGGCCAATAGACTGCTCCCCTTCCTCCCCGACCTCATTTCGACTGACCAAGTTGGCTTTGTCCCCGGCCGTGAGGCCCGGGACAACACGACTAAAGCGCTTAACATCCATCACTGGCTGACCACACATGACACAAAGGGCTTCTTTTTATCCCTGGATGCGGAGAAGGCGTTTGACAGGGTGGCCTGGGACTATATGTCGGCGGCCTTACTCAAAGCGGGTATACCCACCCGCTTCCTTCACATGATAATGATTCTTTATGCCGCACCCACGGCCAGGATCAGGATCAATGGCCTACTGTCAGACGCCTTCCCCGTCCACAATGGTACCAGACAGGGGTGCCCCCTCTCCCCCTTGCTGTTCGTCCTGTCCCTTGAACCGTTTCTTCGGAGGCTTCGGGACAACACAGACATCGCAGGGATATCCATTAATAACACCACCCACAAGATTGCCGCATACGCCGATGACATATTGCTGTTCCTGACGAATCCCCATATTACGTTGCCCAACCTTCTCAAAGACCTGCATACTTTCAAGACCCTCTCCAACCTCCAAATCAATCATAGCAAATCAAGGGCTCTCAATGTCTCCCTTCCCCAGACCCAGGTGGACTTCTGCAAACAGAGATTTCCCTTTAAATGGGAACCCCACGATATTACTTATCTGGGTATTAGGCTCCCAACCCATCTACCCGACCTGTACACCAGAAATTTTCTCCCTGCCCTACAAACTATCAAGGGTGACCTGCTCAACTGGCACGGGGGACATTTCTCGTGGTTCGGCAGGGCGGCCATCCTGAAAATGAACATTCTCCCTAGACTGCTATATTTAATGCAGGCGGTACCGATTAAACTTCCCCCCGCGTTTTTCACTTCCCTCAAGACGGCCTGTAGGTCCTTCCTATGGGCAGGCAGACCTGCTAGAATAGGCTGGGACAGACTCATCCTCCCAAAACAACTGGGAGGTATTGGATTACCAGACCTGGCCTACTACCACAAAGCCTGCCTTCTCACCCGGGTTCTGGATTGGCACCTCCATGGCAATAGCAAGGCGTGGGTCGGGATTGAGGAGGCTTTTGTCGACATGCCCATTGAAAATACGCCATGGATTACCCCGAGATCCGTCCCCAGATCGGGTAAATCCCATCCGTTGATCAGTCCCACCCTGTCCACCTTGAGAGCCACATACACCTTGCCTGGCTGTGCTCCCTCTCCAGGGCCGATGACTCCCCTTACCCGGAATCCCGACTTCCCCTCAGGCGTCCAAGTCCACGCCCGGCCAGGGATAAGAGACAGTCCAACGCTAAGGGCCCACCTCTTCTTTGAAAATGACACGCTATTATCCCATGAGGGGATGGTCTCCAAATTCCCAACACACCACATTCCCAGGTTTTTATACTTCCAGCTCCGCCACTTCTTCCACAGTGCGAAACCCCCTCTTCCCTGGACCAGAGAACTTACGCCATTCGAACATCTCTGCTCTCGGGTAGAACCACAAAGGCACATGATATCAACCCTGTATTCCCTACTTATCTCGGCCACCAAACCCAGAACTGAGGTCCATCGCTTGTGGGATGCGGACTTATCAGTGGGCTTGACACCGGGTGATTGGGCAGAGGTCTTTCTACACATCCACAAGGGTTCCATTAATGTATCCACGCAGGAGAACAGGTTTAAACTATACTCGAGGTGGTACAGGACCCCCGATAGACTACACAAACTCTTCCCGAACACCCCCTCCACGTGTTGGAGATGTAACTCTGCAGAAGGGACCTTCCTTCACATATGGTGGGATTGCCCAGCCATCCAACCATTCTGGAAAGAGATCCATTCACTCATATCCCAGATCACCACATACACACCGGACTTCTCTCCAGCCCACTACCTGCTCCATCACACTCCCATCCCTCTATCCACATACCGGAAATCTCTGATGCTACACCTTATCAATGCAGCCACTCAATGCATCCCTATCCACTGGAGAGCGACTACCCCCCCCACGGTAAAGGAATGGCAAGCTAGAGTTTCTAGAATCGAAGACATGGAAAGGATCATTCATCAATCTAAAGATATGCATGATAAGTTTAGGCTTACCTGGTCGTGCTGGACGCATTATAGAGAGTCTCTACAACTTATGGCCCCCAGTACACCCCCCACCTCCCCTCCTCAGACGACAAGCGCTGACTAAACCCACGAACCAAGGTCTCCCACCCCGTCTGTGACCCCTTTCCCGCCTTACCTACTGTAATACGAGCCACTCTGACCCAAGCTTGACCCTACATTCCTCAGTTCCTACTGAAGTACCCTCCCGCCCACAGTGTGTCCCCTTTAGGGGTGGGCGGATGTTGGGTAGAGCCCCACTGACCCGAGTGCTCCCTGACGTATTGCATGTTGACCCTTACCCCTTCCCCTTGCCCCCCCCCTCCACCCGGCCCCCCCGGACTGGCTTAACGATACTGGTTTAACGATACTGTTTCAGGTTTTTAGCTTAGGCAGGTATACTTATCTGGAGTGGGGAACTCCCCTCCGCCCCCAAGAATGTTACATCACCGATACGATGCTATCTGGTCATTGTATGTTATCTGCATTTGTTTGTTTCATGGAATGCTTTCTGAAATTGATGTATGTACCTTTTGAACACCCAATAAAAATTTCTTGGAAAAAAAAAAAAGAGACTGTGGACATACAAAGAGAGATGGTCAGAGACTACAGAGTCAAAGTGAACATACTATAGTGCCTCGTTTCCACTGAGGGGATCGGTTCGGTACTGTTCGGTTCGGTATGCTATTTTGGGTGTTTCCATTATGAAAGTGTGCCATAAAAGCGAACCGTACCGCACCATTCTGGGTCCTGCTTCAGATGTGGGGCCATAGAAAATGGAACGGTTCAGTTAGGGTGGACCTACAATACATCTCACTGATTGGTGGACGTGCTAGGCATTTTACCTAAACCTTGTATGGTCACGGATGGTCCGATTTGCAGTGGAAACGCTCAGCAGAATAGACCGGACCATTCTAAGCGCTCCAAACTGTACCGACCCGAACCGTTCTGTTCAGTGGAAACGAGGCATAAGAGTTCCAAATCATCCCCAGCATCTATTGCTTTGCGTACCACCTCCCCCTCCCTTTAGATTGTAAGCTCCATGAGCAGGGCCCTCTTTATTCCTTCTGTATTGTAATTGTACTGTCTCCCCTCTACATTGTAAATTGCTGCGTAAACTGTTGGTGCTATATAAATCCTGTATAATAATAATAATAATCTTACACCGCAAAGAAAGCACTGCTCCAGGTCAGTCCACCACTATGTTGCCCCTGTGAATAGCTAGGGTGCAGATTCGGCTTGTACTGTTACAGAATAAGAAAGTGGATAACCGCACACCTCGAAAAATAAAACTCCAGCTTCTTTATTTCAACAATTAAAATCTTGACAGCAGCAGCGCTACACAAGGAACATGGTTAACGCGTTTCATGTGAAATGCATCAACTGTGTTCCTGGTGTAGCTGTGCTGCTGTTCAGACTTTAATTGCTGAAATAAAGAAGCTGGAGTTTTATTTCTTTGAGGTGTGTGGTTATCCTCTTCTCCATTTGTGCTATAGGAGTTGGAGACTGAGAACGTGCTTCTGGACACATATTGCATGAAGCTGCTAGAAATCGCTGCTATAACTGGGCATTAGGAAAATTAAAGAAGAGCGTCTCCAGGGCCCAAGTGGGCCTCACAAGAAGTGCTAAAGGGCCACAAGTTGGGAACCAAGGGCCTATATATGGTATTGTGTTCAATGATTACCAATTATATAAATATGTTGTATGTAAGTAAGACAAAAAAAAATACATTAAAAAAAAAATGTGACAGACTTGATGAACCATTTTCTCCTTTTTTTTTTATTTTGTGATTTAAAACATTTGGGAGTAGATGGTGGACATAATACAATACTACATGTGGATGGTGACTTTTTATTAGAATTTTTCAGTATGTGATGCTTTGGTATAGGGTTGTCCCGATACCACTTTTTTAGGACCAAGTACAAGTACCGATACTTTTTTTCATGTACTCGCCGATACCGAATACCGATACTTTTTTTAAATGTCATGTGACAGTTTTCAAACCACAATACAGGCTAAGGATATTTTCTTTAGAATTATGAAGAACTCAAGACATTATAAAAGAATAAAAATGAGTAAAAATTAATAAAAATGTTTTATTTTCTTGTCACACAGTAGTAAAAAACTCAAAGAATTTTCACAGAACATGTTGATAAATACAAAAAAAGTATTCTATTTAGGTATCGGGAGCATTTGCGCGAGTACAAGTACTCCCGCAAATACTCGGTATCGGTCCCGATACCGATACTAGTATCGGTATCTGGACAACCCTACTTTGGTATGTTGTATTTTGTGTAACCCTGTACATGGTGCTAATGTCATGGTTACAAGAAAAAGTTGGTACTGCAAAGTGGAATATATACGCTGCTGGAGAATGGGGGGGGTTAAAGCAATCCTTTTGATCTGTCCTTCATGGCCAATGCACAGATGTGTTTTAAGCTTAAACTCAGTTTCCCTACACAGATCAAGGCAATTAACAATATTCTTGACTACTAAATACATTTTTTTTTATACTATATTAGGCTATTGAGTTAAGGTTGCCTGAATGAATTCAGTGAGATTTCCCACTCCATTAGAGACAAATGTTTTTTGTAGAATAATAATTTTAAATTATAAAAATGTTATACACTCACTGGCCGCTATTAGGTACACTTTGCTAGTACCGGGTTGGACCCACTTTTGCCTTCAGAACTGCCTTAATTGTTCATGGAATAGATTCAACAAGGTGTTGGAAACATTCCTGAGATTTTGGTTCATATTGAGTTGACATGATGGCATCACACAAATTGCTGCAAATTTGTCAGCTGCACATCCAAGGTGCAAATCTCTCGTTCAACCCCATCCCAAAGGTTTGAGATCTGATGACTGTGGAGGCCATTGGAGTACCTCATTGACCTCATTGTCATGTTCAAGAAACCAGTGGTGAGATGATTTGAGCTTTGTGACATGGTGCATTATCCTGCTGGAAGGAGCCATCAGAAGATTGGTACGCTGTAGTCATAAAGGGATGATTGGTACTAAGGGGCCCAAAGTGTGCCAAGAAAATATCCCCCACACACCATTACACCACCAACCTGAACCATTGATGCAAGGCAGGATGGATCCATGCTTTCAGGTTTATGCCAAATTCTGACCCTACCATCTGAATGTCACAGCTGAAATCAAGACTCCTCACCAAACCAGACAAAGTTTTCCAATCTTCTTCAAATTCAGTGAGCCTGTGTGAATTGTAGCCTCACTTTAATGTTGTTAGCTGGCAGGAGTGGCACCCAGTGTGGTCTTCTGCTGCTGTAGCCCACCTGCTTCAAGGTTCGATGTGTTGTGCGATTTTGCATACCTTGTTATAACAATTGGTTATTTGAGTTACTGTTGCCTTTCTATCATCTCGAACCAGCCTGCCCATTCTGCTCTGACCTCTGACATCATCAATACATTTTTGTCCACACAACTTCCGCTCACTGGATAGTTTCTCTTTTTCGAACCAGTCTCTGTAAACTCTAAGACATGTTTGTGCGTGAAAATCTCAGTATATCAGTTTTTGAAATGCTCAGACCAGCCTGTCTGGCACCAACAACCATGCCATGTTCTAAGTCGCTTAAATCCCCTTTCTTACCCATTCTGATGCTCGGTTTGAACTTGAACAGAAATTTGTCTTCACCTAATGCTAAATGAGTTGCTGCCATGTGATTGGCTGACCTAAACCTAAGCAATTTGTGTTACCAAGTAATTGAACAGGTGTACCTAATAAAGTGGCAGTTGAGTGTATAAGGCAAGCATCTGTCTTTGTTTTTCTAATACGCATAGTCAATTGTAAGTGTATTGAAAATATATGTAACTGGTGTTTGACTACCTTTTATCTTAATATTTTCCTAAGTTTTCTTGGAATTGTTATCAGACTAAATAATTTCCCTGCCAGTGGTGCCTAGAATAGAGGCTAATGGAAAGACACATTTTTCATGTAGAGAGAACTGTCAGTAATATGTTTGTGTTTTGTTACTGTTTTGTTACTGAGTGTCTGTGTTTTTTAACACTATCTAATGTGTTTTGCATTAAAGGAATTAAATCTGCGGAAGAAAGGTCTGGAGTGCCTGGTGTCCATATTAAAATGTATGGTGGAGTGGAGCAAAGACCTATATGTTAATCCAAACTCTCAGACTACTCTGGGTATGTATTATCAAAGTCTTATCCTAAAGCGGGACTTCTTAACCCGCAATTGTGCCGTTTGGGAGCTAGTTCTGTCGCCCAGGCACTGCTGCTGTCGTCATTACAGAGAGCAGGAGGCAGGACAGGTCAGGAGCGAGAGGCACAGTAGCACTGCATGGAGGGCAGGAGCAGGTGCTGTCCGAAATAACTGCAGATTAACTAGCAGGTAGTTGGTTTGTGGGACACAGAGCAGTCCTAGCAACTAACCACCAGCTTGTTAATATGAAAAGTTCACTTCAGCAGCTCCCGCTATTCATGCAGTGCTACTGTTTCTCTCGCTCCCGAACTGTCCTGCCTTCTGCTCTCTACCAGTCAGGTAGCGGAGTGAGGACATGGCACTGAAGAATGGGGAAGTAGTGTATTCTCTTGATGTGAGGTTGAGAGCTCAACTTGATGGTGGGGGGGGGTGATGTAACTGGGCAGAGCCCATCACTGTGTGTGTGGGGTGTGGGGGGGGGGGGTGGTGGTGATGATGTGAATGGGTCAAAAGGACTACTGGGGAAAGAGGGGGTGATATAAAGTGACTGAGAGCCCTATTGTGAGGTGGGGTGAAGTAAAGGGACGGTAATCTCTGCTGTGGGGGGTGAGCAGAGGAGGACACTATTGTGGGGGGTGATGTGAGGGGGGCAGAGGACACTGCTGGGGGAGTGTTGATGTGAAGGAGGTCTTTAGAACACTATGAAGGGGCAGAGGACACGAATGTAAGAATGGGATTGTGATAGAGGAGTGGGAGGGCTGTGATGTGACGGACCCTGAATCATTGAACAAATATGCAATTCGGACCTCTGCTGGAAGAAAGTTTTAATGATAGGACCTACTAAAAGTTTTTTTTTTTTTCCTGTATTAGTAGAGTGATAAACAATCTTAATGTTGGAGTTTCCGTTTCTTTTCTGTTGACAGTGGTGGAGACACAGCAATACATTTATAATGTATATCAGCAGCGTTTGCTTTTTGATACTGAAAATAAGTAATTATATAGTTTTGTTTCCTTGTATTTGCAGGGAAACATATGCACACACAGTTCAATAGTATTTTTTATTCCACAGGGCAGGAAAAACCTGTAGAGCAAGAGACCAATGAGATCAAGCACCCGGAGACCATCAATCGATATGGAAGTTTGAACTCATTGGATTCTACCACCTCTTCAGGCATCGGCAGCTACAGCACACAGATGTCTGGCACAGACAACCCGGAACAGTTTGAAGTCTTAAAACAGCAAAAAGAGATTATAGAGCAAGGAATAGATTTGTAAGTTTGGCTGCTCTTTAGGATTGCTGCTGCTGGTAAACCCTGTGTGGTTCTTGTTTATGAGAATGATTTTGTAGCCTATCCAAAATAAAAAGTCTACTTTCCTAAAATTATGAAAAGCTGAAAAAATTTAATTTTCTTTTAGAGAAGTTTGTTGTATATCTACCCTGCCCAATTACTAAAAATCCAGCATAAATCACACAAAAGACCTATTGCACGGTGAATGCAGAGAAAAATGCTGCTATCGCCCACAAATCATATTTCAGTTATGGTTGAACCCTCTGGCTTATTGTGTATTTTATTGTTTAGAACATCCGAGCAGTTTTAAATTCTTCCCCAAGCCAAGGGTATTGTCAAACAAGGTAGTGTCACTCTTCCTGCTGCATACCCCACAAAAGCAAGACCCACTCATTCTTTCTACATCAGGTGAGAGGAAGTGGACACTCCAAAACATTGAGTAATCTGCTGCAATCCTCTAGCCACTTCAAGAACGCAATATGTATATATAGCCGGTGATTCTCTTGTGTAAAAGCGATCCATGTGGGTGATTAGCCGCTGAATTGTTTTTAGAAGCAGTGGGAGAGGTCCTCTCTACCCCCTCCTGTTGCTATATATAATGTTTGAAGTTATAAGTAACTTTCTATTTAAAAATACAGATTTTTACTAGAAAAGGCCTGTTCTTTAAGTGGTGCATAACCCAAGCAGACATTTCTCTCTAGAATTGGAATATCACTTATGAATGGACTTGCCTGGTGTTTTCTTTTCAGTCTGTGTAATTCAGCACATCACAAGTTCCAAATGTATTGATTCAGAAGAATGTCTTCTAACAAATCATTACTTTCATTAAAAGCAGTCCTATATCATCCTATCCTTCTAATCAGTACAACTTAATATGTATATAACACTTTTTCTTATACTGATTTCATCTCACAGTAACGAAAATAAAATATACACAAAATAAGAATGCAATTAATACATTTTTTTAATTCAAATATCTGCACACATTATGAAATGGATTGTCAGAAAAAAAATTAATGTGAAATATCCAACAGCAACTTATTGGCTTTTAGTTTCATGCAGTCCCTTCATTTAGGAAGATTTCAAGATATTTGGGTATTTTATACATTGTACACAGCTTGGATCAATGTAACTATCCATATAGCATACCTGACTGATGACCGATGCCTCTGAAAACTGGAAATCATGAAGTAGACCCTATTAACAGTGATCTCCACTTGCCTCAGGGTACGGTGCCGAGTGGCTTCCTGCTGCATTCTGAACACAAAAGGTTTTTCTTAATAAATGGATAACACACTATCCATTAAGAAAATGAAAAGCATTTTCTGAATAGGGCCTGTACCGAGCGACCAACCTCCTGAGATCATAATGCAGCAGGGCAGCCATTCGATGCGGGACGCGGAAGCAAAGGGATATCGCTGGAGTAACGATGTCTACTTTAACAATTTCCAGTTTCCAGGGACATTGGCCAGGTACGGTATATGAATTTATTTACTTGGAGCTCTTTCACTTAATCATATCTGTTCAATTTGCCTTGCTGAATAAAGCCAGTCTGTATTTGAAGATAAGCGTCTCCCAGAAATAAAAATATTCCATTGAATCTGGTGTGCTTTTTACCATAAAGCAATTGTATATGTTTCCAGAGATTCGGTAATGCGATCCACCATTTATACACCCAATGCTCTCATTAGGTTACAGACATTACTGTCACAGCTTCTTTTTGCACAAAGTTGTTGTCAGCCTCTGCTCCCTGAATTCTCAATTGGCTTGGGGTGTTCAGTGTTATCCTTTGACTGAGAGAGTCTCTTAAATCTTTTATATTAATGGATTGTCTGCCTTAGTAACAGGCTATTTCTGCCTAGACAACTGCATACTAAAAGCATGACAAATTGTCAAAATGATAGATACAATGACACACTTGACTTAATATTTCTTCTAGTTGAGTGCACTACCCTTCACAAAGCAGCTTCTCTGTACCGAATGCATAAAGCCTTTTCCTGATCATAGCATTTAGACTTCTTTGAATTGTGCTCATGATTGCCTAAGTTTGAGATACACTGACTTTCAATTTTTTCCAAGTCTAAAAATAATTTAGCCCATTCTTTGAAGTTGAAATTGGGTATTGTATCACTTGATAATTAATTCTGTATATCTAAGCATTTTCTTTTGTCCTTAACTGAGCAGATTTAACAAGAAACCAAAAAGGGGAATCCAATATTTGCAAGAGCAAGGAATGCTGGGAAACACTCCAGAAGACATTGCTCAGTTCCTGCATCAAGAGGAGCGATTAGACTCAGTAAGAATGCCTTTAATTTTATCTCTGTGAAACACATCGTGATTATAGATGTGGAGCCCAGAGCTTGTTTTGATGTCTGCCCTTTGAAGAGGTCCATGTTTTTAAGATCTTCTAACCTTTTGTGCCTGACAGAATGTCTTCAGAGAAATGCTTGTGACTCGAAATGTTTCTCGAGTGTGCTGCTAAATTAGATATTATTTTCTCAAAACTGTTATCTGCAGCTAAAGTGCACCTGTAATTTTAGAGTGTACAGTATGTCGTAAAATGGAAGGTGAGAGGCCATAGGAGGATAACACTTCTTCCAGTACTGACATTTTGGCTTCATTTTGAAAGAGTTAAAGTGATTGTAAACCCTCCAATCTACCTGGTGAAATAACTGGCCTCAGGTGATACACAGAGAGGAAACAAATCCACCTACATAAGTGTTCCTTGTTTATCTTTTTTCTGTTCTCTACAACCCTTCAAAAGTGCAGATTTGTGATAAAATCCTTCTGCATCTGTGAGGTTTTTTTTTTCCAGTGAATACAAGGCTTCCTCTGATTGGTCAAGGGGGAGTGGTTGGGTAGATGATGTCAGTCTTCCACCTTGGCCAATCAGAAGAAGCCTTGCATTCATTGAGAAAATACAAACTTCTCCTAAATGGTGGGGTTCGGTACAGCCTACTCTCTCTAATTCCAGCAGTTAAGGGGAAGTCTCTGGTACTGCTACAAGAACAGAGTGCCACCTGCTGTACAATAGCACAAGGTACTATACTGTATATTACAGAGAGGAAACAAATCCACCTACATAAGTGTTCCTTGTTTATCTGTTTTTCTCTTCTCTACAACCCTTCAAAAGTGCAGATTTGTGATAAAAATCCTTCTGCATTTGTGAGAAGCAGAAGGGTGGGGTGAAGAGCTGCAGTTACAGTGTGTGATTGCTGATTGGAGGAAAGGGACACACCCCCCTCCACACACTACAAAGGAAGGATACAGAGCTGTGTTCTGAATAGACAGTGTGCTGAGCTCCCTCCCCTATCAATATTTATCTCATGTGTGGGGAAAACTTCTCAGATGTGACCTACATGCTCATAACAGAGGAATGGAGCACCATAGATAAATTACACTCTGGAGAGAGATGAGTAAATGCTACAGATATATGTGCTTTGTTCAGATTGTATGACTGAGGTTTACAACCACTTTAAGTTTAAAAGAGAATTTCAGGTTTCCTGGCTTTTTACATTTTTTATTGGGGCCAGCTTAGACTAAAATTATTTGCATGTCAGAACAAACTCGCTATTCTTAGGCTGTAATATACAATAGTAGCTTGTGCTAGGCCATAATCGGTGGGTAATCGGCCCGCCCACAGTCCCTTCCAAAACACACAGAGACAGTGGGTTCTGTCACACTATGTGCAGTAAGTGGTGGTCTGTTCCAGTAGTGGTGCTGGCAGCCTCCCCTCTACTGTCGGATATACAGTTGCTTATTTAACATCTGCACCTATTAACGTGTGTTTTTTTTTTCCAGTGAATACAAAGCTTCCTCTGATTGGTCAAGGGGGAGTGGTTGGGTAGATGATGTCAGTTTTCCACCTTGGCCAATCTGAAGAAGCCTTGCATTCATTGAGAAAATACAAACTTCTCCTAAATGGTGGGGTTCGGTACAGCCTACTCTCTCTAATTCCAGCAGTTAAGGGGAAGTCTCTGGTACTGCTACAAGAACAGAGTGCCATCTGCTGTACATAGCACAAGGTACTATATATTACAGCTTAAGCAGCAGCCAGTTAGTTCTTACTTGCAAATAATTTGTTGGCCCAAACATTTTTTAATTTTATTTTTTAAAACATTATTTATTAGGATCTTTAGCAAGTAAACCGTACAAATAAAAAGGTACAGGCATACCCCACTTTGAAGTACACAATGGGGTTTATTTACTAAAGCTGGAAAGTGCAAAATAAGGCTCAGTGTAGTGAAACAAGTTATGACCTATAAGGTTCTGAACATATAGAAACAAGTAAAACTGGAGTACACATCCACATATTTATATGTACATCTCCATAGTAAAAGAGGTTAGTAATTAGGAGTTTTGTTCATAAAGGAATCTCAGTCTTGCCAAGAATGATGTATAATTAACATACTTGAGTACTTAAGGGGAGAGGAGAAAACAATAACCAAGGGCAATATTCATAAGAATATGGCAGAAAAGAAAGGAGAAAATATTCAAGAAAAGTAAAAAACGTGCACAGTGATATATTTGCATACTTGTAGATATAGTATATTATATCTGTATATTCTGTTAGCTTTATACTAGTGCAGTGGCTCTCAACCCTCTGTTGCCGTGACCCCTTGATAAAATTTCCCAAATTGTGGGGACCCCTAACAGTAAAATTATTTTTGTAGTGTGGGTTGTCAGCACCCAAGGCATGACAAGTAATTTGTGCCTAAACCGCAGACGTTTAGCGCTCCCTGTGTCCTTTTACTGGCAACTATAATCACACTCGCTGTGTCTCCGACTTTGTGGTGTCTCGCAGCAGTGACACCTATGCCGAAATCAGGAGATGGGGTCTCCTCCAGCCTCTCCCACTTCACATTCCTCACCAGTCAGCTGACCTCTAGTGTCTGCCCCCAGCCATTCTGTGAACTGTATGGGTGCCTGCAAAGAGGCTGAGTGGGCGACCGCGGGCTCCAGGGACAGCCCTGCTGGGTGGCCACAAAAAGGCTGGGAGAGTGGTGCAGGCTTCAGGAATAGCCCAGGATTCGGTGACCACTGGCAAATTATCATTTGACCCCCGAGGGGGTCCCGACCCCAGGTTGAGAACCACTGTACTAATGGGACCATGTTTTCCAGATTTTATCAAATAGAAAATAAGCTAACATTTTTCGTAGCTAAATTTAGTGTAAACTATATTAATAACTTCCAACAGGCTAAGAGTCAGGAGAATTCTCTTTTTTTAAATGCCACAAAACCTAGAATTCTCTCAAGTGTTCCTGTGCGTTTCCTTCACAGTGCTCCTCCTTACCATGGTATTAGCAGGGGGTATCATAGCATGTGGAAGAATAAATTGTGACATGCTTTGCTCTCATCAAAAACTTCAGTACATCCCTGTGTCACCTAAAGTTTCCACAATTGCTTTAGAAAAGAAATATACAGAGCAGGACTTCGTAACCATGGAGGGATTGATGGTTATGATGGGAGGACCTTAAAAGTAAAACTTTTCATAAGAAAATAATGTCTCTTCATGAAAGTTGCGTACACTGCAGGAATTTTAGGAATCGTCACTGCATGATTCGTTCTTGTTCTTTTTGGATAATGATTTGCATTGCAGTTCCCTTTTCCTTCATGAGTGTTGAAGTGGAGCACCACCAAAAAAGGGGATGTTCCGCTTTAAGCACTCCTCCCCTGCCACATTTGGCATGTCAACTTCTTGGGGGAGGGGAGGCCGTACCTGGTTTTGACAGGTAACGGCTCCCACTTCTGCTCGGATCACTTAGTTCTCCTCTCCCTCCCTGCGGTCTTCTAGACTGCCAGACCATTCGGCAGCCGCATCGTGGTTTGCAACCAGCTGTGAAGCCGCAAGCTGTCACAGCCGGGTGCCCACAATTAGGGAGGAGAGGTAGAGCAACGAGGGAACGGGTGACTACATCGCTGGTGAGTGTTTTTGTTTTTGACTAGAGCTCTGCTTTACGTGGGAGCATCTGTCTGCTAAAACAGTCACATGATCAGTGCTAGAGCCGTAATAGGTAAAAAAAAATAAAAAATGCTGGGAGAAGTAACCACCCTACTTTTGCATGCGGGGAAAAATAATTTTGGCCCAAACACATGCAATTCTTAGAATGCCCCAGTGTTACAATAGTTACAAAGAAGCAACATTCGAGGTTAAAATGTATAGATGATTTTTATATCCATTCATGTATAAAAATGACGTGTAGCAAATTTGTATTAAAAAATGTTGCCTTTCATTCTCCTGGGTTGTTTTATAACAATTTTTTAAATGATCCAAAATCTTCATAAAAATAAAATGTAGGAAAGAACACCGGTACCCGGTCCCAGGATGTTTGGAATGCTTTATTCAACACATGGATTCCATGCTTACACGTTTCAGCCCTACAGGGCCTTAATCTTCTTCTTCTTCTTTTTTTTTTAACAAGAGAAACGGCCTTAATCAATATTTGATATTAAATAAGGACCTGTTATGCTGAAACGCGCAAGCATGTAGGAAGATTTTACCCTGTGATAAATAAAGCATTCCAAACAGCACAGGACTCTGTGCCGGTGTCTTTTCCATCTGTAACCAAAAACATTTTCTACTTACTTTTAGACAAAGTGGAGAAGGTGCCAACTTATTGCAGTCTGTGCCCCTTTAGTGGAGATTGTCTCACTTCTTCTTGTTTTTTTTTTGTTCACCAAAAGTGAGCGAACAACAGATAAACTGGACAATGATTATAACCCATCCCACAAAAAAACGAAAAAATTTGTTATTTTCTATTTCAGTTACCAAATATAAAGTGAAGGAAAATATCCCCAACAGGGACACAAACAGCATAAAAACAGAAGATTTCCAGTTGTAATCTGCTCAATAATAATAAAAAAAACTGTGTTTGGCTTTTTTTTTTTTTTTACAGACTCAGGTTGGAGAATTCCTAGGAGATAATGATAGGTTTAATAAAGAAGTGATGTATGCATATGTCGATCAACATGACTTCTTAGGGAAAGACTTTGTGTCTGCCCTCCGAATGTTCCTGGAAGGATTCCGTCTTCCTGGTGAAGCTCAGAAAATTGACCGTTTGATGGAGAAGTTTGCTGCTCGATATTTAGAGTGTAATCAAGGGTGTGTATTACATATTTACATGCTTGATATAGTCTCATTCATAACTCTGTTTCCTAGCATGAAATGTGATTAGATGAAACTACCTTGGTTAACTTCTCTGTGCTTTGAAATATGAGAAAGATTTGCAAGTGATCTTGAAAGCAAGAGTGATTTATTTGCGGGACAACTAATGCCTTTATAGACACATGGATGAAAGGTAGACTTCAGGGAGAACCTCACTGCGTATGGCTGCTGGAAACATGAATGAAGGGTTCAGCATGAAATATTTCCTAGGATTTAGTATTGTTTGTGTTACTGTTTAATGATTGTCTGTTGGCAGAATTTAATCTACTAATTAGAGCAGGGTTCCTCCAGAGGTTGCTAATGGCTCATTGAGCAATTTCTGACTCTCGGACAAGTTCCCACTGACATTGATCCTTTTAGCTATCTATAAGGGGGTAATTCTTCCCACTGACTATAGGTGTAAGGAGCATTCTTCCCACCTACCATCCCACTAATGTATTATGAGTTGTAGGTACAGAAATTTTGAGCATGGGTTCCGCCGAGACTGGAAAAAAACTTCAAAAGTTTATTTGTGTTGAAAAGGTTGAGAGGCTATATCAGAATGTTGGGCATTTTTATGTGGTCTAAAGACATGGGCATTGTGCATCCATCTTTCTCTAAAGTCATCTCTATTTAATCGTCTGTGAATGCTATGCATTTTTGCATTCATTGAAAAAAGTTTCCCTCAAAGTATCAGGTCTCTCTGGAATATTTAACCAGTTTTATAAAATTGTACTAAACTAGGGGTGTCCCAGTAACTTGATCTTTTATTTATACACACACTTTGGGGAACGTAGACAAACAGATGTTTACATAGTGGAAACTGGTCCCTTACTATAATTAGGCAAGGCTGGAGTCTTTGGCAGCACCCTTAGGCTGTCTATACACTAAAACAGGGCTCAATAAATCCTAGGTCACCCCAGTGACTAGAAACCATGTCCCAGGGCCCCCTGCCAGCCCATCCTTTGCCAGCACAAAGCATAAGCAACTCCCACCGCCCGAGTGGATATCTCCTGTTCTGATGCCCTCACACCTCCTGCAGCCAGAGAGTACCGAACACACAGCACATCCCTTCCTTGTACAGGCCAGAAACCTCTATCACTATCTGGTCCCTTGATACCAACTTTTCTCTGTGTGTAAGCTATCCTTTGTTGTCAGGAGGTGTTACAGAGCAGGGGGGTTTCCTGTGGTGTCAGTTGGTCAGTACATGTGTGGGAGTATTCTGTGATGTCAGTTGGGTGCCAAGGGGTATCTTGTGGTTTTAGGGGGAGCAGAGGAGTAAAAATAGAAGGTACCGCCATGTAAGTGTATCAATTTATTAAAAACATTTGGTAAGCAAAGCGTTAAAATGCACTCACGAGGATGAGCAGAAACGGGCATATCATCAGTCCTTGTTCCCTAGCAAGCCTCAGGAGCAGGAGTTCAGAAAGTCAATTTGTGAGCCTGTGGATGCCGCACTGTAAAGCAGATGAAATGTGGCTTGGTGGAGGGTTCAACATTTTGTGGCCTGAGCTACTAGCCAGGCCTTAAGAGTTACTCGCTGCTAGTTGCCCCACCCAACCTCAGCCCCTACCCCGCTCCAAATCCTGCCCCTAAGCCTGCCCCTAAGCACACCCTTATAAATTGGCTGAGAGAGTGAGTGGGGGGATGAGAGAGAGAGAGAGAAGGGGGTCTGATGGGGTGGCTAAGAGAGAGGGGGCTGATAGAAATGGTCTGAGACAGAAGGAGAGGGGCTAAGAGAGAGAGAGGGGGGTGAGTTGAGTGAAAGTGACTCTTAGCCTTGTCCCTATCTGCCGTCACTCATCAGCCCCCATCCCAGTCTGTGTCTGCATGTCGGTCTGTGTATCAGTGTATGATGCCTGATACCTTTAATAATAAACTTGATCCTGGAGGTGCTCTGCTGCTGCTTTCAGCGGCTCCCTGGCAGCCTGCGCCTCCCGCCCATCCTCATCCCCTGGGTCTCACTGCTGATGCTGAAGTCGAGAGGAGGAGCAGAGTTCAGGGTTTGGGACTCTGAGGATGCTGCTGTGTGCCTCTTCAGAGTCAAGGAGGCTGTGGGATAAATATGTGGTGATTCCTGCACCCTGAGGACGCTGTTGTGCCGCCCTCTCGCCACTACTGAACAGGACATTGCAAGAGGCCATAGCCCCGGCTGCCCCCACCCACACTGCGCCACTGATGATAGGCGTCTGAAGCAGCCAATGAGTGAAGGAGAAGGATTTTAAGTGCTAGCTGAGGGGAGTAGACAAAGCTCCTGTTCAACCCCGTCTGCTTAACCCCCCCCCCGGCTTCACACTTGCCCTCAGTATATTTCCACTTGCCAAATGTGAGCAGACAAGTGGAGATTTTGAAGACTGGCTTAGTGGATGCTCCAGAGAAATTACTGTCTTTCATTGGGTGATCATCACCCACTCTCTATTTTGCACTGTTGAGTTGTTTTTTATCTTGTTGCAAAGGAGTGTCCTGTGGTGTCGGGGGGGGGGGGGGTGGGGGTGTGCCTTGTGGTGTTGCGGGGGTGCAGAGGGCTATCCCAGTAGGGAGGTGAGCAGAGTCCAGCCCTCACAGCATGCCACGCAACAAAAATCCCAAGTGTCCAATCCCCACATCCCGGGTGCCCCAAAGGGGCATGCATCCCCAAAGACCACCCAGTGAGAAAACCGTCCCACCCAGCAGCATGCCCGGTTTCATTCCATTCCATGTGCAAATCCAAGATCTGCCACTTAATTTGCTGAAAACAAAGCAATGCTAGTGAGAAAAACTTGAACTAAAGCAAATTTGTCAAGCCCTGACCTAAGACTTTTAACAAATTCACTAACAATCTGTTTTTTTTTTGTTTGTTTTTTCAGACAAACTTTGTTTGCCAGTGCAGACACTGCTTATGTTTTGGCCTATTCAATTATCATGTTGACGACAGATCTACATAGCCCTCAGGTATGTTGAAAATATATATTATATATAATAATATAATTGGGGTGACCCAGAGGAGAACAGTGCAATCATTGTATCTTAGGTCTGTGTTGTAAGGAGTATTTATTAAGATTAGCATATGTGCAAACAGAAATATGCTTAAAAACTAGTTTTATTCTCCGTAACCTTATTCTTTCTTCATATGCAGTTTATGAAATGTATGTAGCTCATTTCACATGTATTGTAATAAACGTATTGTATATAGTGGCAATTGTAGTAGGTAAGATTAAATTGGGTAAAAAATAAACCCTTTTTATGTATTTTTTATGCTGGAGCTATCACACTGAGCAGACACATTTTCTGACAGCTTTAATTTACTATTGCATCCATCTAAGTAAATTTCCAGTCGTGTGTGTGTGTGAACTCGAGAACATCCATATTTTCTGTTTACCACCTTATGGGCTAAACAAGTGAAAATAACTGCATTTATTTTTGGATGGTGCACGGTGTCCAGAAAAGTACTGGCGGTTTCATGAACAGTGTTTTCCTTGTCAATTCTGTTCTCTTCATTAGCGGCTAGTTGGGATGCAGTCAAGCCAGACTGCCAGGCAACACAATTATAATGGGCTGACTAAATGTCTGTTTTTTTTTCCTCCACTCATCATTGGAACATGCCTGTATACAGCTATATGCAGCCAGCATGGCAGCCAATCAGCGTGGGAAATAGACTGATGCCGCATACACACTATAATTTTTCGGGTTGTTAAAAACGTTTTTTGGGCTCTAGAAAAAACAAAGTTTTTTTTCCAACTTCATCATTAAAACGGCCATGCCTACACAGGATCGTGAAAAAAAAATGCTCTAGCAAAGTGCGGTGACGTACAACACGTACAACGGCACTATAAAGGGGAAGTTCCATTCGGATGACGCCACTCTTGGGGCTGCTTTAGCTGATTTTGTGTTAGTAAAAGACGATTCGTGCTTTTCTGTCTGTTACAGCGTGATGAATGTGCTTACTCCATTACGAACGGTAGTTTTACCAGAACAAGCACTCCCATCTCATAACTTGCTTCTGAGCATACGCGGGTTTTTCAAGTCGTTAAAGCCCACACACGACCATTTTTTAAAACCCGAAAAATGACAAAGTTTAAAACATTGTGAAAAAATAGAGCATGTTCGAAAAAAAATTCAGTTTTTCAGAACCCGAAAAATGCTCTGAAGCCTGCACACGATAGATTTTAATGACATTAAAAAAAAAAACGTTGTTTTTTTACAACCCGAAAAATTATCGTGTGTACGCAGCATAAGGGTCCTATGTTGCAGCCAGTAAAGGGATTTGCTACAGAGGCGCCTGTTGATTATAATACTACAAGAGCGAGAATTCTACCCCTTGCATTGACGGTTGCCAGTTTTGTAGCATGCTGCATTTTAAGTGAATTTTGATGCAAACAATGTATTATAAACTGCAAAATTAGAACTGGTTTTCTCAGTTGACTGTAATGTTCAGTACAGTTACTGGACAGGACGTGTATAGGAATCTTAATTTCTGTGTTAATCTATTAAAAAGCTCTGAAATGTATACATTTACGGGGTTATTTACTAAAGCTGGAGAGTGTAGAATTTGGTACGGCTGTGCATTAGTAACCATTCAGCTTCCAAGTTTAATTGCCAAAGCTTTATTGAACAAAGCTGAAGTTAAAAGCTGATTGGCTACCATGGTCGGCTGCGCCAGGATTCTGAGTTCACCAGTTTTAGTAGATCTGCCCCACAGTGTTTTTGTAGAAGTATTTTTTAGCCCAGGTTCACACTGAGCTGTGGGAGTGAAGCCGTATGGGTTCAGCTGAACTCGCACAATTTCACTCCCGCTTGCCAGTCCCGATTTCGGCCGCGATTACATGTAAATCGCGGGCCACAATCGCAAATGGTAGTACAGAAACTACTTTTTGAAATCGGTGCAGCGCCGCAGATGCCAAATCCCATGTCAAATCGCACATTTTGTAGTGTTAAGCCCTGGTTCACACTGTTACGATTTGACATGTCAAATCGGCAGCATTTGCCCGCAATGGCACCGTTTTAAGCGGTGCGACACTGCATCTGCGGCGCTACCCGGGTTTCAAAGACTAGTTTATGTACTACTTTTTCGCGATTTACATTACATTACAGCAGTGCTCTTTCAAAACTTTATTGGATAGTTGCAACAAGCATTGGGCCTTCCAGAAACAGGTTTACTTTGAGATTACGTGACCCTTTAATTGCACAGAAGACTCCCATGAACTAGTTATGACTTCCACAAGCGGCTGCTTGCAACAGAACTTTTTTGAGGTTCCACAGCAACAGGAAATGGTTATGAATGCAATAAAGGCAGTTTAGCTTATATGTACATTATTTGTTTTCTCATTTCAACAATATTGATTATCAGCGGCCTAAGATCCCAATTAAATCATTTTTAATTTAAGATTGTAACGCTCCAAAGTGGGGGAAAAGTCAAAATGGCGCAAATACGTATGCAAAGTACTGTGCCTAAATTTGTATTCATATTATTATAATACAGGCATACCCCACTTTTAAGTACACAATGGGGTTTATTTACTAAAGCTGGAAGGTGCAAAATCAGGCTCACTTCTGCATAGAAACCATCGAGCTTTCAGGTTTTATTAGCAAAGCTTAATTCAATGGTTCTCAACCCTCAAGTGCAGTGACCCCTTAAAAATATTTCTCAAGTTGTGGGGACCCCTAACAATAAAATTATTTTCATAGCATGAGTTGAAAGCACCCAAGGCAAGACAAGTAATTTGCGCCCCTAACCTGCGGACATTTAGCGCTCCCTGAGTGCCTTCCACTCGTAAAGTATTAAAACCCCTTATGGTACATTTTAGGATGTACCACCCTTCCTCTTTGTTCTCCTTTCTTTCCCTTTCATCTCTCTCTATCCTAATTCCTTGTTTTTTTCCCCATCTTTCCCTCTAACTGTCTTTCTAGCTCTCTATTTTTTGTCTTTCTCTCCCTTTTTCTTTGTTCCTCCCCCTCTTATCATCCCCCTTCCTGGGAGAACAGTGTGGGCTTCAGGAACAGCCCAGGATCTGGTGACCCCTGGCAATTCATCATTTGACCCCCGAGGGGGTCCCGACCCCCAGGTTGAGAAACACTGGCTTAATTGAACAAGCTGAGGTTAGAAGCTCATTGGTTTCTATGCAGAAGTGAGCCTTATTTTTCACTTCCCAGCTTTAGTAAATAAACCTCATTGTGTACTTAAAAGTGGGGTATGCCTGTACATCGGTATTTATTACTGATGCCCTTTCTCCAGTTACCAGACCATAAAACATATAAGTCGTTATAAACTGGAGTTTCGTTTTGTTTTTTTGATTTGTTTTTATGTGTAACTCAGGTGAAGAACAAAATGACAAAAGAACAGTACATCAAAATGAATCGCGGTATTAATGACAGCAAAGATCTACCTGAAGAGTACCTGTCTGCTATCTACAATGAAATTGCTGGAAAAAAAATCTCAATGAAAGAAACAAAAGAGCATGCTATCACCACTAAATCATCCAAACCAAGTAAGTAAATAACGCATCAAAATGAAGCCTTCCCTTAGGTTACATTCACACTTCAGCATTTTGAATCGCGGGCATATTTGCCACGAATCTGCCCACATTTTGAAAGTGCTGATGTGTGAATGGCAAATGCTGGGACTCGCATTTGAGATGCCATTTATTTCAATGACACCTCAAATCGCGGCGTGTCAGCCGCGCGATAAATTGCACTCCAAACGTGGCAACATGTCGCCCAAAAAAAGTTCATGAGCTACTTTTGAGCAACGTGCTTCCTGCGATGCTTGTTGCCGCAATTGCAGCGCGACAGTCCCGTGCAGCGATTTGAGGTGTCATTCAAATGAATGGACTCTCAAATGCGAGCCGCGCGATTTGCCATTCACACATCGGCGCTTTCAAATCGCAGGGCTAACCACAACATACAAAGCCATTCACAACTTTGCCCCAAACTACATCACCAATCTTGTCTCCAAATATCACCCAAACTGTCCTCTCCGCTTTCTCCAAGACCTCCTACTCTCAAGCTCACTTGTCTCCTCCTCCCATGGTCGTCGTCTTCGGGATTTCTCCAGAGCTTCTCTGGAACTCTCTAGCTCAATCTGTCTGGCTGCCTTCAGGCGATCCCTGAAAACTCATCTCTTCAGGGAAGCCTATCACGTCTCCAACTAATCGTCTAACATTTCCGTCAGCCCATTCCCCACAGTGACAAACTTTTGTACCACCTGTCCCACCCTATTAGATTGTAAGCTCTTCTGAGCAGGGCACTCTAAATCATCTTAGATTTTATTGTATTGTAACCATATTGTCTCCCTTTTTTATTGTAAAGTGCAACGTAAACTACATGCGCTATATAAATCCTGTATAATAATCATAATAATAATGCATGTTAAAGCTTCCTTGTGGTTCACACACATGCATTTATCACACTGCATTTATGTGCGGTTTATACCGCTATTCAGAGCCAACCTGCAGCTTAACATCTTTCCCACTCTCAGTGCTGGAAAAAATGATGAGAATTTGCTATAGGTTTTTAGGCATGTTTGGTAGCAGTATATAAATGTTTATTTTGTGTTGCTTAACTAAAAAAAATTAAAGCCGTGAATGTGGTTGAACCATTAGTCTTTCAATTTGAAAAGCTTTTGTTTATTAATCTTCTATTGTGATAACCCCTTCAGGTGTGGCCAGTGAGAAGCAGAGAAGACTGCTGTATAATTTGGAAATGGAGCAAATGGCAAAGACCGCAAAGGCTTTAATGGAAGCAGTGAGTCATGTCCAGGCTCCATTCACAAGTGCCACTCATTTGGAGCATGTCAGACCAATGTTCAAGGTGAGACATTGATTAGAACAGTGTGCAAAATGCAGTAACTATAGCAACTACTCTACATCTTTTAGTGCTCTGTTATGATTGGGGGTTACCTAGTTACTAGGAGTGTGTCAATTTTGCATATTATCATGGCTCATTGCATAGCCCTGTTGTATAATCTTAAAGGTATTATCCGTTACCGCAGATTTAGAAGGGATTCTGATTGGTCTGTATAAGTGACTTAAGTGAGGTGTTGTCCCCTAAGACATTCTTTCTTGTATTATTTTGTTAAGGTAGGTATTAACTGCTTCAGCCCCGGAAGATTTTACCCCCTTCCTGACCAGAGCACTTTTTGCAATTTGGCACTGCGTCAGATTGACAGTTGCGCGGCCATGCGACGCTGTACCCAAACAAAATTTCCGTTGTTTTTTTCCCCACTAATAGAGCTTTCTTTTGGTGGTATTTGAACACCTCTACAGGTTTGAATTTTTGCGCTATAAACAAAAGAACAGTGACAATTTTGAAAAAAACACAATCTTTTTACTTTTTGCTATAATTTATGTGATATATATATATATGTATATGTATGTATGTATGTATGTATGTATAATGTTTTCCTCAGTTTAGGCTGATATGTATTCTTCTTGGTAAAAAAAAAAAAAAAAAAATTCACAGTAAGCGTATATTGATTGGTTTGCACAAAAGTTATACAAAATAGGGGACAGAATTATGGCATTTTTATTTATTTTTTTACTAGTAATTGCGGCGATCTGCGAATTTTTATCGGGACTGCAGCATTATGGCGGACACTTTTCACACATTTTTGGGACCATTGACAATTTTACAGCGAACAGTGTTATAAAAATGCACTGATTACTGTAAAAATGTCACTGGCAGGGAAGGGGACGATGGGGTTAACTGTGTTCCCTCTCTGTGTTCTGACTAGGGGAAATTACAGATCGCTGTTCATACTTGTATGAACATACGATTAGTAATTTCTCCCCTGAGAGAACCGGGATTTGTGTGTTTACACACACAGATCCCAGTTCTCACTGTGTCACAAGCAATCGCGGGTGAGCGCCGGTCATCTCGCATCTGCCCCGGGGGGCGAGCAGCAGGCGCACGCGTGTGCCTCTGGCAGCGCGCACGCGTCCCTAGTGGTCACAGGGTGAAGCGGCGTAACATAACATAGTTTCGACCAGCCGTGCCATGCTGCCGCAGTAAAACTGCGGCGGCCGGTCGGCAAGTGATTTAAGTACATTTCACACATTTAAATTTCCTCTTAAGGATAATTTAGGCACTGAAGAATTGACATTTTCTGGGAGGAGGGAGGACGCAAAGGTACTGAGCCAGTCATTTGACTAGTATTGTTGACTAGTATTTTAGCACTCATGTTTAGGCAGAGGCAGTTAGTAGAGACCTTTTGACCAATGTCTTGCCTTTGGTTGTGTGTAGGGTGCAGAACCTTTATAGGATTCCTATTTTTCTCAAAGATCTGTGATGAGAAAAGTATGTAGACTTCCATTGTGGAGTCCTTTTTCTAAAAAGTTCTTGTCTGCAATCACTTGAAGTCAGAGATAGCCAAACGATCACATTCTAAAACAACCAATTCAGTTTTAAAAATAAATAAAAGGTAAAACGTGTGTAAAAAAAAAAAAAAAAATGTTATTAAAACATTTTTCTTTATCGTACATCACGGGACACAGAGCGGCAATCCATTACTATGTGGGTTATAGAGTCTACCTTCAGGTGTGGACACTGGTGTAATTAACTACACAGGAAGTTCCCTCCCTATATAACCCCTCCCATACTGGGAGCTCCTCAGTTTTTTCATCAGTGTCTAAGGGGTTGGTCACGAGTGAACATGTGCTCTTAGGAGCTCCACTGGAGGGATCCATGCTGGATGTAAAAAACCTCCATAAATCCGGATCCGTCCAAGGTGCTTCATAGCCAAAGTGGACGGTACCCGGGCCTCGGTACGAAGAACGAGGTTTAGCCTATAATGCCTCTCTGCGGAGGGCTGGATCCTGGGTTCCAGAACTTTGTGCCTTCTAAGGACCAAATGTTTTTTCTGCTGCCAGGATGCTATATAGGTCCAGGGGAGTTGGTGTTCCTGCCATGGACCCCGGTCCCTGAAGGTCTAGGACAATACCCACGGTGAAGGGGGAAGATTGGGCCTCTTGCTTGGCAATACCCTGCAGCGTGGAGAAGGTAAGAGGAGGGCCTACGGGACTTGGTTCGACAGTAGGTCCTCCGTGGGGGACTTGGGTCTCGCCTATATTATGCTTCTATGCATGGGCAATGTAAACCACTATGTCTTCTGAGACAGGATGGCTCAGGGCACCCATATACCTCCCCTAGCCGGCATGCAGCCTGGCCCACCATGTCTGTTAGACAGGATGGCTGCAGTACCTATACATAAATAAAAAAAAAAAAATATGCCCTTAATCCTATACAAAGGATTGTCTTCCGTGAGTAGTTGCAAGTCTTATCTGTGTTTCCACTACTATGGGCAGTAGAAGACATGCCTGATGTTTTTGCTTACCATGCTTTCCAGAAAACGGAAGCTTAAGTGTTAGCTGATCTATTGTGTCCCACTTCCTCCGCTTCAGGCTCTACCATGTTGCACGTGCTCACCGGCTCAGTGCAGTCGCAGAGAAGGCTCTTCAAAGGGCCCGGATGTCAGAGCTCTGTAAAGCTAGGGGGACACAAACGTAAGCACCTTGTGTGAGTTGGATACAGATTCATCTAAGACGCCTACTCGCATCTAGCTGTGCAGATTAGCAGGCATTGTGTCAGACTAAATTCAGCTATTTGATGCACCTGGGTTAAGTGCCTCTGCTTTAGTTTAGGACTTGGTCTCCCCATTTAATAAGGTCAGGGGTAGGAATATAAAGAGGGATCGCCACCTGAACCTGGTGGACCCTTATTCTCCTCTGAAGAGACTTAAACAGCTCATAGATTGAGCCATCAGACCTGTCAGGCAATGCAGCCTTCCCCCAACATTGCAATCACTCTGCATGTGTTTTGTGTTGTGCAAGAAAAAAAAAAAAAGGGGGTGTCCCCCTTTTCCTGCTTTAATCCTGAAACAAAGGGATTAGAAAGCTTGGGGATAAAAGTTTCAGGCGGCGTACACACGGCAGGGAATCTCGACGGGCAGAACACATCGTTCCGCCCGTCGAGGTTCCCTGCCGGCCGTCGAAATCGGCGACCCGCCCGTCGGGAATGGCAACCAGCCATTCTTCCGGGCGGGCCGTCGAGGAAATAGAGAGCGTGCTCTCTATTTCGGCTCGACGGGCTTCCCGACGGGAAGCTCGCCGAGACCGTACACACGGCCGAGGTCCTCGCTGGAATGTGCATTCCAGCGAGGTTCTCGCTGGTTTTCAGCGAGAAGCTCGGCCGTGTGTACGGCGGCTCACTGTCAGAGGACAGGAGACAGGAGCTGCAGCCTAACAAGGAGAAGCTATCAAAAGCCCTACAGGTTCTGATTACACCTCTATCTTCTCCTTAGAGTGTAAAGAGAGGTTTTCCTATAGGTGGCTAGTAAGACCTCCATATAATCCTCAGCCTGGTGTCGGCTTCAGGCTAACCAAATGCATCGGAGGGATGCACAGTTGCGGGCACACATTGCTAATGTCTCTTAATTGAGGAAACACACATCTGCAGAGGATAATTTCCTCTTTACCAGTCCGCATGTTGCATAACATACATGAGTTTGGAATGCATGTGGGATAAAAACAAGTAACAGAGCAGATTCTATTGTGGATCGCATAAACATACATGTTTCTGTCTATATGGTGCTGCATGTTTCCACAAAAGAGGTCGCATAAAAGATGCTTGTAATGCTGAATCGCATAAAGACGTTTGTAGGCATAAAAATGCTGAATCACACATGATTACCTGATCACCCAAGTCCTTGTTTCCCCCAAGGATGTTTGGTTACACAGAAGAGGTTTGTTTCCACAGAAAGGCCTAAAATCGCATAAAGTTGCTTGGATGCAAAAAAGATGCTGGATCACACATGGTTAACTGATCATCAGCGTCCTGGATTACCCAAGGATGTTTGGTCACACAAATAGGCTTGTTTCCACAAAGGTACCTAAAGTCGCATAAAGATGCTTGTATGCATAAAAATGCTGAATCACACATGATTACCTGATCACCCAAGTCCTTGTTTCCCCCAAGGATGTTTGGTTACACAGAAGAGGTTTGTTTCCACAGAAAGGCCTAAAATCGCATAAAGTTGCTTGGATGCAAAAAAGATGCTGGATCACACATGGTTACCTGATCATCAGCGTCCTGGATTACCCAAGGATGTTTGGTCACACAAATAGGCTTGTTTCCACAAAAGTACCTAAAGTCGCATAAAGATGCTTGTATGTATAAAAATGCTGAATCGCATAAAGGATGCTTGTATGCATAAAAAGGTTGAATCACACAGGATTACATGATCACCCAAGTCCTTGATTCCCCAAGGATATTTGGTCACGCAAAGAGGCTTGTTCCCACAGAAATGCCTAGAATCGCATAAAGAGGCCTGAAGGTATAAACATGCTGAATCGCACAGGATTACATGATCACCCAAGTCCTTGATTCCCCAAGGATATTTGGTCACGCAAAGAGGCTTGTTCCCACAGAAATGCCTAGAATCACATAAAGAGGCCTGAAGGTATAAACATGATGAATCACACAGGATTACATGATCACCCAAGTCCTTGATTCCCCAAGGATATTTGGTCACGCAAAGAGGCTTGTTCCCACAGAAATGCCTAGAATCGCATAAAGAGGCCTGAAGGCATAAAAATGCTGAATCACACAGGATTACCCGATCACCCAAGTCCTGGATTACTCAAGGCCTAAAGGGATCGCTTAAAGATGCTTGAATGCAAAAAGAAGCTGGATCACACATGGTTGTTGGATCAACAGAGTCCTGGATTACCCAGGGATACTTGATCACATAGAGAGGCTTGTTTCACAGAAATGCCTAAAGTCGCATTAAGATGCTTGGGTGCATAAGGATGTTGGAACGCACAGGGGTGCTTGGTCACACAAGGGTTCTTGTCCGCACAGTAGTGCTTAAAATGCATAAGATGTTGATCGCATGGAAGATGCGGAATCGCATGCATGGTTACTTTAAAGTTGCACATGGTGGCTTAATTAAGCAATACAGGATGCCTTGTGTTTGCATAGAGATACGTGTCTGCATGGGTTCATGTTGCACATTGTTGCATAACACGTTTATAGCACATGCTTGCTTGCTTGCAAGGATGCTCGTTCCAGAGCACACATGCTATATGCATGTTTGGCGTGAGACATATTTATATGATTTCATGCTTCCATGAACACACACTGCCATGTACACACGCCTCCATTGAGGCATATGGCTTTAACACTTGCCACATACACATATGGGGAGCCAGTTGCATATGTGTTTATTTACTTGGGACTGCAGAGGTTGTCTGCGTTGTGCAGGGGAACAGCACTATCTCCAGTTGGTGGTCTTGCCCTTTTGGGTTAGCCTCTGTGTCTGGGTTGTCAGAGTGCTAGGGCCCACCTCTAGCAGGTCTGTAGGCCCAGGGTATAGCAGTAATGGCATACGGAAGCAGACTCCTGCTGATGGATCAGTCAGCAGCATGGCTGGACCTAAGGGTGTCCAGCATAGTCAGGTATCTGGATCTCCTGGGTTAGGATTCCAGTCTAAAGATACATTCTTCATTGACAAGAAGCTGGGTATGTTTTGCACCAGGAGAGTACTTTTGGCCTAAGACAAGACCATCGCTATAAGAAAGCTGGTCTAGGTGGTTACGGCAAGGAACAGTTCCTTACTTTTGGCCTTCTGCTTAAGGCACTAGAGAAGATAAGTGGAAAATAAGGGGCGCTAACTACTAATATATTGAGCATAAAATATACAACATTAGAGTGAACAATATAAGTGAAAATCTAGAGAAGATGCTGCTTCATTCAAGACAGTTCCCTATACTTTTATTCAGGACTGTTATAAACAGTATTGTGTTGGCCTAGAAGGAGTGGATCTTGACCTAGCATTATCCAAAGAACCGGTCCCAGAGATAGGCTGGAATTCCTCTTGGTGGTTCTTAACTAAAGGGTTTGCCAGGTCAGGAAGAGACCTTGGCCCAGGGGAAGTAGTCAAGCTCCAAGGGAGCCTTATCTGTCAGCTAGAGCTACCGATGGAGCATCTGGCTTAGGGGCCTGAACGTTCAGGGGCTGGTTGGTTCAGTCAGAGTTCAATCAGACTATACCATATTAAGTGATTTACTTAATTTACCAAGGAGGAGCTTGTGCCTTGCCTATTGACATTCGTCATTTCATGAAATGCAGAATTGGCAGGCGATTCGCTGTAGCTGTCAACAAGTGTCTCCAGGAGAAGGACCTCTACACCCCGACTGTTTTCCTGACCAAAGGCCACAGAAATAGTACCCTGTACATAAGATGTATTGGCGTCCAGGCTCAACAAGAAATTGAACAGCTTGAGGTCAAGGACAAGGGATCCACCCGCATGCGGGGCAGATGTGTTAGTAATCTGGTGGGACCAGTGGTCACTGGTTATGTCTCTCCCCCCAGTGCCGTGGCGTTTGTGGCTTCCATGCAACATTAGAGGATGGCGGAAGCTGGCCTGATTACTCTGGCATAGCCCTGACGACCTTTTCTGTGCAGGGACAGTAGGGGTGGTAGTAGAGGACCCACGGTCCCTTACATCTTGTCCAGGCCTACTTCGAAGGGGGTATTACATCCTGTCGTGCAACAGGTGAATTAATGGTCTGGCTATTTTAGCCCACATTCTTCAGGATCAGGGTTTTTAGAATCAACGGCACTTCCTTGATTCATACAGGAAGGCTGGCCTCCAGGACCAGATATCCCAGGATCGGGAGAGCCCATGTTCCTGGTATGAAACAGATGGTGGCATCCTTGGAAGTTTGTCAAAGATAAAATTCCTGCATTTGGAAAGGAGACGGAGCCAGCCTTAAGTTACATCAAGGATCCGATCTCGGCCTTACCTCCAAAGGTCGCTTGCTTCACACTCTTTGTTCCGAGCCATTATACAAGGGGTGACGCGCATAAGTCCACCAGTTTAGTCGCCCTTGTGCTTGGAGGATTGGCTCTAGTTTTGTCGGCTTACAGGGTCAGCTCTGTGGGCCGATGCACCATATTTCCCTTCAGCCTTTAACAAGGGAATTGGTGTTCTTGGTTGTGGTAGCCTCCAAGAGAGTTTCAGTATTGGCAACCTCTTGGTATAAAACCATACTTATTCTTACTAGTAGGGTGATGTTAATCCTCACCCAGCCTTATTTACTAGAAGGATCTAGTGTTCATTTGAATCTAGATATTCTTACCTCCCCCTTTTTCAAAACCTTGTTTTCGGAAGGAAAGGTTATTGCTTTCTCTCAGTAGAGATGAGAGCAGTTAAATATCTATCTGAAGGTTCAGATATAGAAATCTGAAGTTTTTATTGTGCTGCCAGAAGACCCTAGATGTGGGCAGGCAGTGTTCAGTTCAGCTATTAAAATGGTTACACTCTCTCCTTTGGAGTAGAAGGGTCAAGGCCTATCTGAAGCGGCTGCTCGGATACGGAAAGCTGATGTTATTGCGCTACCAGGAGGCCCCAGGAAGGGGCAGGCAGCGTCTAAAATCAACTGTTTTCAAGATTGATTCATCAGGGTATTATTCAGGCTTGTGGTTCGGAGAGTGGGACTCCCCCTGTTTCTTGGGGGGGGGGTGCTCAGTACCAGGATAGTAAGCGCTTTATGCGCGATGCTTTACCGAGCCTTTATGACGCAGATTTTCAGGGCCGCAACTTGGCGTCTGTGCTTAGGTTCACTGATTCTTGTCAGATGTACATAGGAGGGCAAAAGGATGCAGCTTTTTGGCGCAGTATGCATCTGGCAGCATTATAGATCCTCACATCTGATGGCGGCCTGCGTTGTTTGTGTCTCCCTCCCCTCAGTAAGCATTGCTTTCGGACATCCCACATAGTAATGGATTGCCGCTCTGTGTACGATAAAGAAAATAGGATTTTTTATGACAGCTTACCTGTAAAATCCTTTTCTTGGAGTACATCACGGGACACAGAGCTCCCGCCCCTCTTGTTTGGGGATATTGGGACACTTATTGCTTTGCTACAAAAACTGAGGAGCTCCCAGTATGGGAGGGGTTATATAGGGAGTGAACTTCCTGTGTAGTTAATTACACCAGTGTCCACACCTGAAGGTATACTCTATAACCCACATAGTAATGGATTGCCGCTCTGTGTCCCGTGATGTACTCCAAGAAAAGGATTTTACAGGTAAGCTGTCATAAAAAATTCTATTTTTTCCCCATTTCCCCAAAGTGATCACATTCCCTCTGTTCTCAGCTGCATAAGAGCTGGGGGAGGAGAAACGGCAACACACTAATCTTCCCAGTGAATGACTGGATTCTTTCCTAAATGCACATAATATAACTGAGTACTAAGATTTGTAGGTAAAGTTGATCCAGGGTAAATCCGATTGCCTCTCGGGGGATCAGGAAGGATTTTTTTCCCCTCCTGTAGCGAATTGGATCATGCTCCGCTGTTTTTTTTTTTTTGCCTTCCTCTGGATCAACTGTGGGTATGGAGTTGGGTGTATGGGATTGTACTGTGTTTTATTTTGTTTGTTTATTTTAATTTTTTTATGGTTGAACTGGATGGACTTGTGTCTTTTTTCGGCCTAACTGACTATGTAACTATGACTATGTAACTGTGCAGGGGGCGTTTCAGGACGGGTCTAAATATTGGAGGAGATCAGGCTGAGTTTCCAGCACTGCCAGAAAACTGACCATGCTGTGATCTCATGCCTAATGTGACCAGTTTTTATTATAAAGCAGACGGACAGGCAGGAACACCAGGGCTTTCACACAAAATAAGTAATACAAAGGAAACAGGATACTTTTTCATGCAGGTACATGGTACAGCAGGCACATATTAGGAATATGAAATGTTGGGTTTACATATTCTTTCAGTACTCTCTGAATCACTGATCCAGAACATGTATATGTTCACATTTTTGGTTTAATACCCTTTTCAAGTCTGTGAATTAAAAAGCTAGGCACGGAGACAGCTAGCATTTTTGTAGATGAAGTAATAGCAGTACTGTTTTTTTGGGACATTTTCTTATACAGTACCATTCAGATATTAAGATATCAATATCTTTTGATATTATTTTTTTAGGCATAGATCACTATAAAGATCAATCTCTCTAATGCTCAAAATTTAATTCAACCAAATCAGGTCATTTGTGTGCCTTTTAATTGTTCATGTCTGAACTGGATGTTCACTTTCTCTGCAGTTGGCGTGGACTCCATTTCTGGCGGCCTTCAGTGTGGGTTTACAAGACTGTGACGATACAGAAGTGGCTTCTCTCTGTTTGGAGGGTATCCGCTGTGCAATAAGAATTGCATGCATCTTCAGTATACAGGTAAAAGGATCCTATCTTGGTTGGTAGCAAGAGAAACTTTGCTTTGTAGTTGCTGTGCTTTTTTGTTTCCATATGTCCCTTGTCTGGAGAGCCACAATCAGCTTAAATGCTTCTACAGAGATTATAAAATGTTGCCATAATAGCAGGATCAAATGAGAGCCGCGTTGTTTTTGCATACCCTGAAAGCTCAGTAGCCCCTATGTCGATGGATTTTTTTCTTGGAGTTGTATTTTCTTCCAATAAATCATTCCTCCTTATTGATTAGAGGTTCTGATGGTAAGATTTAGCAGACAAACTAAATGTGAATGTATGCTCACCACCCACCAAGGATGAGCTCTGGCATGTTCGCAAAGTCCATGTGCAGAGCCTGCCAGGAAGTCGGCGCTGCGCTAATAGCAGGCAGTGAGACATTTTCTGATCTCTGCAGGCGCGCATGGGACAATGTCTTACTGCCTGTGATTAGTGCAGTGCCGACCTCCTGGCGGGCTCTGCGCGTGGGCTTTGTGAATACGCCGGAGCTCGTTATTACTCACCACTAAGGCCCCTTTCACACTGGGGCGGGAGGCGTGGTGGCGGTATAGCACCTCTAAAAATAGCGTCACTATACCGTCGGAATTGCCGTGGGATTCGGCCGCTAGCGGTATGGTATTAACCCCCGATAGCGGCCGATAGAGGGTTAATACCACCTGCAATGCGCCTCTGCGGGCGGTATTACCATGGTTTCCCTTGTTTTAAATGGGAAGGAGCGTGTGAAGAAGCAGTATACATACCGCACCTCTCACCACTCCAAAGATGCTGCTGACAGGAGATTTTTTTCTCTCCTGCCAGCGCATCGCCTCAGTGTGAAAGCCCTCAGGCTTTCACATTGAGAAGGCTGGGCAGGAGTTTTTCAGGTGGTATTTAGGCGCTATTTTTAGCGCTGTACCGCCTGAAAAACTCCTCAGTGTGAAAGGGATCTAAAGGTGTAGTACTGTACAGATGGGAGTGGCTTGTACTGTAAAAAACAGTCGACCAGTATTATAACAGATGTGAACGGTTAGTACCGCAACAAATGGGAATCTACTAGTTTCTTTTTTTCTTTAAAATCCCAGTGTAGTGAAAAATGTAACACCTGGTGCACAGAGGGTGTACACATGGTCCTCCTCTGAAGAGAAAGGACCATTGCCCTGATCCCTCGGGATGCAAAGCTTCTGACAGGGGCTGGAGTACTCAAAGGTCCACCTGGCCAAAAACGGACGGACCCCTTTCTTTGGGAGGCCTGCTGGAACAAGCCAACTCCAAGTACTAGGTGGGGCTCTCTAAAGGGAGACCCTATGGGAGGGGGAGAACCTGACCAGAAGGCCAAGTCCCAAAACTTTCGAGGCAGGCCTGAGGACCTACACCCTACTAATCGGGGAGTAAGAGAGTGCATACTAGTACTATAAAAGATGGAAATGGCTAGTACTGTAACAAATAAGAATCCACTGGTACTATAACAGATGGAAATGGCTAGTACTGTAACAAATAAGAATCCACTGGTACTATAACAGATGGAAATGGCTAGTACTGTAACAAATAAGAATCCACTGGTACTATAACAGATGGAAATGGCTAGTACTGTAACAAATAAGAATCCACTGGTACTATAACAGATGGAAATGGCTAGTACTGTAACAAATAAGAATCCACTGGTACTATAACAGATGGAAATGGCTAGTACTGTAACAAATAAGAATCCACTGGTACTATAACAGATGGAAATGGCTAGTACTGTAGCAGATGAGAGCACGACTATTGATCCCATTAATATTCCACTCCCACCTGCTAATTTCTAGCATTGATATACAGACCTATTCAAATCTATGAGACAAAAGGGTGCTGCCACAAAGGAGGTGTCCACCGCTGTGATAGAGAGGGAAGCAAGTATCTACGTTGGTGCAGATTAGCATTATTTGTTATGCCAAGTAGAAATGGAACAGTCGAATTTGGAGTCTAAAATGTGACACATAACTTTCATTGTATGACTTTGATATAATCACATCTTGATTAGAAAGAAAAAGTGTCTTGTTGGGAGACGAGCTCTGCGTACATGATGTGATATCCTGGTACTGTGGCAATATTTACACCTTATCACTTTGCTGTAATAACGGTTTCTACTGCTGAGGTACAATGGAGTTTAATTTGTACAATGTAATTACTGCCAGAGAGCCGAGGTAATTATTTTCCTTTGTCCCAGGAGCACATCTTGCACTTCTCCTTTCCTATCAGTAATGTACTTCTATGCATAAATATTAGGAATCAAGGTTGTAAAAAATCGAAATTGAGCACAGAGCGGTCTTAAAGGGGACGTGTAGTGTTTTTGTACTTTAAAAAGAAGAATTATCAATATCTTTTTTACATTATTCAGTCCACCATGGGGCAAAGTGCATGTAATACTTTGACCTATCCTCCTAGTTGTAAAGCTAGCTGCAGTATTTGACATGGTGCCCCCCTTTGCGCACAGCCACCCAACACCACAGGTAGCAAGGAGACTTCTGCCCTGTGGGCATTTGTCTCCGGCTTTCAGCACTTGTCCAAGGCAAGCACCGGCGAGAGGCATGTAGGGGAGATGAGGCATGTCGGCCTCTTTTCTCTCTCTCTCTTACAATGCGGCTAGCATTAGAGGAGAATGAGACAAACTACTGCATCTACTTTGCTCAATGGGGTACTGAATAATGTAAAGTAGGGGTCTCCAAACTTTCTAAACAAAGGGCCAGTTTACTGTCCTTCCAACTTTAGGGGGGCTCGACTGTGGTCAGTGGGAGTAGAAAATGCCCCAGCATCTGCGGGAGTAAACAATGTCCCATTGTTTAGTGCCCTATTGTTGGTTTAGTGGGAATAATGGTGCCCGATTGTTTATCAGGGGAAATAATGGCACCCCATTATTGGTGTCTGTGGGAGAAATAGTGCCCCACTACTGGTGTCAATGGGAGTAATTGTGCCCCATCATTAGTGTCAGTTGTGGATGGAAAAGGGCCCCAAGAACAGGATAGAGGCAAGCAAAGTGCCACATCTGGCCCAAGGGGCATAGTTTGGAGACCATGAGTGTAAATGGTAATAATATAATTTTAATTGATTTGCTTTGTTGTGTTGGTGAAGATTATTATTATTATTATTTTTAACCTGTGCACTCTAATAGGCATAATTTTGTTATGGGGCACACTGATGAGCATCATTTTTCAAGGGGTACTCTGATGGGCGCATTTTGTTATACCCATCAGCGTGACCCTTAACATAAAATATGCCCAACAGCGTGACCCTTAACATGTTCCCATCAGCATGCTACTTATTATATGTTAAGGGGCACTCTGATGGGCATATTTTATTTTAAGAGCAACACTGATGGGCACATTTTATGTTAAGGGGCACACGTATGGGCACATATTATTATGCCCATCAGAGTGTCCCTTAACATAAAATATGCCCATCAGCATGACCCTTAACATAAAATAAGTTGCATGCTGATGGGCACATTTTAGGTTAAGGGTCATGCTGATGGGCATATTTTATGTTAAGGGGAACTCTGATGGGCACAACAATATATGCCCATCAGTGTTGCTCTTAAAATAAAATATACCAATCAGCGTGACCCTTAACATAAAATAAGTAGAAAGTTGATGGGTACATTTTATGTTTAGGGTAACTCTGATGGCCATATTTTATTTTAAGAGCAACACCGATGGGCACATTTAATGTTAACCACTTCAGCCCCGAACCATTTTGCTGGTCAATGACCAGGCCACTTTTTGAGATTCGGCACTGCGTCGCTTTAACTGACAATTGCGCGGTTTTGCGACGTGGCTCCCAAACAAAATTGGCGTCCTTTTTTTCCCACAAATAGAGCTTTCTTTTGGTGGTATTTCATCACCTCTGCTGTTTTTATTTTTTGCGCTAAACAAAAATAGAGCAACATTTTTGAAAAAAAAAATATATTTTTTACTTTTTGCTATAATAAATATCCCCCAGAAATATATTTAAAAACTTTTTTTTTTCCTCAGTTTAGGCCGATAAGTATTCTTCTACATCTTTTTCGTAAAAAAAATCGCAATAAGCTGTTTTTGATTGGTTTGCGCAAAAGTTATAGCATCTACAATATAGGGTATAGATTTATGGTATTTTTATTAATATTTTTTTTTATACTAGTAATGGCGGCGATCTGCAATTTTTATGGGTATTGCGACCTTATGGTGTACACTTCGGACACTTTTGACACATTTTTCGGACCATTGGCATTTTTATAGCGATCAGTGCTATAAAAATGGATTGATTACTGTAAAAATTTCACTGGCAGGGAAGAGGTTAACACTAGGGGGGAGGAAGGGGTTAATTATGTTCCCTCATTGTGTTCTAAATGAAGGGGGTGTGGGACTGACTAGGGGAAATGACTGATCGCTGTTCATACATTGTATGAACATGCGATCAGTCATTTCTCCTCCTGACAGGACCGGGCGCTGTGTGTTTACACACACAGCTCCCGGTTCTCACTTTAGTGGCAGCAATACAAAATCACGTTTTATTACGTGATTTTGCGCAGCCGAGCCGACCTGCCGCCGTAAAACTACGGTGGGCGGTCGACAAGAGGTTAAGAGGCACCCAAATGGGCACAAATAGTTGTGCCCATCAGAGTGCCCCTTAACATTAATTGTGCCCATCAGCTTGTCCCTTATTTTAAGGGTCACTCTGATGGGCATTTAATGGTAAGGGGGAACATGTGGACATCTGATGTAAGGGGACACTGACGGGAATGCTTGATAAGGTGGCACCATGATGGGGGACACCTGATGTATGGTGGCACCATGATGGGGACACCTGATGTAAAGGGGCACTCTGATGGGCACACCTAATCTAAAGGGCACTCTGGTGAGCACACTTGATATGGGTATATCTGATGTAAGGAGGCACTCTTATGGTGACAACTACGCTAAGGGGACACTCTGACGAGGACACCCTATGTAAGGGGGAACCTTATATAATGGGGCACTCCCAAAAACATTTTAGCGACCGGACCGCCTTGAATCTTAAGAGATGTCTTTAGTGCCCCACATTCGGCACTTTTAAAAGACCACGTGGTCACTTTGTGACTGACTTTCTAGTTGTTTGTACCTCCTAAAAGGCATTGCCTATCTTTGCTCCTTTGCAATATCTCTTGCAATTGGAGAACCTTCCAAGCTATAGATTCCAAAATCACTTTTCTGTTCTACTTAGAACATTTTGCTATGATGTTCCACAGTGAGTGTTCCCTGCACGTCTTCTTATTAGCTTGCATATCAGTACATAGGTTCCTTGTATATTAGAGCAGTGTTTTTCAACTCCAGTCCTCAAGGCACACCAACAGGTCAAGTTTTCAGGATTTCCCTCAGATGAAATGGCTGTGGCGATTACTAAGGCAGTGAAACTGATCAAATCACCTGTGCAAAATAATGTAAAGCCTGAAAACATGACCTGTTGGTGTGCCTTGAGGACTGGAGTTGAAAAACACTGTATTAGAGTATTAAGTGACTTATTTTAAGAATAAGGACAACAAAGCATCATACAAAGTGAACTAGATTTTATTTATTGTAGCCAATCAGGCAGTGTATAAATGCAGTGACCTATAATGGTAAATCCCAAATCAAAATACAGTACACTAATCTGAAAATATCTACCGTATATACTTGAGTATAAGCCGACCCGAATATAAGCCAAGGCAACTCATTTTACCACAAATAACTGGGAAAACGTGTTGGCTCGAGTATTGACATGAGTGTCCATGTGTATGCCTCACTGTGCTTCACTGTGTCCATGACTAGACTTGCGTTTAACATGGGAGTCTATGAAAGGGGTGCCCAGCTGAAAAGTTGGTGCTCCCCGGCCGTAGGTCCTCCAGACAGCAAACTTTGCACACTTGTAGAAGTAGAGTGGGGCTATATGTGTGCTACGGCCGGCCGATACCGGGTTGCCAAAATCCAGGAGATCAGGTGCAAAAAGTTGACTCGAGTATAACCTAAGGGGGGCATTTTCAGCACCAAAAAATGTGCTAAAAAACTCAGCTTATACTAGAGTGTATACGGTAACCGAAACCTGGTTACCATGGGCTATTTTTTAGCTCACTTCTTCTACATGGCTGGCTTACATTGATTTTAAAAGTTCAAATGTGAGTTAAAAAATATATCGTCTAAAGAGGGCCATAAATTCTAAGAGTAGGAGTACATATTCAGGAGATTTTCAGAGTCAACAGAGGTGAACACCTAGAATTCATTGTTTATGGCAATTTAAAGTGCATTACGTTTTGAAATGAGCAAAGACTCTCAGAGCCAGCTGTAAAGTAAGATTAGTCAGAGTGTGGAAGGTATTGCAAAGAAAGCGAGAATTGTGGCCTTTCTACTTAATATTTTAAATGCAGCAGAAAATTGCTTGCCCGGATTATTCTACACATTGATTAGACAAAATAAACACTTGCAATTTTATTTGACATAGCCCATTACACATCAAATATTTGTCCTCCTAGGGTAAAGTGAAAAAAAAGTTTATTTCTGTATTTCTTCAGAATGTATGTTGCATGAAAGAAAGATCATTTTAAATCATAGTTGTCATTGAAAAAATATAAACAATGTGAATGATCAAGGCACCTTTCTGCATATTTAGTGGTCTTGCCCCCTTCCATTTCAGATTATTTGACATGGGTCCATAACATCACTTCAACAGTCTCGGTATTTACCCCAGATTTGGGCCCAGCCCCATACTTTTTAAACAATTTTTCCCTCCCCAAAACCCACTGTATGAAATTGAGAATGCATATGATCAATACTGCACAACAATGCAAATGTGAAAAAATGGTTAAGGATAGGGGTGGTGTCTGACCTTTTGACCTTCCTGGGCCCCATTGGAAAAAGAGTTGTCTTGGGCCACGAATAAAATACACCAACAATGATAGCTGATGGGACAGATCACAAGTTAACGATCACTGATATAAAAAAAGGTTTCCCCATAGGGCTTTGGACAGCATCATACAGGTTAAATACAGTATTGTTTAAAAGAGGACCTTGTATAGGGTCTGGTGATATAATAAAAATTCCACAATGTTGAAAAACAATTGTACATAGGTTTACAATATGCTGCGTGGTGCTGCGTGGTGTGTGTGCCCCGGCGCGTTTCGACCTGTATGTGGTCTCTTCAGGGGGATACTTGATTTGTTAACAAGTGAAATGAAAGTTCTGCTGAGCAGGGATGAACAGAGCCATTGGGAAATCCAGAGGGAGCCTCATGAGCGCCATCCAAACACTCAGGAGGGGGAGAACCCACTCCAAAGGGGTTTTGCAAGGAACTGCACTGTACACGCCCTCCGAGAACCGGGGGAGCCGATGCCTTATGAAAGATTCGGTGATGGTATGCTTGTAGATTAGAGGCTTGTGGAGCTTGTTGATCGCTATTTATACCTAAACTGCAAATTGTGCAGGGAAGTTTGAGGCTTATAATGCTGAAGTGGGAATGATTGAAGTTTAGTGTTTGGGAGGCACTCATAAGGCTCCCTCTGGATTTCCCAATGGCTCTGTTCATCCCTGCTCAGCAGAACTTTCATTTCACTTGTTAACAAATCAAGTATCCCCCTGAAGAGACCACATACAGGTTGAAACGCGTCGGGGCACGCACACCACGCAGCATATTGTAAACCTATGTACAATTGTTTTTCAACATATTGGAATTTTTATTATATCACCAGACCCTATACAAGGTCCTTTTTTTTTTTTTTTTTAAGTGTATTTTGTGCGTGTACTCGAGAGAGGAGCCGGACTGCAGGAGTTGGGAGTAGGCAGACCTCCCCCAGAGGCAATCTGCCATCTTTCTCCATGCCCCGGGTGGCAATGGCAGGTGCGGGGGATGTGAGGGGTCCTCCCACATAGCCCGCCCTACCTGCTCCGCTTTGAAGTCCAACGGGGCAGAGGGACTCCCTATAAGGGAGTGAAAGGATCTAGCCCGCTCAGCCAGCCCTGTTAGTCCTTCGCCTTTTTTTTTTTTTAGAGACCGCGTGGCCAAAGTGCGTGCATGTTAACCCAATTTCGAGTGAATGTAAGTGTGGTGGTTTTTGTGGGAGGGGGTGGGCGTACTAAGCGCAGGCTTACCTCGCATAGCACACCCACCGATAAATTATGTTGTATCGATTACTACCTTACATCTTATATTTTGCTGTCCAAAGCCCCATGGGGAAACCTTCCTTTTTCTTTATCATTCAATCTTGGGGTGTGCAGCTTTTCAGTCTCTGACTATATGTGTCTTTCCCTAGCAAACGATCACTGATATAGATAATGTACCTATCTGAGTAATAAAACTTTTTTTTCAATATTTTTTATTATAAAAGTAAAGGATGGCAGCATAAAACTAGTGTTATATTTGTGACTGTTTTTGATAAATTAACCTTTTTAATATGTGGTTTGATGGATGTAGTAGCAGTTCTCAATAAATTCTTAAGACGCTCATCAGATATTTTGGTTCTAATTTTGCCCCTTGTGTGCTTTATCCTTAAAAATAGTTGCTCACAAATATAGGTGCTGCCGAAAACTGAGGACATAAGGCGTGATTGTGAAGAGTGTGATATTTTTCTTAGGTGAAGATAAAACGTATAAAAATCCAGTAAAGAGATACTTTAAACATTTTTAATTGTTTAAGATTCTGTGTTGGGCTGCATTCATAGTTGTTTTGGGCCGCAGGTTGGACACCTATGGTTTAGGACAGGGGTCTCCAAACTTTTCAAACAAAGGGCCACTTTTTTGCCCTTCAGACTTAAGGAGGGCCGGATTGGGGCCAGCAAGGGAAGAAAAAGGCACAGGCCCGGCATCAGTGAGAATATATATGGCCTCAGGGTTGGTGGTCAATGGGAAGAGGAGCATTCCCCCTATTAGTAGGAGGAAACGTATCCCATCATTGGTATCAGTGGATAATATAGTGCCCTATTGTTGGTGTCAATGGGAGGAATAGTGCCTCATGTCAGTGGGAGGAATTGTGCCCCAAGGGCCGGATAAAGGCTAGCAAAGGGCCATATCTGGCCCTCGGGCCACAGTTTGGAGACCTCTGGGTTAGGACAATAAACAACATTGCAATAATGCAATTCCTACATCTATGAAGCAGGACAGGCTACAGTACACACGGCTCTCCCCCCCAGCAGAACACTCCGGCCAATGACTGAGAGCGTTGGTCGGGAAACGGTTGGCAGACCCTTTTTGGTCATGCTCATTTGACAGAACTGTGTCAAACCTGCTGCAGTACAAACGGGCCGAATGTCAGCCAATTTCTTTTGAATTTGCTGATACCACCCAACATTTGGCCTGTTTGTACTAGGCTTTAGAGTTATCAGGAATAGTAACATCTATCTGCACCAGTACCCTGGAGTGACCCTAGAACACACCAGCAGAGCATTTTTTCAAAGAGAGCATTTTTTAATTTGTAATGATAATACCATTATGTCTGTTTTAATCAATTATCATCTTTTCTATATTTTTTGTTGGACCTAGGAAAAATCCAAGTAAAAACTATAGGCTCCATGCACGCTAGCTTAAAAAACTCTCCTAGCAGCAGCCTTTGAGCATTTTTTTTTTGCTTCTAGAAAAAAATAGTATTATCCTATGTGTCCATGCACACTATTTTAGTCTAGAAGCATTTTTAAAGCTTTTAGCTTCTAGGAGCAAATTTGCCATTAGAAAAAAAAAGTTGAATGCTCCTAACTGCTACTAAAAGCTGGCCAGTATTTTTCTAGCACGTTTTTAGCTTATAATGTGCATGAAGCCTTATGAATTTTTTTTTATATACGATTTAATGTATTCCTGAATGCAGAAAAGGAAAAAAATGAAACTCATTATTCATAATTTTAGTGGGTTTCACTACCAATTATTACCAGGAATGTTAGGAGGAATATTTTAAAATTTGATGGCTGGGTTTAGAAGCCAAACAATTTACATTGCCTTGTATTTGGGATTATAAATAAAGTGGTTAGTTTTAACATTTTCTCTGAAATGTTACAATGGATTTTTTTAACCGTGGGCGTTGAATTACTACTTGTATTCTGACGACACATTTCTCCAACTGTTCTCTCTGAATTTTTTACCCCATCAGCCATCCAAAAAACAACTTCTGCCATTTTGCAAAAGTAGGAAATAGTATGCTGCATTCTTTGTACTATGTGCTAAAATAATGCTTTTGTGTCTTTCAGCTTGAACGAGATGCTTATGTCCAGGCACTAGCAAGGTTTACGTTATTAACTGTTAGCTCTGGAATTACGGAAATGAAACAGAAGAACATAGATACCATCAAAACGCTCATCACTGTGGCTCACACAGATGGAAACTACTTGGGTAGCTCATGGCATGAGGTACTGTCTTCCAGCTGGTCTGTTTGATATATCAAGGACAAAAATAATGAGATTAGTGGTGACAACATTGTTTGCTTTGTGATAGATATGTATATACATGAAAAAGAAACACATATTTAGAAGGATTGCATATACACTGAAGATCAAAATTAGAGAACAATTTACAGTATGACCACTTGATTTTTTCAGGAATAATGTAATCTTCATTGCTCAACATTTGATGTAATATTTGTTGTGACAATACCATTTTAATAGAACAGCGTTTTTCATAACATTTTGTTGTCAAAGTCTGATCGCGTGTATGGGCATTTACTCTGTTCAGTGCTGAACTGGCAAGCAATCACAGCTGCAGTGTTGAACCGATTGCCCATTGAAATTCTCTTCATTATCCTATCCTCTCTTGAATTTGTCAGATGTGGGCGACCAGCCTTCTTGGGGGACTTGAATGAGTTTGTGTTGTTGTAAAGATGCAATATTCTAGAAATCGCAGATTTGAAACAAAAAACGTCTCTTTTGCTATGGCTGAAAGGGTCGTGTTTGGCCCTCATCTGGACAACTTGCTGCTGGATGATTTTAGTCACTTTAGAACGGTTCACCATCTTGCCAAGTCAGTGAAAACTGGAAAGTTAGGCTGCCAGTTCAATACTGTTTGTCAGATGTTTTAAGAAATTAGCACAAGGTGCCTGATTAACACCAATAACTAGGAGGTATCAAAGAATAATGTGCACACCAAGCTTAGAAAGGTAGTTTAAGGAAAAAAAAAAAACTTACATTTTTGCCCCGCATCCATCGGTGGCCTTGTCCGGCGTCCGTCTGCGGCTTCCTTGCGCGGGGTTCATCCAGCCTTGTGGGTGTCCGTCTGTGGCTTCCTTGCGCGGGGCCTGTAAGCCTTGTGGGTGTCCGTCTGCGAGTCCATTCGCACCTTGCCCGGGGTTGCAGCAGTGTTTGTTTTTAAAATTGGTGCCTCGTCCGAGCTGAGAGGAGCCGGATTTCCTGCGTGTTCGGCTCCTCTCGGCTTGTCTCGGCTTCTCTCAGCTCCTCTCAGCTCCTTTCGCGTGGCTGCGGGCAGAGCCGAGTGTGGCCGAGCCTAGCCGAGTGCGCAGTACGCTCGGCTCATCTCTAGGCTGCGACCCCCTGAGACAGCGGCGATCGGCGTATAACGCGCACCCATGATTTTCCCCTGATTTTAAGGGGAAAAAAGTGCGCGTTATACACCGATAAATACAGTATATTTCATGAAATATGTTTAAAGGGGTGTTCCAGCTGTTTTTTATGTTTATTAAAAGTCAGCAGCTACAAAAAGTGTAGCTGCTGGCTTTTAATAAACATACACTTACCTGCTCCACGGTTCCAGTGACGTGCCTCTCCTCCCCGGCCAGCGTCTTCATTCCAAGTGTGGGCACCCGGCCGTGACAGCTTTCGGCTTCACGGCCGGGCACCCACTGCGCATGTGCGAGCGGCACTGTGAATGCATGAGCAGCGCTGCGTCGTCCGATTGGACAGGCGATCGCCTGGGACCTGTGATGTGTCCCAGGCTATCGCCTACAGGGAGGGGCTGCAGTAAGGCGATTAAGCCTTACCAGCCCCTCGGCGGAAGGAGGAAGTGGGACAGGAAGTCCCACTCCTCCTGAAGCCCCCCAAAAAAAATGACATGCCAAATGTGGCATGTAAGGGGGTGAGGAGTGGGTTAAGCGGAAGTTCCAATTTTGGGTGGAACTCCGTTTTAACAAAACTGCTCATTTTCTCCAGTTTAGATAATTACAAAAATGACTAAGCAGTGACCATGAAATTTAGGTAATTGTAGGTTCTCTAATTTTGATCTCCAGTATATGTCCCATTGGCAACACTTAATAATTCTTGTTATTGGTAATGGGCTGTGCCCATTTATTTAACTCTAACACATGTGGCATACTTTTAGACAGGAAGCAAACAAAAGTCTGTTGACACATGCCTTATTGCATAGCTAGAATCACCATTTGGACCTTCTGCATCTAAAACTTCTCAGATCACTGAGTGTCTCTGCTGCACGCTCTGGTTCCACCTGCAGCATCACTACTAGTGAATCCTTTAGAGCTTCAGGAACATTCTTGTGCCAAAATGACCAGTGAGTGGAACTACCACGTGCAGCAGGGAGATGAAGGCGTCTGACACACTGAAGTTGTTGAATGCTGAAGATCCTAGAAGCAATTCTATCTCTGCAATAACATAAATATTTGGTACCGGTAAGTACTATTAGACATGTATACATTAAAAAGACATTGCTAGGATTAATGTATCCCTAACCGTTTTCATTCAAACCATAATATACTGTAGCTTTTTATTTAGGTTGCACTTGGTGCACAGGTAGATTTTACTAACTAAAATGTTGCTCTGTGAGAGTGCATTATAGATGTACAAATTGCATTTATCATGTGGCTAAGGAATATTTTTTTTTCTTTACAAAACAGATATTGAAGTGCATCAGTCAGCTGGAACTTGCACAGTTAATAGGCACTGGAGTGAAGCCTCGCTACATCTCTGGGACAGTGAGGAATAGAGAAGGGTCATTCACTGGAACCAAAGACCACGCATCTGATGAATTTGTTAGTCTTGGTTAGTAAGATGATTCATAATTGTTTTCTATTCATACAGCTTTGATGTTTTGTTCTTGCTTTCCTGACTATGTGGAATCTCATAAGCTTTAATATGATGTTTAATTTCAGAAGTAATGTTCAATATTTTTAAATGTGCAGCTTTCATTTGAAGAGGAACTTCATCCCCAAGTAAGTCCAAAGGCCTTCTTGGGACCTGACCACCTGAGGTTAGGTTTTCCTTCTGTGGGCTGATAAATAGCCTTTCGAGGAAGTTATCTGCAGATCGCTTCCTTGTTTCTCTGTTTGGTGAATGTTCTTAGCTGTTTTGCTAAGGTTCCTAACCCTCGCTCTACAGCTGTGGATATTTCTCTTGACCGTGGCTGATCAGATGATTCTTAGGCCGCGTACACACGATCGAATTTGTCCACTGAAAACGGTCCTAGTGTACGGGCTAGCGGACAGGTTTGTCCATCGGACAAATTTCAAAGCATGCTTTGAAATTTGTCCGCTACAAACCTGTCCGTCGGATATGTCCGCTGGTTAGTACTGTGAATGGATCCGACGCATGCGCGCGGAAGTGTTTACTTCCTGGTGCGTGACGTAGCGGTGACGTGGCGGCGTCAACGTCACCGCCGCGTCACCACGCTGTCTGCCGGCGGGGATTTTGATCCGATGGTGTGTACACGCCATCGGACCGAAATCCGATGAGACATGTCTGCTCTAAACTGTCCGTCGTTTGACATATCTCATCGTGTGTACGAGGCCTTAGACATAATCTGAATCAAGGTTAGGTAGATCGTGCAGAGTTTGTCTGTAACGCCTGTAGTTTTTTTTAGTGGATGAGTCTTGCTCATTCTTCTGGTGTAGACCATCATCCCTGCCACCTATGTAGGGGTACTGCTTGTGTACTGTACCTGCCTTTTCTTAGTTATTTTTTTTTTGGCTATCCTATGGAATATTAAACTGAAGTTCTCCCTGGGTATTTAATGTGAGATTGGTTGTCTGGCCAGGTAATCTTATTATTTTACTAATACCTTCCATCTTTGGATTCCAAGGGTTGGGCGTGTAAAGCCTGGTACACACAATCAGAAAATAGAATGAAAAATACTGCTTTCAAAGCGATCCTACGATAATCAGATTATTCGTATACAGCTTTCGAGAGTCAATTATGACAGTTCATCCAAAATTATCTGAAGAGACAAACACGAAAAGATTTTGACCGAATTTTGTTTAATCCGTACAGTTTTCATCCAAAAATACAATAAAAATATAATACATTACATCACTTCTGAAGTTGTATTCTGTATTATGAGAAATTTCATAAATTGCGTAACCTCTTCATTTTCGATATGAGATTAGCATGCAAAGAAAAAAAAAAGGACGATCATTAATTTGATATTCTCATTGTGTGTACAAGGCTTAAGCCTTTTGATTGTAGTTTGGCTGGTCTCCTCTTGTGGACCCATTTTTAAGGCCTTGGTGCCTTCTGAGGGCCTGTTGTCTTGGGGATTTTCCTAAGAGATTTTTTTTTTGTTGAACATATTACATAGTTAGTCTATTTTTTCTTGATCAGAAAGTTGCAATGACCCAACTGTTTTGGCATTTATTTTTTACAGCACCTTGTTGCTGCTGGTATGGTGATGATTCCTCTAGGCTCCCTTCTTTCCCTTGTGATGATCTCTTTTGCCCTTTTTTGAGCAATATGTTGGTCCTCTGTGGTTGTTGGCATATTCATCACATCTGCTTCTGTTTTGAACAGTGGTCCTTCTGGTAATCCTGTTTTACAGACGGTTGCCTACCTCTTAGTTGGACTGTTTTGGGGTGTCCAGAATGTTTCTGCATTCCTGTGTCCCTGCATTGAGGGACACGGGTCCCACCCTCTGTGTTTTATGTTGGCCCTATATATTGCTTTATCGCAAAACTTGAGGCATTCTAGGTAAAGAGGGTTATAGAGGGCCTGGCTTACAGTCTTTGTTTGCCATGTCCCAACCTCCTGTATAAGACAGCAGTGTAACTCAACCATTTCTGAATTCCTGTGGCCTTCAATGAATTCAAACAGAAAAAAAAATGGGCAATTACAAAAACGTATTATTCACAGTGCTGTAGAGACCTAACACCACTCAGTTTGGGTTTAGCATTTTCTTATGAGAAGAAAGTGGGGCTATCAGAGAAAGCTGGGACAAATGTTTTTATAATAACTTGTAAAATTATTGCTTCCTGGTTTTAATACTTTTAATACACATACTGAGGGGTTGAGGGGTTGATTTATTAAAGCGGGGGTTCATCCAAAAATAAACTATCTGACATTAGCTACATCACTCCAGCATACTGCTAACATCTGCAGTATGCTGGGTTTTTTTTTGTTTTTTTTTCGGTACTTATCGTTATACGAGCTCTTGTTATCCGGCTCCGAGCGGGGGGTTTACTTCCGGGTATAGGCGTTCCTAAGCGAAGAGGAGTTGATTGATGCGCTGCTAAAGCGCGTCACGCCTCCTGGAAATACCCGAAGTGACACTCGGGTGTTTACGGCGCCTGCGCAGTCAGTTCTACACGGCAGGCGCAGGCGCCGTAAATGCCCGCCGTCAATCAACTCCTCTTCGCTTAGAAACGCCTACTCCCGCAGGATTCTCCGCTCGGAGCCAGATAACAAGGGCTCGTATAAAGATAAGTACTGGAAAAAAAAACAGCATACTGCAGATGTTAGCAGTATGCTGGACCTAATGTCAGAAAGTGGATTTTTGGGTGAACCTCCGCTTTAAGGAGTAGACACTGCTTACCTGGAAAAATGAATGTTCATTTTGCTTAAAGTGGTAGTAAACCCTTCTATCATTTTCAGCCAAGGAAGCTGCCATCTTGGCCTCTGTTTAATCTTCAACTGCCGTGGTGCTGCACATGTGATCAGTTATGACACCAGCTATTGGATGGTTTGACAGTTTGGTTGAGAGCACAACCAATGTGACAGTTGGTAATCCCGGCATGCCGGAAATTTAACTGCTTTTTGAAACTGTTAAATCGATGGGTTTACTTCCGCTTTAAGTGAACAATGTGAAGCTGTGGTCACTTCAATCATCGAATAATGTAAGTGCGCAAATCCGACTTTTTAATTTCCCTCAGATGATTAAGTGTTCCAAGTGAAGATTGCTTGTTTGGTAAGCTAAGCGAATGTTCACTTTTCTTTTCAAATGGAGAAGTCTATTCTTTTAGCAAATTAACCCTGAAGTGTTTCAGCTCAGATTTGGTTTTGGACCCCCATAGCTGCAAGGCAAGACTAATGAAACTAAGCTGTGGTAGATGTGCAACCTATTTGTCATGCTGTCTGTGTACTTGATGGGAATTCAAGGCTTTGCAATAATTATCTCTGTCTATTTCCATTTCTCCATATTAATAGTTGGAGGGAACATGGACTGGAAGCAAATAGCGAGTATACAGGAATCCATAGGAGAGACCAGCTCCCAGAGTGTTGTGGTAGCCGTTGACAGGTATGTATGACATGGTTTGTTTTTTTCTCTAGTTATTCTGTAGTTTGATTTGTTGGATCTAACAGTAAATATATAGAAATATTGTATAATAAAGAGGAGAATATTGCTGCATAATCCTGAATGGAAACAAAAACCGGGTGTCGGACAATACAGATATATCTATAGACCGTCAGAACTATCTGTGCAGACTTCTTGAGATGAAGGGTATTTACATTTACATTACATTACTTCCATCAAAAGTGGTTATTTCTCATTTAACGGAAATGTGTGTGGATAGAAAGATGGGTGCTGCCATTTCTGATTTTAGGATTTCAGGAAATCCTATTTTCCTGGACTTCATATTTCTGTTGTGGCTTGTCAAGCTGCATAGTGGTTTTAGATCAATGTCTAAGACCGCATTGATCACTGTGACAGCCAGGAAACTAGTATTTCTGAAGCAGGACATATCGGTCTCCATATATCTTTTAGTCCAGGGACAGAGAGTGGAGCTACAAAGGCTGTTGCTTTTTCCACATTGGAGAGTTGTATGTGAGGTGTTTGGTTTTTATCGCATCACAATATTATAGAGCCAGGAGTGCAGCTGTGTCAGTTCACCCAAAACTTTCAGTTTTTCATACCTGCATGTGCAGTAAGCTGCATTTTTCCCCATGTATAAATGCAGGTAACTGCAGTGGTGCATAGAAAACAATAATTTTCTGTGTGACATATTCTTACAAAAATGCAGTATTTCTGTGTTCCAGAGATGTGTGATATTATGCGATATTATGCAACATGCATGTCACCACACAGCAAGTGCACCATACTGCAGTGACATGAATGAACTGTCACTTTGTGCACATCAAATAAAGTTGATGCGAAAATCGGAGACACTGGTCCCTAAATTACAAGCTGTATTTCAGTCCATATTTGAAGAGGGAGTCCTGCCCTCTTCTATGCAGGAGGCCCAAATAATAGCTCCCCAAGCCTGGTAAGGATCCGAAATATCCGGAATCCTATATTTGTTGCTGGTTGATGTCAAAATTTTAGCCAAAATTTTAGCCTCCAGATTGAACACTGTGATTCTCTCCCTGATCCACCCTGACCAGACTGGATTTATGCCGGGCAAAAACACAGCTATGAATATCAGGAGGCTGTTTATGAATATTCAGGCTCAGCATGACAACATGGGGACAAGGGTGGTGGTTGCCCTCGACACGGACAAGGCCTTCGACTCAGTCGAGTGGCTGTATCTATGGCGAGGCAGGGGTGTCCGCTGTCGCCACTGCTCTATGCGCTAGCAGCGGAGCCATTGGCTATTGCCATCAGAGCAAGCCCAGAAGTAGTAGGCCTTAGAAAAGGTGATACGGGGCAGTCCTGCATGGTGCAGCGGTTAGCTGCTTGTACTTCAGTGCAGACGGTCATAGGTTCGACCTACCATGGGGCTGCTAAAAAAAAAAAAAAGAAAAGGTGATACATGGGAAAAAATAGGACTGTATGCAGATGATACAGTCATATACCTAGCGGATCAGGGATCATCGCTGCAAGCGGCACTACACATTATAGAGGAGATGGGCAGATATTCGGGTCTTAGGATCAACTGGGATAAATCCCAAATTCTCCCGTTGGACCAGTTTCCCCCACAGGCGATGTCTTCAGAGTTGCCTTTACAGAGAGTGGCAGAGGTTAAATACCTTGGGGTGAGAGTTACAAGAAACCTTAAGGACTATGTCCCTTTAAATATAGAACCCCTATTTACCATCATTAAAGCCAGAACTCAGACTTGGGCTAGACTGCCCCTGGGAGTTATGGGAAGAATCAATCTCATAAAAATTATTCTGTTACCAAAAATGTTGTATATGGTGTGGCACGCCCCATTGTACATACCACTAAAAGTGTTCAAACAGATGAAGGCAATTTTAAACTCTTTTGTGTGGGGCTCCGGCCGACATAAATTGGCATGGCACATACTTAAGAACCCGGCGCTGGAAGGGGGATGCTCCCTGCCAGATGTTCAAGACTATTATATAGCATCACAATTGTCTCACATATATTATTTTAACACATCGGAGGCACAGAGATACCGGTCGTTAGTATGTAACAAACCTGGCAGTCCCTTCCACACTCCAGTACAGGCCATATTCAGAAAGGGACACGGAGGGTGCAGGACCTCACGCTTTAGTGCCGACATGCTACAACACCATCAGAAAATTTGGGACAAGAAACAAGACAGGACTCATCTGCATTCCCACACTCAACTGTGGATCAATGGGAGTCTGCCGGAGCTGGGCACAGTACCGGACCCAGGGCTATGGGCGACATATGGGATTTTATTTTTGTCTCAGGTGCTAACCGACTTGGGTCCGAAGACCTTCGCGAGTCTCAGGGAGGAGTTCTCTCTCCCACCACAATTCCTATTCAGGTACTTACAGCTTAGACACGCGCTTAGATCACAGATGGACATGGTTACAGTTGACCTTACGGGCCCACAAATAATAGATGTAATTTTTGGAGCAGACTCAGCCAAACTCACATCTAATCTTTACTATATTGTCCGACAGCCTAGGGCGGGTAGAGTGACTCAGGTGGCCAAGATGGATTGGGAACAGGACTTAGGCTCTATAGAAGACACCAACTGGGGAGAGATCCTAGAGGGGGTTAAGACTGCATCCCCCAAACTTTCAAACAGACTGACACAGCTGTATATAGTTCACCGTGCATATCTTACCCCCCAGAGAATGGTGGGCATGGACCCAAAGCTGTGCCTCCTGGGCTTGATACCGGATGTGGAGGTAGACAAGTACCAGGCTATTTTCATATATGAAACACTATTTATGGCCAGGAAGGTGATTGCTAAGGCCTGGATGCGAGACAGGGCCCCAACGCTAGAGGAATGGAAAAGGGAGGTGAACTTAAGAAATACCATGTACCAATGCAAAACTATTGTTGATTCTTGGTCAATGTAAACCCAATGTTTATACTTTTATACTTGTATACTTCTGTTACATCTCAATAAACTTGCATCTTCTGGTTAAAAAAAAAAAAGTTGATGCGAAAAAAGAAACTCTGTGATGTACTTAAACGCGCACCACACTGCCCCCTTCCACCAGCTCACTGCAGCCAAAACGGACAGCTGCCCTCACACTAAAGTGCTGTGTTTTAGTGTGAGGAGCGGTGTGATCAGGCCCTAAGTGGGCTTAAAAGAGGGAGAAGAACTCAGAGTTACCTAATCATTCCAGCAAGCAGGATATGGGATATCAATGTGGAGTGTGCAGAGTCACAGACTTAGGCAAATGGGTTCCCGCTTGTGCAGTCCTTGTCTCGGCAGGAATGGTGTCATTTGTGTTACCCCCTTCTCCTCCCGCAGCCTCTTGGGACACAATAAATTTTCCAGCAGACTACGACAATTCGCAAAGCGCTGTGCGAGCTTGCTCATGCACAGTGGGATGCCAGCTGTGGTTCCTCAGGAATCGGGTTCTCACACAAGATTTGACGTTCATCGTCCCTTTGATGCGGTGAAGTTGTTTTGTGCCCTTAGCAGAAAAAAAACCCAAAGCATATTTCTTTCTCGTACATCACGGGACACAGAGCGGCATATTCATTACTATGTGGGTTATATGGAGTACCTTCAGGTGTGGACACTGGCAATCTCAAACAGGAAGTCCCCTCCCTATATAACCCCCTCCCCTAGAGGGAGTCCCTCAGTTTTTTCGCCAGTGTCTTAGGTGTTGGTCACGGAATAGCTTTGCTCCACATCCTTGGGATTAAGGGCGGGCTAACCGGATCTGTCCAAGGAGCCTCAGTGCCAAAGTGGACAGTACCCGGGCCCCAAGCCGTGGGGTTTTGCCTATAATGCTCCTCTTTGGAGGGCTGGACCCTGGGCCCAGGACTTGGAGTTTGTAAAAACCATAAGTTCCTGTTTGCCAGGGTGCTATATAGGTCCAGGACAGTGGGTACCTTCATAGGACCCCAGGGCCTGAAGGTCTACTACGCTACCCACGGAGATGGGAGAAGATTGGATCAGTTTGCTGGACAAACATCCTGCAGCATGGAGCAGGTAAGGGGGAGCCTGCGGGACTTGGTTCGACAGCAGGCTCTCCGGGGTAACCTAAAAGGGGGGATAGCCTAAGTATGCTCTGCATGGGCAACCTTGTTCACTATGTCTAAAGAGAGACAGGATGACACCTTTTCCCCCCCCATCACTAGGTCCCCCTGTCTAAATATGTGTGCTAGCTAAACCTGCTGTTTCTTCCTAGGGCTAGTAAGGATCCCTAGGGGCCTTTGGAGAGTCCTACCTGGCCGGGGGTTTGAATCTGCCGCCTGTTTCTGCGTTCCTGGATCTCCAGCAGCGCGGCTCCTCCATGTTCCTCCTGTTTCCGGCATACGCGCGCGCGCGCACGTCTTATGGACGTTTTTCGCGCCGTTCACACAGGAGGGCGGGGGGGGGGCGTGCCTGCGGCGTCATACAGGGGCGCGCCTTTGTGCTGTTATAGACAGCAGGCATGGTCAGTGCTCAGTCTGAGGCTGATTTTCACAGGAGAGGACGCAGAGCGGCAGAACAGTGACTCCCGGTGGCGGAAGAGGGGTAGTACATGTGGACTTTGTTCCAATGCTTTTTTTGTTAAGCCAAGAAATCCCCCTTTTTTGCAGCAGGTTTGGAGGCTGGCAAACTTAGTTTGGGGTCACTGTATGTTGTCAAAAGAAAATATATAATATATTGAAAAAAAAAAAAAAAAGAACATACGGGATCCCATCAGTTTTTGGGCATTAGTGGTCTATTGTCCCCTAAACTCTGATTTTTGTACTCCTGCCCACTACAGTCTGTTGTGTGGGCGGAGTCCCTCGATTTTGTATTATGGCTTCCAAGGGTTCGGGGTCAAAGGGTACAAAAAAGACCAAAAAAACAAAAGGGTTCCCTTTCTGATTCTGATATGCCGATACTTTCCCCGCAACTTATTAATTTAAGAAGCGCCTTGGATGAGCCATTAGGGGGATCTGGTGCGGAGGCTGGCCCAGATCAGCCCAGCCCTGTGTTCATCACAGAGGAGATGCTAGCCGTATCCCTAGGGGGGCTAGAAGAGAGAATAGCAACATTGATCGCTAGAGCTATTCCTGGTAAGAAACGGGTTAGATCCCCATCACCAGGAGGTGTATCCTCAGATGCTGAGATTCTCTCTCCAGAGGAATTGGAATCGCAGGAGGATCAACTAGACCTGAACCAAGAGGGTTCAGGGATTGAGGGATCTGCCTCTGAGGAACCATTTTCAGACTCCCAGACAGAAAGACTGTGGGTACAGTCTTTGACGGACATGGTCCGCTCGGCATTTAGTTTACCATTGCCAGAGCCTCAGGTTCCTCCGGTATCCTCTCTGGGCTCTTTGAAAGCTCCGTTAAACAACACAGTTTTTCCGGTCCATCCTCTCTTGGAGGAATTGATCTTTCGGGATTGGGTACGGCCGGACAGGATTTTTCTGCCACCGAAAAGGTTTGCGGTCATTTACCCCATGGAGGAAAAGTTCTCCAAGAGGTGGAGGCTCCCAGTAGTGGATGCAGCCATCTCATGTGTGAATAAATCACTAACTTGCCCGGTGGAAAACATACACATGTTTAAAGATCCAGTTGATAAAAGATTAGAGACACTTTTAAAAGCATCCTTTGCTACGGCAGGAGCAGTGGTGCAGCCAGCGGTGGCTGCAATTGGAGTTTGTCAGGCATTAAAAGACCAGACAAAGGTAATGTTAAGGGACATGCCTACCCAACAAGCAGAAGAGTTTTCTGATATTCCCAGAGCTCTGTGTTTTGCGGTAGATGCTATAAAAGATTCCATCCAGCAGGCCTCTCGTTTATCACTATGTTTGGTGCACATGAGAAGGCTCTTATGGTTGAAGAACTGGGCGGCGGAGCCCCCATGCAAAAAGCTTCTGGCAGGGTTTCCCTTCCATGGAGGACGACTCTTCGGAGAGGATCTGGATAAATATATTCAGACTATTTCAAATGGCAAAAGTACCCTTTTACCGGTCAAAAAGACATTCCGGGCTCCTACATTTAAAAGGCAGCTCTTTCCTGTCTCGGGGCCCTCAAATTCCAGGCAGTATCGACGGCCGCCTGCACGATCCAACGTTAACAGTAGATCGCAGGGACAGACCCCTGGGGGTAAGAGGCCGTGGTATCGCAAGCCGTCAAAGACAGCCCCTAAGTCTGCCTTATGAAGGGGCGCCCCCACTCTTGCGGGTGGGGGGAAGGCTTCGTTTCTTCGCAGAAGTTTGGGAAGCCAAGATCCCCGACAAATGGGTCCGGGCATCTGTAACCACAGGTTACAGACTGGAGTTTCTAAGGTATCCTCCGCCTCATTTTCAAGAATCAAGGCTACCAAGGGATCCAGCGAGGAAGGCCTCAATGCTGGCAGCTTTGGATCACCTGCTTTGCCAGGACGTAATTATAGAAGTGCCAGCCCAAGAGCAAGGCCTAGGTTTCTATTCCAACCTCTTTGTCATACCAAAGCCCAACGGCGATGTCAGGCCAATCTTGGACCTAAAGAGGTTAAACGGTTACCTAAGGGTTCGTTCCTTCCGGATGGAATCCATCCGGTCAGCAGCCGCCGCGCTTCAGAAGGACGATTTTCTGGCCTCCATAGACATAAAGGATGCTTACCTTCATGTACCAATCTTTCAGTCGCATCAAAGGTTTTTACGCTTCGCGGTGGGGCAGCGACACTTCCAATTCAGGGCGCTCCCCTTCGGGCTGGCCACGGCCCCCCGGGTATTCACGAAGATCCTAGCCCCAATTCTGGCCAATTTAAGGATCCAAGGGGTCACAGTCCTAGCATACTTGGACGACCTTTTAATCATAGATCACTCACGACCGGGTCTGCAAAAGGCAGTAAACCTCACGGTTCAGTACCTCGAAGAATTCGGCTGGGTCCTGAACCGGGGAAAGTCAGCGTTCCAGCCTACAAAGCAGTTGGAATACCTCGGCATGAGGTTAGACACAGAACATCAAAAGGTGTTCCTGCCCCTTGTAAAGATCGAAGCTATCAAGGGGTTGGTTCAGTTGGTTCTAAACAAGAAAAGTCCAACTATTCGCCTGTGTATGCGATTACTAGGCAAGCTAGTGGCCACATTCGAGGCAGTACCATACGCTCAGATCCACACTCGCGTCCTACAGGCAGCCATTCTAGCAGCCTGGGGCAAGAGGGCACATGCCTTAGAGTCCCCTTTGACGCTATCATCAAGGGTCCGACAAAGCCTGGCCTGGTGGTGGAACCCTCAGAATCTTCTAAAGGGAAAATCCTTCAGCCCTGTTGTCTGGAAGGTAGTTACCACAGACGCCAGCCTGGCAGGCTGGGGGGCGGTCTTCGAGGGGTTCTCCCGCCAGGGAACTTGGGTGAAAGCAGAGAGGCAGCTCCCCATCAATATCTTGGAAATCAGAGCTGCCCGCCTAGCCCTTCTGGCTTGGACCTCCAGATTAAAGGGGTTCCCGGTGAGAATCCAGTCAGACAATGCCACGGCGGTGGCATACATAAACCACCAAGGGGGAACCAGGAGCCAGGCCCCTCAGAGGGAGGTGAACTTGATTTTTCAATGGGCAGAGGTTCATGTACCCTGCATTTCGGCGATATTCATTCCCGGAGTGGACAACCTGCAGGCAGACTTCTTAAGTCGCCAGAGTCTGTTGCCAGGGGAGTGGTCTCTGCATCCCCAGGTCTTTCAGACAATCTGCCAGAGGTGGGGAATGCCGGACGTAGATATAATGGCATCCAGGTTCAACAAGAAACTAGACAGGTTCGTGTCGCGAGCGAGGGATCCTATGGCCTGCGGAACCGACGCGTTGGTTTGCCCTTGGCATCAATTCAAACTTCTATATGCATTCCCTCCACTACAGTTACTCCCGCGCCTGTTGCGCAAGATCAGAGTGGAGAACAAGCCAGTCATTCTAGTAGCTCCGGCTTGGCCCCGGAGGACTTGGTACTCACTAGTCCTGAAGATGGCAGTGGGAGACCCTTGGACTCTTCCTCTACAACCAGACCTACTCTCACAAGGCCCGATCCTCCACCCTACATTACAGCGTCTAAATTTGACGGCCTGGAGGCTGAATCCCTGATTCTCAGGGATAGAGGCCTGTCTAGGCAGGTAATTCCTACCCTGATTAGGGCTAGGAAGCCGGTCTCCAGGGTGATTTATTACAGGGTGTGGAGGAACTACGTAGGCTGGTGTGAATCCAAAAGATGGAATTCCCGCAAATATACTATTGATAGGGTGTTAAGTTTTCTCCAGCTAGGAGTGGATAAAGGCCTGGCACTAAGCACAATCAAGGGACAGATATCAGCTCTGTCAGTGTGGTTTCAGAGGCCGCTGGCCACCCACTCGCTGGTAAAGACCTTCTTACAGGGGGTCTTGCGTATTAATCCTCCTGTCAAGTCACCAATTTGTCCATGGGACTTAAATCTTGTCCTGTCCACTCTACAGAAACAGCCTTTTGAGCCGTTGGCTGAGATTCCTTTACTCTTACTGACAAGAAAGTTGGTTTTCTTGGTCGCCATAGTTTCGGCCAGGAGAGTGTCAGAATTAGCAGCCTTATCGTGTAAGGAACCATATCTCGTTCTGCATAAGGACAGGGCAGTTCTCCGGCCCCATCCTTCCTTTCTACCAAAGGTTATATCCAAATTTCACTTGAACCAGGATTTGGTACTTCCATCCTTCTTTCCAAAACCTACATCTAGAAAGGAGGGGTTGCTGCATACCTTGGATATTGTCCGGGCCATGAAGGCCTATCTTAAAGCTACAGAAAAGATCCGGAAAACAGATGTGTTATTCGTTCTACCAGATGGCCCCAAGAAGGGGCAGGCAGCTGCAAAATCCACCATCTCGAGATGGATTAGACAATTAATCATTCAAGCCTACGGGTTGAAGAGGTTGCCTCCTCCGTTGTCGGTAAAGGCCCATTCTACCAGGGCCATGGGCGCCTCTTGGGCAGCACACCATCAGATCTCTATGGCTCAGATATGCAAGGCGGCAACGTGGTCATCAGTCCACACGTTTACAAGGTTTTATCAACTAGACGTGAGAAGAAATGCGGATGCTGCCTTTGGTCAGGCAGTACTACAGGCTGCAGTTTGAAATCCTCGGGATCAGAAACACCCTGGGTTATAAAAAAAAAAAAAAAAAAAAAAAGTTTTTTCTTGACTAAGTTGGAATTATTATTATGATTTGAGTTTATCTCTAAATTGAATCCTTCTGAGGGGCGTGTCCAAGATGGCGACGGGAGAGGACGTGTAGTGACCGAGCTCCCGCTCTGAGAATCCTTCCTGCATTGATCCCTGTGTGGATTCCGGGCCACCTTCTCACAAATCCTTCCCCTGTCTCCTAGGGAATGCGCCGGAATAGCAGGGGCTGTCGGACGCGCCGCAACACCGCCGCAGGACCTACCCCGCCGAAGTCCGGGCCTAAACACACGCCTGCCCCTCTCCGGCCTCCCCCTCCTGTCCACATGGCATCCCATCCGGACGTTCCGCGGGATGATGCGATCCAGGCCGGGTCGGCGGCCTTTGAGGCACTTATGGCGGCGATCTCCACCTGCCAATCAGCCCTAACAATCAAGATCGATCATGTCCAGGCGGACACAGCGCTCATACGCCGCGACCTGGATGCGTTCAGGGACCGCGTGGCGGAAGCAGAGAGACGGGTCTCGGACCTGGAGGACACCCAGAGGGACCATCACACTGACATCCAGTCCCTGAAGGCCAGGGTGAGGGTCCTGGAGCATAGAGCGGAAGACGCCGAGAACAGGAATCGCCGCAATAATCTCCGTGTCCTTGGCCTCCCGGAGGGGGCAGAAGGTACCGATCCTGTGGCCTTCATGGAGCAAATCCTTCCCACTATCCTCCCGGCCGCCCGGTTCTCCCACTACTTCTCTATTGAGAGGGCCCATCGCATCCCGGCGACCAGAGGCCCTGTAGGAGCGCCGCCGCGCACCTTTATTTTTAAATTCCTCCACTACCGCGACAGGGACACTCTTCTCAGAGCAGCGCGTCTGCAAGGAGATCTCAAATACCAGAACGCCAGGCTCCTGATTTTCCCAGACTACTCGGTGGAGACACAGCGCCAGCGCAAGTCCTTTGACCACGTCCGTGCCATGCTGAGAGAACGGGGGATCAAATACAGCATGCTCTTCCCTGCCAGGCTCAGAGTTCAAGATGGTGAGAGAATCCATTTTTTCACCTCCCCGAGAGATGCAGCGGCCTGGGCCGAATCCCTCCCTGGCTGAGAGTCCGGTGATTCACCCCTTCTTCAACTTTGACAACTGACTGTGAGTACACTATTCAGGGGTCCCCCCCTGGGGTATTGGGGGTTCATTAAGGTCCTGGCGGGCCCGCTGCAGATATGAGGCCTACTGACTGCCATCATCACAACACCCCTACCTGACTAACGCTGCGGAGGCATTCCCCCTTTGCTCCTGGGGGGTTGGGGGGGCCGGACCCCACCCTGTCACCTTGTTTGGCTGCCGCCTTTCCCCCCCCCGCCTGCATCTCCCCAGCAGCGGACCAGAAGCCATAGCTGATCCTCCTCCCCATCCCCCTTTACCACCCCCATGTCCCCTGTCCTGCAGACATGCCGAGGGGGGGCCCCCCCCCCTCCCATCTCCTCCCCCTGAAAGTTGACTCACACATGTCTTTCCCCCCTTTTTATTTTTATTTTTAGTTTTATTTTTTGACTCCCTGTTGGATGTCCTTGTTACTAGTACTCAAGAAATGCACCCCCGGGAATCCGGGTGATCCACACACCTCATCCTCCTCTGGATTCTCAGGACCACTAACTGTTTTGTTTACAGTAGCGGGTAACCGCTTGGACACTGCCCTCGTGTCCGGCCTTAGGGCTGGGGTTTGTTTTGGGATGCAAGTCCTCCTCCATGTTAGGGGGGGGGGGCGGGGTGGGGGGGTGGTTGGGAAGCCCGGTTGGCGCCCTGTTATGTTTGATTATGTTATACGTTATGACAGTACTGTTGATTTCTTGCATATTGATTGCTCTAGAGTTGGGCCGACGACTCTCCCTCGCCCCGGTGATGGGTCGGGTGATCGGTTGGAGGCTCCAGTGTAGCTCTACCCCTGTGGTTACCTGCCTAGTGGTCTGCAATGGCTGCTCTTGATGTCCTCTCCTGGAACACACGGGGCCTGAACTCCCCAGTCAAGAGGTCCCTAGTGTTCCAATTTATTAAAAAACATAGCCCGCATGTTTGTGTGTTACAGGAGACACATCTGATGGGTAGCAAAACCCTCAGCCTTAAAAGACCCTGGGTAGGTCACCACTACCATTCCACTTATTCTAACTATGCCAGAGGGGTTAGTGTTTTAGTGCTCAAATCCCTCCCCTTTAAGCTCCTTGATTTAGTTCTTGACCCCGATGGCAGATCTGTGTTGGTCCATGCTATGATCTACAATCTCCCCTGGGTACTGGTGGGCCTGTACCTGCCCCCTCCCGCCTCCCTGGCGGTCCTGGGAATACTCGCGGCCAAGTTGGCGCAGTTTCCCTGTGAAAATGTGGTCCTAATGGGTGACTTCAACCTAGTCCCAGACACTGGTATGGACAGGTTCACCCCATCGGGCACCACTCGCCAGGGACTGGCGGAATGGGCTGACACGTACGGGCTCACGGACGTTTGGCGCTGGAGGAACCCGGGGACTCGGGCCTTCACCTGCCACTCAGCCACCCATAAATCCTTCTCCCGAATTGACTTAGCATATGTGGGGACGCCAGTACTACCCCGGGTACGTGACATTACTATCCTCCCTCGCGGGATTTCGGACCACGCCCCACTCCTCCTCTCATTGACTTTGACGGACCCGGCCAGTAACCTCTGGCGGCTCTCCAGGTTCTGGATCTCGGATCCGGAGGTGGAGCCCAAAATTCACGACACTCTCCGGTCCTATTGGGCGGAAAACCCGGGTACGGCTGCGGAGAACACGGTGTGGGATGCCTTTAAGGCCTCCTCCCGGGGACACTATCAGTCCCTGATTGCGGGGGTTCGGAGGGAACGCAGGGCGGAACTCACCAGGGTGGAGGGGGAGGCGGTTAGACAGGAGGCCCTGTATGTCAACACCCGAGACCTGCAACACTACTCCTCCCTACAAGCCCTGACGCAACAGGCAGTCCTCCTCCGGACAGCCTTGACTCAGAAGAAGCTTCTTCATCAGACTCAGCGCATTTTCGAACAAGGGGAGCGGACGGGGAGGCTATTGGCCTGGCTGTCCAGGGAGCACTCAGGTGCCTCTGCTGTTGCCCAGGTGAGGGATGGGGAGGGAAACTTACACTCAACTCCGCAGGAAATCAACCGATGTTTTGCGGAGTATTACCAGCAACTGTACACCTCTAGAGTAGAATATCACCTCCCGAACCTAGTGGCCTATCTGGAGGAGGTGGACATCCCGGTCCTCACGTCCTCTGCGGCGCGTAAACTAGACGCGCCATTTCAGATCGAGGAGATACAAGCTGCCCTGAAAACGATGCAAGGGGGTAAGACGCCGGGCCCGGATGGGTTCCCGGTTGAATTTTACAAGACTTACGGAGAAGACCTGGCCCCCAGGCTGTTATCCTTGTTTGCGTCGGCCTCGGATCTGGGTGTACTCCCGGACTCGATGTGCGACGCGGTCATTGTGGTAATCCCCAAGGTCGGTAAAGATCCCACTTTATGCTCCTCATACCGTCCTATTTCCCTCCTCAATGTCGACGCAAAGCTCTTTGCGAAGATCCTTGCCAATAGGCTTAACACTGTTATTACAGCCCTGGTCCACCCAGACCAGACGGGCTTCATGCCGGGTCGGGGGACCGACATTAACCTTCGACGTCTACACACCCACCTCGCGGTGGCGGCCCCGGACGACGCAGGCGTGGTGGCCTCGCTCGACGCTGAGAAGGCCTTCGGTTTTGGGCCCCGGTTTTTATCCTGGATACAAATGCTGTATGCTCACCCAAGGGCACGTATCCGCACTAATGGGACCCTGTCGCCCCCCTTCTCCTTGGAGCGGGGGACTAGGCAGGGTTGCCCACTTTCCCCGGCTCTATTTGCCTTGGCCCTGGAGCCCCTGGCCGCGCACATCAGGCGCGACCCGGGGGTCAGAGGGATCAAGGTGGGACCCATAGAGGAGAAACTATCACTCTATGCCGATGACGCCCTCCTGTACCTGGCAGATGCGTCTGCCTCACTTGGTGAGGCACTGTCCCACTTTGAAAAATTTGCATCATTTTCGGGGGTGAAAATCAACTGGGACAAATCAGTGCTCCTTCCCCTCCACCCATCGCTCCCTCGCTCCGACTCACACACCTCCCTGCGCTGGGTGGACGAGTTCACGTATCTGGGGGTTAGAGTGGGCCTCGAGCCGAGGTCCTACATGGAGAAAAATGTTCTCCCGGCGTTAGAACACCTGTCCGGACGTTGTGCGGTCTGGCGTACACTTCCCCTTTCGCCGGTCGGACGGGGTAACCTCATAAAGATGGTGATACTCCCCAAGTTGCTCTATTTCTTTCGCCAGACCCCTGTCACTATCCCGAAATCCTTCTTCCGACGACTTGACAGCATAGTGACGGCGTTCATATGGGCGAACAGCCCTCCCCGGGTTGCCAGGCGCTTCCTCTATCTCCCCCTATCCCAGGGGGGTCTGGCCTTCCCAAACTTCCTTGCCTACTACTGGGCGGCGGTCCTGGTGACGGCCCGTTGGTGGTTTTCCCAGGCGCGTCGGAACCCAGCGGTGTCCCTCGAGGCGGCTATCCTAGGCTCGTACGCTGCTTTATCTAACCTTCTGTTTCGGGGGCGTAGGGCACATCCATCGGTCACGGGTCCTATGGCTACTGTGATTCAGGTGTGGCGGTCCTCCAGGGCGCGTATGCTGAAGCCCAATACTATATCCCCACACACCCCGATTTGGGGGAATCCCTTCCTTCCCCACCTGAACATGGTCCCTGACCCGGGGGTCTGGGCGCGGCGGGGCATCCTAGCCCTCCGGCATATTATGCCGGACGGGGTGGTGTTGTCCTTCCGAGACCTAGCCCTTCGCTACAGGCTTCCCCCCTCCCTGGGATTTAGATATGCACAATTGAGACACGCGCTTGCGGCCCAATTCCCGGATCCGGTTGCGCTCGAGTCGGACTCGGTCGAGCGCCTCCTGATCTCGGGTGTTATGGGGAAACCTCTCTCATCCCTTTACCTGCGATTTACGGTGGCGTATGACGCGGACACAGTGGGAATCCTGGCCAAATGGAACGCTGACATACCTGACCTGGACGAGGAGATCTGGGAGGAGTGCGTCTCTTCATTCCTCCCGTCCATGATTGCCTCTAGAGACCGATTTATCCAACTAAAATTTTTACACAGGGCCTATTACACCCCGCAGAGACTGGCGAGGATCTACCCCTCCAGGAGCTCCTTGTGCACTAGATGTTCGGGGGATACTGGGTCGTTCATTCATATGGTTTGGTCCTGTCCCAAATTGGACGCGTACTGGAGAGAGGTGGCGGATACTCTGTCGGACCGCTACGGGGTGGAGCTCACGATGGACCCGAAGTTGTTCCTCCTTAGCTACCTGGGTGAGATTGAATGTGACAGATATACCAAACTGGGCATCACCTTTGCCCTGTTCTACGCCAGGAGGGAAATCCTACTCCGTTGGCGGGGCACTGACCTCCCAACTGTGTCCTCCTGGCTGGGGACGATCAACAGAGTCCTCCCATTATACAGACTAACGTATGAAAGCAGAAACTGCCCGGCAAAATTTGACAAGATCTGGTCAAACTGGATAGATGCGTCTAGCTGAGTAATTGACGGGTCCCCTGTGGCGCATCCTATTTGTAAAGTGTGGTGGGTGGCTGTTCTCCCCCTCCCCCTCCCTCCTCACCTTCCCCTTACCCCCCCCCCCTCCCCCTCTCCTCCCTCCCCCCTCTCCTCGCTCCCCCCCCTCTCCTCGCTCACCCCCTTTCCTCGCCCCCTCCTTGGAGTCACCCCCCCCTCTGTTCCTCCCCCCCTCGTCCTCCCCTTTCTTGGGGGGCGGGGGTCGGCGGTGCTGGAGGGGTTGCCCTGATGGTTCTCCAGGGGACCTCACGAGTGGCGACTAATATTTATAACTATGGGGTAGAGTTGTCTGTGTCCCCTTAGCTTATGTATCACCGGCTATGTGTGTAATTTATGTTCTTTTTTTATATGCCCTGGTGCAATCACTTTGTTACCTCTGTTATCTATGTACTGTCATTGGTTTGTGTGTATGTTTGTTGTTTGTTTGAAAAAACAATAAAAACTTTTTCTGTTAAAAAAAAAAATTGAATCCTTCTTTGGAAGATGTCTCCCTCCCCTCATTAAAGCATTGCTTTCGGACATCCCACATAGTAATGAATATGCCGCTCTGTGTCCCGTGATGTACGAGAAAGAAAAAGGGATTTTTAAATACAGCTTACCTGTAAAATCCTTTTCTTGGAGTACATCACGGGACACAGAGCTCCCACCCCTCTTTTGGGTGACCATTTTGGGAGGCATACTGCTTGCTACAAAACTGAGGGACTCCCTCTAGGGGAGGGGGTTATATAGGGAGGGGACTTCCTGTTTGAGATTGCCAGTGTCCACACCTGAAGGTACTCCATATAACCCACATAGTAATGAATATGCCGCTCTGTGTCCCGTGATGTACTCCAAGAAAAGGATTTTACAGGTAAGCTGTATTTAAAAATCCCTTTTTTTTTCACCTCCATGTTTGACGATGGGGGTGGTGTTTTTGGGGTCATAGGTGGCATTACTCCTCCTCTAAACACAGTGAGTTGAGTTGATGCCAAAGAGCTTGATTTTGGTCTCATCTGACCACAACACTTTCACCCAGTTCTCCTCTGAATCATTCAGATATTCATTAGCAAACTTCAAACAGGCCTGCACAAGTGCTTCTATGAGCAGGAATTCAGTCCTTCACGGCGTAGTGTTACCAATTGTTTTCTTAATGACTTTGGTCCCAGCTGCCTTGAGATCATTGACAAGATTCTCCCGTGTTGTTCTGGGCTGATTCCTTACTGTTCTCATGATCATTAATACTCCATGAGGTGAGATTTTGCATGGAACCCCAAATTGAGGGAGATTGACAGCTATATTTCTTCCATTTGCGAATAGTCGCACTAACTGTGGTCACCCTCTCACCAAGCTACTTGGCGATGGTCTTGTAGCCAAATCCAGCCCGGTGTAGGTCTACAATCTTGTCCCTAACATCCTTGGACAGCTCTTTGGTCTTGGCCATGGTGGAGAGATTGGAATCTGATTGCTTCAAGCTAAGATTAGTAGCAGTCCCTAAGACCCCTTTCACACTGGAGCGTATTGCAGGCGCTATAGCGTTAAAAATAGCGCCTGCAATACGCCCTTAAAAATCTGTCCCCATTCATTCCAGTGTGGGGCTTTCACACTGGAGCGGTGCGCTAGCAGGATGGTAAAAAAAGTCCTGCTAGCCTCATCTTTGGAGCGGAGAAGGAGCGGTGTGTTTACCGCTCCTCCACTGCTGCCCATTGAAATCAATGGGATAGCGTGGATATACCGCCCGCAATGCACTGCTTTTCTCGGCCACTAGCGGGGGGTAAATGCGCCCCGCTAGTGGCCGAAATGCACCACAAATCTGCCCATAGCGTCGGCGGTAAAAATAGCAGCGTTTTAACGCCAACGCTATGGGCGGCACAGTATGAAAGGGCTCTTAAAGAGATTGCTCCTAATCTCAGCTCGTTGCCTGTATAGAAGACAACTGGGAGCCATAAATCTTGCTGATTGATAGGAGAGCAAATACTTATTTCACTCATTAAAATGCAAATCAATGTATAACTTTTTTGAAATGCATTTTTCTGGATATTTTTGTTTTGTCTCTCACTGTCAAAATAAACCTACCATAAAATTATAGACTGATCATTTCTTTGTCAATAGGCAAATGTACAAAATCAGCAGGGGATCAAATATTTTTTTCCTTCACTATTTTACAACCCTTTGGGTGAGCCTAGAGATGGTCATTATTTATTGGTGGCCTACCCTTGCTATAGGTAGCCAGCTGCTCCACTGTGCAGTTTAGAAGACTCATGTAAGAGTGCCAGTGATTTGCACCCCATATACATCTCTGAATTTTCTAAGTTGCTGTAAATGAACTGTTCTCATAATTCTTTCTAACGATGTTTCATTACATCCTAACGTATGCAGACTTATTACAGCTTTTACTTTAATATTTAGGACAGATTAATCTTTCATTACAATTACATTTTCAGCATGGGTAGTTGCTTGCAAGAACATTTTGAACCATGTCAGTGAAAGGGTAGAGAACGCATAATGTACAGACCAACGTCCTAACACAACACGTCTCATTCTGTGACCTTTCTGTCTGTCAGTGAGAAATCCAGACTGGCTGGCTGTGGTCGAGTGAACCATGCTTAAAGTGTATCTGAACCCAAGAGTAAAACTCTAATATATTCCAGCTACACCAGTCTTTGCATGCTGTGACTCTTTTTACTGTTGTTAATTATTTTTTCCCGATTTCTGAGCTGGTGGTCTCACTAGTAGCAAACGTACTCTTCCAGGGAGAAGACGCACACTCTCTAAACCAGGGGTGCCCAAACTTTTGAAGAGCGAGGGCCACTTAACTAACTTGGTAGCCAGTCGAGGGCCACAATGAGCGGAGCAGGCAGGTGACAGGTCACAGCTATGCTATGGCCCTCCGATCCGCCTAGACAAAAGGGTATGAACTCCCTTCTGTTATTCAGATTGGAGGTAGGTGGGCGTAAACAGACATGTGTCGCTCTGTAGAGGTGAATTGAGGGTCCCATTTGGTCGGGCTGATCTTGTGAGAAGGGCCTAAGACTGGTAGACGAAGCATCGGCTTATGGGGCTCTGCTCCGCAGCTGCTTTCTTCCTCTACCACCAGCTTTATTCACAACACTGATGCTGTGGTATGGGGGGTCGGCAACACGCGATCTGGGCTTGCCAACCCACCATTCCAGAGCAGGAGGTCGCGGGCCCCATCAGAGGGCTCCGCGGGCCACATGTGGCCCCCCGGGCCACTGGTTGGCCACCCCTGCTCTAAACTGTATGTATGGAGGTGCAGCGTTGCTTCCCCAGGAAAGGAAATGTGTCGGAGGCACAGAATATCTCTCCCTATCCTCATCTTCATAAAATAGCAGGGAGCTGAAGGGCTGACAATAGTTCTAGCTAAAAATAGTGGAACTTCCAATCCCACTGGATTTCTAGCAGGGTTTTTGCTTTTATAAAACAAAATTCTATACCCGACCCCCTTGCCCCTTTACCCCCCCCCCCCCCACCCAGTAGCTGGTGCTACACATGCCAGCGGCTTCACTTTATGAGACTGATCTCTAAAGGAATCCAACTAAAACAGCAGAGGGCGCCAGAATAAGTGAAGTAGTATAAAATAGTTATTATAAAAAGACAATGAGCAGGTCACTGGTTCCTGGCATAAAATAGGTATAGCTCCATCTCTAAGTAGACTGCTTGAGTGTCCTCCCACTCAGTAAATGATAGGAACACTTTCCTAAACCCCAGCTGGATGGTCTTCCCCTGTAAAAAGGGACCAGGAAGTCCCAGGAACCATGCTTGAACCCATAGAGGAACCACGCTTGAACCCATAGAGACACAAGACCACATGGGAGGTCATTGCCAGCAGAACCGGAAACAGATGGGTGTGGTCTTTTTATAACACTGTTTTATACTACTGCTCTTATTCTGGCGCACTCTGCTGTTTTATTTGTATTTCCCATAGTTGGTATAAAAGGTAAGAAGGACAGCTATCTCCACCATCACTCTCGCATGCTGGGCTAATTAGCAGATTCCCATTGGGTCTTATGACTCTCAATAGCCAGGAGCCGCAGGTGTCACATGTACATTAGATGGAATGTACAGAGTATGTATTTTTTTCATTGTAGAGAATTGACTGCATAGGCCCATTCCGAACATCATACTGAAGAGTACATGGGCATGCCCATGGTGATGCTGTGGTCAAAATTATAGCAGATTAGATGCAATGCATGTGGCCTATTTGGACAGGCAAGAAGCTGGGAATATGTAACTGTTTTGTCTTGCCTTTGGGAACAGGTAGATATTATTGGTGCCTTAGCTATTTTCTTAGGGATTGTGTCAAACTTCATAGCTTATATGCCATTCCCATCATAAGCATGTACTTGGATTTACATTTTGAAATACATTTTTATCATTTTAAATTTTGAAATACATTTTATAATTTCAGGATATTTACTGGATCCACAAGACTGGATGGAAATGCTATAGGTAAGACAAGTTTGTTTATATTTTACGTCTTCTTTCTGTCTGCATTTTTCTTTAAATCTCATGCCATTCTGTGCTTGCAGTGGATTTTGTACGCTGGCTGTGTGCCGTCTCAATGGACGAGTTGGTGTCTCCAACACACCCGCGAATGTTTAGCTTACAGAAAATAGTAGAGATCTCTTATTACAACATGGGTCGTATCCGACTTCAGTGGTCCAGGATATGGGAGGTTATCGGAGATCATTTTAATAAGGTATGCTTGGCTTTCCACACCGATTGTAATGTCTTACATACCTGGCAGGTCTTTTGTATTCTATACAACTGTTTCTATGTTGGTCATTTTGTCATGCATCTGAGTTTGGTGAAGGGCGGTGCTTACTCAAGACGAATACCAGATTTTTTTTTTCTGTCTTAAAGTGTAAATCCTAAAACTTTTTTCCTCGGTTTATATAGAGTGGGGAAGGGGTCGAACCAGGCAGATTTGTACGGCTATCTAGGGCTCTGTTTGCCACATTTGACAGGCGATGAGGATGGCTTTATATCACCTATTTACCGCCTGATTTAACCAGGCCCTAGTGCGCCACAACCATGTGCTTTGCTTGTGGTTGTGGCATAATTGCAGAGTGGCCCCATTCACTTAAATGGGTTGCGTTTTTCCGAAAGCAAAAAACAGAGTATAATTCCAAAGCAAAGAATCGCGGCACGTGTTCAATACCAGCCGCTGCCTTTGCAGCTAAAGGGGGCAGCTGGGGATAGTAAAAGCGTGGGTCGAACTAATAGGGTCACCATTTATTTATTCTATGAAAGAAGAAGCTTTGGATATCTTAAAGGATGCACATAGCATTTTAACAAGTTGAATTTGAATGTATTGGGTATATATACAGTATATATAACATGTACATTACTGGTAGTTTTAGAAAATCAAAACAAGCTTTACGATTGAACTACCTTTTAATAAAGTCTTTGCTATGTTTTCTTCCTAGGTTGGTTGCAACCCTAATGAAGATGTTGCAATCTTTGCAGTAGATTCTTTGAGACAGCTGTCTATGAAATTTTTAGAAAAAGGGGAGCTTGCAAATTTCCGCTTCCAAAAAGATTTCTTAAGGCCATTTGAACACATCATGAAGAAGAACAGGTAGGTGATTCTGTATATGTGTGCAAGTGTATATGTGTGTGTGCTTTTTTTTATTTTTTATTATTCAGGTATAAAGGTGGGCTACATTGGTGGTCTGTGTGTAGCTGGGGGTACATTAGGGGAACAGTTAAATTTTGGGTACTAAATGCAGTGATGTATCGCAAGCAAACTGTGTATTAGGTATACATTGTACATTGGTGTATTGGTGCATTGGAGTACATGCACTGTTAAAGTGATTATAAACCTTTGTTTTGTTTTAACCCAAAATAAACGTGTCATACTTGCCTGCTCTGTGCAATGGTTTTGCACAGAGCAGCCCCGATCCTCCTTTTTTTTTGGTTGTCCCCTGCCAGCGCTCCTGGTTCCTCCTCTTTGGCGAGTGCCCCAAAGGAAAGCCACTTTCCCTGAGTGCACCCATGCATGTGCTGGCTCCCGAGCTGCCCAGTCTTTGTCTATGGACAAAGGCGGGTGACTCGGACCCATCCTATAACCCCCCTGCCCCCCGCTCCCTCGTCACAGCATTTTATTGGCAGCAGTGGGAGCCAATGGCTGCAGGTGCTCTCAATCTGCAAATTGAGGTGGGAGGCAGCAGCAAGAGCCATTGCTTTCGTGCACATTGCTGGATCAGATCGGGCTCGAGTAAGATTGGGGGGGGGGGGGTGTCTCCTGTAGTACAGAATTGTATTTTATTTTTTTAGCCTTAAGACATAGTATACATTTAGGTAAAAAGCCTTGGGGCTTTCTAACCACTTTAAAGCGGAGTTCCACCCAAAAATGGAACTTCCGCTAATCTCACTCCTCACCCCCTTACATGCCACATTTGGCATGTAAATTTTTTTGGGGGGGAGTGGGGGCTTCAGGAGGAGTGAGTACATATAGTATTGTGAAAGTGGTTATATTAGTTTAGGTAACTCTTGATAACTTTCTGGAAATGTGTGATGGCGCACACTGTAACTGTGACCGTGTCACCTTCCTCATGTAACGCTTGTGCTATGTTTGTAAAAAAGGTCTCCCACCATCCGGGACATGGTCGTCCGCTGCATTGCACAGATGGTAAACTCCCAAGCTGCTAACATTCGCTCAGGCTGGAAGAACATATTCTCAGTTTTTCACTTGGCTGCCTCCGACCAGGATGAGAGCATAGTGGAGCTGGCATTTCAGACCACTGGGCACATAGTCAGTAAGTATTTGTACAACACATGCACTGAGCTAGCTATGCATATGCTGCTTAGAATATTCCTAACACGTTAAATTTAAAGCAAATTCTTAGGTTCTTAGCTACAAGAAATTGTCATCGGACAATTAAACCATTAGTCGTCTTCTAATTACAGTATTTTTTTTGTCAAAACTGTAGAACCAAGGCAAAATCATAAGGTGGTCACACATGTTTGAAGACTGTGGCATGGCATTTTCCAGCTTAGTAAAAAATGCATGAACATGAGAAAGTCTATTGCTTTCAATATAATTTTTATTCCAATGTGTTAATTGGAGAAAATCCTTGCCAGTTTGTTTTTTAAAAGACGTTCAAATAGTCTTTTAAAATCCAATAAACCTGAAATTTAACCACTTTAGCTCACGTACTGTATCTGCATATCCCTTAAGGACCAAAAAATTTTTTATGCAAACTTGCCAATATTGTCTTGCAGCATTTCGTTTTATTTATTTTTCTATAATTTATCCTATTTATAATGACAATTCTATTACAAGCAGCAATTATATTACATAGCGTGGCAACGTTTTTTACAAATAAAATAAAGGTGCTTTTTCCCAATGTTGCCTATTTTTTTTAATGCGTCACCAAAACTATGAAGGCATAAAATAAATGATAGAAACGAAAGCTGGATATGAATGGAAAAAAATGGCACCGCGATAATAGCTATGTGGAGGAAAAACATAAATCTTAACTAAAGGCAAAAAGTGTCTTTTTAACTCGTCTTTTTAGTTAGACTGGTGAGCGATTATAATCACAGTCAAGTGTTTTTTTTTTTTATTATTGTGGTCTGTGTCACCACTGGGGAGATTCACACTAATTATCACCAGTGTCACCGGGAATGAAAGAGAGGGTATATACAACATTTTAAATTGCCATCAGAGCAGGATTAGAGTGAAAATCTTTCAATGAGAACACTTGTTCCTGGGATAACGGTCTAAGATGGCATAGCCCTCACCCTGGAAATATGTACTTATACTTCCTGTTGCATCTACAGGACAAGAAGTGAAGGAAAGTCCCCCTATTGAGAGATTAAGTGAGAAAGTGGTAGAACTGGCAATATTACTCATGAAAAAAATATTTGGATGACTTTTAATTTTTTTAGGCCATTCGTGTTATATTTGACACATGTCTTACTAAAATAGACTTGATAACCAATATGTTATGTCTGAATTAAGTTGTAAGAAATATTTGCATCCTGTCGCTCTGTTCTTTGTTACAGCACTGGTTTTTGAGAAGCATTTTCCAGCCACCATTGATTCTTTTCAGGATGCAGTGAAATGTTTGTCTGAATTTGCCTGTAATGCAGCATTCCCAGATACCAGCATGGAAGCCATACGTCTCATCCGCCATTGTGCAAAATATGTGTCTGACCGGCCTCAGGTATGGTTTCCTCTGTGTAATTTGTCATGTTTCTTTACATCAATGGGATTCCATGATGATGAAAGCTGCTTTAAAAAATATTCAAAATTGCTCCATCATTATAAATGCTGCTATTGTTTATCACTGGTAGATTAACAGAAGCAAAGCAAGTAGAACATTAACCACTTGCCTACTGTGCACCTACACCCCCTTCCTGCCCAGACGAAATTTAAGCTTCCGGCACTGCGTCGCTTTAAATGACAATTGCGCGGTCGTGCAACGTGGCTCCCAAACAAAATTGGCGTCCTTTTTTTCCCACAAATAGAGCTTTCTTTTGGTGGTATTTGATCACCTCTGCGGTTTTTATTTTTTGCGCTATAAACAAAAATAGAGCGTCAATTTTGAAAAAAATGCAATATTTTTTACTTTTTGCTATAATAAATAACCCCAAAAATATATATAAAAAAAAATGTTTACCTCAGTTTAGGCCGATACGTATTCTTCTACATATTTTTGGTAAAAAAAAAAAAAAAAAAATTAGCGTTTATCGATTGGTTTGCGCAAAATTTATAGTGATTACAAAATAGGGGATAGTTTATGGCATTTTTTTTTTTTACTATTAATGGCGGCGATCTGCGATTTTTTTATTGGGACTGCGACGTTATGGCGGACACTTTGGACACTTTTGTGACATTTTTGGGACCATTTACATTTATACAGTGAACAATGCTATAAATATGCATTGATTACTGTATAAATGTGACTGGAAGTGAAGGGGTTAACCACTAGGGGGCAGGGAAGGGGTTAAATGTGTGTCCTATGAGTGTTCTAACTGTAGGGGGAGGGGGGGTGACTGGGGGAGGTGACCGATTGTGTCCCTATGTACAAGGGACACAACCGCTCTCCTCTCTCCCTGACAGGGACGTGCAGCTCTGTGTTTACATACAGAGCTCCACGTCCCCGCTCAGTTACTGAGCAATCGCGTGTGCCCGGCGGCGATCGTTGCCGCCGGGCACTCGCACGGGATACCCGCAGAGTGGCGGGTGCGCGCCGCCGTCGGCGCGCGCGCTCCCGCCCGCGGCTTTAAAGGGACATCACGTCATATGACGTGATGTCAGAACAATGGAGTCCTCCGCCCGCCGTCATTTGACGGTGGGCGGTGGACAGGTGGTTAACTTCCCTTGCATTCTCACCCCCTCCCTATTTTATATTTGAATATTATAATTTTTTATTAAATTTGAGTTTTTGTGCTGCAGTGTCTCTGCAAGAATGATGTGCCAGGCGGGACTTGTAGTTACAAAAAAAAGAAAACCCATATTTTTCTTTTAAGATTCATACTAGGGTTGCACCAATGCCGATACCGAGCATTTGCAGGAGTACTTGTACTTGTGCAAATGCTCCGATGCTTGACCGATACTTAGGCAGCCTCAGGGGTGATTGGTGCGGCGGTGGGGGGAGTTACGAGCACTGATCTCCCTGTATAGCTTTTCTGTCAGGGAGATCGGTGCTGTTAACTGCCCCCACGCCACATCGATCACCCCCGGCTGTCCTCTTCTGTGCTCCCTGTGTCCTCCTCTGGGTCCCCCTGCATCCTCCCTGGCTCTCTGTGTCCTCCTCCGGGTCCCGATCCATTTATCTTCCAGGTACCCCTCTGTGTAATCCTCCGGGTCCCCCTGCGTGCTTTACGGCTCCTCCTTCGGTTCGCCTCTTCTCAGGTCATTCTTTGCTGCTCCTAGCCCCTCCCTCATTTGAGCGCCCTTCAGCCAGCAGCTTGCTACAGAGGGCACCCAAGCCGAGTCAGAGCTCGGTGTATCCATTCAGACACAGAGCCCCGACCTGGCCCCACCCCCTCTCTCCCCTGATTGGCTGACTGACTTTGACAGCCGTGGGAGACAACAGCGCTGCTGCTCTGTCTCTGTCAATCAGGAGGAGTGTACTGGATGGATAAGGGGATCTTTTTTTTTTTACGTTTTTTTTTTTTTTTATCGTAATGCATAGAATGCATTAAGATAAAACAACACCTGCCTTTACAAAAATTGTCAGTAAAGAATCGTTATTGGCTGGTACTTAAACGTATCAGTACTTGTACTCGGTCTTAAAGTGGTATCGGTGCAACCCTAATTCATACTTACCTAGGTGGATGCAGCTTCGCTCCCCCAGCGCCTCTACACTAAGAACCGAGCGATCCAACACAGTTGAACGCTTGGTTCTCACAGCTACGTGAGCAGAGAGCTGCAGACTGTCAGTCACAGCTCTCCGTTCTGCCCCCTTATCACTCACTGGAGTACTGGGCTGTGGAGGGGATGGGGGCGCCCAGCTGAGCCGGGTGTAGGTCCAGGGATCTGGTGGATACCGACTCCATGGTCGTGATGACGCGGAGCCTAGACCGACTCCTGTGATGTCGGCAAAGAGCGGACTTCAGCCTGCTTTCTGCTAAAAATGGGTCACAGGAGTGAAAACGAGAAGCCCAGCCAAATGAGCGTTGGCTGTACATCTCCTTTAATTCATTCACAAACTTCTGTGAATTAACCCCATACCCACTTTCATGGGGGACTCTGGGCGTGAGGGGATGTAGTGCTTAGGAACATGTTCCGAACAGTAAACATGCAACATTTTCCTAAAAGTGAACTTGGCCTTTAAACAATGCTTATTCTTGCTTGACTGGATTGAGAATGAAAGAGTGCCTAAAACATTTGCCTTTCTTGGAGAAGATTCTGCTCTCATAATCTAAGGTTTGTGATCCCTGCTGAAAGTCAGGACCGGCCTTCAACAGACAACTCATGACTAATTGCAGTCAACACTTGAGTGAACCTAGAGCATAATTTCTTTGAAAAAGCAAAGTATTTTAGCCCTTGTGTTGCTCATTTGTTCACAAAGCATTATAAAAAGCTATAGTTCATAGGATTACTAGTTAGTGAGTTCACAGTATGAATTCTTGCAGATCTGCTTCTATCTGATAGAAGAATATATGTGTTTTTTTGCAGGCATTCAAGGAGTATACAAGCGATGATATGAATGTAGCTCCTGAGGACCGTGTCTGGGTGAGAGGTTGGTTCCCCATTCTGTTTGAGTTGTCCTGCATCATCAACAGATGCAAATTAGATGTAAGAACCAGGTAACAATCAGTATTTGTATTTCAGTTTTAAGGTATTTTATAGTATTGCATTTGTGTATTTCTTCTAACATGTTGAGCATCTTTTTTCATTTGGACATTTGGATTGATGCCAGGCACATTATATCTTAGGAACCTGTCAAATTTCTGTTCATGTCATTGGCAAAAGTGAAATTATTATGTGGAAGAAGCTACTGCTTTTTCACGTTCCTTATACAATCAGTCTAAATAGGCTTTTTTTATACTACCTATCTGAGCAGAATCTGCACAATTTAAATATGAATAGAATAGGGTCGCACATCTTATATCAAAGTACTTACATTAAGAATTCTTTGTATTATTCCTTAGCAGCCAGTCTGATCTAACCCTGCATGGGGAAATATTAGGCAGATTGGCCAATGTAGGGCAAAACAGGCAGTAGAATAAGTCCATGGCACATTGCCATTTGTTAGATAATTAAGATTCATTAACATTGATTGCTATGAGGTGCCACACGTTACGTATTGTACTTTGCTTTAAAGCATATGTAAGGGCAAAAAAAAGTCTGTGAATCTCTGAAATGCATGTACATTGCCTTATGTGAAATCTTAATTAAGACCCTGCAAGCATTAAAAATACCCGTTGCTAGAAGGCCTTTCAGTACCGAAGTTCTGTTGTGGACTGGCAACACACAGCATTTTTGTGGACTGAGTGGTATCAGTCCTACCCAGTGAGGAGAATTTACTAATACTGGATCATGCAAAATCAGGTGCAGCTCTGCAGAGAAACCAATCGGCATACAGGTTTTAGCCTAGATTTACACTGAACTCGCAGGATTTCAAACCAGCAATACAGTCCGACTTCAGGGGAGATTTGACAGACATCTGTGCGTGTACATGCACATACATGTATTCAAATCACCTCAAAGTCACCAAAAGTAGTACAGGAACTACTTTTGGCAATCGATGCCGTGTTGCAACGGTTCAGACGGTACTATTTCTGACAATAGCCGCTGATTTGGCATGCGATTTGACATGTCAAATCACATGCCAAATAGGCCCAATGTGAAGGCTGGGTTCACACTATACTACACTACAGCAGTACTACTTTCATCCTACTTTTCTCTGCAACATCTGTCCTACGTTGGTACTACATTGGTCCTACATCCATCCTACTTTCATGAACAGGATACTACTTTGAACTCACTTTGTGATAGTCTGACTTGTTTTTGACCAATCAAAACAATCCCAGAGTGAGATAAATTCCTTCTACTGCTGCTGTAATCACATGTCGGATGTCAAAAGTCGGATGGTTAGGACAAGGCTCCTACTTTGGTCCGACTTCAATGATATTCAATGGGCTGAAGTAGGATCAATGTAGGACCAAAGTAGTACAGGGAGCATTTTCAAAGTCGGGCCGACTTGTGTAGGACCAGTTAAGACAGCTCTCATAGGGAAACATTGATTTCTTTCTCGTACATCACGAGACACAGAGCGGCATATTCATTACTATATGGGTTATATGGAGTACCTTCAGGTGTGGACACTGGCAATCTCAAACAGGAAGTCCCCTCCCTATATAACCCCCTCCCCTAGAGGGAGTCCCTCAGTTTTTTCGCCAGTGTCTTAGGTGTTGGTCACGGAATAGCTTTGCTCTACATCCTTGGGATTAAGGGCGGGCTAACCGGATCTGTCCAAGGAGCCTCAGTGCCAAAGTGGACAGTACCCGGGCCCCAAGCCGTGGGGTTTTGCCTATAATGCTCCTCTTTGGAGGGCTGGACCCTGGGCCCAGGACTTGGAGTTCGTAAAGACCATAAGTTCCTGTTTGCCAGGGTGCTATATAGGTCCAGGATAGTGGGTACCTTCATAGGACCCCAGGGCCTGAAGGTCTATTACGCTACCCACGGAGATGGGAGAAGATTGGATCGTTTTGCTAGACAAACATCCTGCAGCATGGAGCAGGTAAGAGGGGAGCCTGCGGGACTTGGTTCGACAGCAGGCTCTCCGGGGTAACCTAAAAGGGGGGTAGCCTAAGTATGCTCTGCATTGGCAACCTTGCTCACTATGTCTGAGAAGACAGGATGATCCCATTTCCCCCATCACTAGGTTCCCCTGTCTAAGAATGTGTTTGCTAGCTACCTGCTGCTTTCTTCCTAGGGCTAGTAAGGATCCCTATGGGGCCTTTTGGAGAGTCCTACCTGGCCGGGGGTTTGATTCTGCCGCCTGGTACTGCAGTCCTGGGTCTCCAGCAGCGCGGCTCCTCCATGTTCTTCCTGCTTCGGCATACGCACGCGTGCGCGCGCACGTCTTATAGACGTTTTTCGCGCCGTTCGGAGGGGAGGGCGGGGGGGTGGGGGGCGTGCCTGCAGCATCATCAGGGGCGCGCCTTGTGCTGTTATAGATCAGCAGGCCTTAGTCAGTGCTCAGTCTGAGACTGATCTCAAAGGGAGAGGACGCAGAGCGGCAGAACAGTGACTCCCGGTGGCGGAAGAAGGGTAGTACATGCTGGACTTTGTTCCAATGCCTTTCTGTTAAGCCAATAAATCCCCCTTTTTTGCAACAGGTTGGAGGCTGGCAAACTAAGTTTGGCGTCGCTGTATGTTTTGAAAAAAAAGAGAAAGAGACTTGTATATTTAAAAAAAAAAAAAAAAACATACGGGGCCCCATCAGTTTTTGGGCATTAGTGATCTATTGTCCCCTAAGCTCTAGTTTTGTACTCCTGGCCACTACAGTCTGTTGTTGTTGGCGGAGTCCCTCGATTTTGTATTATGGCTTCCAAAGGTTCGGGGTCAAAGGGTACAAAAAAGACCAAAAAACAAAGGGGTTCCCCCTCTGATTCTGATGATATGCCGATACTTTCCCCGCAGCTTATTCCCATAAAGGTCGCCTTGGATGAGCCATTAGGGGGGTCTGGTGCGGAGGCTGGCCAAGATCAGTCCAGCCCTGTGTTTATCACCGAGGAGATGCTAGCTGTATCCCTAGGGGGGCTAGAAGAGAGAATAGCAGCATTGATCGCTAGAGCTATTCCTGGCAAGAAACGGGTTAGATCCCCATCACCAAGAGGTGTATCCTCAGATGCTGAAATTCTCTCTCCGGAGGAATTGGAATCGCAGGAGGATCAACTAGACCTGAACCAAGAGGGTTCAGGGGTTGAGGGATCTACCTCTGAGGAACCATTTTCTGACTCCCAGACAGAGACTGTGGGTACAGTCTTTGACGGACATGGTCCGCTCGGCATTTAATTTACCATTGCCAGAGCCTCAGGTTCCTGCGGTATCCTCTCTGGGCTCTTTGAAAGCTCCTTTAAGCAACGCAGTTTTTCCGGTCCATCCTCTCTTGGAGGAATTGATCTTTCGGGATTGGGTACGGCCGGACAGGATTTTTCTGCCACCGAAGAGATTTGCGGTCAGTTACCCTATGGAGGAAAAATTCTCCAAGAGGTGGAAGCTCCCAGTGGTGGATGCAGCCATCTCATGTGTGAATAAATCACTAACTTGCCCGGTGGAAAACATACAAATGTTTAAAGATCCGGTTGATAAACGGTTAGAGACACTTTTAAAAGCATCCTTTGCTACGGCAGGAGCAGTGGTACAGCCAGCTGTGGCTGCAATTGGAGTTTGTCAGGCGTTAAAGGACCAGACAAAAGAAATGCTAAAAGACATGCCTACCCAACAGGCAGAAGAGTTTTCTGACATTCCCAGAGCTCTGTGTTTTGCGGTAGATGCTATAAAGGATTCCATCCAGCAGGCCTCTCGTTTATCACTATTTTTGGTGCACATGAGAAGGCTCTTATGGTTGAAGAACTGGGCGGCGGAGCCCCCATGCAAAAAGCTTCTGGCAGGGTTTCCCTTCCATGGAGGACGACTCTTCGGGGAGGATCTGGATAAATACATTCAGACTATTTCAAGTGGCAAAAGTACCCTTTTACCGGTCAAAAAGACATTCCGGGTTCCTACATTTAAGAGGCAGCTCTTTCCTGTCTCAGGGCCCTCAAATTCCAGGCAGTATCGACGGCCGCCTGCACGATCCAACGTTAACAGTAGATCGCAGGGACAGGCCCCTGGGGGTAAGAGACCATGGTATCGCAAGCCGACAAAGCCAGCCCCTAAGTCTGCCTTATGAAGGGGCGCCCCCACTCTCGCGGGTGGGGGGAAGGCTTTGTTTCTTCTCAGAAGTTTGGGAAGCCAAGATCCCCGACAAATGGGTCCGGGCGTCTGTAACCACAGGCTACAGACTGGAGTTTCTAAACTTTCCTCCGCCTCATTTTCAAGAGTCAAGGCTACCAAAGGATCCAGCAAAGAAGGCCTCGATGCTGGCAGCTTTGGATCACCTGCTTTGCCAGGACGTAATAATAGAGGTGCCAGCCCAAGAGCAAGGGCTAGGTTTCTATTCCAATCTCTTTGTCATACCAAAGCCCAACGGCGATGTCAGGCCAATCTTGGGCCTAAAGAGTTTAAACGGTTACCTAAGGGTTCGTTCCTTCCGGATGGAATCCATCCGGTCAGCAGTCGCCACGCTCCAGAGGGACGATTTTCTGGCTTCCATAGACATAAAGGATGCTTACCTTCATGTACCAATCTTTCAGTCGCATCAAAGATTTTTACGCTTCGCGGTGGGGCAGCTACACTTCCAATTCAGGGCGCTCCCCTTCGGGCTAGCCACGGCCCCCCGGGTATTCACGAAGATCCTAGCCCCAGTTTTAGCCAATCTAAGGATCCAAGGGGTCACAGTCCTAGCATACTTGGACGACCTTTTAATCATAGATCACTCACGGCCGTGTCTGCAACAGGCAGTAAACCTCACGGTTCAGTACCTCGAAGGGTTCGGCTGGGTCCTAAACCGGGAAAAGTCAGCGTTCCAGCCTACAAAGCAGTTGGAATACCTCGGCATGAGTTTAGACACAGAACAGCAAAGGGTGTTCCTGCCCCTTGTAAAGATCGAGGCTATCAAGGGGTTGGTTCAGTTGGTTCTAAGCAAGAAAAAACCAACTATTCGCCTGTGTATGCGATTACTAGGCAAGCTAGTGGCCACGTTCGAGGCAGTACCATACGCTCAGATCCACACTCGCGTCCTACAGGCAGCCATTCTAGCAGCCTGGGGCAAGAGAGCACATGCCTTGGAGTCCCCTTTGACGCTATCATCAAGGGTCCGACAAAGCCTGGCCTGGTGGTTGAACCCTCAGAATCTTCTAAAGGGAAGGTCTTTCAGCCCCGTTGTCTGGAAGGTAGTTACCACAGACGCCAGCCTGGCAGGCTGGGGGCGGTCTTGGAGGGGTTCTCTCGCCAGGGAACTTGGGTGGAAACAGAGAGGCAGCTCCCCATCAATATCTTGGAGATCAGAGCTGCTCGCCTAGCCCTCCTGGCATGGACCTCCAGATTACAGGGGTCCCCGGTGAGAATCCAGTCAGACAATGCCACAGCGGTGGCATACATAAACCACCAAGGGGGAACCAGGAGTCAGGCCGCTCAAAGGGAGGTGAGCTTGATTTTTCAGTGGGCAGAGGTTCATGTACCCTGCATTTCGGCGATATTCATTCCCGGAGTGGACAACCTGCAGGCAGACTTCTTAAGTCGCCAGATTCTGTCGCCAGGGGAGTGGTCTCTGCATCCCCAGGTCTTTCAGACAATCTGCCAGAAGTGGGGAATGCCAGACGTAGATATAATGGCATCCAGGTTCAACAAGAAACTAGACAGGTTCGTGTCTCGAGCGAGGGACCCTATGGCCTGCGGAACCGATGCGTTGGTTTGCCCTTGGCATCAATTCAAACTTTCTATATGCATTCCCTCCGCTACAGTTACTTCCTCGCCTGTTGCGCAGGATCAGAGTGGAGCACAAGCCAGTCATTCTAGTAGCTCCGGCTTGGCCCCGGAGGACATGGTACTCACTAGTCCTGAAGATGGCAGTGGGAGACCCTTGGACTCTTCCTCTACGACCAGACCTACTCTCACAAGGTCCGATCCTCCACCCTACATTACAGCGTCTAAATTTGACGGCCTGGAGGCTGAATCCCTGATTCTCAGGGGTAGAGGCCTGTCTAGGCAGGTAATTCCTACCCTGATTAGGGCTAGAAAGCCGGCCTCCAGGGTGATTTATTACAGGGTGTGGAGGAACTACGTAGGCTGGTGTGAATCCAAAAGATGGATTTCCCGCAAATATACCATTGATAGGGTGTTAAGTTTTCTCCAGCTAGGAGTGGATAAAGGCCTGGCATTAAGCACAATCAAGGGACAGATTTCAGCTCTGTCAGTGTGGTTTCAGAGGCCGCTGGCCACCCACTCGCTGGTAAAGACCTTCATACAGGGGGTCTTGCGTATTAATCCTCCGGTCAAGTCACCGATTTGTCCATGGGACTTAAATCTTGTCCTGTCCACTCTACAGAAACAACCCTTTGAGCCGTTGGCTGAGATTCCTTTAGTTTTACTGACAAGAAAGTTGGTATTCTTGGTCGCCATAGTTTCGGCCAGGAGAGTGTCAGAGTTAGCAGCCTTGTCGTGTAAGGAACCATATCTCGTTCTACATAAGGACAGGGCAGTTCTCCGGCCCCATCCTTCCTTTCTACCAAAGGTTATATCCAATTTTCACTTGAACCAGGATTTGGTACTTCCATCCTTCTTTCCAAAACCCACATCTAGAAAGGAGGGGTTGCTGCATACCTTGGATATTGTCCGGGCCATGAAGGCCTATCTTAAAGCTACAGAAAAGATCCGGAAAACAGATGTGTTGTTCGTCCTACCAGATGGCCCCAAGAAGGGGCAGGCAGCTGCAAAATCCACCATCTCGAGATGGATTAGACAATTAATCATTCAGGCCTACGGTTTGAAGAGGTTGCCTCCTCCTTTGTCGGTAAAGGCCCATTCTACCAGGGCCATGGGCGCCTCCTGGGCAGCACACCATCAGATCTCTATGGCTCAGATATGCAAGGCGGCGACGTGGTCATCAGTCCACACGTTTACAAAGTTTTATCAACTAGACGTGAGAAGGAATGCGGATTCAGCCTTTGGACAGGCAGTACTACAGGCTGCAGTTTAAGATCCTCGGGATCAGGGGCACCCTTGGTTGTAAAAAAGAAAAAAAAAAAAAAAAAAAGTTTTTTCTTGACTAAGTTGGATTTATTATTGTTATTTGAGTATACCTCTAAATTGAATCTCGTTTGAGAAGATGTCTCCCTCCCCTAATTAAAGCATTGCTTTCGGACATCCCATATAGTAATGAATATGCCGCTCTGTGTCCCGTGATGTACGAGAAAGAAAAAGGGATTTTTAAATACAGCTTACCTGTAAAATCCTTTTCTTGGAGTACATCACGGGACACAGAGCTCCCACCCCTCTTTTGGGGAACATTTTTGGGAGGCATACTGCTTGCTACAAAACTGAGGGACTCCCTCTAGGGGAGGGGGTTATATAGGGAGGGGACTTCCTGTTTGAGATTGCCAGTGTCCACACCTGAAGGTACTCCATATAACCCATATAGTAATGAATATGCCGCTCTGTGTCCCGTGATGTACTCCAAGAAAAGGATTTTACAGGTAAGCTGTATTTAAAAATCCCTTTTTTCACACGTCATGCTACATGAGCTCCCAATGTAGGAGCGTTGTCGGAACAAGTGTGAACCCAGCCTAATTGTCAAAGCTTAATTGAACAAGCTGAAGTTAGCTGATTGGCTATCATGCACAGCTGCACCAGATTCTGGGTGCTTCAGTTTTACTAAACTACTTGGACCGACCCTCCCGCTCTACTATCTCTACAGCCTAGACAGTACTAATTATTTAATCCAAGATGAGAACTAAGAGGGCTAATGGATTTCTGGGTTATCACAGGATCGCACATGACAGCTGTTTTTTTTTTTGTTTTGTTTTTATATATATAATCCACAGTTTGTTTGTTTTTTTAACACTTTTTGATCAGATATAACAAAACATTTTAAAGGGTCACAAATAAGAGGCTTTGATAGATTTTACATTCACGTTAAGGAAAAAAAGTCCATATGTATGTTCACTATCCATCCAACCTGACAGCCAGATGCCTGGAGGTCAGTTCATTCTAAGTCCTCTTGACTAATGATGGGAACACACAATAATTTTATTTTATTTTTTAATTCAACCCAGTGCTAAATGAAGAAAAAAAATTAGATCGTCGTGCTAACACATTCGATGTTGGTGCGATGATCTCTCCACCGAGTTATTGTGTTCTGACGGGGGCTGCCCCCCACCAGAACGCACTGATCAGCCAATTGCTCTGATCAGATGCTGGTTTTGCAACGTGCTTGTTCGGCAGAAGCTGTCTGACGAGGAGCTGTACACACTTGCCGACCAACCGTTTTCAAACGATTTTTTGGTGTACCCAGCTTAAAGGGTAGTTCACTTTCAAAAAAATATATGCACATTTATTGCGGGTAAAAAAATGTGCATTTACATTCTTCTTTTTTTTTTTTTTTTAGGTGCCTGGAAAGCATTGCACCAGCGAACAACAGATTGCTGGTGCCATGCAGGTCTTTCTGCGTATTTTTGTTCTTTTTACAACCCATATGGGCAAGCAGATACATTGACAGGAAGTATCGGTGAACTACTACAGCACCATGGTAGTTCATTGAGCGCTACAAGCCGACAGCCTCAAAGGATGTTGGGGCTTGTAGTTCATTCATGCACAAAGCTGTGTGAATGAATGATGCGGCCCCATGGCCGTGCTGTTTTATTAAAAGTGACAGCTAGTACAGGGAACTTCTCCCCCTACTGCTTTCACAGAGGTGCTGGGATTGGGCAGTGGCTGCATCATTGGAACATGTAACATGTTCCCAGAGGTTAAATTCTTTTAAATACCTCCTATGTAGCCTTTCTACCCAACAAATATAGCTAATAAAACTTTTAATGCCAAATTACCAGAATATATTTTCACCAATACCATTTTTTGTATAATATTGCTGATCATTTTCAAAGGTTGCCTGGAGTTGGTAGTGCTTTCTGTTCATACACAAAGTATTATTTCCCACCCTCTGTGATACCTTTCTTCTTTTCTAAAATAAATGTCAGAGACAATTGATTTTGGCTTCCACTTGCTGTTCGTAGTGCTAAGAGTATGAGCTGTTGTTCCACCCAATACTTTCAGTGTTTATTGTACCCTTTGAGCAGTATTCCTGGGGTGTACACTTTATACTCTCTTTGCCATGTGCAACGGAATAGATCATCACACGCTGTTCAACTGCTTTCCCCATTGCTTGCTGAAATAGCCAAGTGCATTCCCCAGGATTGATACTCGGAGCTAAATCAGAAAGCAGCTAGGACTGCTCCATCTTGCGTTCATACACACCCGTATTTACCATTTTGTCACTTGTTGGCTCATGCCTCAGCCTAAAGAGACTATCTCCAGAGCTTACGAACGTTTTTCCTTAATTGTTTTTCTTTTTTGACTACCTCTGAACATTTGTGGCCAAATAAGGCAAGAGAACTGTAGAAAGTCAAATGCAAAAGGATGTTCGAAGAACTATTATTCAGGAAACATTAGATCATATCTTGTTTGCGCCTGTGTTAGTGGGAGTTTCTAGGCTTTTGGCAGGATTTGCATTCTCATATATGTCTATGGCAATGCAAAACCCATTTGATTATGTGAAATGCAGGTTATAAGAAGGCTAACCCAGCTCATGTGTACCTGTCAGCGAATTCAGAATGATCGAAAAACTGGTGCCATCAACTCAAGCCAAAAGCCTTGCTGTTAGGGTAACACGGTGCTCTAATAGACCTTTATCCACTTCCATACCAGGCACTTACGCACCTTCCTGCCCAGGCCAATTTTCAGCTTTCAGCACTGTCGCAATTTTAATGACAATTGCACGGTCATGCTACACTGTACCCAAATGAAATTTTTATCATTTTGTTCCCACAAATAGAGCTTTCTTTTGGTGGTATTTGATCACCTCTGCGATTTTTATTTTTTTGCGCAACAACTAAAAAAATACCGACATTTTTGAAAAAAATGTTTTTTATTTTTTTTCTGTTCATTTTTTTTGTAAATAAGTAAGTTTTCTTCTTCAATTATGGGCATCGATGAGGTGGCACTGATGGGCACCGATAGGCGGTGCTGGTATGCTGCACTGATGGGCACTCATAGGCGGCACTGATGGGCACTCATGGGCGGCACTTATGGGTGGCACTGATGGGTACTTATGGGTGGCACAGATGGGCACTGATAGGTGGGCACTGGGCATAGATTGGCACTGAGGGGTGGCACTGATGGACACTGAGGGGTGGCACTGATGGACACTGAGGGGTGGCACTGATGGCATTGCTGGGCATCATTTCAGTCAGTGCCCATGTTGCCAGATTTTGCAAAATTGCATCGATTGTGTTCAATGTTTTTTTTTAATTATTGTTTTTTATTTGTCCATTTTTGCTCTATTGAGCACAGAGGGGCACTCCCTGGTGGTCCAGTGTTGGCATCTGTCAGACGCGAGTGTTTACATCATGATCAGTCGTGATTGCTCTTTACCGAGATCGGAGATGCAGGGTGTCAGACTGACACCCCGCATTAACGATCGCCGCACTGCGCGCCCCCTGGCATGTAATCCTGCTGGACGTCAATAGACGTTCAGTCAGGATTACAGAACCACTTCTTGGACGTCTATTGACTTAGCGGGAATTGGTTAAATTATTGTAAAGTTCCATTTTATTTAGATTAAAATAATAAACATGTCATACTAACTGCTCTGTGCAATGCTATTGTTCAGAGCAGCCAGATTCTCTTCTTCTTGGGTCCCCTGCTGGAGCTCCGGGCTTCTTCTTTAGAGCGAGTGGCCACCATAGAAAGACACTTTGTGGGGGAGAAGCACTCGTACAGGCTTGCTCCCAAGTCGCCTTGTCTGCGTCTATAGAGACAGGCAGCATGTCTTGGTCCCTCCCTAATCACAAGATTTGATTGACAGCAACAGAAGCCAATGGCTCCCACTGTCATCAGTTTGCCCAGTGAGGAGGTAGAGAGCCAGGAGAGCAGCTGCTCTTGTGCACAACGCTGGATCAAGATCGGGCTCAGGCAAGTATGAGGGGGCCTAGAAGGTTTTTTTTTTTTTTTTTGCTTTAATAGCAATGCCATAAGGTAGAAAACTATAAGGCTTTAGCACCACTTTAAACACTTCCAAAGTATAAAAATTTTTTGCTGAATGAACCGAGGGCATTATCTATCTCTCTTAATGATATTGAGAAATATAGAAAGAGGGAAAATTGACTTTTTAGGCACCACTAAAGATTTGATAAAATTAATTTTTAATATAAATATTGATAATAAAATTCATATACAAGAATACTATTAGTATCCTATACATATAAAATGCTATAAGAACCAAACTACACAAAACACCATAAGACCAAGTGTATGATATGCTTGACAGATTTTCTGCTAAAGGACAGGGATCTTTTCAGAGTGAATAAAAAGTATTTGTGTATTTATTCATGTTTTTGGAGATGGCAGTGTTCTCTTTTTACTGACAGGGGTCTGACCGTGATGTTTGAGGTGATGAAGACATACGGACATACATTTGAGAAGCATTGGTGGCAGGACTTGTTCCGAATCGTCTTCAGAATCTTTGATAATATGAAACTTCCAGAGCAGCAGACTGAGGTGAGACAAACTGCTGTGTCTATCTAATGAAACCGTCCCAATTGCATCGCTCTCTACATTGTGTGTATAGTAAGGGCAGGGAGGTTTTGTGACATCATAGTTCATAGTGAGAAATGTGTTGCATGTACCTGTACCCATCCTCTTGTATCCTGGTGGAAACTAGAAGCCAGTGGGGGTGTAAAGAAAAAGAACAACAAGAACGACTTATTGATGATCAATAATGAATTATAAAATCATAATTGATTATAAACATAGTATATGTGATACATTTCTATTGAGAAACTTTTTATACAACGTATCTAATAAATGTTGATTTTAGAATTCATTAGTCGTCATTGATTGTCAATGAGCCATCCTAGACCACCCCTCCTTGGTCGTTTTTCTTTTCTTTTTTGAGTTGATGACTCACGGGTAAAACTTTTATACTTGTAATAAATCAGATCGTTCTAAACCATTATTTATGCAGCTCCAGGTATGGTCTATTGTTTACTGTTGTTCAGTCTTTAATTACTAATTAGCCTGTGTAATTCCAAAAAATACTCAGTGAATTATTTTCAAGCATGTTCACATTTTTTTCAATGAAGTGTAAATGTGTTTACCATTTATCAAAAAGGTAAGTGCTTTATGTGATAGCCATGGTCTTTCTGTAGAGATATGTCGTGCCTCCTGCTTAGTTGAAGCTTGAACTCTGTAATCAGCAAAGCATCCTGATGGGAAATATGCAACAACCAAGAAAAATAAAGCTGTTGGGAATTTTTTAATACTTCAGCCATAATTTAAATTTCATTTGTGTAAATTTTTACAGCTATATATTGTTAGCTTGCTAGGTTCTCTGTTAGAGCTTGTAAAGCTTGAATTTTTTTTTTTTTTTTTATTATTAATAATGTCATGCGTACCTGCTCTGTGCAATGATTTGCACAGAAAAACCCCAATGTTCCTTTTCTGGGGTCCCCAGCCAGCTCTTCTGGCTACTACTCTTTGCTATGTGCCCACCGTAGTTCTCTATGGGCTCACTCCCGATACAGACAGTGTGTCTCAGCCCTGTCCCCTGCTTTCTTCTTACAGAATTTGATTGACAGCAGTGGGAACCAACTGCATTGTTGCTATCAATCTGCCCAATGAGGAGGGAGGGAGCTGCTGCTCTCAAACACAGAGCTAGATCGAGAATAGGCTCAGGTGGTGGCTTTGGGGGAGGTTGTTCTCTAGCGCAGAAGGTTTTTTAAAGTGGTTGTAAACCCTTACACATATCCAGTGAAGTGACTGGCCTCCAATGGTACACAGAGAGGAAACAAATCCTCCTAATCAAGTTTTACCTATTTATCTATAGCTGTCTTTCCCCCACACCCATTAAAAGTGCAAAATGTACACAGCCTCTCTCGGCTCTGAAAAGAAGGGGGCAGGAAGCTAAAATTGCATGAGGAGAGCTCTGAGAGCTGATTGGAGGGACGGGACCCGCCCCCTTCACACAAAAACAGAGTTGAGGCTGTCAATCTGCTGGAGTTCCCTCCCCTGTCACCATTTTTCTCTTGGTGTCAGTAAAATTAGTCAGAAGAGACTCATGCTGATAGCAGGGTAATGAGACAGTGGACAGAAATGATATTCAGTGCTCTGGATTGAGACAAGTACACGCTATAGAGGGATATGCTTTGTTCATATTTCATGTCTGAGGTTTACAACGACTTTAAATGCATAGAATGCATTAAGGTAAAAAGCTTTAAGGCTTTTAAAACCACTTTAATATTTTATTAAGGCGTGTGTAAATGGCAGGAAACATTTATCCCATCTAGATGCAGCATTCACCAGCAACGGTAATGGTGTGAATTTGTATTTCTGCATTGGTCATTCAGCCTCGGCATATATTTAATAGCTGGGCAGATCTAAATCGGGGTAAAAAAATGTTGTCAACTGTGTTCTATCTTGTGGTATATATAGCAAATGGAATGACAGGGTGTCAGGCACTGGACTGCAACTTAGCTGATCTCCCAGTGTGAAGAATAGGAAGGAATAGGAGTAGGAAGCAGTGTAAATGGGCTGTATTTTTTTTTTTAAGCAGGATTTCACTAGCAAATCATATCCTTAGTCTTTCTTTTACTTTCTATAGAAATTGTCACTCAGCTGAGAAAAGCCTTCAGTGCAGACACTCCTGTGTCTCATTGTCACTTCTGCCAGAAATATGTACCTGAACAGTGGTATAAAGTCATTATCTCTGATTTTCAATACACCATAGTGTTTTCCCATTCATAGGCTACTGAATTATTTAAAATTAGAGTAAACTGTTGTAATCTTTAAATTTGTTGTCTGCATTCCAGCGACATCAGGGTTATCCTCTTGCTGACTGAGCCTGTGCAATCATTCATTATACATCTCTCTGTAATTGTACTTTCCAGTCAGGTGTACAGGCTATTATGGAGAATAGAAGTATTAATATTTATTGGGCTTCAATTTAGTTCAAAATAAAAAAAAAATCATACTTTGGAATATTGTAAGGAATTAAATATTTGCATACCTTGTTTTATTGCATAGTTACATCTGTGACATAGTCCATCTAGTTTAACCAAAAGGAAAAAAAATAAAGTGAATAAATGGAAGACCACTTCTAAATATTTTTGGTAAAAAAAAAAAAAAAAAAAAAAAGGATTTGATTGGTTTGTGCAACAGTATAGTGTCTACAAAATAGGGGATAGTTTTATGGCATTTTTACTAGTAATGGTGGCGATTGGCGATTTTTATCTTGACTGCGACGTTATGGCGTACACATCGGACACTTGACATCATTTTGGGACCATTGTAATTTTTACAGCGATCAGTGCTATAAAAATGCACTGATTACTGTAACAATGACACTGGCAGTGAAGGGGTTAACCACTAGGTGGGCTGTAGGGGTTAAGTCTACCCTGGGAGTGATTCTTACTGTAGGGGGGCATGGCGTCACGTCACTGATCGTTGTTCCCGATGACAGTGTCACTAGGCAAGTATTTTTTTCTTCAGCCAAACTAAAATCTCTTCCAAGATGACACAAGCTTGTCAAATGAGGATAATGCAATAATCTTACTGTCAAATCCAGCTCAGAATTGATACTGTGCTACGTGCATTAATGTTCTAAGTCTGGATTTATTTTTATTTGGGATTTCACCATTCTGTAGACTGGAACGAAATCCAAGAAATAATAAACTGAGCGTTTTTTTTTTTTTTTAACTATAATCTGTTTAAATATGGGCATGTTTTTAACGCTGAGGTGATCCTGTCAGGTAGATTACAGTATTAGTTATCAGCAATTGCCTGACTTGGATGGTCTTTTTTTTCATTTGTATGTCAAGTGGTATTTTTACCATAACCTAATGATATTTTGATAATGTGTATTGGATTCACAGAGTTGTGCATTGCGGAGCTTCTCTATTTTCTTCCTTCTATTCTTCTAATGGATTATTGGGTGAGTGGTGTGGTCTGTAGACCTTGCCAGTAAGAGGTGTGAAATACTGGGGATGATTTACTAAAACTAGACAGTGCAAAATCCAGTGTAGCTCTGCATAGAAACCAATCAACATCTGGGTTTTATTACAAAGCTTAATTATAAGAAGCTTAGAAGATTGGCTGCCAATACACAGCTGCATCGGATTTTGGATTTTATTGCCAAAGCTTCAGGCTGGGTTCACACTGATACTACACGACAGTAGTACGACTTTCATCCTACTTTGTTCTGCGACATCGGTCCTACATCCATCTGACTTTCATGAACAGGAAACTACTTTGATCCGAATTTGTGATAGTCTTGTAGTTTGACCAATCAAAACAATCCCAGAGTGAGATAAATTCCTTTTACTGCTGCTGTTATCACAATGTCAGATGTCAAAAGTAGGATGGTAAGAACAAGGGTCCTACTTTGATCCGACTTCAATGATATTCAGTGGGCTGCTGTAGGATCAAAGTCGGACCAAAGTAGTACAGGGAGCATTTTCAAAGTCGGACTGACTTGTGTCGGACCAGTCAAGATGGCTCTCTTAGGGAAACATTGATTTTCACACGTCATGCGACATGAGCTCCCAATGTCGGAGCGTTTGTTGGACCAGTGTGAACCCGGCCTAATTAAAAGAAACGTAGAAGATTGGCTGCCATACACAGCTGCACCGGATTTTGGACACTCCAGTTTTAGTAAATTAATCCCACTGTGCTGGAGAAAGACCTCTTTCTTGTAGCCCTCTCCCTATAACCCCACTGTTTATCCTGGCTTGTTACGCTCCAAACCCGAATTTGTAGAAGCCATGGCTTCCATATTTTGCCCTAATGGTTTATAATAAGCCTCAAACAGCAGAAAGCAAAATTCAACCAAATAACTGGCTCTGAAATCTTTATACGTATTTGTAACGCATTGACCCGTGACAGACTCAGATTCTCCTATGTCTAGGGTCACCTTATGTCCACTAGGGCCATAGGGTGACAAAGGAATTATATAATGTATTGCAGAAGATGGGACAATACTAATAATTCATGTTTGCAGGATACTGAGATATTAAGGTGTTCCTACTAGACATCTGCTTTTAAAATGCTAAGTGGCCCGGCTTGTGAAAGACATTTCATTCTGTTGAAAGGTGTTAATTGCATCTACTCCTAGACAATACATTGTCTATGGTACAAAGGTGTCAAGCCCTTTAGAGACAGTACGTCTGTCTAGATAATGTGATTGAGGTCAAGGCATTGTGTAATTGTATTTTGCAATGTGATACGATCTCGTCAGTATCGGTGCCAAAATGTCTAGCTACTGATTAGATAATTAGCCTCAGTGTGTGAATAGGGGGGTAGAGATGGCATTGTCCTGTGATTGGCTGTAACATCTTGTACTGTATAAAAAGCTGAGAAGAAACCAATAAAGTGTTCATACATTTGGAAATCAAAAGATAGAGCAGTCAGTCTCATTTTCTGGGGAAATGGAATGGATCGTGTATGCAGGATTGTCGGACTGTGTCAGATAAGCTTGTCCTGGTTGGATGGAAGGTCGTAAACGGTGGTGACCGTTACTTTTGGTGGCACAGCAGTGGGATGATTCCATCTTCAGAAGGATGGCTACAAGGGCACATGACAATGGAGACGCTGTATGAACGGATGAAGCTCTCTTCCCTCAAGGACTTACTGGAGAGCCGGGGCAGACCGGCCAGCAACCGTAAGAAAAGAGACATTATCGCAGAACTTGTCGAAATGAATAGAGCTAAGAGGCCCAGCGTAACAGACAGCACACCCGAGGAAGAATTTTTTGATCGGGCTGTTAAACGTGGACTGGCACAATATGGTCCTAATCCTCCACCGGAGATCATAGACCGGGTTATATCGGCTGTAGATGCCACCTTGCGACAGCGAAGAAGTGCTGCAGCAGCTGAAGTCACAGCAGCACCAACTGAAGAGAGAGGAGAGGTGCAGATACCAGTCTCCATGGAAGAGAAATTCCAAAGGAGGTTACAAGAGATGCTGATACAGCACAGAGGACCCGTATCAGAGGAGGTCCTGCTGGGATGGTCGGTTGTGATTCGGTGCCAACTCTGGAAGGAAGCGGTAGCTCTGGAGCAGCAACACCAAGGAAAGGTCCTGCCCTACATCTATGCAAGGTACTGGCCGCAGTATGACGTACGAATGCCGTTGTTGGAACAACCGTAGCAGGAGTAGATAGCAGAGTTAAGCAGGCTGATCTGGGCAGAGATGCAGCTGGACGAGAGCTACAGAGCCCTCCGGTGGTATGTAGCCCAAGAGGGCTCGTGGTCACCGAATGACAGCCCACAGAAGGCTATGACTATGATGGCCTGGGATTGTTGTATTGGAGGATGTCCAGTGATCCCGACTTTAGGGATGATCGGGAGTGGCGCTTGGAGGACATAATGGAGCACAGAGAGGAAAAATTGAATATCTCGGGAGGCCACTGGTTACAGGAAGATTTGGAATTTATGCCCATTCAGGAATGGGATTTGGAAATCGCCTACAGACAGCTGCTAGACTCGGCTCAGCAGCAGGGTGGGGCTCCCATTGCCTTGGACTATGAGGAAAGTTCAGATGACAACTGTGAAATCCTGGCTGATGAATCGGCAGTGGAAAATATGGAGATTGCCATCCCTAAAGCCGAAGCGGATGGTGTGGAGTTCCAGAGAGCCGGGGCGGTTGGCCCCTCTCTCCAGCAACAAGCTGAGGTGGTAAAGCTTTTACCCCCAGCTGAATCACTGGCAACAGAGCAGAGTGCCCCAGGCCTCTGCTTCTCACTAACAGAAGAGGGGGACCCTGTGGTAGTGGATGGGACTGTGGTCTCCACTCACAGCAACCCAGCGGAAGAGCTGGCAACAGAACAGAGGGTCACGGACCTCTGCTCCTCACTAACAGAAGAGGGGGACACTGTGGTAGTGGATGGGACTGTGGTCTCCACTCACAGCAACCCAGCAGAAGAGCTGACAACAGAGCAAAGTGCCCCGGGCCTCTGCTCCCAACTAACAGAAGAGGGGGTTCCTGGGGTAGTGGATGGGACTTCAGTCTCCACTGGCACAACCCCAGAAAATGGTACAGGACTGGGACAGGAGGATGTCGGCTTTGCTTTGCAAGCACCGGGGGGTTTTTACCTAGCACCAGCGGATGGGACTTCAGTCTCCACTGATATACCCCAGGAAGGGGGGGCAGTTGGCCCAGACCCCCAACAGCATGATGGACTGAGCCCAGCCACCCTGCCTTCTCTCCAGCGGCTGAAAGGACTCCAGGGAGAAGGGCCAGTCCAGGCCTCTCCCCAGCGGCAGGCGTGTTCTCTGAGAGAGGCAGAGGTTGGTGGGGTGAGTAATGCTCAGTTTGGAGCCATTTATTTGGGGTACAGTATGGATACCAGCATTGGAGGAATGGAACTACTGACTGACTACGGAGTCAACCCATTTGGGGTTCCCTCCTGTGTCCGTCTCCCACCAAAAGGGGAGAGATGTAACGGATTGACCCGTGACAGACTCAGATTCTCCTATGTCTAGGGTCACCTTATGTCCACTAGGGCCATAGGGTGACAAAGGAATTATATCATGTATTGCAGAAGATGGGACATTAATAATAATTCATGTTTGCGGGATACTGAGATATTAAGGTGTTCCTACTAGACATCTGCTTTTAAAATGCTAAGTGGCCCGGTTTGTGAAAGACATTTCATTCTGTTGAAAGGTGTTAACTGCATCTACTCCTAGACAATACATTGTCTATGGTACAAAGGTGTCAAGCCCTTTAGAGACAGTACATCTGTCTAGATAATGTGATTGAGGTCAAGGCATTGTGTAATTGTATTTTGGAATGTAATACGATCTCGTCAGTATCGGTGCCGAAATGTCTAGCTACTGATTAGATAATTAGCCTCAGTGTGTGAATAGGGGGGTGGAGATGGCATTGTCCTGTGATTGGCTGTAACATCTTGTACTGTATAAAAAGCTGAGAAGAAACCAATAAAGTGTTCATACATTTGGAAACCAGAAGATAGAGCAGTCAGTCTCATTTTCTGGAGAAATGGAATGGATCGTATATGCAGGATTGTCGGAGTGTGTCAGATAAGCTTGTCGTGGTTCGATGGAAGGTCGTAAACGGTGGTGACCGTTACAGTATTGAACCCAGGTAGCTATGGATTCTCCATGGAAAATGATGATTTGCCTCGCTCTGTTTCTTCGCTCGGTTTCTTGACCATAAATTAGAAATAAACCTTTTCCTTTTTTTTTTTACACCTGATGGTAGTGATGGCAAATGCCTTCTTTTCTCAAGTCGTGGTATATCCTCATACTCTTTGGGACACCTGTACCTTTTACTAAACCTCCGTACACACAATGAGAACATCGTCCGTTTTTTTTTTTTTAGCATGCTAATCTCCGTATCAAAAATGGACAGGTTACTCAATTTACAAAAATTGTCGTACGACAGAATACAACTTCAGAAGTATTGTGTAGTATTTTCAGATAAAAACTGTACTAAGTGAAAGTCGTACGATCAGGTATTGTACGAGAGAAATTTTGTGTTTATCCCTTCTCATAATTTTGGATGAACTGTCATGATGGCCTCTCAAAAGCTGTGTACAAATGATCAAATTATCTTATGATCGCTTTGAAAGCAATATTTTGTCCAATTGTGTGTACTATGCTTTAGATTAAATGCCTTCCCCTGCCTTGACTGCATACTTACAGCTGCAGCCCACACTTTTGATTTCATTATTGGGGGACATTTTCTACAACCCTCTCCATGCCTGAGTCTACATTGACTTTAGTGGAATCATATACAGCAAACAAAGATGTAAAGATAGAAATAAGCCATGTCTCTGGAACTATGGTAAACCAGTTGAGTGGGTGGGGGGGGGGGGGGTACAGTTGGTAAAAGTTTAGTAAAAGGTACACCTGTCTTTCTAAGACTGATGGGAAGAAGTGAGATATGCTGGTGTTAATCATTAATTTGGAGAGGGTAACAGTATGCGAGTGTTCCACAAATACAAAAAGATTTATTTTTGGCATCCCTCCCCAGCCATGTTGATCGCATGGATATATCTAAGGCAGTATAAAGAATGTGACCTAATTTAGCATTGCATGCGGCACATTAAAAGGACCCCATGTCTGGAGTCTGATGTTCCAACATCTTTCAAATCTGATAACAGGCGCCTGTGGCTACAGACCTCCCGAAGATCGGGGATATGGAGTGGGTGTATTTTATTTCTCATAGTTGTATTGCACCAATTAATATTGTCATGCAGTGATATGTTAATTTGTGCCACAGCTAAGATGCTGGCAGATCCATTTTTAAAGTGATTATAAAAGCTCAACTTTTTTTTGCTAAAATAACAAACATGTTATACATGTTATAATGGTATTGCATGGAGCAGTCCTGAACCTCTTCTTCTGGAGTCCCCCACTGGCGCTTCTGGCTCCTACTCTTCTCTCTGCACCACCATAGGAAGCTGCTTTCTATAAGGGTACACATGTGGGCTCACATACACAGCATGGGCGGGGGGCGGGCAGGGCTGCCCCGCGCTGTGTATGTCTTGTGGATGCACACAGCCCGGGTCAGCCCTGTCCACCCCCTTCGCTCTCTGTTTCATAGTTTGACTGACAGCAGTAGGAGCCAATGACTTCCGCTGCTGCCTTCTTGAGCAAACAGAGAGAGAAGAAAGCTTCTGCAAACGGGCACAGCGCTGGATCAATCTAGGACTGGGACTTATTTTACCTTAATACAGGGACTGCACTAAGGTAAAAAAGTTCTAGCCTTTAGAACCGCTCTAAGGTAACTTCTAATTAGAAATGATTGAAAGTGCCGCCCTCAATGTCATTAATATAATAGGCGGAATTATATTTCATCTAAGAAGATGGCTGCTTTGCATGGTGACAGGTACATGTTAAATATTAGTGTGTGATTCTTACAATGTAATCCTGCATTTGGAGAATATTTTTACAGCGTGATCCAGTCCATTGTACAAGTATAAACATATTGCTAATAATTGTGAATGAAGAATCTGCACATACTTATTGTTTGTCCTTGTGTCATTGTAGAAAGCAGAGTGGATGACAACTACATGCAACCACGCACTCTATGCAATATGTGATGTCTTCACACAGTACTTTGAGGTCCTCAGTGATGTCCTACTGGATGATATTTTTTCTCAGCTATACTGGTGTGTGCAGCAAGGTGAGATCTGCTGGTTTTCACTACAGACTGTAAATCGGTGTTCACCAAGTGATGGTGCATTACTCACTAATTCTACTGCTATAGTATTAATGTGAATAATGCTCATTGAGAGATACAATGGTGCAGTCTTTGTCTTGTGAGAAACCAAAGTCCCTCCGTGGTTCCCAGACTCTCCTGTAGGGCGCATTTTGAGAGCCCCATAAGTGATCAGGCAAATCTGGAGCCACTTGGATCACCTTTGCCAAAAAGCCTTTTGCTGGCTGTTGTGGTAACTAATTTACAGTGGAAGCCACAAACCATGAGATTGATTTAACTACTTGTCTGCCATGCTGTTTACAAACTTATCTTGGTAGACAAGAGGTTAATGCTAGAAATTGTTGATTTAGAATTAACATTCTTTGATAGGTAAAGCTGCTCCCATATATGTATTTCTGGCCATCCAGTCCTAAGATTTACACAGCTCTTCCACACTGCACAGTCCTGTCCAGCAGGGAAAGCTACAGTAAAAGTGGAGCTTCAATCCCCCACTAAAAAATACTGTAGCTGCTTACTTTTAATATTAGGACACTTACCTGTTCAGGGGATACCGCTATGTTGGCACCCCAGCTGATTTTTTTATCGGCTCTCAGGTGCTGCCGCTGTCATTTCTTGTCAGGGAAAAAGACAGTAAAGCCTAGCTGGTTCCCTGCTGCGCTTTGTGAATGGCCCAGCGGAGGGGGAAGAAGGAGGGGGCCGAACTTCCGAGTGGCTTCTCTGCAGAGAAGTCACTTGGAATTGGGAGCGGGTACCTGTCAAAAACAGATACACCCCCGGAAGTGGCAAATGTGGTAGCGAGGGGGGGGGGGAGCACACTAGCGGCACTTACCCTTTTAGGTGGAGCTCCGCTTTAAGCGCTCTCCTTCTATCAGCGTGATTCTTAGCATATGATCACTGCAGCATAATTTCTGATGTTACTTCTGCTAGTCTGAGCTTTGCTGTACAGTACACTGGAAGAGACTGAAGTCATATTCAGGTACTTATTCTAAAATAGAAAAAAACAAATAAAATGTAATGATGTATTGATTGATTTAACTTCTACTGAAGTTTAGATTTACATACAATAAATCCAAAACACACTGCTTATTACTTATCTTATATTTTCTCCCCTGCTGCTGCATTTGCTGGGACAGAAAAAAAAAACAATCACAAATTAGAGCAGGGTTCCTCCAGAGGTTGCTAGGGGTTCTTTAAGCAATGAGCAAGATACGTTCTAATTGGCACCATTGATCTTTTTTTAGTTATCTGCAAGGGGGTATTTCTTCCCAATGATCACAATGTAGGGAACATTCTTCCCACTGACCATGACATTAATGTATCATGAGTTGTAGATATAGTAATTTTTATCATTGGTTCCCTGAGACAGGAAAAAGATTTTAGGGTTCCTCTGAGTTGAGAAAGGCTGGTTTGATCCCGATGAAGGACTCTTCCCCACCCCCTTGTGACAGTGCTGACCAGCCAGGACAAGTGGTGTCATATAGGAGGAATGGAAGGTGTATGCATGGTGTTTCTCTTTTCTCGTGGTCGCAATCAGATGTTGAGGAGGAAATGGATGGTAAAAAATAAGCTACTGCAGGCATCCCCATTTTAGATAACTTGCATGGACAAAGCACATGTTCAGTTGGCGAGCTTGCCTACTTCTTTGTAACTTGCCACTCCACATTTCTTATGTTTCCAATTTACTGCTAAATAATGCAGAAATGTCTTCTATTTTACAGACAATGAACAGCTGGCTAGATCTGGAACCAATTGCCTAGAAAATGTTGTTATTCTAAATGGAGAAAAATTTACTCTTGAAATCTGGGATAAAACCGGCAACTGTATGCTAGATATCTTCAAGACCACCATCCCACATGCGTGAGTGTTCATTCTCTGGTTCCTTGTTCAAAGTAACAAAATCGCATATACACATAAGGCAGGTCGTCTGTACAAGTATGGAAATAGAATATATCAGAGGAGTTCTCGGCTTCTGTTGCATTCAATAGGAAGTCGCCATATAAATGGTTTATTGGTGGATCACATAGGTCACATCCTGAAATAGAAATTTAGGGTTTACAAACCTTTTATTAGAGATAGGAGTTTCAGCATTCATCTGTAACGGCTTGGCCTTTATGAATTTCAGGTAAGCATTTATGGAAATTGTTCCAGTAATTTATAAAGAAATTCTAGCTTCCATTCACTGTCCTGGTATGGTTTAGTCTACTTTTCAAAGCATGTGTGATTGATTGGTTTTGAAGTCCCATCATTTCTTCTGCTTCTGTAAAACTGTAGAATAGATCTGTCATGGTGGGTCTGTGTGCAATGGGCTTCTTATCCCTTGTTCTGTCTCTCTCTGCTTAGGTTATTGACATGGAAACCTGCTGGTGGAGATGCAGATATAAGTGCCCAATCTGACAAGCAGTTGGTAAGTGTTTCCTTCCCAGAATAATAGTAATTCATTTGAAGTGTGGCAGTGTTTAAAGAGGACACATGATTAAATCTGAAACATTTTCTGTAATGTTATCTCAAACAGTGTAATTTACACTCAAAGTACAGGAAGTGAGGCATGAATTCTGTTCAGGGAGCGTGTTCATAAGTCCTGTGACAGAACCATACCACACTCCGATTGAGTGCTTTCATGAGTATACCGCTTCCTCCAGTCTGAACATAGATAATCAGATATTATAGCCTCCTATTGCAACCAAGAACTAGGAAGGACTAGTTTAACTGCAAAACTAGAACTCTTTATTGGGCATGAATACAGGTTTTCCATACACTACACACTTAGATGAGGCTTATCACATTATCATACGCAACTGTACGCAGAAGTATAGTTAACACTATAAACATTAAGTTAATTAAACAACTAGCCACCTGAACATTCAGAGCCGGTTAACACTGGGGCGGCACGACTTCGGGGGTGACTCGGCAAGGTGTCCTGAAGACGACTTCAGAGGCGACTTGCAAAATGACTTCTGTATAGAAGTCCATGCAAGTCGCCCCCGAAGTCGTACAAGAACCGTTTTCTAAATCGGAGCGACTAGAATGGTTCTATTGAATACAATGGGAGGCGACTTGTCAGGCAGCTGAGTAGCCTGACGAGTCGTCCCGGTGTGAACCGGCTCATAGAGGTCTCATTCCAGACTTGCTTGCATCGAGTTCACAAAGTACAATACACATTATTACAAGCGTAAACACATCCCCTAGCAGACAATAGGTGAGTTAATTGGCACAATTAACAATACAAACAGTGATCTCACCCCACCTCAGCGTAGTAGGCCTCAAACTATAGCAGGAGACCTACTTGCAATAAACACATTGTGGTGGGGGACCCCAGTGGTTTCAGCGTATTACATTAACATCTACAGTCTTTGCTGATTTGAGGCATATAGGCCCCAAACATGGATATGGAACCTCTAGTTTCCAGAGTGTTTTGAGGAGAAATGAACTTGAATCGAAACCAAGACCACTCCACGGATCCCCCAGGCATACACCTCCCAAAGAGTAGTGTTCCCTTAAATGCCAGGGCCAATAGTCAGAGTGGGTAAGAGGTTTTCTCTCAGTCCTCTCCGAAGGCCCCTGTCCTGGCTAGGTCTGTCACAAGCCAACTTGATCGTAATTCCAACAAAGATCAGTGTTTGCAGACAAAGGCTGTGAACGTTGATCAGTGTGTTGTGGCGGGGGGAGTCCCCCTGTCAGAACACAAAAACTCCACGTTCGCATCTTTGAACGTTCGCAACTCAAAGTATCGTATGTAGGGGACTTACTGTATCATTAATCCCAGATATTACATAAACAGTTTTTTTTTTTTTTTTGACACCCAATGCTATTTATCAAGAGTTATGCTGACCATAAAATATACAATTTTCTCATTCAATTTCCTTTAGCTTTAACTTCAACTGTATATGGCCTGCCTGATTGCATACCAATTGAAAGTGATTAGGTTTGACCGTTTGATTTTGGTGCATTTTAAGTTGTACAAGAAAACTGTATAATATATAGCCATAACAACGGAAATCACATTCCTTTCAATGGTGCACTGCAATGCAACTGCTGGAAAGTTACTGGTGCTACTTTGATACGATGATGTGCAATTTTGTGCACCAAAGACTTCAAAAACGCACTACAAAATTGCACTGAAAATTGGATCAAGTTGAGACTGCACTAAATGCAAACCCAGCCTTAGTGCTCAGTGGTGGCATTCTATTGTTCGTGTAAGGTATTTGTAGCGATAATAGATGCGTACTGTGTGTGATACTTTATTTTAATTTGCTCTACCAGTTATTTTTCCAGGACATGCTTTTAGGTGTCTAACCCGTTCTTCTAGGTTCAAACAGTATTGTCTATCGGTACTGCTGGTATCTAGTAGCAGGTAGACCTTCAAAAGCATGTCTTGAAATTATAACAATTATTGCACAAGTCTTGCTCACGGGACTCAACTAATTTGCAGTGTTAAAGCTGACCCCCACCACCAAGCTTTTTCCAAACTATTACCTATACTAACACACGCAGAGGCTGGGTGCACCACCTGGAACACAATGAAGCTATGTTTAACCATTCACAGAGAGCTTGGTATTTTCTGAATGAATACAAAGCTTCCTCTGATTGTCTGAGGTGAAGATCCTGCTATCATCTGCCCATGCCTCTGCCTCAGCCAATCATAGGAAGCCTTGTATTTATTCAGGAAAAAAACAAAGCTCCCTGTGAATGGGTGAGCAGAGCTTAGCCCATACTTTATTTTGTTGCAAGTTTGCACTCCCCCAGAACACAGCGATGTATACTGTATGAGCGCTCACTGCTGCTGCAAGTCACCGTAAAGGTAAATTTCAGACCAGCTTGGTCCAAACAATGCTCCAGTTGAGCTTTAAAGTCTTGTAGTTAAAATAAAAATGTTGATTTATGTGCTTGAACCAAGTAAGTATTTTGTTCTTTATCACCCGTCATCTTAATAGCATTCATGTTCCTGTTTCAGGATTCTGTATCTCAGAAATCAGTGGATATTCATGACTCTATCCAGCCTCGGACAGCAGACGGCAGGAGAATCGCCCAGTCGGGGATGACATCAGTCACCCACGAGGAGTTCTACTCTAAGTCTGGAACAAGTGAGTATCTCTTTATTTTACTGCCCTGTTGGATTGAGACTGGATAATTTTACTGGTGTTGGTTTGTGTGACACAGCATTTGTTTTTCAATCTGAGCTTTAAGAACTAGATGACCAAAGACTGAAGGTGGCCATAAATGGAGCAATTTCTATCCTTGGGGGAAAAAAATCGCTCAGTTCAAGCAATTTTGTTCTCTGCATTGCCCTTTTAAAGCGAAGGTACTATTCCTTCACCCTCTTCAGCAGCACCACTATAGCATGTGTGCCGATGTGTCCAGCCTTCGGGTCCTGGCAGAGCCCTTTGACACATCTGCATATGTGCATTCGATTTCTGCACATGTGCAAAGATCACAACGTTTTGAGGATATAAAAGGAGGAATAAAAATGTATCTGCCATTTGCCATTCTGTGTAAAAAATAAGTATTCAACTACCTAATGCAGAACTCCTATGAGAAACCTGAAATGGAAATAACTATTCCCCCAGCTCACAGACAATATGCTAATTTCAGGCCAGTAGCTTCCCCAGAACAAGTATACAGCATATAAATTGAATAATTGCTGCTTTTCCCTGCTGCACTGGTCATTCCATTTCATTAGCCACAAGTGTACGTAGGCTGTATTATACAGGTTGTAACCTTAAAGAAAAAAAAATTCTGTTCCTTTAAAACAGGTGAAATGGGATACTCTTGTGCTGTCTAATCCCTTTCTATGCTGTAAAAAACCTGGTTGATCCTGCCTAGTCCTGTGTCTCCCCTATGTAAACTGACCACGGTAATCATGGCTGCTGATCCATGATACCGTGATCAGTTTAGGTACCTCTGTCATTCTGCAGTCTCTTCTCTCTCCCTGTCTGTCAGCTCCTGTGTGTGAGCGATCTCCTCCCGCATGTTCCCTCCTGCTGCTATTAGTAGCTGGCCATAAAGTCAGAGTAGGATTACTGCCAGCCCCTCTGTTATACCAAGGTATACTACACAGTGTACATTTTTGCCACTAAATACTTTCTTTCAGATCGCCTCTGTGCAGTCATGTGACCTCCCACTGATCTCCTCCCCAATCTAAGGGCTACAGCAGGAGGGGCTGAGTGGACAGCACAGCAGTCACATGACCTCCCATCTGACATCAGAGGGATCTCTCGGCCCCTCCCGCTGTAGCCTGTAGATCGGGGAAAGAGAGCAGTAGGAGGTCACGTGACTGCACAGAGGCGATTTGAAATAAGGTATTTATCGCCATCATCTTAAACATTTACACTGTGTAGTATACCTTGGTATAACAGAGGGGCTGGCAGTAATCCTCTTCTGACTTTACAACCACTTTAACATGCTGATTTGTACTTTTTTGTATTGTACTTGCATCGTTTCCAGAAATGGGTGAAATGTTTTTTTTTTTTCATGAGTCTTTCTTTAGATTAATAACTATGTGCTTTGACTCTGAAGAGACTGTAATGTCTTCTTTGTAGAGATTGTAATGTATTCTTTGTAAGTAATCATTTTTCTGGCTTTATGTTTAAGAACTTCCAGAGCAGAAGCTGTTCTCGGCACTTTTAATTAAGTGTGTGGTCCAACTGGAGCTCATTCAGACCATTGACAACATTGTGTTCTTTCCGGCAACCAGTAGGAAGGAGGATGCCGAAAACCTGGCAGCAGCTCAGGTGGGTCACATCATCTTCTGTAACATTGTTTCCCCCCCCCCCCCCCCAGCTTAATCACAAAGACCTCTTTAGGATTGGACTATAGCTGTAGTGAAGCTACTGAGCAACAACTCCCAGCATGCAAAGCCAGCAAAAACTGCCTGAAATGTCTCTGTTCCAAATAACATTATGGATGCTTGTTCAGTGGTTTAAAATGAATGGATACTTCTTATAAAATGATCTTCTCATTGGTTTTTCAGCATTTGTGCCAACATTGGCTGACATTGTCCCTACTGGGAGAATAAACACATCTGTGTATAAAAAGTAGCGATCACAATATAGAACAGCAGTTGTGAAGTCGTAGCAAAAAAATGGAAAGGACATTAATTTCCTTGTGAATGATCTATAAATTCTAAAGTGTAGCGGTGTGTATATGAAGTACCAGGGGGTTTATTTAGCTTCTACCTCCTGCAGGGATCCCTCAGTGTCTGAACGCACCTCCTTTCTTCTTGTGTTGGCAGACTGACAGCCACTGTTATAAAGCTATGTGCTTCTGTCTTTACAGAGGGACGCTGTTCATTTTGATGTCCATGTTGACACTCAAGATCAAGGAATGTATCGCTTCCTCACATCTCAGCAGCTCTTCAAACTCCTTGATTGTTTGCTGGAATCCCACAGATTTGCAAAAGCTTTTAACTCCAATAATGAGCAGAGAACGGCGCTATGGAAAGCAGGTTAGTACCTCTGATGTCCGTCTTGTGGAGAGCTTAGATGCAAAGTTCATATGGTTAATTAGCAGACATATCACTTGCACTGTTGTTTATGTAGTACACACATACCTGGGCACTGTGTGATAGCTATTGTTTAATTCATTTAATTAAAGTGGATGTAAACCCCAAAAAATATTTTTATTTTTTTGATGTCACAATGTAGAGTATAAGATTTTCTATCATCTGTGCCCAGTCTTGCCACACAGAGTTAATCCAGATCTAAGTAATCCTATTTTAATGTTCAGTGAAAATGAACAGCCTTCCAGATAAAAACCTGCCTAAATAAAAAGTCAGTTTTCTCTCTTCTTGCTTTGAGTGACAGGTTATTTACATATCTAGCTTGGACATGTTTATCATATGTTATGTTTATCATAACATGAGGTATAAAAAGTGAGAAATCCACCCCTCCCCCACATAACACATCCTGGTAATATACAATGAACTTTGGTTCACCTCATGTTATGATAAACATGTCCAATATAGATTTGTAAATAACCTGTCACTGAAAGCAAAAACAGAGAAACAGACTTTATAATTTGGCAAGTTTTTATCTGGAATTCTGTTAATTTGCACTGAACATTAAAAGAGGATTTCTCAGATCTGGATTAACTCTGTGTGGCAAGACTGGGCACAGATGATAGGAAATCTTATACTCTACAATTTTTTTATTTTTTTGGGTTTACATCCACTTTAAGGTATTAAAAATACCTATTAGGTAAATATATAAATAGACATTCGTAATAAAGATACACTTTAATAAAACATGGAATATTTTGCTTTTCGGTAGAATTTTGGAGCCCAGGTTTCTCTGTTTGGTGCTTATTTATTAATTTACTCACGTGCATATGGCTGTCCCACTAGCAGAATCCCAGTAAGTTGCCACTATCTATATTTTCCAAATAGCCCTGAAGCTGAGCCTGTGAGATTGCTGGCAAAGTTCATTAAAAGAGGAGCTCCAGGGTCTCCCAAAAAAATGAAAAGTCAGCAGCTACAAATACTGTAGCTGCTGACTTTTAATATAAGGACACTTACCTGTCAAGGGAGCCCACAATGTCGTCACCAGAGCAAATTCTTCAATTGGCTTTGAGTGTAGGCACCAGCATTTCTAGTAAGGGAAGCATTGAGGCTTCACAGCCTGTTTCCTACTGCGCATTTGCAAGTCACACTGTGCGTTGTGAATGGCCTGTAGTCTTCTGGGACCATTTGATGGGACCATTGATGTGTCCTAAAAGACTGTGGGGGAAGAAGGGGGGGGCGAACTTCCAGCTCATATGCCAGTGCCAAATCTAGCAGTGGAGTGGGGGGAGGGTGCAAACAAGCATAACTTGCCCTTTTGGGTGCAGCTCCGCTTTAAAGTATCTGAATCTAAGCACAAAAATGTAGTATATTGCAGCTTACCATTCCTTAAACGGAACTAAAGTTCAACTGTCACAAACTGTGAGCAGGCAGACTCTTCTGCAATAAAATATACCTACCTGCCTGCTCAGTCTTCTCCAGCATATAAACTGAGCTGTGCATGCACATCTCAGTTTACATTGCCAATACGGTCCCTATGTGCCAGGATGACAGACTCCTGCACATGCGCAGGAGGGACATCATCCTGCGCTGGCCAATAAAGATGGCTGAAGACTGTCAGCCAGCAGAAGATTCTGGCAAGGGATAAGGGAACATTGAAAGAAAGGTAAGTTTAGCTCTTCTTTAACTGTAATGACTGCATTTGTTTGTGTGATTTATTTATTTTCCTTCCATCTGGTTATCCTGTCAGTAACTCACTTTCTACCCCAAAGTGTTAAAACACACTCACGGTACTTTATCTGTTGAGGAACAACAATGTCCCCTACGGGGCTTTCCTGACTTTGGATTACAGAACATCTCCTCCTCTCCTTATCTTTATACCATAAGGGGTGTTCTGTAACCCACATAGAGAACTGGGCAGGGCTAATAAGATTATTGGGGATTTTACTGTTAGCTCACTGTATTTCTGGCAGAATCAGCAGGAGTTTTTGAACATAATAAGTAGATATAAAAATGCATTCTATTGACGTCCTGCAGGATTTCATGCCAGGTGCGCGCCTGTGGGGGTGCGCAGCTTGGCGATCGATGATACGGGGTGTCAGTCTAATCACGTTGACTGGCTCTTCCTCACTTGCATCTGACAGACGCGAGTAGAGGAGAGCCGATCGCCGGCTCTCCTGACGGGGGGGGGGTGCCACCCAGTGTCCATCAGTGCCACCTCTTAGTACTTACCTATGCCTATCAGTGCCCATCAGTGCCACCCATAAGTGCGGCCCATGAGTGGCCATCAGTGTCGCCAAAGAGTGCCCAGTTTGCCTATGACTGTCCATCAGTGCCGCCTATGAGTGCCGCCTATCGGTGCCCATCGGTGCCCATAATTAAAGAAAACTGACTTATTTACAAGAAAAAATACAGAAAAAAAAATTAACTTAATTTTTTTCAAAAATGTCGGTCTTTTTTTAGTTGTTGCACAAAAAATAAAAATCGCAGAGGTGATCAAATACCACCAAATGAAAGCTCTATTTGTGGGAACAAAATGATAAAAATGTCATTTGGGTACAGTGTAACATGACCGCGCAATTGTCATTCAAATTGCGACAGTGCTGAAAGCTGAAAATTGGCCTGGGCGGGAAGGTGCGTAAATGCCTGGTATGGAAGTGGTTAACAAACCAAAAATAAGCAAATGTAGCCTTATAAGTTATGTAATGCTTTTTAGAAGCAGTACCAGAACCTGGGATTTGGCTCATTCACACTGTATGGATCCAACACAAGTTTTACATGCGTTTGCAGGAGTTTTTATACTTGGGCTTTTAATGTAATTTCCTTTTCTGTAACTGTCTTAGTCGTGGACATAACATGACAAAAAATGATGTAAATGAGAATAAATTTACATACATGCATTTTACAAGTCTGAATCTTCTTGGATTTCTGTTTAAGGGTTGTATGAGTCTCTGGAGCAAAGTAGATTGTGTATATGATGGTGTTGTGTAGTGTGGACCAGAATTTCTCTTGCTGCATTTTGCTTTGGGTATTATTGACATCTGTTCTCGATGCAGGTAAAGCAGGTCAAACCGCTCCTGGTGTGTTTTAAAGTGGAGGTAAACCCGTTCTGTAGGCTTGTACCTAGAAAAAGGCTTACCTGCAGGTACTATGAATATCTCCTAAACCTTCATGGTTATTTAGTTGATCGTATTCTATTTTTGTTAAGGTTTTAAAGGCAAATCCAAACCAAACCTCTTGAAGCAGGAGACAAGCAGCCTGGCTTGTGGGTTGCGGATTCTGTTCCGCATGTACATGGACGAGAGTCGGAAGAGTGCCTGGGACGAGGTCCAGCATCGGTTACTTAAGTGAGTATCACCTACAGGTCTAACAACCAATCAATCCTTTGCTAAAAGCTACAGCCGCTATGAAGGACATATAAAACATGTATGTAATTTGCCACTACTGCTTGTTCTGAAAATACTATCTGTCTGGATTTCACGATCTTAAATGCATTTTGAGTTAGACACAGAAGAAATGTTCATCGAGTTAAGTCAAAACTTATATGCATTGAGGGTCTGTGAATTAAAGTATTAAAGCCTTTGGATCACTTGTTCCCACAGGATGCAGCAGGTATCCCTCAGGCTGTTGCATTGTGAATATCTTATTTCCAATAGGCTGACAAGAGTTCTGAAAGGCTAAGAGTAAGCATGAATTTTAGATGTGAAACGCGTCAGCCGTTTGTCCCTGAATGTCCACTTTTGTTTGACTGTTGTTTTACATGATTTTTTGGACCATTTTGTATTTTTTGGATTTTATTTTCTGTTTTTTCTACATTAAATTCGCCTAACCAGAGTGCGGCAGTTCAGGATGATTTCTTCTTTCTCAAGAGTTCTGAAAGGGGTTAGAGGGAGGAGAAGAAAACCATGGATCTTGATGAACCAGTCAGATCTATGTGCACCTTCCTGGAATCTTAAAGTGAAAGTCTGTGCTAAAACTAAAATCCCTGCATCTATAGCCACTAACATTCTAACACTAACCTACCTAGCCCTGTAAAGAAAAAATATGTATACATAACTTTTCTGCAGCCGGTCCGACTCAAACTCCAGCAGCGGAAGCTCTGATCCCACGCTGAAAAGTCAGCCGCAGGTGCAGAGGACACGTCCGACAACGGAAGCCCCAGTAACTCTATGGGTGACGTCACTCCCCATTCATTTCACAGCCATTGTCGGACGTGTCCTCAGCAGAGCTTCCGCCGCTGCAGATCGGTTCGGATAAGCTTCAGAAAAGGTATGTATACTGATTTGTTTCTTTACAGGGCTAGATAGGTTAGTGTTAGAATGTAGATGCAGGGATTTTAGTTTTACCATAAAACGGTATTAAACTCAAAACCAAAAGTGTAATATATTGGAACTTACCAATAAATAGATGTGGTGCCTGTATTTATTTTATTTTTTTACCCAGGTGATCTGGCCAGTATCGCACCACCTATATTATACAGACAACACTCTGGATGAAGGCGCACAGGGGGCAGATTAGGACATCAGTATTGTCAGTCTGGGAAGAGGGGAGTGTTAGAAGTACTAGCGGATTTACCCTTTGGGATAAAGGTTTTATTTATTTATATATAAAGCTGATCATTTTAAGCCCCTCCCGCCAGTCTTTCTCATCCCTGTAACTACAAGAGAACGTTTCTGTTGAAAAAGAAAAGGCTTACTGGCTGGGTCCCCAGATAAAAGTAGAGAAAAATAAAGCCTAAAAAAACTAATACAGCCATTAACTGTTTGAATGCCCCTTCCAGTGTCATTTATTGGTGTCCCTGGTCCCCAAAAATTGTCACTTGGGGTCAGATTTGTTCGCCACAATGTCGCAGTCCCGCTAAAAAATCACTGATCGCCGACATTACTAATAAAAATAAAAAAATGACATAAATCTAACCCATAGTTTTTAGACACGATAACGTTTGATTCCTGTTGTGGCTGTTTGACACGAAGTGAATGAAAATCTCCCCAGTGGGACACAGTTGGCAATAAAAGCAAAAACTGACAGGAGTTAAAATCCAACAAAATAATTTCTTTTGATCTGGCAGCTTTGGCTTCATACAATGACTAGCCAAACTCAGAGAGGTTACATCCCTCTCCTGACAATTGTTTTGTATCCTTTGAATGCAGAATTTAACAAAAAATGGTCTGTCCCCACTGTGGACCCCACTAAATGACCAGTCTGTTTCTGTTGTAGGTATCCCCTCCTTTAAAGACTAAGCGTTTGGAGACTCTTCTGAAATCCTCCTTTGCGCTGGCAGGCCCTGCCCTAGAGCTAGCCATTTTCACCTTGGCGGTTGCCCATATGTTGACTACCTGGGCTGGAGAATGTGATTTGCCAGATCTCCAGAATGGTTGTCTATTTTCTGTTCATATGCACATAATCCTATGGCTTAAAGCTTGGGTGACTGATCTGGTGTGGGAAAGATGGCTTTTGCACATGCCCTTTGATGAAGAGCCTCTCTTTGGCAATTCCTTCAATGAATATACTGAGGAAGCTACTTCACTGTGACCTCATTACCCAAGATCACAATTCTTTTTGGAATTAATATCCCCTACTTTACAGACTAGATCCAGATTTCTTACATCAGTACCTGACCATCTGCAGGTCTCTCAGAAATGTTTACTGGACAGGTGTTAAGGTCTTTTTTGACACCTTCTTTAGACATAACATTCTTGTCTATGCCTGATCCATGATACGAAAACATCTTTGTGGTTTTCTTGGTGCTATTCATTTGCTTGTTATGAGTTTTTTCTTCATTATGTGGGTTTTCCTTTGAGAGAGCTTGGGGGGGGGGGGGGGTTATTGGTACCAGGTTTCCAATCCTCTCTGCTGAGATTAGTGCCACAACCTAGAGCCCCTGCTACTCACTCTATTTTGTCATGACATGTATTTTCATGGCTTTGGCCCTCGAGCCGTGCCCTGAGAACAGACTTTCTTCCCTACCTCTTCCTTGACTCCAGACCACCAACTCACCTATTTCTGGGTAATGGGGCACTTATCCTTCCCTCCTCTAATTTATGACCATGGTGCTATACTTTATTGCCAGTTTGGTAGTGGGAAAGGGTTTCCTTAGACACCTTTCACATGGGGTAGCTTTGCAGGCGCTATAACGCTAAAAAAAAGTGCATGCAAAGTGATCTGAAACAGCCGCTGCTGTCTCTCCAGTGTGGAAGCGCCTCAGTAGAGTATTTTAACCCTTTCTCGCCCGCTAGCGGGGGGGAACCGCCCCACATGCGGCCGAATAGTGCCGCAAAATTGACGGTAAACAGTCAATAAAAATAGCTGCACTTTACCACAGACGCCGCCCCCTCCCCAGTGTAAAAGGGGCCTTATTGGAAGGTGTCCCTGGCCTCTGCCTCTACCCATCTGTGTGGTCATTTTGCCTCCTTTTTACAGGGCTTCTGCTCTATGGGATTGAGTCCCCCGTTCCTTGCCTGAACTTATTCTCCCATTGTGGTTGGGTTTTACAGCACCTACCAGCTATACTCCTTGGATCAGAGCTACTGCCTGCATTATTCTTCACGTTTCTCCCAAACCATTGGTTACTAGGTGACTGTTGAGTTTCTGCTGTCACTTGTGATGCTTCTACTGTTGACAGTTTGTTTGGGTCTGTTCTTCCTTCTTGTTTTTTTTGTTTTTGTTTTTTTTCTGTGGGCCTATTGCTGCTGTATAGTTGTATTTTATTACTCCAAGATACAGAATTTATAGGTATGTCAAAATTCTTCCTTTTTTCTTTTTTTTCCGGCAAGCAGTTACGTTTAGCCAAGAAATTATAAAAACGAGCCTAGAGCTCCATCTGCTGCCTGGATGCAGTAAATATTAAATATTAAAATAGATTTATTAGAAAAAAATGTTTTTGCTATAATAAAGGAAATATAAAAAAAAAACACTATATATGTCCTCTAATGTAAGAGTCGAACAATATTGGGGGCCTGTCTTTGAGAGCTTACAAATGAATAAAAAAAAGGGCAACGCCTTCACATATTTTTACATGAATTCCTTTAAGTAGTTTAAGTCCTTTAAGTAGTAGAAGCATTTTACAAAACATAATTACATTATAGCTTTTCTGTTTTATTTTTCAGTGTTTGTAGTGAAGCTTTGAGTTACTTTTTAACACTTACATCAGAAAGTCACCGAGAGGCCTGGACAAACCTTCTACTACTGTTTCTTACTAAAGTCCTGAAAATCAGCGATGAGCGAGTAAGTACTATCGATGTGTTCTTACGATATCGAGTCAAATGTCATTTCCAGAGCCATTTTCACAATTTAGCTATAGGGGTATTGAGTGATATTATCTATGTAATTACTTTTGATTTCCAAATGATACATACTGATTTGGAGACTAATAAGGATTTATTTTGGTGTTTTTGCTTTCCTATAGTTATTTTAAATTACATGTTGGAATAGTTGTTCACATAAAGTATACAACTAGGCTGCCAGACAAATATTAGCTTGAACATTTTAAGCTAAAGTCCTCATTTGCTGGACGTTGGCAGTAAATATTAAAACAGAAAGTGATGCAGGTCTTTAAGGAATCATTGAAAAAATTTGGATTGACTGGGCAATTGTGGGCCAATTGTGGGCCAATCCAGATAGCACGTGTTTTGTAAATGCAGCAAGTCTTCTTTTTAAAGGGTTTTTAGCAGCCTATATATATATATACCCATGTAAGATATACAAATAGAATAGGAACAAAACATACTTTCCTAATCATACATCACAAGTCACAGAGGAGTTGATGATCATGACTATTTGGGTTATGCTGTTACTTTGAGGTGAATGGACAATGGCCAAAAACAGGGCAGGAATCCCTGCCCAGGCATAACCACTGTTAGGGTAGGTTCACACTACGATTTTCTATACAGTTTTTGGATACGTTTTAAAAAAAAAAACGTATGCAACCGTACAGAAAACCGTGGCCATAGACTTTACATTAAAAACCGTATTTGCCATAAATCATACGGTTGTATCAGGTTTTTAATCCATACGGTTTTTAACTTTTTTTTTCCTGGAAAAAAAACGTGGTCTACCACGGTTTTTGGTCTGGTTCAAAAACCATATTTCAACCGTATACGGTTATTTTAACATAGGACTCTTTGAGAACTGTATGTCGTTGCAGTTCTGTCCGTTTTTTTTTATACGGTTGTTAACCTTGCTTCCCTTGAAATTTCAATAGAACTGAAACTTTATTGAAAAAAAAAAAAATTCAGTTTAAAAAACGGATGCAACCGTATAGCATACGGTTGAGTACGGTTGGGTCCGTTTTTTAGAATACGTTTTTTTTTTTTTAAATTGTATCCAAAAACTGTATAGAAAATCGTGGTGGGAACCCAGCCTTAGCTCAGTTTTTAACTAATGTTCTTAGGTGATGGATCTGCCTCCCTGGGTCTCTCTGAAGATCTCTTTTTTGGGGGTCTCTGATTCCATAACTTCAATCTGTTCATTACACCCCTGGTAGGACAGAGATGGGCTTTATCTGAATTGATTACTATGGCCATGAAGGACAGTAACTGGACCATGCATGCAAGAGCTGGTATGGCCTTTTTTTATGTCTGCTGGTCATCACTGGACACTGCAGGTAACAATCTTGTGTGTACAGTGTACCCAGTAACTTCACTGGCAGGGTGCTATACAGGTCTAGAGCAGTGATTTCCCTGTAGGGCAGTCAAGTAGAGTCCCTGCAGGGTGCATGCCATAAACGATGAAGACTGGTCCTACTGGACTATTACATGCCTCTGAATACTATTGGTGCAGTCCCCCCAGGCAGGGTTTTCCTGTGTATGGGATGTTTGTAGAATTTTTTTCCAGTGGGATTACATATTCTAGTGGTGGGGTGAAAATGGAGCGGTCCTGCACAGCAATGCCATCATGTACAGGCACAATTGTCACTGGTCCTGGGCACGGAACAGGTGCATTTTGCAGCCTCCTGGCCCTACGCAACGTAGGGACCCTGTGCACCACACCAGGCTTCAATCTGCGTAGCACCATTCTGCCTGCCGCTTTCATATTACCAGGTACAAGCAGCACTGGGACACTATTACTAGGGATAACTACCTCATAGGTGTGTCTGGCTTAGTCTAACACTCCTTTCAGCTTGGTGGATGCATTTTTCTAAGATTTACAGACCTTTTTAACCCTCAGCAAGCTATGTCCTTGTGTAGGCAGAGAGGTAGGGGGAAGGACAATTGGGGGTCCAAAAAACTTGGACAGGGGGGGGCCCCCCTAAAAATTCACCTTGCAGTGGCTCCCCAAAGGGTCAGATTAGTTTAGTTTCATTTTGGAGTTGTTGAGGACCCTTATTAGGGTACCTGGATGACCTGTTCCTCAGGTAATAATCAGCTCAAACTGATGTCAAATGTCCAGCAGTGGTGCAAATCTTGGAAAGGGTGCTATACCTTCAGAAGTCAGCACAATGTCTAGTTTACGTAAGCCTTGTACTGTTTGCACAGTAATATTGCCTGCCTCTTCAAGCCCAGATAGAGTTCTTAAAGGTCGTTGGGAAGTCCCTCATATGGGGCCTCAGTAAAGATGTTGGGGAAGATGGTAGCTGCCTTTGATGCAGTCCCCATTTCCAGTTTAATTCCAGGGCTTTGCAGCACAATATTGTATTGGTTTGGGACAAACGTCCTTGGATCTGCCAATACTTCCGAGTCCCAAGATCAGATCGGCTCTGGAATGTTGGATATCCATGCAAATGTTGGATACAGGAAAATCCTTCTGTCTGAGAATTGCAAGGTCTTGAAGACGGATGCCAGGCTCACGGGCTAGAAAGGTGTTTTTGAGAATTTCTTTGTTCAGGGAATATGGTCTTCAAAAAAGTGAAAATTGCTGATCAACCTCCTGGAACTTTGGGCAATTTAAGTTGCTTTTCTACAGTGGTCTGTATACTATTTGGGTCCCCTCACCAGGGTGAATTTGGACAATGTCATGGCTGTGGGCATACACCAATCATCAAGGTGGGACAAGAAGTCGCCTTCTTGGTTGTTAACCAGGATAAGTCAGGGCACTGCATCTTTTTATCCTAACCATCCTAAGGAAAGGGTGCTTTACTCTGCAGGTGAAGATCAGGTTTTTTGAGTTTAACTAAAGTCTACAGCTTCATTTCAATAGTCTGATTCCCTATTTGATCTGCCTGAAGAGCCTCATAAGGGTCAGACTACTTCTCAAACTAGTATTAGTATATGGCTGTGTCAGCTCATTTTTCTCGGGGCATATGGAATCAGGGGTAAGGTTCTTCCTTTCTCTGGATTGACAGTGCTTCCAGGGCTATTTAACATCAATCATCTGCTATTCAATTTTGTAAGGCTTTTAACTGTCACACGTTTATGAAGTTCTACCAGGTAGATGTTTATATGAGGCCTAGGTGAGCTGGGAGTGTGTCAGGAAAGGTTCCATCCGCTGGTGCCATTTATGTTCTGTCTTGCAGTGCTGCGTTCCACCAACAGGGGTCTCCTGGCAGTTTGGAGCCGTTTTGGAGAACTTCCCCCTGCTGGTATATCACCTTTGGGACGCAGTACTGGCCTCCACCAGCGGATGGACCCTGGCAGTATGGAGCGTTTGGCCTTTGCTGTGTTCAGGTGTGACTTGAACGTAATCAGCACACCTCCTATATATACCCAGCATGTGTAATTATACCTTGCCCTGGTATCTGTCTAACCTGATCCTGAGCCTGATATCTGGACCCTGAGCCTGCTGTCCCCTTCCTGGACATCTGATCCGACCTGACCTGATCCCTCTCCTGGACATTCCCTTCCTGCTTATTCCCCGTCTGCAGCCATTTCATGATCCCCCTGTGTATGACCTTGGCCTGGCCTGTTTATGATTCTGGTATTCCCCTTTTACTGTACATATCGTCTTTAGTGTTGTTTTGTCACTGTTGTTTATTGGTTGATTGCACTGAGCTTGTTGAAGGTGGTGGGGTGTTACCCCCTCTACTTAAATAAATCACTATTCTCACCTATATGTGTTGTGGATTCCTCTTTTGCAATCACACAGTACTGATCTATTTCCAATCCCTGACAGAGTGGTTATGCCTTAACTGGGATTCCTGACTTTTTTGACCAGTGTCCATTCACCTGAAAATTGCAGTGTAACCCAAGTAGTCATGAATATTATTATCTTTTCTGTGTCCTGTGATGTACTCTAAGAAAATGATTTCACAGGTGTAACAAAAACGTTAATGTTTCCTGTTTTGACATGTGATAGTTGGAAAAGGGCTAGTGTTACAAAGGGTACACAGTATACGTTTTATTCTGCTACTCATCCTTTTTATCCCAAGACTTAAATTCTGTTGATGTCATAATTTGTCATTTGTTTTTCTTGCCAACTTCTAATGGGGGAGTTTTTACCCAGGCAGTACATTGGAAGAAAAAACAAAATACATGAAAGGTTTAATTACTTAAAGACTATAAAGATTTTTTAATGATGTCAACAAAAAAGAAGGGAGCCAATTACGGTTATTAATGGGCTTGAACTGGGCAACGACATCATAGGATTGTCGAACACGGAAGCAACTTTGTCTTGACATATTTGTATGGTCAATCTCATGTATCACCAGAAACGGTCACCTTCCGTATTGTCTGATATATTTATTGCCTGCACTAGTATACCAGAGGTTGTATGTATATTCAAAATTGTCACTTCTCTAAACTTGTTGAATTGAGCGTCTTTTGTACTTTTAAAAAGATGTAGAAAAGATGAAAACTGATATAAAAATATAACTGCACATACTAATGGTTTCATTTTCTATTTACTTGCAGTTTAAAGCTCATGCCTCCTGTTATTACCCCCTGCTGTGTGAAACCATTCAGTTTGACTTGATCCCAGAACTACGTGCAATCCTCAGAAGGTTTTTCCACCGAATTGGGCTTGTTTTTAAAATCTCCCTACCCCCAGATCAGGACCAAGACAGGTCAGGACAAAACATGGAGCTTACCAACTTACCGTTCCAAGGAGACAAGAGACAGAAAGCCACCCATGAAGAGAACCTCTGAACCTGAAACAATTTTCTATTGTGATTTTAATGGTACAGCTGCTGAATATGATGCTTCATTACACTCCAGACTGTCTTGTAGTAGACACTGTCCCCTTACTGGATCATTTCTAGCACTGAGCTGGATTGTCTTTGTCCAGAGCCCTAACTGCTGTATAAAGTACAGCAGATAAGGGGAAAACATGAAACCTTTTTGCGCCATATAGAACTTGTGAAAGCTCTAATCTATAAAGGGGCCGAATGGCCGAATTCACCTCTCATTACTAATCCTTTAGGATGGAAGAATTAAGCCCATACCACAGAGAAGATTTCAAAAAATCGGATGTTGCTATTTTATGTTGCACTCTGTTAATCAAAGAACTTTCAGACATCTGTGAAATAAAATGTGTACAGATGTGCAGGTCTGTAATATAAAAGATAAAACACTATATGCCGATCTTCCTGCGATATTTGATTTCCTAATTTCCTCACTGATTTGCTGCAGATCCCATTATTTTATCATTTATGGAATGCACTAGGTTTTTTTGAGATTTAAAAGAATAAATATTTTTTTAGTTTTCTTTAATACTCTATTTTAGCCCTGATGTTACTGCTGCTGACTTTTCCAAGCAGAGGCTGACAATACTGCATTGACTTCTCTGTAAAATAATAGTAGGGCTTTGAATAAAATGATCGATTTTCCTGTCGGGCAGACTGGGACTTGAATCAGCATAGCCAAGTCTAGGTTGCATCTGCTGTTATGATAATGACAATGCTCCCTCGTTTGATGTAGATTTTACTCTGTACAGAAATTAATGTTAAATATATTAAAAGTAACAAATCTGGCTTTGGTTTGGCCTGTGGGAAACCTAATTTTTTGGGGGTGGGAATGGAGGGGGGGGGGGGGGGGGATTATATCACTACTGTGAATTGTGCTTCAATGGTAACAAAACAAAGAAACAGATTCTTGTTGAGTATTCCTTCTTGCGGTGGATGTAGAATTATTATTGGAAAACATGTACATGGTACAGATCTGTAAAGTTTTCTATGTAAAATTCTGTACAACTTTCTGTACTATATTGGTTCTCATCTGGTATATTCTAATCAGGTTATAGGTCAATAAAGTTTTTGAATTCTTTCATCATTGCAAACCAAGACAGAGTCCTGATGCCCTTCTTGTGTATCAGGGAGAAAGAATTTTAGCATGTGGGTGTCCTTTGACCCACAAGCCGTTTTTTTCCCTCTGAAAAGCTGTAAACTAAAAACCAAGCAAATAATTGTTTTTACCTCTTATAAAGTTTTGCATAGCTGTGATTTTTGTTTCCTATTCTAGTACTATGACATGCTGCAGTTTTGATCCAAGTAACTGTTTTTTGGACCGACCAATTTGCTATTTTCCACTTTCATGTCGCAGCCTTCAAAGTTTGCAAAAAAAAAAACCCTTCCTCCCCAACCATATATTTTCTGAAGCACATGAACTATAGAAGGTAGGGCTAGTTTTTATTTTTTTTACATACTGTGATAGTTTCCTAAATGTTCATCATGTTTTTTTGTTCAATAAGTTTTATTTTAAACATTTAAAAATAAGCAAAATGGCATATTTCATGTACGTGCAGAAAAACAGCTCACCAAACACATAGTTACAAAAGACAGTTAACAAGGGATTCAATACTAGTGATAGGATTCAGTGGAGATTTTGCATATGGAATTTAAGTGAAAGAAGAAGACAGTGAGTAGGAAAAAAAAGTAGAGAAAAGAATAGGGTAAAACGGAGTGGGTGCCAAGCAGAGGAGAAAGGGGAGAGCTGGCCAAGGGGAGTGCTGGCCAAGGGGAGTGTGACGAGACCCTTTCTCGCCCAGGTCCTGCTCTCCCGACACTCCTCTGCTTCTATCGGATCAGATTGCAGCAACATCTGATGGTCCAGTCATTCAAGATTCCAGGATCCAACCTACAGCTATGTGCCGATTGGATCCATGAAGAACACACACCAAACGAGTTGTATGAATGTTCAACCAGAACTCAACTTTATTGAAACACTCAGCTGGTTATATACAGGTTACAGCTTCCATCAATCAAAGAACAATGAAATCTCCACCCCCTTTTAACACACTGGGGTTTCCATACAGAGACATTTCGGCACCGATGTATTTAGCATGACTTTACTACCTCAGAGAGAATGACATTCCTGAAGACAATGACATCAGTGAAGTTAACAGAATACGTTATCTAGCCAGCTTGTCTCCGCATAGAGAGGAGGTCATTACTACATCTGAGAGATCACATTTTTTTAGATAATGACATTCTAATCCAATACTCCTGATAATCAAAAGGCTCAAAACAGTGTTATCACACAATAGAAAGGTCAAAGAGCCGACTGACTTAACACCTCTACACACTGGACAATGAATGTCTTTCACAAGCCATTAATTGCTTTAATACTGTTTCTTGACAAACCCATTTGTTAAAAGTGAACATAGGTGGTGAGAGGTCCACTTTTAAGAGAGCAGACATCAAGGGTCAAATTAGATGCCTGATACATTTCTTGTGTGCTGTACAATGAAATGGGGGGAGGAAGGCGGCAGATCATCTCTACAATAAAAATCCAAATGGATGCTCAGTTGGGCTGTGGAGAGCGGAGGAGACTTTTTCTCCTATATGCTAAAGTGGAACAAAGTCGTCCTCTCCTTTACAGCCGAGGAAAAAACAAACACAATGACGGCGCAAAAAGGGAAATCTGAACCACAATACCAAAAATTAATGAATGAACAAATTGTTATAAAGGGGAGGGGAGGAGGAAAGGAGAATGAATAGGTAATAACAATAATAAAAATCCCAATATATAAAGTCCGTATTTTGTAAAAAGTTCAAAGTGACATATACACTGTGGCAGCAATTTAAAGAGTGAAGCAAGACTCTGAAATAGCAAAAAGTTAAAAATGCGCCTACTAAGTGCTTCCTGATGACGTTATAGACTAAACGTACGTCGAGGCGGTACCTGGGCACGCACTACTCTCTACTTCCGGTCCTCCTGGCTTCCCAGCTGTATGCGGTGGAACGCGCGCCAGCTCCCCAGCCTACGACAACACTCTCTCCATTTTCTACATGCGGACAGCCTCAGCCGGGACACGGGCTCCATCTAAAGTAAGGGGCCACTCGGCACTGTGTTTTTATTCTTTGTGTCTAATTAAACAATATTACACTATGGCAGCATTCTCTTTTTCTATGGTATCCGGTATGTTCTTTGGTGCTGACATCTGAACCTCCATATGATTGAGCTGACTGCCTACATCCAAGCCTATTTGACCTTATTTTAATTAATATGGTCAACTATCTTTGGTAAGGAGCCATCTATCTTCTATTAAGGTGACTTATTGGTGAAGGTGGATTACTTCCTTATTCGCACTTTGAAGAAATATTGAGCACCTTGCACGTTATTCACAACCATTCCTGGAACTACATATATTTAAAATTTGCAACCTATTTGCACATGGACTTTTTATAGCGATATAATTGTTCACTGGAATTTATTTATTGCATGTTATTTTTCATTATTTGTCATTCATCTGCACCTATGCATATTATGGTATCTTAGATATATTGGTGTATATCTCCACTTTTTTAGTGCCCCTTTTTCTTTCTCGTACATCACGGGACACAGAGCGGCATATTCATTACTATATGGGTTATATGGAGTACCTTCAGGTGTGGACACTGGCAATCTCAAACAGGAAGTCCCCTCCCTATATAACCCCCTCCCCTAGAGGGAGTCCCTCAGTTTTTTCGCCAGTGTCTTAGGTGTTGGTCACGGAATAGCTTTGCTCCACATCCTTGGGATTAAGGGCGGGCTAACCGGATCTGTCCAAGGAGCCTCAGTGCCAAAGTGGACAGTACCCGGGCCCCAAACCGTGGGGTTTTGCCTATAATGCTCCTCTTTGGAGGGCTGGACCCTGGGCCCAGGACTTGGAGTTCGTAAAGACCATAAGTTCCTGTTTGCCAGGGTGCTATATAGGTCCAGGACAGTGGGTACCTTCATAGGACCCCAGGGCCTGAAGGTCTACTACGCTACCCACGGAGATGGGAGAAGATTGGACCGTTTTGCTAGACAAACGTCCTGCAGCATGGAGCAGGTAAGAGGGGAGCCTGCGGGACTTGGTTCGACAGCAGGCTCTCCAGGGTGACCTAAAAGGGGGGTAGCCTAAGTATGCTCTGCATTGACAACCTTGTTCACTATGTCTGAGAAGACAGGATGATCTCATTCCCCCATCACTAGGTCCCCCTGTCTAAGAAACGATTGTGTTTGCTAGCTACCTGCTGCTTTCTTCCCAGGGCTAGTAAGGACCCCTATGGGGCCTTTTGGAGAGTCCTACCTGGCCGGGGGTTTGATTCTGCCGCCTGATGCTGCAGTCCTGGGTCTCCAGCAGCACGGCTCCTCCATGTGCTTCCTTCTCCGGCATACGCGCGTGCGCACGCACGTCTTATAGACGTTTTTCGCGCCGTTCAGAGGGGAGGGCGAGGGGGGGCGTGCCTGCAGCGTCATCAGGGGCACGCCTTGTGTGCTGTTATAATTAGCAGGCTATAGTCAGTGCTCAGTCTGAGGCTGATCTGGAAAGGAGAGGACGCAGAGCGGCAGAACAGTGACTCCCGGTGGCGGAAGAGGGGTAGTACATGCTGGACTTTGTTCCAATGCTTTTCTGTTAAGCCAAAAAAAAACCTTTTGCAACAGGTTGGAGGCTGGCAAACTAAGTTTGGGGACGCTGTATGTTTTGAAAAAAAAAAAACATACGGGGCCCCATCGGGTTATGAGCATTAGTGAGCTATTGTCCCCTAAACCCTAGTTTTGTACTCCTGGCCACTACAGTCTGTTGTTGTAGGCGGAGTCCCTCGATTTTGTATTATGGCTTCCAAAAGTTCGGGGTCAAAGGGTACAAAGAAGACCAAAAAACAAAGGGGTTCCCCCTCTGATTCTGATGATATGCCGATACTTTCCCCGCAGCTTATTCCCATGAGGGTCGCCTTGGATGAGCCATTTGGGGGGTCTGGTGCTAAGGCTGGCCCAGATCAGCCCAGCCCTGTGTTTATCACAGAGGAGATGCTAGCCGTATCCCTAGGGGGGCTAGAAGAAAGATTAGCAGCGATGATCGCTAAATCTATTCCTGGCAAGAAACGGGCTAGATCCCCATCGCCAAAAGGTATATCCTCAGATGCTGAAATTCTCTCTCAGGAGGAATTGGAATCGCAGGAGGACCAACTAGACCAGAACCAAGAGGGTTCAGGGATTGAGGGATCTACCTCTGAGGAACCATTTTCAGACTCCCAGACAGAGAGACTGTGGGTGCAGTCTTTGACAGATATGGTCCGCTCGGCATTTAATTTACCATTGCCAGAGCCTCAGGTTCCTGCGGTATCCTCTCTGGGCTCTTTGAAAGCTCCTTTGAGCAATGCGGTTTTTCCGGTCCATCCTCTCTTAGAGGAATTGATCTTTCAGGATTGGGTACGACCGGACAGGATTTTTCTGCCGCCGAAGAGATTTTCGGTCCTTTACCCTATGGAGGAAAAATTCTCGAAGAGGTGGAAGCTCCCAGTGGTGGATGCAGCCATATCATGTGTGAATAAATCACTAACTTGCCCGGTGGAAAACATACAAATGTTTAAAAATCCGGTTGATAAACGGTTAGAGACTCTTTTAAAGGCATCCTTTGCTACGGCAGGAGCAGTGGTACAGCCAGCTGTGGCTGCAATTGGAGTTTGTCAGGCGTTAAAGGACCAGACAAAACAAATGCTAAAAGACATGCCTACCCAACAGGCAGAAGAGTTTTCTGACATTCCCAGAGCTCTGTGTTTTGCGGTAGATGCTATAAAGGATCCATCCAGCAGGCCTCTCGTTTATCACTATTCTTGGTACACATGAGAAGGCTCTTATGGTTGAAGAACTGGGCGGCGAAGCCCCCATGCAAAAAGCTTCTGGCAGGGTTTCCCTTCCATGGAGGACGACTCTTCGGAGAGGATCTGGATAAATACATTCAGACTATTTCAAGTGGCAAAAGTACCCTTTTACCAGTCAAAAAGACATTCCGGGGTCCTACATTTAAAAGGCAGCTCTCTCCTGTCTCAGGGCCCTCAAATTCCAGGCAGTATCGACGGCCGCCTGCGCGATCAAACTTTAACAATAGATCGCAGGGCAGGCCCCTGGGGGTAAGAGGCCATGGTATCGCAAGCCGACAAAGCCAGCCCATAAGTCTGCCTTATGAAGGGGCGCCCCCACTCTCGCGGGTGGGGGGAAGGCTTAGTTTCTTCTCAGAAGTTTGGGAAGCCAAGATCCCCGACAAATGGGTCCGGGCGTCTGTAACCACAGGCTACAGACTGGAGTTTTTAAAGCTTCCTCCGCCTCATTTTCCAGAGTCAAGGCTACCAAAAGATCCAGCAAAGAAGGCCTCGATGCTGGCAGCCTTGGATCACCTACTTTGCCAGGTCGTGATAATAGAGGTACCAGCCCAAGAGCAGGGGCTAGGTTTCTATTCCAATCTCTTTGTCATACCAAAGCCCAACGGCGATGTCAGGCCAATCTTGGACCTAAAGAGTTTAAACGTTTACCTAAGGGTTCGTTCCTTCCGGATGGAATCCATCCGGTCAGCAGTCGCCACACTCCAGAGGGACGACTTTCTGGCTTCCATAGACATAAAGGATGCTTACCTTCATGTACCAATCTTTCAGCCGCATCAAAGATTTTTACGTTTCGCAGTGGGGCAGCGACACTTCCAATTCAGGGCGCTCCCCTTTGGGCTGGCCACGGCCCCCCGGGGATTCACGAAGATCCTAGTCCCAGTTCTGGCCAATCTAAGGATCCAAGGGGTCACAGTCCTAGCATACTTGGACGACCTTTTAATCATAGATCACTCACGGCCGTGTCTGCAACAGGCAGTAAACCTCACGGTTCAGTACCTCGAGAGGTTCGGCTGGGTCCTAAACCGGAAAAAATCAGCGTTTCATCCTACAAAGCAGTTGGAATACCTCGGCATGAGGTTAGACACAGAACAGCAAAGGGTGTTCCTGCCCCTTGTAAAGGTCGAAGCTTTCAAGGGGTTGGTTCAGTTGGTTCTAAGCAAGAAAAAAACCAACTATTCGCCTGTGTATGCGATTACTAGGCAAGCTAGTGGCCACGTTCGAGGCAGTACCATACGCTCAGATCCACACTCGCGTCCTACAGGCAGCCATTCTAGCAGCCTGGGGCAAGAGAGTACATGCCTTGGAGTCCCCTTTTGACGCTATCATCAAAGGTCCGACAGAGCCTGGCCTGGTGGTTAAACCCTCAGAATCTTCTAAAGGGAAGGTCCTTCAGCCCCGTTGTCTGGAAGGTAGTTACCACAGACGCCAGCCTGGCAGGCTGGGGGGCGGTCTTGGAGGGGTTCTCTCGCCAGGGAACTTGGGCGGAAGCAGAGAGGCAGCCACCCATCAATGTCTTGGAGATCAGAGCTGCTCGCCTAGCCCTCCTGGCATGGACTTCCAGATTACAGGGGTCCCCGGTGAGAATCCAGTCAGACAATGCCACAGCGGTGGCATACATAAACCACCAAGGGGGAACCAGGAGTCAGGCCGCTCAGAGGGAGGTGAGCTTGATTTTTCAGTGGGCAGAGGTTTATGTACCCTGCATTTCGGCGATATTCATTCCCGGAGTGGACAACCTGCAGGCAGACTTCTTAAGTCGCCAGATTCTGTCGCCGGGGGAGTGGTCTCTGCATCCCCAGGTCTTTCAGACAATCTGCCAGAAGTGGGGAATGCCAGACATAGATATAATGGCATCCAGGTTCAACAAGAAACTAGACAGGTTCGTGTCTCGAGCGAGGGACCCTATGGCCTGCGGAACCGATGCGTTGGTTTGCCCTTGGCATCAATTCAAACTTCTATATGCATTCCCTCCGCTACAGTTACTTCCTCGCCTGTTGCGCAGGATCAGAATGGAGCACAAGCCAGTCATTCTAGTAGCTCCAGCTTGGCCCCGGAGGACATGGTACTCACTAGTCCTGAAGATGGCAGTGGGAGACCCTTGGACTCTTCCTCTACGACCAGACCTATTCTCACAAGGCCCGATCCTCCACCCTACATTACAGTGTCTAAATTTGACGGCCTGGAGGCTGAATCCCTGATTCTCAGGGGTAGAGGTCTGTCTAGGCAGGTAATTCCTACCCTGATTAGGGCTAGAAAGCCAGCCTCCAGGGTGATTTATTACAGGGTGTGGAGGACCTACGTAGGCTGGTGTGAATCCAAAAGATGGAATTCCCGCAAATATACCATTGATAGGGTGTTAAGTTTCCTTTAGTTTTACTGACAAGAAAGTTGATATTCTTGGTCGCCATAGTTTCGGCCAGGAGAGTGTCAGAGTTGGCAGCCTTATCGTGTAAGGAACCATATCTCATTCTACATAAGGACAGGGCAGTTCTCCGACCCCATCCTTCCTTTCTACCAAAGGTTATATCCAATTTTCACTTGAACCAGGATTTGGTACTTCCATCCTTCTTTCCGAAACCCACATCTAGAAAGGAGGGGTTGCTGCATACCTTGGATATTGTCTGGGCCATGAAGGCCTATCTTAAAGCTACAGAAAAGATCCGGAAAACAGATGTGTTGTTCGTTTTACCAGATGGCCCCAAGAAGGGGCAGGCAGCTGCAAAATCCACCATCTCGAGATGGATTAGACAATTAATCATTCAGGCCTACGGTCTGAAGAGGTTGCCTCCTCCTTTGTCGGTAAAAGCCCATTCTACCAGGGCCATGGGCGCCTCCTGGGCAGCACACCATCAGATCTCTATGGCTCAGATATGCAAGGCGGCGACGTGGTCATCAGTCCACATGTTTACAAGGTTTTATCAACTAGACGTGAGAAGGAATGCGGATTCAGCCTTTGGGCAGGCAGTACTACAGGCTGCGGTTTAAGATCCTCAGGATCGGAGGCACCCTTGGTTGTAAAAGAAAAAAAAAAAAAATTTTTCTTGACTAAGTTGGATTTATTATTATTATTTGAGTATACCTCTAAATCAAATCTCTTTTGAGAAGATGTCTCCCTCCCCTCATTAAAGCATTGCTTTCGGACATCCCATATAGTAATGAATATGCCGCTCTGTGTCCCGTGATGTACGAGAAAGAAAAAGGGATTTTTAAATACAGCTTACCTGTAAAATCCTTTTCTTGGAGTACATCACGGGACACAGAGCTCCCGCCCCTCTTTTGGGGAACATTTTTGGGAGGCATACTGCTTGCTACAAAACTGAGGGACTCCCTCTAGGGGAGGGGGTTATATAGGGAGGGGACTTCCTGTTTGAGATTGCCAGTGTCCACACCTGAAGGTACTCCATATAACCCATATAGTAATGAATATGCCGCTCTGTGTCCCATGATGTACTCCAAGAAAAGGATTTTACAGGTAAGCTGTGTTTAAAAATCCCTTTTTTCACTATTCATAAGTGCAGTATGTCTGGTTATGATTAATTTATTAAAACAGTAGCTTTCTAAAAGTACATTTAAGATTTAATATCTCACAGATATGATATGGTTTAAATAAGAGTTTGACCAAAATTGAAAGCTTCAACATAATAAGCATTTATTAGAGAATTTGGGAGTAAATATTAGTTTCAAATACAAAGTACATCACACTACAAATATCAAACAGAAAACCATAATAAAGCAAGTATATTGTAAGTGCTGGGAGATGGTTTCTTATAATTACCTCAAATAATGACTTCCTGGGCCCAGGTCATCTTATCTCCCCCTATGGATTGAGGCTCCCCTTTTATAAGCCCTTCTCCTATTGATTTAACCAGGTTCCCTAGGATTGGCTACTGTTAACTCTCTCCTCTCTTTGGGCCGGTCTCTCCCAAATATGGGCAATATCTTCCTACATGAGTTTAGTGATAATTAGATTTGAAGATAAATTAATTAAACCGAAGGTCGTTAACTTCCCTTAAATGGGGTACTTGGCTGAACATGGAAGAGTACAGCCAATCAAGGCGTCTCCGCATAGTCTACAGATTCCAGCCTTGATTTTTTCCTGGCTTGCGACCGGCTCCATGCCACCTCGCCACCCAGCATTCCTCAGACCTAGCTTGTCAGCCCAATTAACCCTTACAGAAAACCATCTCCTACACATTTCTTATCCTAAATGATATATATATAATATACAATTATTTCCAGTTGCTAATGGCGATTACTCATAAAACTTCTCATAAGGCAACAGCCAAATGGTTGCTCAATAAAATGTAGTGCAAATGTGTTCATAAAGAAGGGGAGTGTAGTTACTGTGGATCGTCAGCCAATAAGATGGTAGGCATAAAGTTGGTTGCTGTCCTGGAGAGGAGCGAGATGGAACACTGCGGGCACAGCAGAACCGGGAGTGACTGTGCGGCGTTTGTTCCAGCCTGGAGCGCACACGGCTCTTGGCTACAGGAAGTGGCGGGGGCTCATAGTGATGATGCGTTTCAATGCTTCCGCATTTTCATCAGCTACCATCTTATCGGCTGACGATCCACGATCCTCCCCTATTTTATGAGTGCATTTGTACTACATTTTAGTGAGTAGCCATTAGGCTGTTTTAATAAATAAATTGATCGTTACCAGGCATACTGCACTTAGTAAGCGCAATTTTTCTTTTCTTTTTACAGCCAAGGAAGCTGCCGGTTGCAATGGTGCTGGACATGTGATTCGTTATGACACCAGCTATTTGATGGCTTGACAGTTTGAGAGCAAAAGTACTTGTGATTAAGGATGAGCTCTGGCGTGTTTGCAAAGCCCACGTGCACAGCCCGCCAGGAAGTCTGCGCTGCGCTAATCACAGGCAGTGAGACATTGTCCTGATGCATTGCTGCAGAGAACGGGAAATGTCTCACTGGCTGTGATTAGCACAACGCAGTGCCGACTTCCTGGCGGGCTATGCATGTGGGCTTTGCGAACACGCTGGAGCTCATCCTTGTGATGGATATCATTCATGGCATGCGTTGAATGTAACTTTTTGGAAGAAGTTCATTGATGATACGAAGAATCAAAATACTTAAGTAGTTTAAATCGCTGACCTTTCCCCGAGTCTTATCCATTTATGCAAGTACAGAAAAATCTCAAGATCTGCCAGAATTGCATATACCATCCATGATTTGGCCTCGCAACACTGCATTTTTGTGGATTGAATACTGTCAGGCATGCCCAGTTTTCACTTGCCAAACTGTCATCAGATCTAAATCCAGTCAAACACCATGGAGGTGGTGTACATCAGTCATCAGGGATGAACTAGAAGCCCCGCTTTTGCAAAAAAAAGGCACAATTTATCCTGTCTTGGTCATAACTTCTCATTCCCGGCCTTATCAGCTGTGTACATTCTAGGTGTGAACAACTGTCAGGCAAACTTATTCAGTCATTCGCTCCTGGATCTGATAGAGTGGTCTTTACACCTGGAGGTTTTCCGGGACCTGTGTTACAAGTGGGGAGTGAATGTGGACCATGTGGCCTTCAGGTTCAACAGCACCCTGCACAGGTTTGTATCCAGGTGTAAGTATCCACTGTAAGAAGAAGTGCATGCTCTGATGGCTCCATGGGACTAGTACACCCTTATCTATGCCCTTGCTTCCCTGAAACCTCTCCCTAGTCTTTTCAACAGGTTTGAGATGGAGGGCATTCCAGTGATCCTCAATTGCTCTGGATTGGCCCAGATAGATATATTAAGACTTCGAGCGGATGTACTGTGGTCCCTACTATACTACTTCTCATTCTCTGGTTTTATCAGCATTGTTGCTGATGCCCAGGTTCTAAAAGAATCTCTGAATCTGTGATTCCTGCAATGTTTAAGACTAAAGTCCACTTTTCACAAGGTCTACTATTGGTCATGGAATGCTTACTTCATATGTTGTGAGTCTTGGCACTTTTGCCCCAGGAGATGCTCCGTGATATTCTCCTTCCTGCAGTTTGAACATATTAGAGACATTGCGTTTCCTTATAATCACCACTACAAGGTACAGAAAGTGTCTGAACTGGCAGCCTTATCTTGCAAAATACTGTCATCAGATCTAAATCCAGTCAAACACCATGGAGGTGGTGTACATCAGTCATCAGGGATGAACTAGAAGCCCCGCTTTTGCAAAAAAAAGGCACAATTTATCCTGTCTTGGTCATAACTTCTCATTCCCGGCCTTATCAGCTGTGTACATTCTAGGTGTGAACAACTGTCAGGCAAACTTATTCAGTCATTCGCTCCTGGATCTGATAGAGTGGTCTTTACACCTGGAGGTTTTCCGGGACCTGTGTTACAAGTGGGGAGTGAATGTGGACCATGTGGCCTTCAGGTTCAACAGCACCCTGCACAGGTTTGTATCCAGGTGTAAGTATCCACTGTAAGAAGAAGTGCATGCTCTGATGGCTCCATGGGACTAGTACACCCTTATCTATGCCCTTGCTTCCCTGAAACCTCTCCCTAGTCTTTTCAACAGGTTTGAGATGGAGGGCATTCCAGTGATCCTCAATTGCTCTGGATTGGCCCAGATAGATATATTAAGACTTCGAGCGGATGTACTGTGGTCCCTACTATACTACTTCTCATTCTCTGGTTTTATCAGCATTGTTGCTGATGCCCAGGTTCTAAAAGAATCTCTGAATCTGTGATTCCTGCAATGTTTAAGACTAAAGTCCACTTTTCACAAGGTCTACTATTGGTCATGGAATGCTTACTTCATATGTTGTGAGTCTTGGCACTTTTGCCCCAGGAGATGCTCCGTGATATTCTCCTTCCTGCAGTTTGAACATATTAGAGACATTGCGTTTCCTTATAATCACCACTACAAGGTACAGAAAGTGTCTGAACTGGCAGCCTTATCTTGCAAAATACCCCCCCCCCCCCCCCCCCCCTCCTTTTTTTTTTTTTTTTTTTTTTTTTTTTTTTTTTACACATAAGGGCAAGGTGGTGTCAAGGCCCAAGCTTTAACGAAGATATTCTTTGCCTTTCACCTTAACCAGGACAATGTTCTCTAGCCCTTTTGTCAGGCTTGGTTCATCAGAGGGAATGGTTTTTTTTTCATGGTCTGGGTGTGGTTTAGGTTGTGTGAGTTACTGCTTCTTTTATAAAGAACAATTAACTTTTTGTCATTCCAGGTGGCCCCTGAAAGGACACGCATACGTCTGATTGCACATCTATGGCATTTAGACAAACTATTGTTCAAAGGTTTTCCCCCTTTCCTATTAATGCTCCCTCTACTAGGTCTGTGATCGTTTCTAGGGCTTTTTGGTATCAGGCAGGGGTGGCAAACTCAAATTCATCGAGGGCCGCATCAGCAGTGTGGTCGCCCTCAAAGGGCCAGTTGTATATGGGTCGCACTACATACAGAATGCAGAGTTCAGGATTACGTCAGGATTATGCTACGTACACAGTGCAGGGATTCAGGGGTGTGCTACGTACACAGTGCAGGGATTCAGGGGTCCACACAGACCCCCATTACATCAGAGTCCGCACAGACCCCCATTACATCAGAGTCCGCACAGACCCCCATTACATCAGAGTCCGCACAGACCCCCATTACATCAGAGTCCGCACAGACCCCCATTACATCAGAGTCCGCACAGACCCCCATTACATCAGAGTCCGCACAGAGCCCCATTACATCAGAGTCCGCACAAAGCCCCATTACATCAGAGTCCGCACAGAGCCCCATTACATCAGAGTCCGCACAGAGCCCCATTACATCAGAGTCCGCACAGAGCCCCATTACATCAGAGTCCGCACAGAGCCCCATTACATCAGAGTCCGCACAGAGCCCCATTACATCAGAGTCCCCACAGAGCCCCATTACATCAGAGTGCGCACAGACCCTCATTACATCAGAGTGCGCACAAACCCTCATTACATCAGAGTGCGCACAGACCCCCATTACATCAGAGTCCGCACAGACCCACTTGTAATGCTGTGGACTTGGATGTAAAGGGGGAACTCTGATGTAAGGGGGGGCTCTGCCCACCAAAGCCCCCCTCTTGCACCAGAGTCCACAGAGCACCTCTTAAATTCATTTAATATATACACTGGGAGGTGGGAGAGGGTGAGCTTACTCACCCCAGGATGGAGGGTCAGGGGCGGGCTGCCTGCATCTTCCTACACATTTTCCCGGGGATGACACAGGGGGTGTGGGCGTGCCACACAGTGTAGAGAGAGAGGCGGGAAGAGGAGGGGCAGTGTCCGAGCAGCCAAACTGTCAGCGTGGATTCTGAGCTCTGTGTGAGAGAGACACACAGCTCAACCAATCAGCTGCGCCGGAGCACGGAGATGACACAGGCGCGGCCGCATAGCGGCCGCGACCTGTGTTAACCCTATCCAGGCCGCGGGTCGCCGCTTACCTCTGGCAGCACTGGAACAAGTGGTGGAGGCCGGCGGGCCACATGACAAGGCTTGGCGGGCCGGATTCGGCCCGCGGGCCTTGTGTTTGCCACCCCTGCATTAGGGGGTACAGGCAGTATTCATGTAAGGGGCCTAGATGGCCAGGGCTGCTCCCCCTACAGCAGCATATGAAATTAATCTTTTACCAGCTCCACTGCTAACCTGCACGGCGCCCGGCTGCTACAGAGAAGCAGAAAAAAAGCCTCTGTCTACTTCCACCTGCAACTCCCCCACCCCCCCCCCCCCCCCACGCCGGCTGTAGCTAAGCAGAAGACTGCCGTCTCACCCCCAGCAGGTGATCCCGGCTAGCGCCTTACACATTTCCTTCTGAGGCGGAGCCTGCTGGCTGCTGCTAGGTTTGCTTGCAGTGTGATTGGCTGGGGCAGGGGGAGTGGCCAGCTCATTGATGGTGAATATGGTCCCAGCCCTAACAGGTGCATGCAGATAGATACGACCAGCGTGGAGGGTAAGTCACAAAAATGTAATGTTTGCTGCTGTGCCGCCTGTAGATTTGATTTAGACTTATTTAATAATTTCCTCCTTGGATGGGATACTAGAGGCTGACAATATAGCATAAGTGAGTTGCATTGTGACAATGGATGATGACTTTGGGTGCCTATGATAGTTACATTGTGGAGAGCCTCTTCACTATGTATCTCTCATCCCCACAGCGTCATCCTCATCCATTTTCATCCCCACCCAGCACCATACATCCCTCTAGTCTATTGAAGTGGTTAAAACACTCCCACTTCCTTTGTGTTGAAAATATTTGGTCCCATTGGGTGTCGTGCAGTATGGATTTCAGCTTATTGAAGTTGGCTTTTTTTTTTCTGAAATGTAGAGTTCTTGTCATGGTTCTCTTTCCTGTGACCTATGACAAATGTTTGGAGAAAGGAACAGGCAGGACTTTAAATGAAGCATGTGCGGGAAAGGTTTGCAATAAATTGGGGGAAAAGTAAATAATAATAAATCTGGAATACGTCTAAATATTTTATTGCTTTCACATAATGCACCGTACATGACTATATTGCACTATGGAAGAAAATAGATATACATATGTAATTCACAGATTGGTTGGGGGGAAGGTTTATATAGGCAGTAACCCAAGTATATACAGACAAAAAGGTACAACAAACTGTACTGCAGTAATTAAAACATGGCATAAACAGCTCATATGAAGATGATACATTGTGTAGTACTTCTGTAAATATACATAGATGCATGAGGTAGATAGCTCTACGCGTTTCGCGACTATTGGTCGCTCGTCAGGAGCAGGCATGCATTGCATTTATTATCTGTAATGACATAAGCACATAACTGGTTATACCAGGGCATTCAACATTTTGGGGGCCGAGAACATGTCAAGGTCCCAGATGGTACTCACCAGGTGGCCAAATGCGGCTGGCACTGGGGTGAAGCTCCTGACGGTCCCCTAGGGTTGGGGCAGCCCCTGGCGGGGGCTGTGGCTGGAAACCGGGGGACACGGGGCCCCCAAACAGGACGCACCCAAGTGGCACAGGCATGAGGCATGATGTGATGTATGTACTGGGATCAGTGAATGTTGATGGCTGCAAGGGGAGGGATGGGAAAAAGAAAAGGTTATGTATAGGAGGGATATGAGGGTGTAGAAAAGAGATAGAAGGGAGAGATGAAAAAGGAAAAAAATAAATAAAAATTAATAAAAAAATAAATAAAAAATAAATAAAAAAAATAAATAAATAAATAAAAAAAGGGGGGCATAGAGCTGGGACTGGTAAAGAGAGAATATTAACCTCCCTGGCGGTATGATTCTGTCTGGAATTACGTACCAAAAGCGGTACAATTATTTGCATGGAAATTTGGCATTTTATACTGTAGGCCTGCAATTCTTAGGAATAACTTGCTTAAATCTGTCCAAACAAGACATCCCGGGTATGATAAAGTTTGAAAAACAAAATCATAATTTTTTATATAATAAAAAACTATAAATAATTATAACAAATTATAATGTAATTATAATAAAAAATATTCAATAATGTAATCAACTCAAAAACACTGAAATTTGCTCAGTTGCAGAATTGTCGCTGTCATTATTTTATTTTTTTATGACGAATTTCCCCACAAATCGCTATCGCTCAATTCTGCAAGTGATTAAAATTTATTATCGCTGTTTTCTAGCTGATCTAAAACCATTTTTGACATAAAGGGACACTTTTGGTTGCTATGGGCAATCTACAGTTTCCAGGCAGAAAGAACACTTTTTATTTTATAAAAGAACATGTAGGGCACTGGACAGACCACTAGGGACAAGGGGGGTGTGTATTTTTTACATACAGTACTGTAATCTATAAGATTACAGTATACTGTATGTAAAGTGTTTGTTTACTTTTTTGAATTTGGCGCCGTTCTCCGCTTCCGTGCGTCGTAACGTCGCAGGAAACGAAGATCGGCGGCACACGGGGACGCTGTGTGAATCGAGCGAGCACCCGCTCGCTCACACAGCGGGGATGCATCGCTGGATCCAGGAAGAAGGTAAGCCAGCGCGCGCTGCAGGCTCTGCATGGCTACCCCGAGCGTGACTCGGGGATACCGTTCTTAGCAGAAAAAACACACCCCGAGTCACGCTCGGGGATACCGCCAGGGAGGTTAAGGTGGGGTGAAAGTACAAGGTATGAATAAGAAGGAGGGGGAAAAGAGGATAACCTGAGAGCTCCGAGTGTGCTGCATGAGGTCGGTAGCGTGTGGGGAACCAAATGCCTGTGTCAGCATTGGACTACGCCCTCTTATAGGAGCCGCCCTCCCAGTCACCTGCCAAACGTCTCGCAAACGATGGGGAGGGGAGAGGAGGCACCTGCATCACTGCGGATTAACCGCTTAGTGGTGTGGCGCCAATTGTCTCCCAGTTCCCCCGCGTGGATGGCATAACCAATGCGCCGCATGGAGAGCAGGCTCTCTGTGCGGCGATGGCGAGCGAGACGTATGCGCGCAGTGCCCGCCCATCAGTCCGTGCGTCTGTGCGTCACAGGACGGAGAGCATGGGCACTGAGCATCGCAGCCCCCAAATTGGAGCATGCCCAATGGGGGACAGGAGGTTCATGGCACCCCCAGGCCTGTTGCAGCATTGGGAAAACCTGTGTGAAAAAATGAGGAATTGCCCAGAACAGCCAGCTGTGCAAGGATCTGACAGAAAAATAAAACAGTATTAAGCACATTGTTGCAAATGGTGAGAAAACACAACAAAAATGCAGTAATGAGTGTAAACACTTGTTGTAAACAGTATAGTCCCGTAAAGCACATGCTTCCATCCCTATTTTATAGTATATGAGGAAGGGGGGAGAGGGTTTTTTGGGACTTTAAATGAGGTAATGGGTTAATTACCTCCATCCCTTGCATTTGTATAGAGAAAGGAACAGGCAGGACTTTAAATGAAGCATGTGCGGGAAAGGTTTGCAATAAATTGGGGGAAAAGTAAATAATAATAAATCTGGAATACGTCTAAATATTTTATTGCTTTCACATAATGCACCGTACATGACTATATTGCACTATGGAAGAAAATAGATATACATATGTAATTCACAGATTGGTTGGGGGGAAGGTTTATATAGGCAGTAACCCAAGTATATACAGACAAAAAGGTACAACAAACTGTACTGCAGTAATTAAAACATGGCATAAACAGCTCATATGAAGATGATACATTGTGTAGTACTTCTGTAAATATACATAGATGCATGAGGTAGATAGCTCTACGCGTTTCGCGACTATTGGTCGCTCGTCAGGAGCAGGCATGCATTGCATTTATTATCTGTAATGACATAAGCACATAACTGGTTATACCAGGGCATTCAACATTTTGGGGGCCGAGAACATGTCAAGGTCCCAGATGGTACTCACCAGGTGGCCAAATGCGGCTGGCACTGGGGTGAAGCTCCTGACGGTCCCCTAGGGTTGGGGCAGCCCCTGGCGGGGGCTGTAGCTGGAAACCGGGGGACACGGGGCCCCCAAACAGGACGCACCCAAGTGGCACAGGCATGAGGCATGATGTGATGTATGTACTGGGATCAGTGAATGTTGATGGCTGCAAGGGGAGGGATGGGAAAAAGAAAAGGTTATGTATAGGAGGGATGCTGCCAGGGGCTGCCCCAACCCTAGGGGACCGTCAGGAGCTTCACCCCAGTGCCAGCCGCATTTGGCCACCTGGTGAGTACCATCTGGGACCTTGACATGTTCTCGGCCCCCAAAATGTTGAATGCCCTGGTATAACCAGTTATGTGCTTATGTCGTTACAGATAATAAATGCAATGCATGCCTGCTCCTGACGAGCGACCAATAGTCGCGAAACGCGTAGAGCTATCTACCTCATGCATCTATGTATATTTACAGAAGTACTACACAATGTATCATCTTCATATGAGCTGTTTATGCCATGTTTTAATTACTGCAGTACAGTTTGTTGTACCTTTTTGTCTGTATATACTTGGGTTACTGCCTATATAAACCTTCCCCCCAACCAATCTGTGAATTACATATGTATATCTATTTTCTTCCATAGTGCAATATAGTCATGTACGGTGCATTATGTGAAAGCAATAAAATATTTAGACGTATTCCAGATTTATTATTATTTACTTTTCCCCCAATTTATTGCAAACCTTTCCCGCACATGCTTCATTTAAAGTCCTGCCTGTTCCTTTCTCTATACAAATGCAAGGGATGGAGGTAATTAACCCATTACCTTATTTAAAGTCCCAAAAAACCCTCTCCCCCCTTCCTCATATACTATGACAAATGTTATCACATCATGATCACTATTACCCAAATTGTCATTAACCACTTCAATACCGGCCCATTGTCATTGACATCCTGGGCTTTGTGGGGGGAGGGGGATATCTTAATGATTTTCTGCAGCTAGAGGCATCATTCAGATATCCTTCTCTTCTACCGGCGATTCTGTGCAACATAAGAATGATCATAGCTGCGGTTACGCCGCTTGATCGTTCTTATAGGCGGTGGGAGGGGACATCCTCCCGCCACCATCCGGTGCTTCTCTGGGCTCTCCCGTGCCATCGGGGGCCCGGAGAAAGATACATCCAGTGCTGGCAGGAAGCATAGAGATGATTGATGACCAAATGGTCACCAGTTATCTCTATGACCGTCGGAGGACCCGGGCGCGATGTGATGACGTCACGCCCGGGTCCCCGTAAGTAAACAAAGCTACTAGGCTACTAAGCAACAGTAATCATAAGATCGGTGGATTTTCTTTACCGATCTCATGCTTTCCACCCTGAAGGAGAGATGCAGGGACTTATTGACCCCGCATTTCTCCATAAAGAGGACCTGTCACACACATTCCTATTACAAGGGATGTTTACATTCCTTGTAATAGGAATAATATTGATAATAAAAAAAGTAAAAAAATAAGAAATAAATATGTAAAAAAAAAAAAATTAAAATGCCCGTCCCCGGTAGCTCGCTCGCAGAAGTGAACGCACACGCAAGTCCCACCGACATATGTAAACGCCGTTTAAACGACATATGTGAGGTATCCCCGCGTGCGGTAAAGTGCCAGCAACAATTTTAGCACTAGATCTTCTCTGTAAATGGTAAAATCGCCTATGAAGATTTTTAAGTACCGAAGTTTGGCGCCATTCCATGAGTGTGCGCAATTTTAAAGCATGACATGTTGGGTATCTATTTACTCGGTGTAACATAATCTTTCATATTTTACAAAAAAATTGGGCTAACTTTACTCTTTTGTTATTTTTTTAATTCATGAAAGAAATTTTTTCCAAAAAAAGGCGTTTGAAAAATTATTGCGCAAATACCACACGAGATAAAACATTGCAATGACCGTCATTTTATTCCCTAGGGTGTCTGCTTAAAAAAACATATATATAATGTTTGGGGGTTCTGCTTAATTTTCTAGAAAAAAAAAAATATTTGTACACGTAGGAGAGAAGTGCCAGAATAGGCCCGGTATGGAGGTGTGTAAAAAAGGCCTGTATTGAAGTGGTTAACTTGCACATCTGTAATGAGCTCAATGAAATTAATAGATCCAATAGAGCATTTTTCCTTGTTGGGGCTTCCACCATCTGTTCCGTGAAATTGTCCAACAGTATGTTTACGAAACAGTAAGCCTTTGCTGACTGTGCACTTTCATTTGTACAATCAGTTTAACCACTTCCCGTCCGCCTTACGCGTTTTTACGGCGGCACTTTTAAGATGGATATCTCGGTAACGGCAGCAGCTGCTGCCACAACCGAGATATCCATCTTTAGTGCGAGCGGTCCTGTAAAAGATAACGGCGGTCTCCGCAGCGGATTCGCCGCGAGATCGCCGTCATCGGCGGCGGGAGAGGTGCCCCCCCCCTCCCGCCGCTTACCGGAGCCGTCGGTAACGGCGGAGGCAATCAGGTCCGTTTGTCTGCTGTGTGGGGATGCGAGTGAGGGAAATATGTGCCTCACCCGTCCACATAGCTCTGCTAGGCGGAAGTGACGTCAAAACGTCAGTCCCGCCCAGCGTCTTAACCACTTAAGGACCGCCTACTGCACATTTACGTCGGCAGAATGGCACGGCTGGGCACATCAACGTATATATACGTTGATTTTAGTACCCAGCCGTGGGTCGCGGGCGCGCACCCGTGACCCGGTCCGAAGCTCCGGGACCGCGGGATTCGCGGACCCGATCGCCGCTGCAGTGCGGCGATCCATCCCTGGAGCGGAAGAACGGGGAGAGCCGTGTGTAAACACGGCTTCCCCGTGCTTCTCTGTGGCCGTAGCATCGATCGTGTCATCCCTGTAATAGGGGGACGCGATCGATGACGTCACACCTACAGCCACACCCCCCTACAGTTGTAAACACACACATAGGTCACACATCCCCTACAGCGCCACCTGTGGTTAACTCCCAAACTGCAACTGTCATTTCCACAGTAAACAATGCAATTTAAATGCATTTTTTTCTGTGAAAATGACAATTGTCCCAAAAATGTGTAAAAATTGTCCGAAGTGTCCGCCATAATGTCGCAGTCACGAAAAAAATCGCTGATCGCCGCTATTAGTAGTAAAAAAAAAAAATAATAAAAATGCAATAAAACTATCCCTTATTTTGTAAACGCTATAAATTTTGCGAAAACCAACCGATAAACGCTTATTGCGATTTTTTTTACCAAAAATACGTAGAAGAATACGTATCGGCCTAAACTGAGGAAAAAAGATGTTTTTTTATATATTTTTGGGGGATATTTATTATAGCAAAAAGTAAAAAATATTGCATTTTTTTTAAAATTGTCGCTCTATTTTTGTTTATAGCGCAAAAAATAAAAACCGCAGAGGTGATCAAATACCACCAAAAGAAAGCTCTATTTGTGGGGAAAAAAGGACGCTAATTTTGTTTGGGAGCCACGTCGCACGACCGCGCAATTGTCAGTTAAAACGACGCAGTGCCGAATCGCAAAAAGGGGCAAGGTCCTTTACCTGCATTTTGGTCCGGGTCTTAAGTGGTTAAAGAAACATTTTTTTTTTGACAGTTTCAATTTTTAATTTATTTTTTTGCATTTTAGTCTAAATATGAGATCTGAGGTCTTTTTGACCCCAGATCTCATATTTAAGAGGACCTGTCATGCTTTTTTCTATTACAAGGGATGTTTACATTCCTTGTAATAGGAATAAAAGTGATCATTTTTTTTTCCAGTGAAAAAATTATAAAATAAATAAAAATAAATAAGAAAAAAAAAAATGTAAAGTGCCCTGTCCCGACGAGCTCGCGCGCAGAAGCGAACGCATACGTGAGTAGCGCCCGCATATGAAAACGGTGTTCAAACCACACAAGTGAGGTATCGCCGCGATCGTTGGAGCGAGAGCAATAAATATAGCCCTAGACCTCCTCTGCAACTCAAAAAATACAACCTATAGAATTTTTTTATACGTCGCCTATCGAGATTTTTAAGGGTAAAAGTTTGACGACATGCCACGAGCGGGCGCAATTTGTAAGCGTGACATGTTGGGTATCATTTTACTCGGCGTAACATTATCTTTCACAATATATAAAAAAATTGGGCCACATTTATTGCCGTCTTATTTTTTTATTCAAAAAAGTTTATTTTTTCCCAAAAAAGTGCACTTGTAGGACCGCTGCGCAAATATGGTGTGACAAAAAGTATTGCAATGACCGCCATTTTATTCTCTAGGGTGTTAGAAAAAAATATATATAATGTTTGTGGGTTTTAAGTAATTTTTTAGCAAACAAATCTGTTTTAGTCTTATAAACACCAAATCTGAAAAATACCCACGGTACTGAAGTGGTTAAGGATTATAGAAATCGCCCAAAATAAAAACATTGCTTTGCTTCCCAAACGAGGAACAATACAAGCTACACGCTTGGAGCTCATGCTTCTTTTACAGGCCTCTAGAAGAAGCATGAGTTCCTTGTCTGTTCCTGTCCATCTAGTGATGTCATTTCCGCCTGCGTTCCACGCTAGTTTTACTTCCTGGTGGCCACAGGACGTACTGTACATGGAGCTTGCAATCGGATGATGCATCCTTGCGGACAATGCTATTCCGATAGCATGACTGGGATAGAACCCCTCTACAACCTATGATGAAATGTATTGTTAAATCTCTGCACGGAGCTGGCTAATGCCAAGGATAGCTGCTACTATTTTATCTATGTTTATCAGCGTCTTTTGGACTGTTTATGTATATACTTAAAGAGTTGTTATTGGGTAGATTGATAGCAGCAGTGCAGCCATTGGCTACCGCTGTTAATCAAATCCAATGACGTGGGCACCGGGGGTGGGGCCGAATCTTGCATTTCGGCAGCTATGGACACCTAATGCAGGACTCAGGAGCGCGCCTACAAGTTAACCCCCTTGGGAGAGTGCTTCCCTGAGGGGGAATATCTGATGCAGGGAGGAGCCAAGAAAGCCACCGGGGAAGCCTAGAAAATGGCATTCAGGGCCGCCACATGTTTGTTGTTTTAAAAAGAACTTTAATGTATATACTACATGAACTAATTGTTTGATCATGAGACTTTCTGTATGTTCACACAGCCACTGATTTTGCACCAAAATATTGTCTTTCTGAAAATACTTCCTTGGAGTTCTTTTCCTTAACTTGGTACCTAAGTTGCTAATTGTTTTTCTTTTTAATTTGGACCATTGTTTATCATGATGGCTGCATCTTCCTCAGTCCCATGCAACAATTTTTCAACTCTATCCACGATAGCCCTGGAAACAGCAAATCAGTGTGTAGCACCCTCACTGTTGCTAGAGTTTGTAGTTTGGCTCCCCTGTAGGCAGAAGAGCAAGCAGTAATTTGTTTAGGAGGCTGTGCAGTGCTTCAAAGGTTGTGGCTCTGTTACCTCCCCATCTTGTAGAACCCTCTGGATAGTTCTAGAACATAGTGGGTGGAGAGACAGAGGCTGCAGCCTGATTATTTATGCAGTTTCCAACAATCTCGGGGGAGGATCAGTTCTACAGTTTGAAGTAGAATAGCCAGAGACATTAGCAGGTCCTCATTTTCTGTTTGGATGTATAGGTCTTCAAGTTCTGGGTACCCCATGTACCCCCAATCCCTATCCATTTTCAAATACATACCCTAGACTGTTTTCTGGAGCGTGTGGAAAATTCCTGTTGCCTGTGTCCTATTTGGGGGGGAAATGGGCCTGAATTCCAGTGGCTCCTTTGGGGGTAATGCTACAACTGTAATAAATGGCCTTCTGCTCAAATAGAGGTGATGGCTAGCTCTTGCCTTCTCCAGACTTGACATAATAGAGTGTTTTTTTCAAACTTCTAGAGCCCTGTTTGTAAGTGAAGACACTTCTTCGCATGATAGATGTACTTAACCACTTAAGGACCGCCGCATGTACATCTACGTCGGCAAAATGGCACCGACAGGCACATGAACGTATATATACGTTGGTGCCTTGGGGGGGTTCGGGGGTCCGCTCGGACCCCCCCCCCGTACATGCGGCTGTAGAAGCGATCTGACAAGAGGGGGCGGCTATTCATTTTTGTCCGCCCCCTCACGATCGCTCCCAGCCAATGCGCGTGCCCGCCCGCCCGCCCTGTCACTTCCTCCTCCTGTGTAAACACAGGAAGGCGGAAGCGATGTGATCTATCCCTCGGTGGTTTTTTCAACCACCGCTGAGGAGAGATCACAACACAAGTAAGTCCTGCACTAACACTACACTGACACACACTACATATAGGCACATTTTACCCCCCCCCCCCCCCCCGAGTCACAGTGTCACTGAATGCAGTGATCATACATGTATGATTACTGTATTTAGTGGCAGTGTGACAGTCAGTTAGTGTTAGGTCCTGGGTAGCCCCCATACCCCCCCCTAATAAAGTTTTAACCCCTTGATCACCGCCCTAATTAACCCTTTCACTCCCTATTGCCAGCATCACTAAGCGATCATTTTTCTGATCGCTGTATTAGTGTCGCTGTTCCCGCTAGGTAGCTAATTTTTTTTTTTTATTGCGATTTTTTTTTTTTTTACTAAAGACATGTGGCTAAATACATTTTGGCCTAAATGTTTGACTAAAATTTAGTTTATTGATTTTTCTTATAACAAAAAGTAAAAAATATTGATTTTTTTTCAAAAATGTTGCTCTATTTTTGTATATAGCGCAAAAAATAAAAATCGCAGAGGCGATCAAATACCACCAAAAGAAAGGTCTATTTGTAGGAATAAAAAGGACGCGAATTTTGTTTGGGAGCCACGTCGCACGACCGCGCAATTGTCTATTAAAGCGACGCAGTGCCGAATCGCAAAAACCCCTTGGGTCATTTGACAGCATATTGGTCCGGGTCTTAAGTGGTTAAAGGGTCACTAAAGGAAATTTTTTTTATTTATTTTTTTAGCTAAATAGCTTCCTTTACCTTAATGCAGTGCTGTTTTCGTGTTCTTATTGTTCGTTTTTGCTTTGAAGTTGCTGTAATTCTGCTATGATCTCCACACTTCCTGCTTGTCTGGCTCCATATGAAAAATCTCATGGCAGCTTTTCACTGTGGTCTAAGCTGTGTGTCTAAAACTCCTCAGAACCAATCAAATTCATATTAAAAACAAACCACTGCCCTGGATTTGTTTGTTTTTGTTCTGTGTCTTCTGTACTTCACAGAAACATTAAATCAGTTTAAAAACGAAAGTGAAAGTAGAGACACATTATATGATTGATCAGGTGATGTGTGTGAATAAGATATCTCAGGCCTTTGCAGATATAATTCATTATGAGTTTATCACTCTTGCCCAGTAGCTAAATTAATTCAAACCCTGTTTCTGCATGAGCACCCTTTTGCTAGAGTAATGTGATTTCTACTGTTACACAATGCAGGCTTCAGTAAGTATCCTCTGTGAGGTGTAGGCAGTGGATTACAGAACACTCAGATTAAAGGTCTTTTGAGTGAATATTTCATTATGTGTTGGCTAATTTCTCTAGATTTACTCTTTAAAAAGGGACACTCTTCTTTCATTCTTTTTTTGTATAATGCAAGAATCTGACAGGTTAAAATAGGCAATGCTCCTCTTTTCTAGAATACTCTTAGGCGGCGTACACACGACCAAGGTTCTCGCTGGAAACCAGCGAGAACCTCGCTGGAAGCTGCATTCCAGCGAGGACCTCGGCCGTGTGTACACTCTCGGCGAGCTTCCCGTCGGGAAGCCCGTCGAGCAGAAATAGAGAGCACGCTCTCTATTTGCTCGACGGCCCGCCTGGAAGAATGGCTGGTTGTCATTCCCGACGGGCGGGTCGCCGATTTCGACGGCCGGCAGGGAACCTCGACGAGCGGAACGATGTGTTCTGCCCATCGAGGTTCCCTGCCGTGTGTACACGGCCTTAGTGTGTTTTCCTTAAAATACTATATTAACCTTCTGGTAGATAACAGAAGATTTGTGTGGGTTAAAGAATATGTAAACCCAACATTTCATATTCCTGATATTTGCCTGGTGTGCTATGTACTACTTGTATGAAAACGTATCCTGTTCACTTTGTGTTGCATCCTTTATGTGAAATCCTTGGTGATCATGACGGTCCCTCTGCTTTCCTATCAAAAACTGGACACACTAGGCAGTAGAGCACAGTATCCTCTGTTCTCTAGCTGTGCTGAGAACTCAGCCTGCTCTCCTCCAATGAACATACTTTTGCTGACACGACTGTCCCCCTCCCAAACATTCACCGGGAAGATCAATGTGCGTCCGTTTCTCCTCCTCTAGCTCTCTGAGCTCATTATGCAGCTGAGAACAGAGTGTATGTAATCACTTCTAATAGAAATAAAAGGTATTTATATGTATATACAGGTGAAACTCGAAAAATTTAAAAATCGTGCAAAAGTTCATTTATTTCACTAATGCAATTTAAAAGGTGAAACTAATATACGAGATAGACTCATTACACGCAAAGCAAGATAGTTCAAGCCGTGATTTGTCATAATTGTGATGATTATGGCTTACAGATCATGAAAACCCCAAATCCACAATAGAGAAATTAGAATACTACATGCAATCAATAAAACAAGGATTGTACATAGAACAATATCGTACCTCTGAAAAGTATAAGCATGCATATGTACCTGGTTGGGGCTCCTTTTGCAGCAATTACTGCCTCAATGCAGCGTGGCATGGAAGCTATCAGCCTGTGGCACTGCTGAGGTGTTATGGAAGACCAGAATGCTTCAATAGCGGCCTTCAGCTCTTCTGCATTGTTCGGTCTCATGTCTCATCTTTCTCTTGGCAATGACCCATAGATACTCTATTGGGTTCAGGTCAGGCAAGTTTGCTGGCCAATCAAGCACAGTAATCCCACGGTCATTGAACCAGGTTTTGGCAGTGTGGGCAGGTGCAAAGTCCTGCTGGAAAATTAAGTCATCGTCCCCATAGAGCTCGTCTGCGGAAGGAAGCATGAAGTGCTCCAAAATCTCCTGGTAGACGGCTGCGGTGCCCCTGGACTTAATTAAGTACAGTGGACCAACACCAGCAGATGACATGGCTCCCCAAATCAACACAGACTGTGGAAACTTCACACTGGACTTCAAGCATCTTGCAGTGTGTGCCTCTCCATTCGTCCTACATACTCTGGGTCCTTGATTTCCAAATGAGAAGCAAAATTTGCTCTCTTTAGAAAAGAGGACTTTGGACCACTGAGCAACAGACCAAGTCTGTTGTTCTTTAGCCAAGGTAAGGCGCTTCTGACGTTGTTTGTTGTTCAAGAGTGACTTGACAAGAGGAATACGACATTTGAAGCCCATGTCCAGGATCCGTCTGTGTGTGGTGGCTCTTGATGCACTGACTCCAGCCTCAATCCACTCAACTTGTGAAAGTCTCCCAACACTTTTGAATGGCCTTTTCCTGACAATCCTCTCCAGGCTGCAGTCATCCCTGCTGCTTGTGCACCTTTTTCTTCCACACTTTTCCTTCCACATAACTTTCTATTAATGTGCTTTGATACAGCACTTTGGGAACATCCAACTTCTTTTGTGTCAATTAGGGTTGTCCCGATACCACTTTTTTAGGACCGAGTACAAGTACCGATACTTTTTTTCAAGTAGTCGCCGATACCGAATACCGATACTTTTTTAAAATGTGTCCCCAAATGCAGCCATGTCCCCCACAAATGCAGCCATGTCCCCCACAAATGCAGCCATTTCCCCCCAGCCATGTCCCCCACATATGCAGCCATGTCCCCCACATATGCAGCCATGTCCCCCACATATGCAGCCATGTCCCCCCAGCCATGTCCCCCACAAATGCAGCCATGTCTCCCACAAATGCAGCCATGTCCCTTCAGCCATGTCCCCCACATATGCAGCCATGTCCCTCCAGCCATGTCCCCCACATATGCAGCCTTGTCCCCCCAGCCATGTCCCCCACATATGCAGCCATTTCCCCCCCAGCCATGTCCCCCACATATCCAGCCATTTCCCCCCAGCCATGTCCCCCACATATGCAGCCATTTCCCCCCCAGCCATGTTCCCCACATATGAAGCCGTGTCCCCCACATATGCAGCCGTGTCCCCCCCAGCCATGTCCCCCACATATGCAGCCATTTCCCCCCAGCCATGTCTCCCACATATGCAGCCATTTCCCACCAGCCATGTCCCCCACATATGCAGCCCTTTTCCCCGAGCCATGTCCCCCACATATGCAGCCATGTCCCTTCAGCCATGTCCCCCACATATGCAGCCATGTCCCTCCAGCCATGTCCCCCACATATGCAGCCGTGTCCCCCACATATGCAGCCGTGTCCCCCCAGCCATGTCCCCCACATATGCAGCCATTTCCCCCCAGCCATGTCCCCCACATATGCAGCCCTTTTCCCCCCAGCCATGTCCCCCACATATGCAGCCCTTTTCCCCGAGCCATGTCCCCCACATATGCAGCCATGCCCCCCACATATGCAGCCATGTCCCCCCAGCCATGTCCCCCACATATGCAGCCATGTCCCCGGAGCCATGTCCCCCACATATGCAGCCATGTCCCCCACATATGCAGCCATGTCCCCCATACCTAGCCGTCGAAAGCTGCCGCCGCCGCACGGAAAACATCACAGCATTCATTTGAATAGCTGTTTTTCCCGTGCGTATAGACACTCCCCCTTGCTCGGGATTGGACAGATCACGATCACCTATCCAATCCCGAGCAAGGGGGAGTGTCTATACGCAGCGGGAACACTACAGCTATTCAAATGAAAGCTGTGATGTTCCCGCACGCTGTTTAACCCATGCGGCGGCGGCTTTCGATGCAGCCGGGGGAAGTATTCTATTTAGGCATCGGGGGTATTAGCGGGAGTACAAGTACTCCCGCAAATACTCGGTATCGATACTGGTATCGGGACAACCCTAGTGTCAATGATGGTTTTCTGCACAACTGTGAGGTCAGCAGTCTTTCCCATAATTGTGATACCTACGGAACCAGACAGACCATTTAAAGGCTCAGGAACCCATTGCAGGTGTTATGGCCTAATTAGCCGATTAGAGTGAGCCAAGAATATTGCACCTTTTCACAATTTTCTGAGATTGTGGATTTGGGGTTTTCATGAGCTGTAAGTCAATCATACAATGACAAATCACGACTTGAACTATCTTGCTTTGCATGTAATGAGTCTATCTAGTATATTAGTTTCACCTTTTAAGTTGCATTAGTGAAATAAATTAACTTTTGCACAACACTCAAATTTTTCGAGTTTCACCTCTACATATACACACAGCATCTCACAAAAGTGAGTACACCCCTCACATTTTTGTAAATATTTTATTATATCTTTTCATGCGACAACACTAAAGAAATTGCACTATTCTACAATGTAAAGTAGTGAGTATACAGCTTGTATAACAGTGTAAATTTGCTGTCCCCTCAAAATAACAACACACAGCCAATAGCGTCTAAATGGCTGGGAACAAAAGTGAGTACACCCCAAGTAAAAATGTCCAAATTGGGCCCAAAGTGTCAATAGTTTGTGAGGTCACCATTATTTTCCAGAACTGCCTTAACCCACTTGGGCATGGAGTTTACCAGTTTCACAGGTTGCCACTGGAGTCCTCTTTCTTTCCATGATGACATCACAGAGCTGGGGGATGTTAGAGACCTTGCACTACTCCACCTTCTGTATGCTCAATAGGGTTTAGGTCTGGAGACATGCTTGGCCAGTCCATCGCCTTTACCCTCAGCTTTTTTAGCAAGGCAGTGGTCATCTTTAAGGGAGGGGATCATGCTCTGCTTCGGTATGTCACAGTACATATTGGCTTCATGGTTCCCTCAATGACATGTAGCTCCCCAGTGCTGGCAGCACCCATGCAGCCCAAGACCATGACACTCCCACCACCATACAGGGAGTGCAGAATTATTAGGCAAGTTGTATTTTTGAGGATTAATTTTATTATTGAACAACAACCATGTTCTCAATGAACCCAAAAAACTCATTAATATCAAAGCTGAATATTTTTGGAAGTAGTTTTTAGTTTGTTTTTAGTTTTAGCTATTTTAGGGGGATATCTGTGTGTGCAGGTGACTATTACTGTGCATAATTATTAGGCAACTTAACAAAAAACAAATATATACCCATTTCAATTATTTATTTTTACCAGTGAAACCAATATAACATCTCAACATTCACAAATATACATTTCTGACATTCAAAAACAAAACAAAAACAAATCAGTGACCAATATAGCCACCTTTCTTTGCAAGGACACTCAAAAGCCTGCCGTCCATGGATACTGTCAGTGTTTTGATCTGTTCACCATTAGTGTTGCTCACGAATATTCGCGCTACGAATACTGCATATTCGAGTATTCGCGAATAACTCGAATATTGCGGCGAATATTCGTATTTTTTCAAATTTATTTTTAAAACAGATCACATACTAGTGATCTCCATCGACGTCTAAAAGCATTGCTGGTATGATTAGAGAGAGACCCTGGGCCGAGTAGCTGATGCGACTCTTTTATGTTGCGGAAAATTCGCATTGCGAATTTTCGGCAACATAAAAGAATCGCATCAGCTACTCGGCCCTTCTTTTGCATCAGAGACAATCAGAATAACTCGAATATTCGGCAAAAGGAATATTGCGCGATTTTCTTCTCCTCCATTCTTTTGCATCAGAGCCAATCAGAATAACTTGAATATTCGGCAAAAGGAATATCGCGCAATATTCCTTTTGCCGAATATTCGAGTTATTCTGATTGGCTCTGATGCAAAAGAAGGGCGGAGAAGATAATCGCGCAATAGGAATATTGCGCGATTATCTTCTCCGCCCTTCTTTTGCCCCCTTATTCTCCTTTCTTTTAAGTAGAGTTAGTGTAGAGTTAGTGTTTAGTGCATATTAGTTTAGTAATACAGGAAATGATCTCCGTTTATGAGAATTTCGCAATCATTTTCGCATTAGCGAAATTTTGCAAAATTTTTTTTGGATAAAATATCACGAATATTCGATATTAGCGAATATTCGCGAATATTCTTCTATATATTCGCGCAATATCGCGAAATCGAATATGGCGTATTCCGCTCAACACTATTCACCATCAACATTGCGTGCAGCAGCAACCACAGCCTCCCAGACACTGTTCAGAGAGGTGTACTGTTTTCCCTCCTTGTAAATCTCACATTTGATGATGGACCACAGGTTCTCAATGGGGTTCAGATCAGGTGAACAAGGAGACCATGTCATTTGTTTTTCTTCTTTTATACCCTTTCTTGCCAGCCACGCTGTGGAGTACTTGGACGCGTGTGATGGAGCATTGTCCTGCATGAAAATCATGTTTTTCTTGAAGGATGCAGACTACTTCCTGTACCGCTGCTTGAAGAAGGTGTCTTCCAGAAACTGGCAGTAGGACTGGGAGTTGAGCTTGACTCCATCCTCAACCCGAAAAGGCCCCACAAGCTCATCTTTGATGATACCAGCCCAAACTAGTACTCCACCTCCACCTTGCTGGCGTCTGAGTCGGACTGGAGCTCTCTGCCCTTTACCAATCCAGCCACGGGTCCATCCATCTGGCCCATCAAGACTCACTCTCATTTCATCAGTCCATAAAACCTTAGAAAAATCATTCTTGAGATATTTCTTGGCCCAGTCTTGACGTTTCAGCTTGTGTGTCTTGTTCAGTGGTGGTCGTCTTTCAGCCTTTCTTACCTTGGCCATGTCTCTGAGTATTGCACACCTTGTGCTTTTGGGCACTCCAGTGATGTTGCAGCTCTGAAATATGGCCAAACTGGTGGCAAGTGACATCTTGGCAGCTGCACGCTTGACTTTTCTCAGTTCATGGGCAGTTATTTTGCCCCTTGGTTTTTCCACACGCTTCTTGCGACCCTGTTGACTATTTTGAATGAAACACTTGATTGTTCGATGATCACGCTTCAGAAGCTTTGCAATTTTAAGAGTGCTGCATCCCTCTGCAAGATATCACACTATTTTTGACTTTTCTGAGCCTGTCAAGTCCTTCTTTTGACCCATTTTGCCAAATGAAAGGAAGTTGCCTAATAATTATGGACACCTGATATATGGTGTTGATGTCATTAGACCACACCCCTTCTCATTACAGAGATGCACATCACCTAATATGCTTAATTGGTAGTAGGCTTTCGAGCCTATACAGCTTGGAGTAAGACAACATGCATAAAGAGGATGATGTGGTCAAAATACTAATTTGCCTAATAATTCTCGCACTCCCTGTACTTGACTGTAGGCAAGACACACTTGTCTTTGTACTCCTCACCTGGTTCCCACCATACACACTGGACATCATCTGAACCAAATATGTTTATCATAAGCCTCGTACACACGATTGGATTTTCCGACGGGAAAAGTGCGACGGCAGGATGTTGTCGGATAATCTGACCGTTTGTATGCTCCGCTTGTATGCTCCATCGGGACAATTACTCTCAGAATTTCCGACAACAAATGTGGGATAGAATGCTTTAAAATTTTCCAACAACATGTGTGATGTCAGATTTTCCAATAGTGTGTACAGAAGTCTGTTGGAAAAAAAAATCCAAAGTACAAAACATGCATGCTCAGAAGCAATACTAACCATAAGACAACATTAACAGGGTGGCGCTAAAGAGCTTAAAAACCATGTAGTTTCGCATTTGTTGGCCGTCAATTCTTTGCCGTTTGTATGCAATCCAAGTTCACGGCCAACGCCCTTCGGACAAAAGTCCTATGCTTTGTCCGCGTAAAATCAGATCGTGTGTACAAGGCTTTAGTCTCATCAGACCACAGGACATTTTTCCAGTAGTCAATGTCCTTCGTCTGCTTGTCTTTAGCAAACTGCTTGCAGGCTTTCTTGTGCATCATCTTTATAAGAAACTTCCTTCTGGGACGACAGCCATGCAGACCAATTTCATGCAGTGTATGGTCTCCTCACCCCTTCAACCTCTGCAGCAATGCTGGCAGCACTCATACATCTATTTCCCAAAGACAACCTCTGGATATGACGCTAAGCATGTGCACTTAACTTCTTTGGTCGACCATAGTGAGGCCTGTTCTGAGTGGAACCCGTCCTGTTAAACCGCAGTATGGTCTTGGCCACTATGGTGCAGCTGAGTTGCAAGGTCTTGGCAAACTTCTTATAGCCTAGACCATCTTTATGTAGAGCAACAATTCTTTTTTTTTCAGATCCTCAGAGGTGCCATGTTGAACTTCCAGTGGACCAGTATGAGAGAGTGAGAGCGATAACGCCAAATTTAACACACCTGCTCCCCATTTACACCCGAGACCTTGTAACACCGAGTCACATGACATTGGGGAGGGAAAATGGCTAATTGGGCCCAATTTGGACATTTTCACTTAGGGGTGTACTCACTTTTGTTGCCAGCTGTTTACCATTAATGGCTGTGTGTTGAGTTATTTTGAGGGGACAGCAAATGTATACTGTTATACAAGCTGTACGCTCACTACTACATTGTAGCAAAAAGTGTAATTTCTTCAGTTGTCACATGAAATACTATATATTTATATATATATCACACATACACATACGCTATATGTTTTTCCCTTCATTTTAAACTGAATGGGTTGTTTTACAACGTGAGGTATTACATATACTTTAACTCACCATCATGAACATTTCCTGCCCCATGGCACCATAACACTTTCTTCACACAGCTAGGTAGCTGTATTCTCTGGATTCTAGTTGCAGGTACTTGTGGGTGTAATGACGAGGCATGCAAATAGCAATGGACGCTCAGCCTATATAAACTAATGAGAGGCCGAAAGAGGCCGCCGCTATTCACATGCAGCGTTAACCAATCATTTACCTGAGGATGATTGCGTCCAGACTCGGTCATTCATCCCATTCCATTTCAGAAACCTACATCTAAATGTCTGTTTTACAGATAGTTACTCCAATGCACCTGTGTGAATGGGCCATAATGTTGTTACAGCAGTCATTTTAAAGGCAACAACAATTTCATTAAAAATATACTTTTATTAAGTTAAAAAAACATACTCCATTACAATATACTTCCAGTCAACAGAAATATTACAAAAACAAACAAAAAAAAGATTCAGTGCACAAGAAAGGCGAATGAGCTGTGAAACGGCTTTCAGTTAAATCAATTCATGAAGCTACCGTAACTTTAGCTTATAAGTCATCTAGTTGTAGTCAACAGACACGGGTAAACTATTAACAGCAAACACTGCTGACTGTTCTGAAATGTTACTTTATACACATTTAAATGTATCCATCATGTCTTATAGCTTTGTATCTATTGAAAATTCAAGTATGCAAGACCTGAAATAGCAGACATTACAGTGCTGCTCTATGAACAGCACCCATAGACCTTATAGGATATTTATGTCATGGGACAGGAACATTGACTACCTGATGCTGCAAGTGGACACAATCAATAACGCGATCATACCGTCACTGAAGAACAACCAATCAGTTTCAATAGAGGCTGGAAACCAACACAACTTCAACATCAGACCTATATTGTTCATTGCCATCAACCACTGAGCTAGCATATCTGGCAATGTGTTCCCTAAAAGAACAATGCACTCCATGCTCTTGATATAAAATTTACTATTTCTTGTACACCCATTAATTTCTGTCTTTTTGATCATTGCCTGCAGCCAGCTCTGGGGAAAATCTGTAATGTATAAAAATATTGTGTTGGGTCAACCAGATTTATCAGTGAACGATGTCTTGAGTTTAGCCCTTAAAATGGTTCATATGTGAACCAGAACCAGGTTTACCTACGGAAACTGAGTGAGCAGCTGGCTAAATGCTACTAGACTTTTGTTTACTTATGTAGTAGTAGTTAGAGCTTATTCTGATTGGTTGGCAGGCATTAGAGTTTTACCTTGTGAAATATAAATGTGAACATCCCTTTTATTGGTATGACATCCTCTCATGTCTATGGGTGATGAAAAGCAGAGTTGAGCAGCTTGGGGCAACCCATTCACTACTGAATTCTAATTACCAGCATGGCTTGTGCAGCATATACATCTATCAGTATTTAATGCTGCAGCGATGTCCTGTTCTGAGATATGAATAATATTGAATCATCATAAATGGCTACATCTGCAATACGCGTGTTATAAGCAGACTGACAGACTCCCAAAGAAGTTAGTCTGGAAAGTGTTAAGAGTCATGCCAGCCTTAAACTAAAAACGTGAATTCCAATCTCCATCCCCCATCCCAATCTATATCATATACTGCAGGGATTTTAGCAAACATTTCTTGATTTACAAGATTTCAGAGCACTGAGAGTATCAAAGTATGTGTCTATAACTCTCTATGAAAACACATCTGCCTACCAAAGACAGGGGGAGCAAAATATATTGACAATGCAGGTAAGGCCATTAGCAGATGGATTCTCATGCAGCAAGAAGCCCTTTTTAAAGCTGTTGTGGCACCTGGTAGGAAGTTTGGTTCAGTACAGCATTCATTCATTTTATAGAAGGCGAGTACCTCTGGTGGCAGTATAACCACATTCACAAGCAATGCTACATAAACTGAGAACACACTATGTTATGCTACATGAAAGAAAATGAATGCAATCCAGGCTACAAACAATGCCACATTTGTAGGGTCATGTAGGGCTCCAAGTGTGGGGTTATAAAAGACTATTAGAATTCACTTATACCAGCGTTCTTTGATTACAGGAGCTGAATTCATTAGAACACACACTTATGGTCCAGGGTGGGCTGACTGGATATTTATTAATATATCTAACTGTAGATGATTTAAATAAGTAATGGAAACCTTGTGTATAATGACATTTATGCGGGTGGCAGACACTGCTCCAAGGGTGGCAAAGTGAAGGGTGCAGCTGTTAAGTGGCAGAACAATTTAATGCCAATGTTACAAACAGGTCTGATAATCAAGGTAGCAGAGATCTGTAAGATGGTTCTTGGATTGGACAGATACTTTCCATCTTTTAATTGGGATAACATTTTTTGGGGATATTATTTGTTTATTGGATGTCTTTTTTTGATTTTACATCATCTGTCAATTTGTTGTAAAATAAATTGGAATGACAAGGAGTGGAGCTTAAAGTGGTTGCAAATCTCTGATATGAAAAATTAACAAAGCACACCATTCTATAGTGTGTACTTTGCTTGATCTGTCTCCTCAGCCATTCCTCTACTATCTGCATGATGTGACAGAGAGAGATTTTTTGTTCCATTCCTTCCACTCAGGTCTCGGATTACACTCTCCTCTCTATTCTGTGGAGTGTAGGATAACAAATCCCCACCTCCTGCCTTCTAGAGCTCAGAAATGTGTAAAATGTGTGCTTTATGAGGCTGAAGAGAAGAGAGGGCTGCAGATAAACAGATACAATTTATGGCGGAGGATTTGTTTCATGTGTGTCACCTAAGGCTAGTCACTTCACTGTGTATACTGTATGTACAGTGCGGAAAATAAGTATTTGAACACCCTGCTATTTTGTAAGTTCTCCCACTTGGAAATCATGGAGGGGTCTGAAATTGTCATCGTAGGTGCATGTCCACTGTGAGAGACATAATCCAAAAAAAAAAAAATTCCAGAAATCACAATTTATGATTTTTTAACTATTTATTTGTATGATACAGCTGCAAAGAAGTATTTGAACACCTGTCTATCAGCTAGAATTCTGACCCTCAAAGACCTGTTAGTCTGCCTTTAAAATGTCCACCTCCACTCCATTTATTATCCTAAATTAGATGCACCTGTTTGAGGTCATTAGCTGCATAAAGACACCTGTCCACCCCATACAATCAGTAAGAATCCAACTACTAACATGGCCAAGACCAAAGAGCTGTCCAAAGACACTAGAGACAAAATTGTACACCTCCACAAGGCTGGAAAGGGCTACGGGGAAATTGCCAAGCAGCTTGGTGAAAAAAGGTCCACTGTTGGAGCAATCATTAGAAAATGGAAGAAGCTAAACATGACTGTCAATCTCCCTTGGACTGGGGGTCCATGCAAAATCTCACCACGTGGGGTCTCAATGATCCTAAGAAAGGTGAGAAATCAGCCCAGGACTACACGGGAGGAGCTGGTCAATGACCTGAAAAGAGCTGGGACCACCGTTTCCAAGGTTACTGTTGGTAATACACTAAGACGTCATGGTTTGAAATCATGCATGGCACGGAAGGTTCCCCTGCTTAAACCAGCACATGTCAAGGCCCGTCTTAAGTTTGCCAATGACCATTTGGATGATCCAGAGGAGTCATGGGAGAAAGTCATGTGGTCAGATGAGACCAAAATAGAACTTTTTGGTCATAATTCCACTAACCGTGTTTGGAGGAAGAAGAATGATGAGTACCATCCCAAGAACACCATCCCTACTGTGAAGCATGGGGGTGGTAGCATCATGCTTTGGGGGTGTTTTTCTGCACATGGGACAGGGCGACTGCACTATATTAAGGAGGATGACCGGGGCCATGTATTGCGAGATTTTGGGCAACAACCTCCTTCCCTCAGTTAGAGCTTTGAAGATGGGTCGAGGCTAGGTCTTCCAACATGACAATGACCCGAAGCACACAGCCAGGATAACCAAGGAGTGGCTCTGTAAAAAGCATATCAAGGTTCTGGCGTGGCCTAGCCAGTCTCCAGACCTAAACCCAATAGAGAATCTTTGGAGGGAGCTCAAACTCCGTGTTTCTCAGCGACAGCCCAGAAACCTGACTGATCTAGAGAAGATCTGTGTGGAGGAGTGGGCCAAAATCCCTCCTCCAGTGTGTGCAAACCTGGTGAAAAACTACAAGAAACGTTTGACCTCTGTAATTGCAAACAAAGGCTACTGTACCAAATATTAACATTGATTTTCTCAGGTGTTCATATACTTCTTTGCAGCTGTATCATACAAATAAATAGTTAAAAAAACCATACATTGTGATTTCTGGATTTTTTTTTTTATTATTTCTCTCACAGTGGACATGCACCTACGATGACAATTTCAGACCCCTCCATGATTTCCAAGTGGGAGAACTTGCAAAATAGCAGGGTGTTCAAATACTTATTTTCCGCACTGTAAGGGTTTACAACCACTTCAATGTAATGGAGTATGTGGCATAAACTCAGCTTGTGAAATGTCTATACCCTGTATATCATGAGCCCAACATCCAGTGTACTTTCCCAATACAAAAGAACTGACTGAGATGTTAATTTTTTACATGGCGGGGAACATGGCAGGTTCACTTTAAAGAGAGAGCACAGCTGTGATAAACAAAAGATAACGGTTACATGAGCCATTTAGTACCAATTCTCTTCACAGCTATGATTTTCTAAACCAGCCTTTACAGTCCATTCACACTTGTGAGACTTCAATGTGATTTCCATTGCGACTTTACAGTGCAACTTTGAATGAGTGTGACTTTGTTACGACTTTGGATTTGGCCAATGTGATTGTTTGTGCTCTACAAAGCTGCATACAAATCGCATGTATATAATGCAGGTGCGAGGAAAAACATAACTGTATTTGCCCAATCAGGTAGACTCTTGCACTATTGGTAACAATTTTGATTTAATAGAGAACATCTAAGGAAAATCTGAATGTATGTGACCAGCTTTGGAAGATAAATGTGTAAAAGGAAGCAGGAGACGCAATGTCTCCTTCTACAATACTGATCATAGTGAAAGGATACCGTGCTACTTAAAGTGAATGTAAACCCCAAAAAAAATGTTTTTTTTTTTTTATGTCACAATGTAGAGTATAAGATTTCCTATCATCTGTGCCCAGTCTTGCCACACAGAGTTAATCCAGCGCTGAGTAATCCTCTTTTTAGTGCAAATTAACAGAATTCCATATTTCTCTGTTATTGCTTTCAGTGACAGGTTATATACTAATCTAGCTTGGACATGTTTATCATAACATGAGGTGATCCAAAGTTCATTGTATATTACTAGGATGTGTTATGATGTTATATCACCTCATGTTATGATAAACAAAACATAACATATCCTAGCTAGATGTGTAAATAACCTCTCACTCAAAGCAAGAAGAGAGAAAACTGACTTTTTATCTAGGCAGGGTTTTATCTGGAAGGCTGTTCATTTTCACTGAACATAAAAGAGGATTGCTCAGAGCTGGATAAACTCTGTGTGTCAAGACTGGGCACAGATGATAGGAAATATTATACTCTACATTGGGGTCAATTCACAAAGCTTTATTTTCAGATTGCGGGTGTTATTTTAACGATTTTGCACGTTATTGAAGCTAGTTCAATTCACTAAACGATTTAACGCTTTGAAAAATCATCAAATAACGTTTCACTACACAGAACCGATATTTTAAGGTGTGGATCCTTATTAAAGAGTCAAATCATTATTTTATAGAGTCAAATCGTTATTTTAAAGAGTCAAATCGTTATTTTAAAGAGTCAAATCGTTATTTTAAAGAGTCAAATCGTTAAATATGTACAGAAGTGCAATTCACAAAGATTTTTTTGACAGTTATCGATCGTTAAGCAATCGTTAAATTAACACCTCCCTCAGGGTGGCGTTATGACATTTCCCAGGCAATATTTTGTTGTTAGAGGAAGCTTTTGGCGATTTTTGTAGTGTAGTGAAGTTTTTAGTAGTGTTGGGCAAGATGGAACCATGCTCTATTTAAACTTAAAATTATCCAGAGGCGAAGAAGAACACGTTAGAATGTTGTTCAGATTTATAAACGTGTATTCCGTTCACATACTATTTTGGATGACTTTTCTGAAACCCAGGTGATAGCTAAATTCCGATTATCATCTCCCATGATTTATTCTCTGTATGAGGAAATACACATATGGCTTTAGAAAAACACACACTAGAAGTTTTGCACATCACATGCTCAATCTCCATGTGTATTGCTTGTGTCTCTTTCTCTCTCTCTGTATCTGCTCTTTTCCACATGCAGCTCAGCTGTTCTCCTCCCCTTCTGCTCCCAGAATGCATCTCTCCAGCATTATTTAACGATCTTAAGAGTTATTTTAAACGTCCCAAATCTTAATAATAACGTCTGAGTAGTTAGCATAACGATTGGATAAAGAGTCAGTTGAAAACCATAACGACTGTGTTAAATAACGATTATAGCTTTTGTGAATACCATGTTTGCTAGCGTTAAATAAGGAGTGCTAATTTAACAACTGAAGAAAACCAATAACGTTTCTCTTTGTGAATTGACCCCAATGTAACATAAAACACATCCATTGCATCCACTTTAAATATTGATCACTGGAAATACTTATCTCAGCATCTACAGATCAGGAGCAGGCAAACATCTGCCATAATGTTTGCTAAAATACTTAAATATATATAGTTAAAGCTGCACTTCAAACAAATATACACATTAAAAAAAAATATGCATTTTTAAATGCAAGTTGAGTTTTGGCATATCCTTGTGTGGTTTGGACTGTCAGTATGCTGGATTCATCTAATCACATTTCACTGAACTCTACACTGCTCTGAAGATTTGTTTTACTATTTATGTGAAAGAAGTATTATTAAAACCTCACTTTGACTTGATTTAAGCCCCTTCAGTATGAAACCACAGACTGGGGACAAGATGACTAGGACTTACCTGCAGTACAGAAAAGTCAGGTCACCTGGCTGGCTGTGCGACAGACCCCTACAAATGTCAGGACTAGATAAGACAGAAAGACAATTCCTTTGTCATGTATAACAGCTCATGAGTTCCAGTAAATGATGGTATGCAGCAAAGTACACATGCTTCGTAGCAGCATCAGAAGGAATAGAAGAACACCAAAAGGTTCATTGTCTACACCAGTATTTTCCCTCTAAAATTTTCTTCAAAAAAATATGTGATAATTTATCTTAAATAAGAAAATGACTGTCCCTTAACTGTAATTGTAACATTCATCAGCAACAAAAACAAGAGGAAAGTGCTTCAGTGATGGACATTTGATCTCGAAAAGGCACAAACACAGGGCTGTGCTAAGGACTGGATCTGAGAAATCCTAAAAAAAAAAAATCCCAGAAAAATATTGTGCATTGTTGTCACTGACCCAGGAAATAAGAGATTAGCCTAGAAAGTATAAAGGTTGTCTCAAATCTCAGCTTAGTACATCAGCCCTTAGACTGCCAATAGTCACCCATGAGCAGTAGACAGGCCCTGCCAGTTGAAGGTTAAGGCATTTTCATTGGTCGCTTGTTCCTGGTTCATCTGGCCAGCCATAAACCTCTTAAGTGTCTCTGATGTGCCAGGGCGCATCCATGGCTCTGTTGCCACTGTGTCCACAGAATGTGGTCTGTCACTAAGCTTTGTAGGATAACGTTTAAAGATGTCATCTGCATTTCCAATATCGGGGTCTTCGTCTTAAAAGTAAGAAACAGAACATTAGTATTCAGGAATACATATATTAGCTCTGAACCTCTTTTCACATGTCCACCAGTAGATTTACAGTACACAACTCCCCTTGGGAAGACACAGGACAATAAAATGAATTTATAAATCACATAAATGATCACGTCAGTTACACAAATAACAGAAGTTAATTGGTGGGGAAACAGCTAAGCGAGATCTGTCCCACGCGGCCCTTTTTGTTTACAATATTATTTTATTGTTTTATGTTCATCACACAGGGGTATACAAATATAATATCTATCTACTTATATTAATTGATTACATTATAGATTCTTACATATCTTCATTACTTAAATCAAAACCAAAATCTTTGAGTCACCCAAGAATAAACCAAAAAAAAAAAAAAGGGAAGAGAGAAAGAAAAAAAAAAAAGAAACACGCTAACAGTAATATATAATATAAGTAGTACAGGAAAAATAGTAAATAATAAATATTAAGTAATAAATATGCATGACTACACAACGTTAAGGTTGCCTGTAACCCAGATAGGGAATTTATCCGATTTTCAAAATTCCATATGAACCATGTATGGGAAAACTGCTCCTCCCTTCCCATTTCCAGTGCCAGTAGGCCTTCCAATTCTCTAATGCAGTCTAGTTCCATTGCCCATTCCCCCAGGGAAGGTACTGTCTCCGTTTTCCAATATCGAGGAATAACTACTCTAGCTGTTGCAATGAAGTACCTAAACACATCCTCTTTTACTTTCTTTAAGGGTCCCGGGATTGGATTATAAAGTTATTCTGAACATAAATGAATCATAGAAAAAGGCCAAAATGAGAGGCTCTTTGTCAACAGCTGTGGTGCCCCACTTGCAGGGTCCCTGCACAAACCAATCTGTGTTTACCTATTGCCCCGTTTCAGCGACATATAATATGTCTCCAGTCTATGACTTCTCCTAAAGCAGGTTCCCAGTCTCCAGCAACTCCTATAGCATGTTCACAGTTTCTGACAGTCCCCTGCAGCATGTCCTCAATCGCTGACCATCTCTAGTATTATGCCCACAGCCTCTGACCATCTCTAATATCATGCTTATAGTCTCACTATATTCTGTTGTGTGTCTGTTGTCTCTTATAATGAACATTCACTGAATTTTATTATATGCAGCCCTTTTTTTTTTTATGTCAAAGGCCACACTTGAAGCCCCTTGTGTCAAGAAAGCTGACCACCATTGGTCTGAAGAACATTCGTTATTGGCCCTCGTTTCTTTGCTGGCCCGAACACAAAATATTCCTTGTAATTCTAAATGCACAATATTAGGTTACTATAGGTAACACAACCAAGTCAGCCTTCAGACACGATAAACAATGCCCACCTATGCTCACTGTGCTCTTCCGAAAGTTATTCAGTCTCCTCAGACGCTCCTCATTCTTGCTCTGCAGTTCTTCAACATTGAAGCTGGAGATGGAGTTGACAGAGAAGGTGTCTGGCTGGTTTAAGTGGAGTGGCGGCACATGAGGGATCTCATTCTGCAGACAAATATATGTTTATTTATAACCCCAAAAAACAGCAAGGGCCCTAATTGAGAAAATAAACACTGTCACCACTAGATTTAAAAAAGATACCATAAATATTATCATACATCAAAGTCCACTGTCTGCTGCTGTTGTTGTCTCCTTCGCTCTCTGGCTGTAGACAATGCCTGCAAGTCAGGAAACTGCTCAGGAAAGGCAGTGTATGGCTCTCCATTCTCCCCTTTTAAAAAAAAAAAGAAAACAGAAATGTATGCTTAAAAATTTCAAGGGGTATGAATACTTTTTCAAGGCTTTGTAGACAATTTGAATATTTTCAGATTATCTATATCTGATGATGACAGGGCAAAACATTACCTATAAATGCACTTTCTGACTCCAGCAATGAGGTTTTCAGCAGGTCTTTTGTTGGATCTTTAAGCTTTAATAGGGAAATAAAGAACAAAAATGTGTTAACCTGTTCATAGTCCTATATAAAGTTGTGTTAAAAATAATAGCAGTGTGTTAAAAAAAATAATCTTATAATAGCTTTTATTTCCATACAGAAACACATTGAGAACACTGCACAGTCTATTCCAAATCAAAACACGAAGAGAAATGTTTCAAATGTGTTATTACTTTAGAGAAAGTGAAGACAAAGGAATATTAGGCTTTTCCAAAAAGTAGCAAAAATGATTGAAGATTTTGCTTTCCTGTGAATCACTGAACTAATATTTAGTTGTATAACTGCTTGACATCTGTTTTTCATGGAGTTGACCAACTTCTTGTTGAAACACCCAGTATTTGGGGGTCGTCTGACAAACTTTCTGCAGCCCCTAGACCCAAAAAGAACAATCTTCCTTTCATCAGTCCACAAAATGTTGTGTCATTTCTATTTAAAGGTAGAAAAGTTTTAACTGTTAATCTATGTTAGGTACTCATATCGAAAAATGTAATAACTTTCATTAAAATATTTTTTTTACCTGTGAAAATAGAGCTTGTTTTTCACCCTCCTTCTTTCCTCTATCATTTCTCTCCCCTATTTCTGGGTTTGTGGTGTGCGTGCATTAAAGCGTTGTCACGGCAAGCTTGAATCCACATTTCCCATTAGGCTTAGCGTCATCACGCATGCACATTGCCGTTTTTCAACCTAATGAGAATGAGCAACGTTCTTGTCCACACGCCGCCCATTGACTGAAGGCAGCAAGGAGGCGGAGTTAAGGCGGCCAGTAAAGCTTAAACCAAAGCACGGAAGACGGAGTTAAAGCGTCTACACACGACCACTTATCCCTGCCTACGTGCCTGTGAAACGTCCATAACGTCTTCACGCAGCGCTGTAGTTCAAGGGAGGGAGCGAGCACGATCACTTTCCACCAAGCATTACGGCTCAGATGCTGGTGGAAAGCTAAAGGAAGAGGGACAGAAAGTGACTTTTTTAAACATTGATTAATGACATTTTGAGGGGAAAACGAAGGAACAGGTAAGTTAAATAGCAATGCACTAGCTTATAGCAAGCTAGTTAGACATTAAAAACAAAACCTTTACAACCCCTTTAAGCCAGCCAATGTATTCTTTGGAGAATTGCAACCTCTTCAGCACATGTCAATTTTTCAACAATGGGGCTTCTTGCCGATAGCTTGGCTTCACTTAGGCATTTTCTAATTGTTACAGTATTCAGAAGCTAGAATCCTGTATACGCAGACAGTGTTACCCTACACAAGCGGTCAGCAATACTGGGGGAGGAAACATTTATTGTAAGATGCCTAGTTCGAATAAAAGTTTTTAAGGCTCGTACAGCATGAGGAGCCTTTTCTTTGTATATTATATGCCTGCACACCTTGGCCCAGGAGCACTGCCATAGGAGGCAAGCCACCACAGCGGGAGTACCCAGCAGACACAGAGGTGGGATAGGTCCCCCCTAAGAGACCTAAAAGCACAGCTGACTCTCTCTGCCATAAGGTAGAGGAGTCCAGATATCTGGTGAGTGCGGAACCATATAGCCTCACAAGAGGAAAGTCACTGTTGGGGCACGGAGCACATAAGCCCTTTAACAGACTCTGTGTGCACATGTTTTACAAGTCACAATATTATTGTATTCATTAATTTATCATATCTATTATTGGTTTATCAGTCACTATTTATTTATCAATTTATTATTGATCTTAATCATTTTTAATAAACTTTTTTTATGGATTCTATATTGGTTTTTAGTAGTCACACATTCAATTATGGATTACAGTAACACAGACTGGTCCACTTAAAGTCACTTTTCTAAACAGAGATATAGAGTTTTCACATATAGATTAACCAAATTGACAGGTATGGTGAGGCAAGCGCTGTATAGTTTTTTTATTATTACTTCTCTGTTCCCTCCCAAGGGATATAGCACTCACAACAGCAGCATAAACAATTGTTCCATGGTACCAAGGCGCGAGTGTCACACACTTTCACGTCTGACAAACTGTCTGCAACCCCTAGACCCAAAAAGAACAATCTCGCTTTCATCAGTCCACAGAATGTCGCGCCATTTCTCTTTAAGCCAGTCAATGTATTCTTTGGAAAATTCTAACCTCTTTGGCACACTTTACAGGGGCTTCTTGCTGATAGCTTGGCTTCACATACGCATTTTGTAATTGTTACAGTACTCGCAGGTAACTTTAAACCTTCTTTGATCACCCTGGAACAGATCATTTGCCATCTTGGCTACTCTTTGATCCATTTGAATGGTAGTTTTCTGTTTTCTTTCACGTCTTTCTGGTTTGGGTTGCCATTTTTTTTTTTTTATGTGTTTATTAGGTTTTTAAGTTATAAGGTTACAAACATTCTTATTAAAACATCATGTACAATATATTGCATCATGTAAATGTTGTCAAGTTACAATGCATAAATTTCAGTTTAAAAGGCATAAAATATTTCACGACTTGCGTCGATAATCAGAACAACAAATAAGTATCGGAAAGGGAAGAGGACAAAAGAGGGACTGAAAGGGGTGTGCCAGTAAACTAACTAGGCTATAGTTGGGAATATCTTCCTAGTTTAGATTAGTTCATCAAAAGGTTAGAAACATACAAATGACTTCAACATATCAATATACTCGAAGTTCTAAGAATAACATTTTAAGGTTTTAATAACATAGTATATTCGGCTGATTTCGTAAAGTGTGACCAACATGCCCATTTATCAAGATAAACTCCAGTCGAGTCTCTAGATTGGTGTATTAATTCTTCCATGCTGGCAATGTGATTTACTCTGCGGACCCAATCTGAAATGGTCGGCGGGAGTGTTTGTTTCCATTTGATGGGAACACATAATCTTGCTGCGTTAATCAAGTGTATAAGTATGGTGTTATTATAGGTGGAGTGAGAGAGGCTAGAAAGGTGTAACAAGTATTGTCCGGGAGTGAAATCTGGTGTAAAAGTGGTAATTTGGGCAATCAATCTATGAACTTCCTTCCAGAAGGCTGTTATTGCAGAGCATTCCCACCATATATGTAAGAGAGTACCAGGTGCACTATTACATCTCCAGCATAAGGGAGAGGCGTCTGGATTGAATTTATGGATAGTTGAAGGGGTTCTATACCATCTTGAGTAAATTTTGTAGCCGTTTTCCTGAGTTAGGATGTTTAGCGAGCCTTTATGTATTCTTCTGAATATGGTTGCCCATTGATCAGATGATATAGAAACCTGAAGCTCCAATTCCCATTTGAGATTATTACTATCTTCTTGAGGGTCAATGTTCGAATTTAGAAGGGCATACATAAGAGAGATCAGATGCTTCTGAGGGGAATCCCTGAGACAAATAGTTTCAAACCGTGTTTTAGGTCTATCCCATCCATTCATGGAATTCATTTTTATAAGAAACCCAGTTATTTTGTTAAAATTAAAGTCGGAAATATTGCAGTCAGGATCAGTTGACCTAAAGGATTCAAGAGAAATGGGAGAATGATCTACAAAGAAGTCTGCAGCCCTGAGATTTAATGTTGGAGAGTTGTCTGTGTGTGGCGTGACATATTCTGGGAGAGGCACCTCAAGACTAAGAGTGATTGGAGTTAATGGCCCGTATATAGAGGATAAATTAATTGATTTACACAAAGATCTGAAGATCTTCAGGGATGATCCCGTCACGGGATGTGATTTGGCGCTGCGTGGGATTTTTTTTGGCATGGTCCATGGTAGGTGCTTTATGGGCACTAACGAGAGGCAAGAAATCTCTTCTAAACCTATCCAATCTTTGGAGTGGTTATGCACATGCCAATCAACTATTCTGGATAAGTGACTCGCCCAATAATATTTGCGCAAGTCCGGGACTCCAATGCCTCCCATGAGTTTTGGCGTAACCAATTTATCCCATTTAATTCTTGGTTGTTTACCTCCCCATATAAAACTCAAGCAAAGACGTCTAAATGATTTGAAAAAAGATCCCGGAATGGAAATAGGAAGGGTCTGGAACAGATACAAGAATCTAGGTAGAACATTCATTTTTAGAATATTTGCACGACCGAACCATGAAAACATTCCCTTATCCCACCTTAATAAGTCCGATCGAATCGTATTCAATAAGGGTAAGAAATTGTTAATGTATAAGTCCTTGATGTTGGACGATAAATTAACTCCTAAATAGGATAATGTTTTGTCTACCCAAAGAAAAGGGAAGTTCTGTTTACAGAGTGCCACTGTATCTGTGGATAGTGAGATATTGAGTGCTCTGGATTTTGCTAGATTTATTTTTAAATTAGATATATCACCAAACCTCGAAAAGTCTTTCAACAAATTAGGAAGCGTAATTATGGGATTTGTCAAAAATAACAGTATATCATCAGCAAATGCTGCCACTTTGTATTGCCTATCCCTTATCGTGATACCTACTATGTCATGGTTGGCACGGAGTCTACAAAGGAGTGGTTCTAATATTAGAATAAAAATGATTGGTGAAAGTGGGCATCCCTGACGCGTTCCATTCGACACAGAGAAAGCCTCCGACAGGTGCCCATTAATTTTGATCTTTGCCGTTGGTGACGGGTATAGAAGATTAATGAATTGTAACATACGGTCTCGGAGTCCTAAAGACTCCAGAGCTGCATGCATGTAGTCCCACGCAATCCTATCGAAGGCTTTCTCTGCGTCGAGGGAAAGCATGAATCCCGGAGACCCCGATTTGAGGAGCCAATTTTGAATGCATAGGGCTTTAATGGTATTATCCCTGGCCTCTCTTCCTGGGGTAAAACCCACTTGGTCCAATGAAATCAAATCTTTTAAAAGGGGTAGAAGACGATTTGCTAGAATTTTTGCGTATAACTTAACATCTACATTTAGGAGAGATATGGGCCTGTAATTAGACACATAATTTCTATCCTTATTGGGTTTGGGAATCATTACTACGTGGGCTTCAAGAAGGTCAGTAGAAGACTTCCAATGGGCCGGTGTGGAATTAAAAGTCGATATAAACTGAGGAATTAGGGAATCCTTAAACGTCTTGTAGTAGTTGACAGAAAAACCATCAGGACCAGGACTTTTACCCACATTAAGTTGGTGAAGAGCGATAAGGGTCTCTGAAATGTCCAGCGGCCTGTCCAAGTCCTTTGCTATGTCCGGGGCAATCGGTTTGGGGCTGTATGATTTAAGGAAGTTAGTAATCAAGTCTTTTCTGGATTTAGCATCCTTATCTGGCCCCTTAGATTTCAAGTTGTATAGATTGGTGTAATATAATTGGAACTGCTTGGCAATATCAGAAGAACTTGTGAATTTATTTCCCTTATTATCCACAATAGAGTGTATATTATCAAATTTTCTTTGGGATGCATTTAGGGAATTAGCTAAAAGCCTACCGGTTTTATTGCCGTATTCATAGAAGAATTTCTGCGAATAGATTTTATTTCTCTTAATTTTTTTATCTAAAATATCAAGCAATTCCTTTCTGGCATTAGATAGTTCAGTGAATACATCAGAAGCAAGAGATTGTTTATGATTTTTTTCTAAAATTGCTATTCGGTCTGTTAAAGTTTTAATATGTTCTCGCCTATCTTTATTTCTCTTAGCCATCAAGGAAATAAACTCTCCCCTGACCACACACTTATGGGCAAGCCATATAGTCGGAAGATTTACATCAGTGGTCAAGTTTTCCTTGAAGTAAAAAGAAAGCAAAGAGTCTATTTTTTGGGTTACATTTGTATCAGCAAGCAATGAGTTGTCTAATTTCCAAGGCTTCCGTAGGGTAGGTTTGTCATTAAATGTTAAACACATAGATATTGGGTTGTGGTCCGATAAAACCATAGGATCAATAGAAGTGCTATCCAATGAATCCAAGTCAGCTTGAGTAACGAAAAAGTAGTCCAGTCTAGAGTATATGTTGTGTGGGGGGGAGTAGAAAGTATAGTCTTTAGAGGAGGGGTTTAGAGTGCGCCAGGAATCATGTAAGGATAGACGATGGAACAATTTTTTAACCAGATTCAGTGTCTTGTATGGGGTTTTGGAATTGCCAGATGAGGTGTCGAGAAGGGGATTGAGGGCTAGGTTAAAGTCACCACCCAGTATTATCATGCCATCAGCAAAGGCTTCAAGGGAGTCTATTACAGTGGTGAAGAATGAGGCTTGTAGTCTGTTGGGGGCGTAGACATTTCCCAAAGTTATTGGTCTGTTGTAAAGTGTACCCTTTACGAAAACGTACCTGCCTTCAGTGTCTATTTTTGTATCTGAAATTTGAATGGGACAATGTTTCGATATTAAGATAGAAACGCCTCTACTCTTGGAATTTGGGTTTGTTGCGTGAAACATATGAGAGAATTTCTTATCTGTAAATGTGGGAAAGTTATCCGTTTTAAAGTGCGTTTCTTGCAGAAATATTATATCAGATCTAGATCTTTTAATTAGTAATAATAATTTAGACCTTTTCTCCGGTACATTGAGGCCCTTAGTGTTAATAGAATACAATTTAATTTTTCAATGTGTAACAACCACATTGCCAGTGGATGAAGACATATTTAAAGCTAAAGGAAAATTAGATGAAAGAAGTCAGATGAAACAGGGAATAATCTAGGGAAAAGAAGGGAGGGCGAACAGATCAGGGGGTGAGAATACTAATCTCACTTCTTAAAAAGCAATAATCCGTACAAAGACAGACTAAAAGGGTAAAAATGAAAATATGAAACAAATAACCAAAATCCTCTCACAAGAGGAAAGGTTAAATAAAAAAGGAAAGTTCAAATGCAACAATGTCTCTCTGTCCTAACCCAAAAAGGAAAATAGACAGAAATAATTGCTACTTGGGGGATGAAATGAAAAACCAAGCACAAAAAGTGACAAGCAGAACTACCCGTCCACCCACCGCCACAGACGTGACTGCTGCGAATTTGTTCGCAAATAAGGCGGACGTAGTGTTAGTATTGTATTACCATAGACATCCAAAAGTTAAAACGAGGAGATCATGTCATTGTGCAGAAAACACGACCATGTCAGGACATTACATATCCTTATCACCATTAAATTCTTCAGCTGTATCGTAGGGAAGTCGCATAATCTCCACAATGAATACAATAGAACATTTCTAAGCGGGATAAAAATAGGTAATAAGAAACATATTTGACAAACCCAGCAAATGGATATTAGTAAATAAATAATAAATCTAGAGCTGCCCCCAACCTCGAGCGACCTATGTCATTGAAACAGTAAAACTAAGGATAAGCTAGGCACTCACCACTATTTTCCTGATGAAAATAGAAAATAAATGAATAAGAAAGAAGAGGATAGAGGTTACTTTGAAATACCAGGGGGAAACACATAACTAGACAGTAAGTCAATATTTCTTCCTTGATCTTCTGGCCTTCGGTGACGATGTCAATTGGGGGATCATATTCGGATCAGCATAGGATGTCGATTGGCCATCATCATTTGAATGGGATCGTCTTCTCCGGAATCTTGACTGAGTTGTTTCCATTGAGTCAGTATCAGGAATATTTTTGGCAGGGGCTTTGACACGAAATTCGGCATACCAATTAGGGAGATCCATTACTTGCAAGTCCATCGCTTTACAAAAAGACCGGAGTTCTTCCGGAACTCTCAGGATTGCTGTATGCCCCTGAAAAGTGGCCTGCAGACCGAATGGGAATTTCCACTTGTATATAATTCCTTTATCGCGCAGTTTGTCTAATAGGGGTCTCAAGTCCCTTCTATTTTGCAGGGTGATAGGGGACAGATCTTGGTAAAATGATATGGGGTGCCCCTCAAAAGCGTATTTAGATCTCAATTTGGCATTTCTGAGAATCCCTTCTTTAAGCTGGAAGTCATCCACATGGCAGATCACGTCCCTGGGGGGATCCGACGGTTTGCCTCTCGGTCTGAGCGCTCTATGTATGCGCTCCATTTTGATGACAGTAGGTGGGGGACGACCCAGCAAGTTATTGAAAATCCCAGAAATTACTGGGGTAAGTTAATCCATTTCCACCGTTTCGGGCAGGCCTCTAATTCTCACATTATGGCGTCTGCTGCGATTTTCTAACTCTTCCAATTGGCGATTCACTTCCCTAAGACGCAATGTGTTATTATCTGTCTTGTTGTTGACGTGACGCAGCGCTGCTCCCTGTTGCGCAGTTATTTTCTCTACCTCCTGTACTCGCGCTGTAACTGCGCGTATGTCCATGCTCAACTCTGCAATGGCAGCTGTAAGGGTAGTTTTTATATCTGCTGCTACCGAGTGGAGGTCATTAAGGCTGGGGGTCTGCGACCAGTCCTTATGGGAGTTTATTTCCAATTCGCCATTCAGGGGAACCGGGATAGCACCGGCGCTTTGGGCTCCATTTATCCCCATAGGGAATCCGTGCGGGTCAGTCATTATGGGAGCGGGAGCAAAAGTTCAGATAGTTATATCTCCTCAACAAATCCCCTCCGAGGATCGGGAGTGGTATCAAAAGATTCCCCGAGGGCCGGGTGTGGTTGCCTGTACAGTCGGGGTGATCGGTCTTCTTACCGGCGCTATTGATATCCGCTCAAAGTCTGTGGCGGCGGGAGCTCTCCGTTCAAGCTGCCATTCCCGAGCTCGGCTAGGGAGATTGGAATTCCTGTCTGGGTTGCCATTTTAAAGCATTTGAGATCACTTTAGCTGAGCAGCCCATCAGTTTCTGCACTTTATACGTTTCCCCTCTCCAATAGACTTTTTAACCCCTTAAGGACCGCCGCATGTACATTTACGTCGGCAGAATGGCACAGACAGGCACATCAACGTATATATATACGTTGCTGCCTTGACGTGGGTCGGGGGTCCGATCGGGCCCCTCCGGATCGCTCCCAGCCAATGCGCGCGCTCCCCCTGCAGTGCACTTCCTCCTCCTGTGTAAACACATGAAGAGGGAAGTGATGTGATCTCTGCTCTCGGCGGTATTTTCAACCGCCGCTGAGGAGAGATCACATCACACAGTAAGTCTGCACAACACTACACTGACACCAGGACACGCAGGCACACTTAACCCCTTGCGATCATCCCCCCCTCCCCCCTGTCACAGTTTCACTGTATGCAGTAATCATACATGTATGATTACTGTATTTAGTGTCAGTGTGACAGTCAGTTAGTGTTAGGTTCAGGGTAGCCCCCGTGCCCCCCCCCTTATAAAGTTTAAACCCCTTGATCACCGCCCTAGTTAACCCTTTCACTCCCTAGTGCCAGCATCACTAAGCGATAATTTTTCTGATCGCTGTATTAGTGTCGCTGTTCCCGCTATGTAGCTATTTTTTTTATTGCGATTTTTTTTTTACTAAAGACATGTGGCTAAATAACTTTTGGCCTAAATGTTTGACTAAAATTTAGTTTATTTGATTTTCTTATAACAAAAAGTAAAAAATAGATTTTTTTTCAAAAATGTCGCTCTATTTTTGTATATAGCGCAAAAAATAAAAAAATCGCAGAGGCGATCAAATACCACCAAAAGAAAGCTCTATTTGTGGGAAGAAAAAGGACGCAAATTTTGTTTGGGAGCCACGTCGCACGACCGCACAATTGTCTGTTAAAGCGACGCAGTGCCGAATCGCAAAAAGGGGCCTGGTCATTTACCTGCATTTTGGTCTGGGTCTTAAGTGGTTAATCAAAGTATGCTGTTTTTCTGATCATCATCTGGCTTGGCCCATTTTACTCAGATTTCAGAGGGAAATGCCCTATATCCAGCATGTACAGCATTTGCTGCCTTCATCTTGTAAAAAAAAAATATTAAAAGCCAGCAGCTACAAATACTGCAGCTGCTGACTTTTAATAAATAGACACTTATCAGTCCTGGAGTCCAGCGACGTCGGCAGCAGAAGACGAGCAATCGCTCGTCTCTCGGCTGCCCCCTCCGCCATCATCTGTGAGGGAACCAGGAAGTGAAGCGGTGCGGCTTCACTGCCCGGTTCCCTACTACGCATGCGCAAGTCGGGCTGTGCCGTCCTCACTGTTCCCCGCTGTGTTTCTTGGAGCCGTGTGTTTCCAGAATACAACGGGGGACGACGACAGGAAGTGGCGTAGTGGGTGCTGTCTTAGACAGATTTCTGCTTCCCCCTCCCCCTAAAAGGTGGGGGGGGGGGGGGAATCCGTTGAAAGTTCCACTTTAGGGTGGAGCTTCGCTTTAAATAAGAGCCACCTGTGTGACACCTGTTTTTTCATAGACTGAATGGCCTCACTAATTGAATTTCCACACTGTATTATTTTGAACTTGTCCCTTTCAATTAATGATTTAATTACACAAAATAAGTAGCATGCATGTCGTGACAGTTGGGTCTGTTGGTTTTCTATTACTCACTGCACCTTCTAGTAAATAATTTGCCATGTAGAAATATTATTTATACCAAAAACAGTGATTGATCTGGTTAGCGATGTTGGACTGCTATTATTTTGAACACAATTGTATATTGGATTCAAAGCAGTGATTAAATATGATTAACCAAAATGTCATGATGCACTAATTTTATCAGAGGCAGAGTAAAGACCGGAAGCAAATGCAGCGGCAACATTATATTACAGTATACTGTACTAATCAATTATCATAGTCTGTAGCTCCTTACCACTGCAGTGGGAAGATTGTATTCAGGGAACAGCTCAATACCTGTAATAAAGGCCAAATAAAACAATCAGATCAACTACTGTATTTCCCAGTAATAATTTTATTTAAACATTGGGTTCATAAGCGTAGTGGTGGGAACACACAAAGAGCGGATTTCATCTTTGTTGCCATTATTTAAACATTGGGTTTAGTTTTAGTTGAGGGTTCTGCTTACCTTTAGGCATCACTGGCCTCCTTTTCATTCTGTTCAGGTTCCTCTGCTGTTCTCGAAGCAAGGCTTGCTGCTGGATCTCCAGTGACTTATCATCCTTTGGAGGGTCAGGGTACATAAATCTCACTCCTTCACGGGTCTCTGTATCTGTTCCACATTAACAAACAATTTGTTTAAGCCCACAAAAAGGTGCAAAATAGTGTTGAAGCTCTGTTTTGGTTCTGGGTTCTATTCTCACAAGATGCACGGTGTGCATAGAGTCTGTTCACTATGTTTATATGTTTTTTTTTTTTTATATATGTCCTCTGATAGGTTAATTACATTTTAATCTAACTGGCCCAGGGAGACATGTGTGTGTCTCTGTGATAAAAATAGTACATGGAAAGCCAATGTAAACCTCCACAAATCACACACAAAGGTTGTTCACAGCTTATTAGGCCTTCATGAAGCCTTTAAAGCTGAACTCCAGGAATTTAGTCTAATTTTAGAATGTGCTGGCTTAAAATAAGTTAAGTCCAAAGAGGTGTATGCCACTCCTGGCACAAAATAGGATTTGTGACTTACCTGTAATATCTATTTTTTGGAGTACAGTACAGGACACAGTTTTTTTATAATCATTACGACACTGGCATAAAAAAAGAAGGACGCGCAGGACATCACCACGCAAGGAGGAAGGGCTGCTACAATCTGCCGGCCGGCTGTTTTATTCGTTTTATGCTGTTTTTACTACGATGCTTGTAAGTACATTCATGCTTTATTAAATCGTTTCCTTCAAAATGAAATTACGCTATGATGTAACCTCTTTCTTATTTACATATCGGATGAGCTTGAGTTTGTTACTGCTGTGTTGTGCCAAAACCTGTTATCCTCACCGATCCTGGGAATATAAAGGCCGCGGCTGGTCTATAGCCGATCGTTCTGTGCTTGCCCTCTGGTAGGCGGCCGCATATTACTGGTGAAAGGATCACTCACAGTATTTACCTGTCACTTTGGTGGTGTGAGATTCTGGGATTATTCCAGGAGTATATTATATGAACTGCAATAAGGAAATTCATGTCGATCTTCATTATTATGTTTTGATGGACTTAATTTACTTTTTATCCCCCAAAGCATTTTTGGGCTCTGGATCTCTGTGGCGCGGCTTTGTTTTTATATTTATAGAAAAAGAAGGCTGTGGGGACATCCCCCAATATAATCCCTCCCACTTCCAGCTGGCTTTCTGTTTTGCAGCAAGCAATAGAGGGGAGAGACCGGTGTTCTTTTACTGTACTCCAAGGAATTGATTAAGGCAATGCTTAAGGCGATGGTAGATGTATCAGTGTACTTGTTCACTTTTTTTGGGTCTCAGAGACTGTTCTACTTAACATTCTGCTAAAACTTTATTTAAACTTGTATTAGTGCTGCTTGGACCATAGAATGAGGTACACCATGAAGGCTTGTCCTAAAAATTTGGACGTGCAAATAAAAAAGTATCACGGGCAGTACCCAATTGCTTTTACTAGCAAGTCAAAAATCCTATTTTCATAGTTATACACTTAAGGCACATCATGATGATTAAAGAGCCTGTGCCCCCAACAGGAAAGGGAGGCATCCTATCCTTCAAACCATGGGCTCTGACAAGAACGTATCTCATCCACCTACAGTGCCTGCCGCCGAGAATGTGTTTTTAGCACGACTGCATCGCACTGATTCTCGGCGACAGGCTGCCGACATCTCTCACTCGCTGGAATAGTAAAAGCACATTCCAGCGAGCGCGTAATAGAAGCGACGGGGATCCGACGTGGATTCCCGCCAATTCTACACGTGGGCTGCGTTTGTTATGAATCCTGAAGGGGAAGTCCCCGCCGGATTTTAAATAAAAATCCGGCATGGGTCCCCCCGTTTAGGAGCATACCGGGCCCTTAGGTCTATTATGGGTTGTAAGGAGACCCCCCCCCTACGCCGAACAAACGGCGTGGGGGTCCCCCCACAATCCATACCAGACCCGTATCCAAAGCACGCCAGCCGGCCGGTCAGGAGGGGAGTGGGGGCGAGCGAGTGCCCCCCCCCCCCCTCCTGAGCCGTACCGGGCAGCATGCCCTTAAAGCACTGCCGCCCCCCCACCCCAGAGCACCCTGTCCCCATGTTGATGAGGACAGGACCCCTTCCCGACAACCCTGGCCGTTAATAAGGGGGCCCCCAGATACCAGCCCCCCACCCTAAGTGAATGAGTATGGGGTAATAAACCACACAGGGTATTGAAAAATGTTATTAGTTGGCCGCCGGGGGGGGGGGGGGGGGGGGGGGGGGGTGTATGGTCGCTTTTATAAAAGCGCCCCCCTCCGGCGGGCTTCTTCCGACATCTTCGGCGGGGGGTGGGTCTTCTCCGCTCTCCGTCGTGTCAACATCTGGAGAAGAGAAGAAGACGACGACGTGACAGAAGCGGCGGCCAGTCCTGAAGAGAAAGAAGGCCCCGGAGAGCGCCGAATCAAGAGCGGAGAGCGGGAGAAGATGCCGGAGAGCGGAGAAGACCCCCAGAGAGTGGAGAAGACCCCCCGGAGAGCGGAGAAGACCCGCCGGAGAGCGGAGAAGACCCGCCCCCTGCCGAAGATGTCGGAAGAAGCCCGCCGGAGGGGGGCGCTTTTATAAAAGCTACCATACACCCCCCCCCCCGGGGGCCAACTAATAAAATATTTGTGTTTACACTTTTCTTGCAGGTGAATGGGTATACTCATTCACTTAGGGTGGGGGGGCTGGTATCTGGGGGCCCCCTTATTAAACGGCCAGGGTTGTCGGGAAGGGGCCCTGTCCTCATCAACATGGGGACAGGGTGCTCTGGGGTGGGGGGGCCGCAGTGCGCCCCCCTGCCCCAGAGCACCTGACCCCCCCATGTTGAGGGCATGCTGCCCAGTACGTCTGAGGAGGGGGGGGGCGCTCGCCCCCACTCCTCTCCTGACCGGCCGGCTGGCGTGCTTTGGATACGGGTCTGGTATGGATTGTGGGGGGACCCCCACGCCGTTTTTTCGGCGTAGGGGGGGTCTCCTTACAACCCATAACAGACCTAAGGGCCCGGTATGCTCCTGAGGGGGGGGACCCATTCCAGATTTTTATTTAAAATCCGGCGGGGAGTTCCCCCTCAGGATTCATAACAAACGCCGCCCACGTGTAGAATTGGCAGGAATCCACGTCGGATCCCCGTCGCTTCTATGACGGCTTCGTCTCCATCGCGGCAAGCCAGCTGTATAAATAAATGGTGAAGCGAGAAGCAGGGACACCCCTGCATGAACCCTAATGAAGTATAAAGATGGACCAATTGCTCAATTAAGCCAGTAAGGTGGAGAAAAGAGATCACATTTGGGAGGGAGGAGGCTTTAGGCTACAAGATAGCCTTTCCCTTGTGCAATACTAAAAATACTAAAAATTGCTCCTTACTGTGTAAGGCCGCTAAATCAGAGGCGATAAACCTAGAAAGGCCATCTTGTGAGTAAGGTCAGATAAGGGTGTATAATTGCATCAAACACACAGACCCAAAACTGGATCATAAAATAATAAAACAGCGCTAAGGATGGATGAAGTCCAAAATCACATATGTAATTAATAAATAAATGAATGAATGATGAAAATCCCAAAGTGGTTTGGCAGATCACAGTTCAGAAAGTGGTAAGTGCTTCTAGAGGTACACTTTCCCTCTGGGGTTCACACTCATCAGATGACTGAAAAAACTGAGCCTTGTATACAAAATCCTCCTGTTTAGACCTCCAACATCACTCCAGAAGCAGCAAGGGTTAATTTCCACTCACGGTCCATATAAAACACAAAGGCACTGACATCGTGTAATTCTACTTTAATGAGATAAAACCTGTGCCCCAACAACCCGCTTCCTATCTAACGTACAATGTATCAATTTGCAAAGAACATAAAAGAGTAGTCACCACTCTCCTCCGAACACAGGGGCCGTGCTTGTGCTGCATGCACAGTGCTGGAGATACTTTTCCTGGTTACGATGAGCCAGCGGTGGAACGCACTCCTCTCACTTCCTGGTTACGCCGTCGTAGCCACCCACTGACGCGTTTCGTCACTTCCAACTTTAACAGAACGCGTGGCTACTCAGCGTCATTGGAAACTATTTATTTATTTTCTGAATACAAATTCTAACCCAGTGTCGGGCATGTCTTCAGTACCCACAGATAGTGGTTTGCGGAACAAATCGCTTTTTAACCCATTGTTGGGAACAAACCAAAATTTAGATGTTTTTAAAGGTTTAGGCCGCGTACACACGATCAAATTTATCTGCTGAAAACGGTCTGACGGACCGTTTCAGCAGACAAATTCGATCGTGTGTACGGGCGAGCAGACAGGTTTTTCCAGCAGACAAATTTTAAAGCATGCTTTAAAATCTGTCGTCTGGGAACCCGTCCGTCCGACATGTCCGCTGGTTAGTACACTAACCAGCGGACATATCTGCCCGCACATGCGTCGAATGGATTTGACGCATGCGTGGAAGTATTTTACTTCCTGGTTCGGTGACGTGGCGGCGTCAACGTCACCGCCACGTCACCGCGCTGTCTGCAGGCGGGGATTTTGGTTTGATCGCGTGTACACGATCAAACCAATATATCCCAGCAGACAAATCCGATTTGATCGGATTTATTTAGTCGTGTGTACGCGGCCTTAGTGTTGCGCGATTTGGAATATATAAAACCCAAGAAAAATGTGAACCCGAGACACATCAAAGAGGGTATAGAACTAATGGACAAAAGAAAAGATATTGTAATAAGGCCAGCAGACAAGGGAGGTGGAGTTGTCATTTTAACAAAAGAATTTTACCATAAACATATGATGGATATGCTGACAGATCAAGAGACATATCTGAGACTAAACAAAGACCCCACTCCACAATATGAAGAAAATTTAAGGGTCCTTGTCGAAGCAGGATACCAAACAAGGGCTCTTTCAGTCAAAGAACGGAAATATTTGGTACCCAGTAGCAGTAGGATACCTACCATTTACACTCTGCCAAAAATCCATAAGGATCTGAACTAACCAGCGGACATATCTGCCCGCACAAGCGTCGAATGGATGCGACGCATGCGTGGAAGTCAACGTCAAAGCCACGTCACCGCGCTGTCTGCCAGCGGGGATTTTGATCCGATGGTGTGTACACGCCGTCGGATGAAAATCCGGAGGAGACATGTCCGCTGGAAACGGTCCGTCGGACAGTTTCAGCGGACATGTCCCTCCGTGTGTACGCGGCCTAAGGCGTAACTGCTCTAACGACGAAGACTTTATATCCCAAGCTTCTAAATTGAAAGAGAAATTTATGGAAAAGGGTTATCAAGAAAACCATCTTGAGAAAACCATTGAAGACCTCCTGTTAGTACCAATAATGGACTGTCTAAGAGACACTGTACCCCTCGATAACAAAAATACACACGAGTGGAGTTTAATTTCTGGATACCACTCCCAGTACAAAGAAGTGGAAAGGATCTTTTCATCCCATTGGCATATTCTCTTCCTAGACAGAATATTGAAAGCTGTCATTCCCACTTATCTACAGAAAAGCACCCAATTATGGAAACCCAAGAAACCCCCTTCTTTTTGGGATAAGGACAGTTTTTATGCATGTCGCAAGTGCCTCCCATGCAGGGAAGCCGATAGGCCATTAAGAGCTGTTGAAACCTTTACTTCTACATCCAACAATATCGAATTCCTCATAAAGGAGTTCATTACATGCAATACCTCATATGTGGTGTACATCCAAGAATGCCCCTGTAAACTCATGTACATAGGCCGTACAAAAAGATTGTTAAAAGTAAGGATAGCAGAACATGTAGCAAATATCAAGTTAGGTTTTAACCACTTCAGGCCCGCGCTACCGTCGGATGACGGCAACAGCGCGGGCCTGAATATCCAACATGCCGTCATTCTGGCGTTCCCAGCGCGCGCTGTCGTGCGCGCTGCGGGGAAGCCCTGTGTTGTCCGTGTCCCAAACGGCCAATCAGAGTGGCCGTTTGCGATGCGATCTGTGGGCGAATGAGAGATGATCTCTCATAGATCATCTCTCATTGCCGTTTTACACAGAGACAGCGTCCTGTCTCTGGAGGGGAGGAGCCCGATCTGTGTTCCTTCCTACATAGGGACACAGATCGGTCACCCCCCCAGTCACCCCCCCTCCCCCCACAGTTAGAACACACCTAGCATACACATTTAACCCCTTCCTCACCCCCTAGTGTTAACCCATTCAATGCCAGTCACATTTATACTGTAATTAGTGCATATTTATAGCACTGATCGCAGTATAAATGTGAATGGCGCCAAAAATGTGTCAAAAGTGTCCGATGTGTCCGCCATAACGTCGCAGTACCAATAAAAATCGCAGATCGCCGCCATTTCTAGTAAAAAATTAATAATAAAAAATAATAATTCTCTCCCCTATTTTGTAAGCGCTATAACTTTTGCGCAAACCAGTCGCTTATTGCGATTTTTTTTTTTTTTTTTTTTTTACCAAAAATATGTAGAAGAATACGTATCGCCCTAAGCTGAGAAAAAAAAATGTGTTTTTTTTTTAATTGGGATATTTATTATAGCAACAAGTAAAAAATATTGTATTTTTCTTCAAAATTGTCGCTCTTTTTTGTTTATAGCGCAAAAAATAAAAATCGCACGGGTGATCAAATACCACCAAAAGAAAGCTCTACTTGTGGGGAAAAAAGGACGTAAATTTTGTTTGGGAGCCACGTCGCACGACCGCGCAATTGTGAGTTAAAGCGACGCAGTGCCGGAAGCTGAAATTTTACCTGGGCAGGAGGGGGGTGTAAGTGCCCAGTATGCAAGTGGTTAAGGACCACAATGTTTCATTACATTTTAAATTATTTCATGATAAAAACCCTGCAGGTCTCAAATTTTGGGGAGTCGACCACCTTAAACCATCATGGACGGGGTCTAACCATGTTAGGGAACTGTCCAAACTTGAAACACAATGGATATATTCAGTTGATACATTGTTGCTGAAAGGGTTGAACGTTGATCTTGATATCAACTGTTTTATTAGCGATTGATAATAATATCCTTTTATTATTTATATGGTACAGATACTTTTTAATATATTCTTAATATATTTTAAATATTTTTATTGTGCTGTTGGTATACTTTTAAAGTACATTTTTACTATATTTTGGAACAGTATACACTTATATATATGTACATTTTTAATGTATATATTGGATATACTTTACCTATAGGGCATTAATCTCAAAAATTGTATGCCCAGCAGGCATTTTTTGATACGAATTTCCTTCAATCTTCATGACCTATTCATTTATTTGTTTTATTAGTCCTTTGCGGGCATTAATTTCTTGAGACGTTTACTCATTTTTTTTGAGTTCCGTCTGCTTCCCACTTTTTCCTCTTCCATTTATTCACTTATATTTATTTATACATTTAGGTATGTATCTTTATATGTATTACAAACATGTGTTTGCCTTAAGGTTTACTATGCACACAGTCGTTCCATTCAGTACACAAATTATTGACACTCTTTGCCGTGTAACTCCGGCAGATACTGAATACAATGTTTTACAGCTAGACAGTTCCTTGTAAAGAAGGTTCTTTTTCCATATAATGTCACCGGTTAGCATGACTAAACTATGCAAATGTGCCGAATTATGATATGCAATTGCTGTTTAAATTGTATGTGCAGTTTCTAAAATGATTATTTTGACTTGACGCGGCTGATGTCCTGCCTTCCGCTCTCTAATGCACCAATGGGAGCGGGCGGGCAGTGTCGTCTGATCCAATGGCCGTGGAGGAGGGATGATAAATAGTTTCCAATGGCGCCGAGTAGCCACGCCATCTGTTGAAGTTGGAAGTGACGAAACGTGTCAGTGGGTGCCTACGGCGGCATAACCAGGAAGTGAGGAGTACGTTCCACCGCTGGCTCATCGTAACCAGGAAAGGTATCTCCAGCACTGTGCATTCAGCACAAGCGCGGCCCCTGTGTTCGGAGGAGAGCAGTGACTACTCTTTTATGTTCTTTGCAAGTTGATACATTGTACTATAGGTAGAAAGCGGGTTGTTGGGACACGGGTTTTATCTCATTCAAGCAGAATTGCACTATGTCAGTGCCTTTGTGTTTTATATGGACCGTGAGTGGAAATTAACCCTTGCTGCTTCTGGAGTGATGTTGGAGGTCTAAACAGGAGGATTTTGTATACAAGGCTCAGTTTATTCAGTCATCTGGTAAGTGTGTACCCCAGAGGGAAAGTGTACCTCACTTTTGTGGCGAAGATTGGGAGCTAGTGTTGGGTGCACTACTATTCTAACCCTAGAAGCACTTACCACTTTCTGAACTGTGATCTGCCAAACCACTTTGGGACTTTCAGCATTCATTCATTTATTAATTACATATGTGATTTTGGACTTCATCCATCCTTAGCACTGTTTTATCATTTTATGATCCAGTTTTGGGTCTATGTGTTTGATACAATTTTATACTTTTTGATAAATGAGTTTTCATTTATTTTAAACAGCTGCTGCAACTTTTATCATATCATACCGATTGGTATTTGATATTGATTTATTTTATTTATTTATTATATGATTATTTGTATATTCCGTTAGTGGAACCTCATTAAAAGATAAATTACTTTCTTTGGTGGCGGGAAGTGCACTTTGGGCCCCATTGATTTAGTGTGCACCTTCTTTATAGACAAGGGTATATGCCTAATACACACGATCGGAATTTCCGAAGGAAAAAGTCAGATGGAATTTTTTCATCGGATATTCTGACTGTGTGTGTGCCCCATCTGACTTTTTCCATCAAAATTTAGAAAGAGAACATGTTCTCTTTTTTTCAGACGGAAAAAAATTATAAATCGGAAATTCCGTTTGTCTGTGGCGCTTTGGCCAATCAGGAAACAGGTCTGTCCGGTTGTCATACACTTCTCTCCCTCTGTATGCTCTCCTGTTCCCCTTGGGATTATAATCTGGTTCTCTCAGCTCTTCATAAGCTATCTTTTAAACATTTTAGGCATACACCCTTCTCACCTTGTCCCTATGATAGTTGTGGGCATAGCTATCCTGTGCTGGCCAACATTTTTGTTGCCAGTGTCAATTTCTCTTGTAGGTGGCAGTATAATCTGACAGTAAGTATTCTAAGAATTCCTGTGTCCATGTATGAAAAAGAATGAAAAAGTGTGTTTTGTCTGTACAAGTGGGACTGCAGCTTATACCCAGGTTATACAGCTAATCTTCAAGAAATAGTAGATTACATGCATTTGCCCGCCGATTTTTTATTTTTGTCACACTTAAATTATTCAGATCAAACAAAATGTTAATATTACGCCCGAGTAAATCCAAAATGCAGTTTTTAAATGATTTATTAATTTAATTAATTGAATTGAATTTATTAAGGGAAAAAACCTGTCCAAACCTGTATGGCCCTATGTGAAAATGTAAAAGAGCATCAAAACCAACAGTCAAACGTTGTGGTGGTGGAAGTGTGATGGTCTGGGGCTGCTTTGCTACTTTAGGACCTGTACGACTTGCCATAATTGATAGAACTGTGAATTTTGCGCTCTACCAAAAAATCCTAAAGGAAAATGTCTGCCCATTTGTTTGTGACCTCAAGCTCAACTTGGGTTATATAGCAGGACAATCATCCAAAACACATCCAAAACACACCAGCAAGTCCACCTTTGAATGACTCAAAAAAGAAATGAAGGTTTTGGAGTGGCCTAGCCAAAATCTTAAATCTGATTTGGGATGATGTGGCTGAATTAAAACAATTTTTCAAATAAGAATGGGCCAAAATTCCTCCACAGCAAAGTGAAAGACTAATGCCACGTACACACGATCATTTTTCAGCATGTCCAAAAAACTAAGGGCCAGATTCACAGAGCCCTTACTCCGGTCGATCTCACGTTAGACCAGAGTACTTTCAAATTACGCGCGTCGTATCATTAGTTTGAATCCTCAAACCATGATACGACGGCTTACGTGTTCATACGCTGTCGGATCTACGCTGCAATAATTTTGCGGCTGCTGGGTGGAGTTCCCGTCGTTTTACGCGTCGGGGTATGCAAATGAGCTTTTTCCGACGATCCACAAAGTTACGATCGTCCTTCGCAATCTCTTACGGCATCTGTAGTCATCTATTTGCTGCGTAAAGTTATTCCAGCTATTAGCTGGTCTATAGTTAGACGGCCCATGTTAAGTATGGCCGTTGTTCCCGCGTTGAGTTTCCAAATTTTTTTTTGCGTAAGTCGTCCGGGAATAGGAATGTACGTAAACGACGCTACTCAAAAAAAATAATTACGTAACGACGTTATTTCGCGCAATGCACGGCGGGAAATTTCAGAACGGAGCATGCGCAGTTCAATCCCCGCGGGGACGCGCCTAATTTAAATGCTTCACGCCCCCTAATTGCGCATTTCGATTCCGCCGCGAGAAATACACTACGCCGGCGTACCTTACGGGCCAAAATCTACCTGAATTCGTTGTAGATCCAGGTAAAATACGGCGGTGTAGTGTATCTCTGATACTCTGCGCCGATGTAATTGTATCTGAATCTGGCCCTAAGTTTTTCCAACGTCATCATTAAAAACGATGTTGCCCACACACCATCGTTTTTGAAAAAGATGAACAAAGCGCAGTGACGTACAACACGTACAACGGCACTCTAAAGGGGAAGTTATTTTAGCCTTTGGGCTGCTTTAGCTGATTCCTTGTTAGTAAAAGACGATTTGCGCTTTTTTGTCGGTTATAGCGTGATGAATGTGCTTACTCCATTATGAACGGTAGTTTTACCAGAACGAGCGCTCCCGTCTCATAACTTACTTCTGAGCATGCGCGGGTTTAAAACGTCGTTTTAGCCCACACATGATCATTTTTTACAACCCGAAAACCGACATAGTTTAAAACGACGTTAAAAAATGCACCATGTTTGAATTTTTTTTTTTGTCGTTTTTCAGAACCTGAAGAATGTGTAGCCCACACACGACCAGTTTAAATTACGTTTTTCATAAACGTAATTTTTTTAATGATGAAAAATGATCGTGTGTACGCGGCATTATTGCCAGTTAATCATCATTTAAAAGCTGCATTTTGTATTTACTCAGGTCTTCGTGTAGAATTAAAATTTGTTTGATGATCTGAATCATTCAAGTGCAGCAAATATGGAAAAAAAAAATCAGCATTACAGCACTGTAGGATAGTAATTTGTAGTCCGCTAAATTTAAAATGGTATTACCTTAGAGCTGCACTCGTTGAGATTAAGTACTGACTGTGTTTTTCATTGTCTGTTATTAGTAAAGGACATATTTATATTATATAGCTCTGCAATGGCTGCTTCTTGCCCACTACCTGAATAAATTAAACATGTCTGTATTTACACAGCTCACCTCTGTACTTGAGGTCATTAAATTCTCGTATATTATGCAAATTCACATTCTCCAGCTCCTTTAATGAAGGTCTTCGTACCGTAGCCTGAACCCTCTGCCTGGCCAGATCAAAAATATCCGCGGAGCCTTTCTCCCTCCTCCGTCTGAACAGAAGAAAAATAACTTCAATCAGCATGCTAAAGTTATAAAATATAGTGCATGTATCTTCTTCTGACACAAGTATGGATGTTGTCTGCACACGAAGATAATGTTACAATATATGCTTTTATTTAGACCCACCGCCCTTCAGTCTGTCATGTATGCTGCTAGACTCTTCCAAAACTCAAAACCATATTTTTTTGCCCCTCCTAATACCTCCTCCTTCGTAACTTCCTCAATGCCATCTCATGGTAATCTCAATGATTTTGCCAGAGCCTCCCCTCATCTGGACCTCCCTATCCCTGTCTTCCTTTAGGCAACCCCCAAAACTTGTATTTACAGGAGAGCCTATCCTACCTCTGCCTCACAGTTGAACTTTTACTTTCTCCATCAACTCATTCTTTCACAGTTATTATCTTACTTGCACCTCCCTTTCAGAGTGTAGGCTCCACAAGCAGGGCCCTGCTAACCCTCTAGTCTTGAATTGTATCGTAACTATACAGTACTGTCTACCTTTATTGTGTTGTACAAGCTGTTGGCGCTCTATAAATACTGTATGAGAACATATCATTAACAAAAATAATAATGACAACAAGACACAGTATGCAACGTTTTAGAGCAGTGCAGGGTCCCCTTCCTACATAAAAGAGAAAAAGGCTATGATGAGGAGAAGGTGACCAACTTCTTTATATTATTATATAAAAAAAACTTAGTATATAGAAAACGAGTATAAAATACACAAATTAAAGCTTTACCATTTTACCTTCCCTTTAACAGGTTTGTACTTGACACACTGCAGTTGGATTACTAATGATAGTCATAGATGTATTGAAATTCAATCCACTTGTGGCCATTCCCGCTCGACAGAAGTAGATCTAATGATCCACTTCTGTCATACGGGAATGTCAGAAAACCTTCCCTGATCAGCCGGATGCAGCCACTGATCAGTTTATTCTGACAGCAGGACTCCTCTGCTCAGTGGCACAATGTCACAACACGGAGGGTTCTTCTTTCTATCACACTTGTGTGGATAGGAGAGACTGTTAGTAACCCCGCCCCCATACACAAAAAAAACATTCATGCATGGCCATCATTTTGTTGTATGTACGAGTGAAGTGCATAAAATCCACTAAAGTTCAACTAATTATTTTCACAAACTAGTTAAAGTAAAATATAATCAAATTTAAATATGAATATATGCTAGATGTTAGTAGGAAATATTACAGTAAACTTTCAAAACACCCAGCTGACTTCTTGCCCAGTAATTCTACCCTATGTCATTTTGGTGTTTTGGCTGTATTACAGAAAACATATGGGTTTATTTACTAAAAGCAAATCCATGTTGCATTACAAGTGCAATCAGTTTAGATTTGAGGGGAAGCTGATTTTATAATCCAATCATGTAGATGCAAAAATGCTGTTTTTTTAATTTTCCTTGCGTGTCTCCCTCAGATCTACAGCAACTGTACTTCCAAGTGCACTTGTAGTGCAAATTGGATTTGCCTTTAGTAAATAAACCCCATAGAGCATTAGATAAAACAGTAAAGATTATCAGAATTTCTCTATAAAGATGGAGACTTGTACATGTATCATTGATAAAGTATGTCTAACCCCCTAACCCTTTTAGTTTGCTAAAAACTATGATAAACAACTGCATTTTTTCATAAAAACATTTTTTCACTTTTTTTTACATCTTAATGCTGCTATTCTTCCCAGCCATCATAGCCACTTTCTGTCTACAGCCGTGGCCAAAAGGTATGAGAATGACACAAATAATAATGTTCACAAAGTCCGCTGTCTCAGTTTTTATGAGGGCAATTTGTATATACTCCAGAATGTTATGAGGAATGATCAGATGAATTGAAATTAATTGCAAAGCCCCTTTTTGCCATAAAAATTAACTTGATCACAAAGAAACATTTCCACTGCATTTCAGCCCTGCCACAAAAGGACCAGCTGACATTGTGTCAGTGATTCTCTCATTATCTCTAATTATGCAAGAATGGGTTGCCATATCAGTCAGGATGTGGACTACAAGTTGATTAACAGTATGCCAGGGCAAATTGCAGAGGGACAACAATGCTTCAACAATTCACTCATTGCATAAGCTTCATGCAATTGTCAATACAAGCCTTTGACACTTATGAAATGCTTGTAATTATACTTCAGTATACCATAGTAACATCCGACAAAAAAGTTCTAAAAACACTGACAGCGGACTTTGTGAAAATAAATATTGGTGTCATGCTCAAAACATTTGGCCACGGATGTACATGCACTTAGTCCATTGTTAGATGTGCATAACGATTTCCCAGTGAGTGCAGTGCTAATGTTAGTTCTTTATATACACACCTACATACAAATACATATACTGGGGCAACTATATAAAATGCCAATTTACTACTAATATAAACTAAATACCAACATACACTGTAGTGCAACACAATAAAGTGCTATAGTGCTTGTTAAAGAAACAATCACTCTATCCAAAATGCAGTCAGTTCATTCAAACATAGCCCTTATTATCACACACAGTCCAATTTAATGACTTCTGTCATGCCTCCAATCTCCACTACTACAATCCCCACCAGTGTTTTCACTTTATGTAATCAGTTGTGCCACTGTGTATTCCAATACCCGAAGTGCACTCTCACCTTTTGGGTTGGATCCTTTAAATATAAGATGGTCGTATCGTGCTTTTTACCCTTCAGGGGTTACATACACCCCTCAGGCTCCACACTGGATTACCATTATTCTCCACAGCACTCTACTCAAAGCAAAACATGACACCCCAAGTACTAAAAACAATGGTTAAAAAAACTCATTATCAGGTGCAACCACACTCATACACTGAGGGATTAAGCCTATGTCCCCCCAATCAGGTACGAGCACCGCTTCTGCTGTGTCCTCAATAGACATGCACCTTCTCCTATGTATGTGGTAAAGTCACTCAGACTCCAGACTTTGGGTGTTGGATACACAGGTGGGGATTGTAGTAGTGTAGACTGAAAGCACAACAGAAGTAGTCAAATTGCACTATAGGTGATAATAAAGGACTACCTATTTGAATGCACCGACTGCACTATAAATTGATCAACCGTTTACATTTCGAATGCCATAACACATTGTGTTGCACTACAATGTATGTTGGTATTTATTTACATTAGCAGCACAATAGCACGTTATATATTTTTACACCAGTTTATATATTAGTATGTTTGGTGTTTATAAAGTCTGTGTTTCAAAAGTGTGTGAAACACAGGTGTGTGCTTGCAAGCTTAGATAGGAGATATATAATTATAATATTACATTAGCAGCGTTGGAGCCTGAACAAGGAATTAAATGGCAGGATCATCAGCTATGGTTTTATTAAAAGCCGATTTAAAATTATAAAAAACTACTACGTTCAAATGGGGTTGTGATGGGGTTTATGTATACTTTAATATTTTCAACACCTTCTTCAAATAAGGTAACTTTACTGGTTAGAAGTTAAGTGGTTATTTGGCTCTAGCACCTAATTCTATGGGAGTTTGGTTCAGTGTTATAGAGGTATAGTGGTATTCGTACCCGCTCCTGGAGGGGAGAGACTCGTCATCTCTGTCAGTATTTTGTAAACGGCCCTCCAAACGTCTCTGCTCGCTGCGTAGTTGCTTCCTTAGCTCAGACAGCTCGCCAATGACACTCTTCTTCTCTTCTGCAGTAAAAACCCAAGGATTTCACAATGACAATAATGAGCTGGGAATCACGTACAATAAGTTACCAACCTTTTATTAAATCCTGGATTTATATGCTGAACAATATAGGTTTCAGTTTTTCCAGCACCACACAGAGACAAACTATATTTAGCCACCTTCCTATGAAAACATCCAGCTTGCGCTGTACAGGTTTTCTGCCTATATGAGCACCATCTCTATTTCTTGCTACTTTCTTTCAATCAGACATCATTCTGTTTGAAGCATCTCTCTGTAGGGTTAAACAAGCCTGGATACATGCCCCCCATGCGTCAGCTCTCTCTCTCTCACACACACTGCAACAACAATCTGTTCACGGACCTTTCCACTACTGAAATAGGCACTATGTGCAACTTTACACAGTGACAGACAAGCACCACACTATAAAAGTTGGATTTCTCATGATGCACGATTGTCAGTATGATTCAAATCTGATGACGGATTTGACAAAAGCTTGGAACTACTTACCGTAAGCTCTGAGTGGATTGCGCCTAGCAGGAACTGGCGGAGATGTTGTATGAGGCTGGGGCTCATCCTGCATCAGGGAAAAGACAGACAATACAACAGTATTGTGTAAGGCATGGATCGCTACCTGATAAATGTTATATTATAAATATACATAGCTAGATGGCAAATTAATGCCATGGGATGCGATTCATTATGGAATGGTGAATCCTGGATTTTATTGGTACACTTAAGTCAATTAAAATGCTTTTAAACTGTCTCAAGGTAAACCTAATCTGGTCTAAAAGTCCCTAAGGCATAGATCCTCAAACTACGGCCCTCCAGCTGTTGTAGAACTACACATCCCATGAGGCATTGTAAACACACTGACATTCACAGACATGACTAGGCATGATGGGAATTGTAGTTCCTAAATAACTGAAGGGCCGTAGTTTGAAGACCCATGCCCTAAGGTAACAACAGAGCTGGGGGTGCTTACATGTAATTAGATTCAAAGTGTTTATTTTCACCTTGTGGTGCACTCAGTATCATAGGCTGTATACAGAGCTTTGACTACTGGCCAACTTAAATTCCAGATAAAGCCTAACTAGTCGAAGTAAGGAAAATCAACCAACATTATTCAGTAAAATAAAACACAGGAAATACATACATGAGATTTGATGGACACTTCACTCTCAGCAGTTGGTGGTCTCGGTGTTCGGGAGGGTAGTTTGTTTTGTAGGGCAGGGATAACAGGAGATGGCTGTCTTGATGGCTGAAACTATAAGTATAAAGCATAGCATGTCAGGCTGAGGACAAAGCCAGATAAAACCACTGCTCGGGACACCACAATTATCAAAACAGTAGATTTCAAATATTCTAAAAAAGAAACGTAACAAAATGTACACTAAACTGTAAAAAAAAACAAAAAAACAGAAGACTTAATAAAACACAAACTACTAACCTTCTCTCTCTCTTCAGACACATTGGCTGCTTTCTGCTGTTCATAAAAGCGTTTCAAATCATCTTCCTGTTTTGCCTCCTCTTCTTTTTTTTTTCTTTCAGCTTCTTTGCGTCTTTCGCCTGCCAGACGAACCAACTCTTCATTTTTCTGTCGTTGCTGAAACAATATTGCAATAATATGAAGCGATAATACGTTTCCAAAAATGTCAAATCAAAATAAGATAGAAATGTCCATGATTTAGCAGTGGTGAACCTAGCACATCTGCCACCTAGAGCTAGTCTTTTTTTACACTCCTTGCATCCAAAAAAGGGTCAGAGGAAATAAAGTGGGAAGGGGGGTAGCACGTTGCAAGTTGTGGGTGTGGTTAAATTGCGTTAAAGGTGTGAGGGGCTTAAAGTAGTTGTAAGCCGTGTAACACCACTTTATCCTACAGGTTAGCCTATACTAAGGCTTACCTGTAGGTACTGTGAATATCTCACACATTTGCACAGTTTAGGAGATAATTACGGTATCGTATGCGCCGATGTCATCTGCACATGCGCTCTGGCCAATCACAACACCGGCGCCCGAACCCAGAAGACACGTCACGGGCCACATCGGTGTGTGGGGACCGCTGCAACAGCTTCGATCTAAGGTAAGTATTTCATAATGAGCTAGTATGCGATGCATATTAGCTCAATATGCCTTTGTCTTGCAGGTTTTATTTTTTTAGCTTATAACCATTTTAAAGGGGCATAGTTAAATAACACCTAAGCCTACTCCTCTTATACTTAGCAAACATTTTTTTTTTTACAACAAAATATGCTTTAACTACTTGAGATCCGCGCTACAGCCGAATGACGGCTCTAGCGCGAATCTAATTTGTCAACAAGCCGTCAATTGACGGCTTGTCACTAGCTGTTTCCCGACGCGCGCTCCAGAGCGCGCTGCGGGGAAACACTGTGTTGGCCGTGTCCCTTGGACACAGCCAATCACAGATCGCCGCGAACGGCCAATCAGAGTGGCCGTTTGCGATGTGATCTGTGCGGCCAATGAGAGATGATCTCATAGATCATCTCTCATTGCCGTTTTACATAGAGACAGCGTTCTGTCTCTGGAGAGCAGGAGACGGATCTGTGTCTCTTGTACATAGAGACACAGATCGGTCACCTCCCCAGTCACCCCCCCTCCACCTACAGTTAGAACACTATGCAGGGAATACATTTAACCCCTTCCTCACCCCCTAGTGTTAACCCCTTCAATGCCAGTCACATTTATACTGTAATTAGTGCATATTTATAGCACCAATCGCAGTATAAATGTGAATGACGCCAAAAATGTGTCAAAAGTGTCCGATGTGTCCGCCATAACGTCGCAGTCACAATAAAAATCGCAGATCGCCGCCATTTCTAGTAAAAATAAAATAATAAAAAATAATAATTCTGTCCCCTATTTTGTAGGCACTATAAATTTTGCGCAAACCAGACGCTTATTGCGATTTTTTTTTTTTTTTTTTTACCAAAAATATGTAGAAGAATACGCATCGCCCTAAACTGAGAAAAAAAAAGTTTTTTTTTTTTTAATTGGGATATTTATTATAGCAACAAGTAAAAAATATTGTATTTTTTTCAAAATTGTCGCTCTTTTTTGTTTATAGCGCAAAAAATAAAAACCGCAGAGGTGATCAAATACCACCAAAAGAAAGCTCTACTTGTGGGGAAAAAAGGACGTCAATTTTGTTTGGGAGCCACGTCGCACGACCGCGCAATTGTCAGTTAAAGCGACGCAGTGCCGGAAGCTGAAATATCACCTGGGCAGGAGGGGGGTATAAGTGCCCAGTAAGCAAGTGGTTAATGACTGAGCCACAAGCACAAGTGTAACAGACATGTACAAGACCCAGTACATTCATTTTAATGAAATAAAATTGTTCCATATGTTTTTCTACACACAGCCGAACTTAAAGAACTTCAGGAGTGCAGTTTTCAGGCATATGAAATGTAAAACACAGCAAAGAGAATTTATCAAATCTGGAGAAGATAGAATCTTGAACAGCTATGCATAACAACCAATCAGCTTCCATCTTCAGCTTATTCAGTAAAGCAGCCCATAAATTATACAGTCATTTTCACATAAACAGCAGGTTTCTTTTAAGGGAAGAATTCTGTTCAGAGCAGTCACCATAATCTGACATTTTATTCGAACACCATTGTTCTATATAAAGTCTCAGTCATGTGTGAAATTTCATTACCTCCTCCTCTTTAACCAATTTCTTATTCTGCTCCTCTTCATATTCTCGTTGAATTTTGGCCCTTTCTTCAGCAAGGCGCTTCTCTTCTCTTTCTTCTTCCAGACGAATTCGTTCTTTCTCCTGTTCTTCTTTACGTCTTTTCTCTTCAATCTGTTTATGTTATTATATTGTTCTTGTTATGTTTTAATAGATTTTAAATAATGGCCTTACCCAAAGTGCTGCAGAAAAAGCACTGGCAGCATGAAGTAACCAGTTACCTGTTGCTGTAAGTAATTCTTGTAGGATTCTTGTTGGTGCACCTGCTGTTCAGTGGGGGGCTCAGTGAACACACTGCCTCTCGCAAACTGAGATGGATTTGCAAATGCAAAACCTGCAAAGACAAACAAACAGAAAGGCTGAACAACTCTATTTGCATATTCCCTGTCAGGAGGAAAGGACTACCCAGGTGCAAACACGCTGCTCTAGAGTCTAACTAATAATGCAATTATCTTACTCAGTGTAGGCTCTGTGTAGGCAGAACGTGTAATGGCACCACAGAGACTGAATGATGATCGTTAATGAATTGGGGGGGGGGGGGGGGGACACAACAGAAGGGGGGCATACATAGCGTAAAACTGTTATTTATTAAAAATATTGTAGTATAAAAACAAAATGGGATGCACTCACACTATGTGTTTTTATAGACCGGAGTACTTTCAAATTACGCACGTCGTTTCATTCGTCTGAAACCTCAAACGATGAAACAACGGCTTCAGGCTTCAATCCGACTGGCTTACGTGTTCGTACGCCTTCGGATCTACGCTGCAATAATTTTGTGGCCGCTGGGTGGAGTTCCCGTCGTTTTCCGTGTCGGGGTATGCAAATGAGCTTTTTCCGACGATCCACGAAGTTACGAGCGTCGTTCGCAATCTCTTACGGCATCTGTAGTCATCTTTTTGCTGCGTAAAGTTATTCCAGCTTTTATCTGGTCTAGTATTAGACAGCCCATGTTAAGTATGGCCGTCGTTCTCACGGCGAATTTCAACGTTTTATTTTATTTTATTTTTTACGTAAGTCGTCCGGGAATAGGAATGTACGTAAACGACGCTACTCAAACAAAAAATGACGTAACAACGTTATTTCGTGCAAATTTCTGAACGGAGCATGCGCAGTTTGATCGCCGCGGGGACATGCCTAATTTAAATGCTTCACGCCCCCTAATCGCGTATTTCGATTCCGCCGCGAGAAATACACTACGCCGCCGTACCTTACGGGCCAAAATCTACTTGAATTAGTCGTAGAGCCAGGTAAAATACGGCGGCGTAGTGTATCTCTGATACTCTGCGCCAATGTAATTGTACCTGAATCTGGCCCATAGTGTCTCCGATATTTTTAGATTAAATCGTCATAAAAACCCTGCGGAGATATTGTTCAGTGACACTTGAAGGGTTCAAACATGATTAAAAACATATCCCAAAATGAAACTAGAAGGATATTTGAACTCCAAACTTTGACACCTCAAGGGTTAAACGTTGAACTAGACCTTAATTGTTTTATTACAGATTATTGTCTATATTAGGCACTAATTTATCCAATATTCTTCCCATTTAAATATAATATCCATCTTATAGTCAACTAGGTCAACCTATTCAATCTAACTTACAATACCCCTATATTTCATTGCTTCTATTTCATTTACAAGCCGTAATTATACATTTATGTAGACAAAATAGATGCAGCCTTTTATTTTAACCACAAGATGGAGCATTTTTTTCTACTGCAATCTTTTTAATAAATAACAGTTTTATGCTTTGGGTGCCACCCTTCTGTTGCCCCCCCCCCCCCCCCAATCCATGGAGGATCATCTTAAGTGCTGCAGATCTTGAAATATACCATCTAGGGGTCTTTTCCCCACAAAGCACAAGTGACCACTCTAGCACTAGGTGGTCAACCTCTAGAGTGCGTGCACATCCATGTGGGGCACTTTTGTCTGAACACTGAACATTGGCGCACTGATTATTTATCAACGCATGAGCACTTTATTTCACAATTGTGGGATGTTTACAACAATTTAATGTTTGATTCACACTTCCTGACTTACCTTGTATTTTTCCAGTGGATGTTTTATCAGCAAGACTTGTGTCCACTGCTACAACAGCCCTTTTGTCTTCAAACGCTTGAAATTCTGGATTCTGATAGGAATTTTCATTCTCTTTATGCATGCGTTTAAGATCAGCTGTAAAGAAACACAATTTTTTTTATTGGGGTAAAGTCTATGTTGTAAAAAGACCTCCTTAGCAGAGATTTGAGTTACTATCATACTGTGATATGCAGGTAAAAAGTAACATTCATGTAAGCTTGTCTGAACTGGTACGTTTTGCAATACTCGCCTTCAGGATTTTTATCTGAATAATACTTACTGATAAGATTTCCCTTTCCGTCTCTGAGTGGAGCTCCTCCTCCTCCTTTACCCCAGGGATTGTAACTCTTCATTTCAGCTTCCAGCTTAGCATCATATCGTTCCTGCTCGTCCCTCTCATGTCTGCGTTTTTCATTCTTCTCTCTTATCTGCAAAGAACACGTTCCTTTTCTTTGAATACTGCTATAGATAACCAGCTACTGGACATTATATCTCACTGAATTCCAAGAACAGTGGGAGCCACTGATGATTATATGAAACAATACCTGCTGCTCCAACTCTTTCTGATAGGACTGAGCGACTTGCCGGTTCTGTCGAGCATTTTCCTCTGGAAGTAAGCCTAAACTGAGCCCTTTTCCAGTCCCCGCTTTCTGATTACGGTCTCTAAAGACACATTGATTGAGAACATTTTAGTACATGAAGATAATTTCGTACATCACAGATAAAAATGTACATTATTAACATTTATTATAATCCTTTTTTGCTAGATCTGGATAACAGCAGAATGCGTGACATGCTACTTTCTTTCTCTTTTTTTGATAACTGTTTTGGTAGTACGAGTGTTCACCAGGTATATTAGTGGTGTGTCTGGATTGTTGTACTTACCATAAAATCCATTTCTTGGAGTTCATTGAGAGACACAGGATTTAGGAACAATTGGATTATACATACAGCTACAGGAGGATTTAGACAATATCAAACTTTTTTTAGGAAACGTTTTCCATCATTAATTTTCTTGTCACTACAGTCAAAAACAAATTGTAGATTTGACCCCACTAACCACTGGAGAATTGAGTGAACAGTCAGAAAACAAACATTTTCAAACAAAATTTAAAGAGCCAGCTGAAGGACCTTATGCCTGAAGCTGACATCAGATTAGACTTCAACATCCAGACGCAGGTGGGGGCCTTGCTAATCTTGGGGTCAGCAGCTTGCTGCCAAAAAAGCCTAAGGTCCCATGTACACGGGACGCTGCTAAACGTACGTTCAGAGGCAGTTGGACGCTTTTTTCAACTGCCCCTGAACTCGTTCAATGTTATCCTATGTGATCATGTACACAGTCTCGTTTATTGCCATTTTTAGGCAGTTTCATTTAACAGTGTTATTTGAAAGCAAAAAAATGGGTTCAGACGTAGAAGATTTCCAAGTTTCAGATACCAAACGCAACTAAACGCAGCTAAACGTGGCAACCTGCATTTAGCAGCATTTCGTTTAAAGGCTTTTTTAGTTTTTGGCCATTTAAAAAAAAAACTCCTTCTAAACACAAACACAGCTAAATGCGGCATTTGTAAACGCAGCAAAACGGACGTTTTAAACTTGGGTTACTATCTGTCAAGTTTAATCATTTAGGAGCAGTTGTAAAAGTGTCCCGTGCACATGGAGCCTTAGTAGTGCTCACAGACTTTAAAGAATGTGCCTTAACAAGAAATGGTGAATCATTAAAGTGGAACTAAACCTAAAGTGGAACTAAACCTATCAATTTAACTATTTTCAAAAGAGTTGCATTCCAGGTATGCATTGAGAGATAACTATCATAGTTGCATGTGCTCGCAAACAAGCCATCAAATGACTGGTGTCATAACTGATTACATGTGCAGCACCATGGCAACTACAGGTCAAACAGACACTAATGCCACGTACACACGATCAGTTTGTCTGATAAAAATGGTCTGATGAACCGTTTTCATCACACAAACCGATCGTGTGTGGACCCAATCGGTTTTTTAACCATCGGTTAAAAAACTAGGAACTTGTTTTAAAATTATCTGATGGTTAAAAAACCGATAGAAAAAAGCAATCGTCTGTGGGCAGGTCCATCGGTTAAAAATCTACGCATGCTTGGAAGCATTGAACTTAATTTTTCTCAGCATGTCGTTGTGTTTTAAGTCACCCCGTTCTGACACGATCATTTTTTTAACCGATAGTGTGTAGGCACGACTGATAAAAGTCAGCTTCATCATATATCTGATGAAGAAATCCATCAGTCCATTTTCATCAGATGAACCGATCGCGTGTACAGGGCATAAGATTGGCTGTAAAGGACAGGAGAGTTGAGTTTTGCTTTAAAGAATATAAGCTTGGATGATAACCTGTCTGAACCACCACAAAACGGAGGCAGGTTCTCCATTATAGGTACTGTTGGGAATGACAGAGAATTAGTTTTTGAAATGAAAGCAGACATGCACAGCACGAACTACATCCAGACAGTGGAAGGAAATCTCCTTCTGATAAACTGGAGCTGGGGAAAAGGAATGCAAAAAACAACACCCTGGTTGAGGTTAAATCTTCCTTGGAAAGGAAGGAGGCTCTGGGTTTCAAACATCACCTTGCGGGTCTTTGCAGGTCAAGGCTACCAGTTTAGAAACATACCTTGGAACTGAAAGAGACAAGGAAGGTAGCTCTGCAAGTAAATGTGAGACTAAATATCCCTAATAGGTTAAAAAGAATTTTTTTGGAAATACCAAAACAAACTGAGATCCCAAGGAGAAACAGGTGGTTGCACAGAGGTGTTACATGAGAGTCCAGTGGGGTCCAGGTACAGCCTCCAAAGCTATTTGTGAGGATACACCCATCCAAATAGCCTCATTTAGTGACCAGCTTAAGCAGTGTGTATGTAGGCAAGCGTTAATTGAAGAAAAAATATTTACTTGAAGAAAAAAAAAAAAAAAAAAAAAGGCTTGTTAAATGGGTTTAACATTTCTCAGCAGAGAAAATCCATCCATTCCCCTAGGACACTAGCAACTGCAGGATACTAGTAGTGGGAGGGGTTATACTGGCTGGTTTGTTTGCCAGTGTCTAATTCCTCCTGTAGGCAGCAGTAAAAAAGGATTTTTAATAACAGCTTACCTGTAAAATCCTTTTCTTGAAGTACATCACGGGACACAGAGCGCATAGCCATTACATATGGGTTATATGGGTACCTTCAGGTGTGGACACTGGTGTAATCAACTTCACAGGAAGTTCCTCCCTATATAACCCCCTCCCACTGAGAGTGCTTTAGTTTTGTAGCAAGCAATTTCTCTGAGGTTACACAATGTTCCCCAAAAGAGGGGTGGGAGCTCTGTGTCCCGTGATGTACTTCAAGAAAAGGATTTTACAGGTAAGCTGTTATTAAAAATCCTTTTTTCTTTATCGTACATCACGGGACACAGAGCGCATAGCCATTACATATGGGATGTCCCAAAGCAATGCTCCATGAGGGGAGGGAGACCGTAAGGCCAAAAAATAGCCAAACAGAAAATATATCAGGAGGTAAAAAATAGCTCCACCAACAGAAAAAAAGGGGGCGTGAACCGGGCCAGAGGATTCTATACTGCTGCCCGTAGGACCGCCTGCCCAAATGCTGCATCCGTAGCCTTTGCGACGTCCAACTTATAAAATTTAGTAAACGTATGTACGGAAGACCAGGTTGCCGCTTTGCAAACCTGTGCCATAGAGATCTGATGGTGTGCCGCCCAAGAGGCACTCATGGCCCTCGTAGAATGGGCTTTAACTGATAAGGGAGGTGGAACGCGCTTCAGACCATAGGCCTGAAAAATCAGCTGCTTAATCCACCTAGCCAAGGAAGACTTGGCAGCCGGCTGACCCTTCTTGGGGCCATCCGGAAGAACGAAAAGCACATCTGTTTTCCGAATCTTCTCTGTAGCCTTGAGATAAACCCTCATGGCCCGGACCACGTCCAAAGTATGAAGCAGTCTTTCCTCTCTGGACTGGGGAGTAGGAAAGAAGGATGGTAGGACTAGGTCCTGATTCAAGTGAAAACTGGATATGACCTTAGGAAGGAAAGAAGGTTGAGGCCGCAGAACCACTCTGTCCTTATGCAGAATCAGGTATGGTTCCCTGCAAGACAAGGCTGCCAGCTCGGAGACCCTTCTGGCCGAAGCCATAGCCACCAAGAAAACCAACTTTCGGGTTAGCAGCACAAGAGGGATTTCTGTCAGAGGTTCAAACGGCTGCTTTTGTAAAGCTGACAAGACCAGATTTAAATTCCAGGGGCAGAGGGGAGCTCTAATAGGGGGATTTACATGCAAGACCCCCTGCAAAAAGGTTTTCACAAGCGAATGTGTGGCCAAAAGCCTTTGAAACCATATCGATAAGGCAGACACCTGCCCCTTTAGAGTACTAAGAGCCAACCCCTTGTCAACGCCAACCTGGAGGAATCGCAAGATCCTGTCAATAAAAAACTTGCGAGGATGCCCTCCTTGAGACTCGCACCACTCCACATAGGTTCTCCAGACTCTGTAATAGATATTTCTAGAGACTGGCTTTCTAGCTTGAATTAACGTAGATATGACTTGGGCTGAGAGGCCTCTGCCCTTAAGAATTAGGGATTCAGCCGCCAAGCCATCAAATTTAGCTGCTGTGAAGCAGGGTGGTAGATCGGGCCCTGAGACAGCAGATCTGGGCGCAGGGGGAGTGGCCACGGTGCCCCTACTGACATCCTCACGATGAGTGCGTACCAAGCCCTTCTGGGCCAGGCTGGGGCCACCAGGATCACCGGCCTGCGCTCCATCCTGATCCTTCGTAGAAGGCGGGGAATCATCTGTAGTGGAGGGAACGCATACAGGAGAGAAAACTGGTGCCAGGGGCAAACCAACGCATCGGTCCCGTAGGCCGAGGGGTCCCTGGCTCGGGATACGAATTTGTCCAACTTCTTGTTGAATCTTGTTGCCATGATGTCCACATCGGGAACTCCGAATCTTTGGCAAATCTCTTGGAATACCTGGGGGTGAAGAGACCACTCTCCCGGGAGTAACTGTTGACGACTCAAAAAATCTGCTTGAGAATTGTCTATCCCTGGGATGAACACTGCTGAGATGCAGGGTACATGGGCTTCGGCCCATGAAAAAATCAGGTTTACTTCCCTTTGAGCCGCTAGGCTCCTTGTGCCCCCCTGGTGGTTTATGTATGCCACCGCCGTGGCATTGTCGGACTGTATCCTTACTGGCAGACCCTGCAGGGGGAGAGTCCAGGCGACCAGGGCCAACCGAGCAGCTCTGATCTCTAGGACATTGATGGGAAGCAGACTTTCTGCCTCTGACCACTGTCCCTGCTGGGTCCGTTTTCCTAAGATTGCCCCCCAACCTGTTAGGCTGGCATCTGTGGTTACTATTTTCCACGAGATGGGGCAAAAGGTTTTCCCTTTTGATAATTTTTGAGGGATCAGCCACCAGTACAGGCTGCGCCTGACTCCTGGGGAAAGAACTAATGGACGGTCTAATGCCTGTATGGACTTGTTCCAAGCAGAGAGAATAGCTGCCTGCAGAATTCTGGTATGGATCTGGGCATAGGGCGCTGCTTCAAAGGCGGCCACCATCTTTCCCAGCAGTCGCATGCATAGGCGAATAGTCGGCTTCTTTTTGCCTAAGACTATTTGAATCGTTTGAATCAACGACCTGATCTTCTCTTGAGGTAAAAATACCCTCTGGCATTCTGTATCTAACCGAAAGCCTAGATATTCCAACTGTCTTGTGGGTTGTAACCTTGATTTTTCTTGGTTCACAATCCACCCGAACTCTTCTAGATGCCGCACTGTGCGGACTACTGCATGATTGAGGTTGGAAGCTGATCTGTCGATAACCAGGAGATCGTCCAGGTATGCCAGGACCAAGATGCCTTCTGTCCTTAGGACGGCTAGCACCGGGGCTAACACCTTTGTGAATACCCGTGGAGCTGTTGCCAACCCGAAAGGGAGGGCTACGAACTGGTAATGACCTTGATTTATCGTAAAACGAAGAAACTTGTGATGTGCTGGGTAAATCGGCACATGCAGATATGCATCCTTTATGTCTATAGATGCTAGAAAGTCGCCCTGATGCAGGCTGGCTGTCACTGAACGTATGGAGTCCATACGAAAGGTCTGAATCCTTAGAAAGCGATTTAGGCGTTTGAGGTCTAATATAGGCCTGACGTCGCCATTGGGTTTTGGTATAACAAACAGGTTGGAGTAGAATCCCAGACCCCTTTCTTGGGTTGGTACTTCTACAATTACTCCTTGGAGCAAGAGGCGATCCAACGCCTTTACGAGAGAGGCCCTCTTTAACGGGTCGCTTGGAAGACTTGACCCCTGAAAATGAGGAGGGGGGATTTCTCGAAACTCTAGTTTGTAGCCTGAGACTACTACGGACCGAACCCAAGAGTCGGGAATTCTGGCCTTCCAGACTTCGGAGAAAAACTGAAGTCTTCCCCCCACCCAAGAGAGTGGGGGCGCCCCTTCATGAATCTGACTTGATGACTGGTTTAGCCGGCTTGCGAGACCAGGGCCTCTTGTTTGCCGCGGCTTGTCCCTGTGGGCGGCTATTAACTGCTGAACGCCCGGGAGGCCGTCGATACTGACGGGAAGTCGAAGGGGCCGAGCCTGCAATGGCCTGTCGTTTAAACGTGGGCCCACGCGGTCTTTTCTTGACCGGTAAGGAAGTACTTTTTCCACTTGATATGGTGTGGATATATTTATCTAGGTCTTCCCCGAATAGTCTTCCCCCATGAAAGGGAAACCCTGCTAAAAGCTTTTTGCAGGGTGCCTCTGCTGACCAGTTCTTTAGCCACAAAAGGCGACGCATGTGAACCATCAGTAGAGATGAACGGGATGCCTGTTGGATGGAGTCCTTAATAGCATCTATTGCAAAGCAGAGAGCCCTAGGGAATTCTGCTAATTCATGAGTATGCTGAGCCGGCATGTCCTTTAATATATGTTTTGCCTGATCCTTCAGGGCCTAACAAACACCAATGGCTGCTACTGCTGGCTGAACCATGGCACCTACTGAGGTGAAAGCTGCTTTTAGTAGGGTCTCGAATTTTTTGTCGACCGGATCCTTGAACATATGGACATTTTCAACCGGACAAGTCAGGGATTTATTCACGCAGGAAATGGCCGCGTCCACTGTAGGGAGTGCCCATTTCTTTACATATTCCTCTTCCATAGGGTAGAGAATAGAGAATCTTTTAGGAGGGACAAAGATTCTATCAGGTCGAACCCAATCCTGGTAAATCACGTTCCGCAGAAGGGGGTGCATTGGAAAAGACGCACAAGTTAATGGAGCCTTTAAAGAACCCAATGAGGATACCTCCGGGGCTACTAGTTCTGGCACTGGAAGTTTAAAGGCAGTGCGAACCATATCTGTCAAAGACTGGATCCACAGGCTCTCCGCTTGAGAGGCCGAAAAATATTCATCTATAGTGGAATTTTCCCTGTCTGAACCGTCGGGACTTGGGTCTGCCTGATCCCCTTGTGGGTCCCGTTCCTCTGAAGAGGAGACCTCCGCCTCTGAAAACCCCACACTGGGTGAAGGGGATCTAGCCAGCTTGCTACTTGGGCAAGGACGGGAAAACAACGCAGTTAACCTTTTCTCTAGCCCACTCATGGTGGCTGCTAGCATTTCTTCCGTCACGTAAACGGGAATGGGTGGATCGGGGGCCGCCTCTGCCCCCAGCACCCCCAATGGCTCTTGTACTATGCCACTCGGTGTCCTAACTGGCGAGGGTGGGGCCGTAGAAGCCTGGCCCAAATCCTCTGACCCCGATGGAGACCCCTTTTGCTTTTTGGCACCTTTAGCAGCCTTGGCTGGTCCAGATCCCTTTGGAGCCATTGTACAACCTTGGGTCACCCCTATAGCCAACACCTGACTGTTGCAGCTAGGAGTAACCAATATGAGGGCAGGTATGAGAAAAAATGAAAAAGAACTAATTTCTCTCTTTTTCCTTTTTTTTTTTTTTTTTTACCCGCCTGGGAGGTGGCAATACTGAGGAAACCTGTGAGTATTGACACACCAATGCCCGTTAGCCGGAGTCCAAGGTAGACTCAGATACTGCTGGATCTAAGGCCGAGTCCCTTTAAGCAAAAAAACTTCCTTTTTTTTTTTTTTTTCTTCTGGTCAATAGTGGACCTAAGTCCTAGACCTGAAGATCCACAAAACCGCCACTAGGTGTCCCTGTGTGGCCAAAAGACCCAGCTGCACGCTCTGTATCCTTTCTTCCTCTGCCTCCAGGAGGGAAAGACCAGCCAGAGAAAAAGTTTTTCCCTTTAAACAGACCCTGACGCTGCTGGCCCGCCCCCCCGATCGCGCGCACCACGCTGAAACCACATGGAGGAAGCAGAGCAGAGGAAACAACATGGACCAGCGTTTAGGCAGCACCAACAGACACCAGGTAAGCACTAATCTTATTGTAGTGCACACACAGAGAGGAAGCTGTCCCCATGGGCTTCCTAAGAAACAGGAGTTTTTACCAGCAATTTCCTCTTTAAAACATGTGGGGTTGCAGTATCAGTGTTAACAGGCAGACCTGGGTTGAGTAGCAAATATATAACTTACACAAGTATACATATATCTACATGTTATCTGGGTAAACATTAGTATCCCATCCTGCCTACACAGACATAGTGGAGATAGTGGCTGATGCACAAGCATACTGTTAGCCAACCCAGAACCCCCAGGGGGATACCTACTGTCGAACCAAGTCCCGCAGGTTCCCTCTTACCTGCTCCACGCCGCAGGGTATTGCAAAATGCAAGAGGCCCAATCTTCCCCCATCTCCGTGGGTATTGTCTTGGACCTTCAGGGACCGGGGTCCTGTGTTAAGGAACCCACACCCCTGGACCTATATAGCATCCTGGCATCAGTAGCGTTTAGTTCTTGGAAGAGACTAAGGCACTGGAGCCCAGAATCCAGCCCTCCAAGGAGAGGCATTATAGGCAAAACCCCACTCCAGCAGGGCCCGGGTACCGTACACCTTGGCTTTGAAGCACTTCGGACGGATCCGGCTAGCTATCCTGGGTCCCGAGACCTCCGAGGGACAGCTAAACGTGACCAACACCTAAGACACTGGCGAAAAAACTAAAGCACTCTCAGTGGGAGGGGGTTATATAGGGAGGAACTTCCTGTGAAGTTGATTACACCAGTGTCCACACCTGAAGGTACCCATATAACCCATATGTAATGGCTATGCGCTCTGTGTCCCGTGATGTACGATAAAGAAAACCCAATTGTTTCTATCCTGTGCCCTGTATAGTCTGTTACTTTAAAACATGCAAGTTAGGGCTTGTTCACAGAAGTTGTTGGGGATTGGTAAAACAGGTTGAGCCACAATATATCGCCCCCCAACCGCTACACTGTTTATCTCTTGGGGGGTATGCACATGGCATGGCTACAAAGCTATGATTTGTGGATGTGGCAGGAAACATACCCCCTGTCCCTTTCAGCAGATGTAGCTTCCACCCATTCAAGTAAATGTGGCTGCTCTGTAAGCACCCTACAACCCTGTGCAATGCACAGGGTTGTAGGGTGCCAGTGCAGCCATTAAAAGGTTAAAGCAGGCAGTCAGAAGGCAATACAATGCCTCCCATATGGACTCCAAAGCTCATGTAAGCAAGCCCTTATTGTCACATTTCTGTGGATGTCAAATTATAATGAGGTTGATTCACCAAACTGGCTACTTTCAGTTACTTACACAGCATAATCCCCTGCATGAGCTTGGCTGGGATACATAGAGGGCATGTTGACACCTGGAGCTGGCTGTGTGACCATCATGCCTGCAGGATCTGTACGAGGAAACATTCTCACATGAGCTTATCAGAACAAAAAACAAACAAAAAGTAGTGAAGATGTATAAAGAGCATCAACATAATTTTATTGCAGTCATTTTAGCGTAAAATAATTTGTGATTACTGTATGGGTCACTGCACTTTGCACCATCATACTGAAGAAGATTGTTAGCGAGTTTAGGGCAGACCTAAAAATTAAAGTTGCTGCTATTGTCTTCCTTTCACAATTGCAGGTTTGTTCTTCCTCAGAAAGAAAGTACCTGATAGGTACCTGCTCCCACTTCCTTAATCCAGACCCCTATTTATATCTTGGATAACCTATGCAAGGACACCTGGAAAAAATTCACTTACAGTAGGCTAGATTTGGATCCAGTGGATTCCGGGCACCATAGTAATAATAGGCGTCATCATAAGGTGTCCGATAACCGTCTACCAGGATTGGCGGTTGAGGTGGAGGCACAGCTGCAATCCTACATTAATGACACAAATATGTTAGATAAAATTTAACACTGCTAGTTTAATATAATTCCCTAACTAGGGGTGATGTTACTGCTGTTATAGTTATAGCTCAGAAATAAATTGTGTATATTTATTTATGTCCAGAAGCTGTGAAGCAAAAGCTGTTCAGCATTCTGGTATTTTACATCCGATGACAGTGATAAAGGTATTATACAATGTCATTGTTTGGGTCTGGAATGAGGGCCTACTTTTCTGAAACCAAAATCTACATAAGACAAGTTTTTGAGACTGGCAGGTATATCACAGTAACTGATATGTAGCTACCTGGGGGCAACTATTTCCCCTAGTGTGCTGGATATTCCTCTGTGCAGATCCTCTTGTGCTGGATTGTAGGCTACAGGATATCCACTTCCAGTGACGGCAGTCTCAGGGACAGGTGTCTGAAAAGCCACTCTTGGTCTTTCGAGTGGAGCCCTCTCTTCGAAGACAGGCTTATTCTCAACCCTTCTGCTCGTCTTCTCTGAGTCAATTAGAACTCCAGGTCGAAATGAAACATTTCTATCAGGCATTTCTTGCTGACGATTTATTGCTCCAAACTGCCTCAGCCTGTCCGGCTTTAAGAGAAGGAAAACAGAGACCACATTTTCACGAAAGGAATATATTAGTTTTGGTACATGAGAGATAATGAAATGAAGACAACAGTTATAGAATGTGTTCAGTGTGCATTATCCTACATACTGTATTATGTATGTATTGACCTTTGTTTTACAATCACTGCCACAAAAAAAAAAAAACTTTTTTCATTATGGAATCTAAAGATCCAGAAAAACTTTTGGTTTCTGTGTCACTTTAAAAGGTATCTTCTTCTTCAGAAATTATTTAATTAAACAGAACTTTGCTTGGCCTAGAATTGCCCAAGATAACAAGGGCGTTAAGGCTTCATTCACACCTGAGCGTTTTGTCGCCTGAAGCGCGACGCTATAATACGCTAGAGGGGAAAAAATACATTATTCTCTATCGAGATGGTTCACAGCGCCACGACAAAACGCATGACGCCGAACGCCTGAAGCTCAAACAAGTTCCAGGCCATTTTTTGCGCGAATCGGGCGGTTTGGGCGTGCTTGAGCGTTTGTATTTCCCATAGAAAGTAATGGAAACACTCGCTTCAAGCGTCTAGCGCGACAACAAGCGTTTCTATGGGCGTTTTGTCGCTTTAGTCAATAGAACATTTCACCCAGGCAGAAGATCAAAAAAATCTACAAACATAGAAACAAGTGATGAAAGAGATGATAATTTTTCCTATCGGCTAAAATAAAAAACGTTGACGTTCAAAAACGTCAGACGACACTGTATGCAAACGCTCGAATACACGTGAATAGCACGACAAAACGCCGGAAAAAAACGACCAAAAACGCTACGCTCAGGTGTGAATGCAGCTTAAAGCACAATGCAAGTACCTATGTAAAAGAAAAATGGACTCTCAAGCTGTTTTGAAAGAAAGGCAGCCAGAGGGCAAAGGACTAGTCGCCAGTATTCATTTTAGCTGATCCTTTCAAGTTACACCATGCATCTAAGTTTTAACCAAGGAATAAGCCTCTGAAATAGCACGGCTGAAATTTGTTCCTTTATGGTACTCAAGCCAGAGACTTCTCAATACCAGATTTGTGGAAAGGCAAAATGCACCCCCACAACATACTGCCAAAATAAAATGTATGGGCTTTACACCAGGTGGTTGACAGGTGGTTCCTGGAGGTTGACTTTCTAGCCTTCAGGAGGGTAGGAATCACACAGAGTCAGAAACGTCCATTTTACTTTACTGCTCGTCTGCCAAAAGAGACTTACAGTGTTGCCATACCCCATTTTTCTTGGTCAAGCCAGTGCCAATCAGGATATCAGAGATATTGCACTCTAGCAATACCTGTAAAGCAGCCTGCCAGCGAGGTCACCAGGTACACTGTACCTTAGAGATCGCTGCCCACCTCTGCCCCATCAAACAATGACATTGTATAACCAGAATGCCCTCCACTATCTATCCTGCATAAAAGAATAGGTAAATGTTGAAGGGGAGGGAAAGCATAGATGAGGGAGAACCGATTCCACAGAATTACTAGGGCATCAAATACCTGAGGATCCCAAAATTCTGGACATCATCCTGCCATTTTGCTGTTAAATCAAGACATGACGAGTTCCACAACTGGCTTTAGGGATCCCACCTGGGCTTGAAGAGACAGGCATTTCTCTTACAAGGGTTAGTACCTTCAACTGAACCGTATCGAGGACTGATCCTAGGTACTCTAGGTACATTGAGTCAGAATCAAGTCCATCTTGTATCTAGTCGAACCTTTCTAGAACTTGTACAACCTGCTGGACATTGGACCTCAGTTTCTCAGCCAATTGCTTCTTTAGACACAAGTCATTCATGTTACTTACATTGGGGGTATCTTGAGTACTCAACAACCTAAGAACTAGAGCCAAAACATTAGAAACTCTAGGGACAGTGGATAGGCTGAATAATAAGGTCACAAATTTATACTGCAATCCTCACTGTCAGCAAAACCAGGAAATCGTTATGTACAGGTAGCCAACCTTGATGAAGCATAGAATTCACCGACTCTGGTGACTTCATTATACATTTTTGTAATTTCAGAAACATGTTGAGACAACTAGGCCAGTAATCTATGTTTGGCTTTGAAACTGAACAGGCTGGTATAGAAGCCGAGAGACTGCTCCACTGCCAGCACAATAATCCTTTCTTGATCGTACATCACGGGACACAGAGCGCATAGCCATTACATATGGGTTATATGGAGTACCTTCAGGTGTGGACACTGGTGTAATCAACTTCACAGGAAGTTCCTCCCTATATAACCCCCTCCCACTGAGAGTGCTTTAGTTTTTCCGCCAGTGTCTTAGGTGTTGGTCACGTCTAGCTGTCCCTCGGAGGTCTCGGGACCCAGGATAGCTAGCCGGATCCGTCCGAAGTGCTTCAGAGCCAAGATGTACGGTACCCGGGCCCTGCTGGAGTGGGGTTTTGCCTATAATGCCTCTCCTTGGAGGGCTGGATTCTGGGCTCCAGTGCTTTAGTCTCTTCCAAGAACTAAAAGTTACTGATGCCAGGATGCTATATAGGTCCAGGGGTGTGGGTTCCTTAACACAGGACCCCGGTCCCTGAAGGTCCAAGACAATACCCACGGAGATGGGGGAAGGCTGGGCCTCTTGCATTTTGCAATACCCTGCGGCGTGGAGCAGGTAAGAGGGAACCTGCGGGACTTGGTTCGACAGTAGGTATCCCCCTGGGGGTTCTGGGTTGGCTAATGGTATGCTTGTGCATCAGCCACTATCTCCACTATGTCTGTTGAGGCAGGATGGGATTCTAATGTTTACCCAGATAACATGTAGATATATGTATACTTGTGTAAGTTATATATTTGCTACTCACCCCAGGTCTGCCTGTTAACACTGATACTGCAACCCCACATGTTTTAAAGAGGAAATTGCTGGTTAAAACTCCTGTTTCTTAGGAAGCCCATGGGGACAGCTTCCTCGCTGTGTGTGCACTACAATAAGATTAGTGCTTACCTGGTGTCTGTTGGTGCTGCATAACGCTGGTCCATGTTGTTCCTCTGCTCTGCTTCCTCCATGTGGGTTCGGCGTGGTGCGCGCGATCGTGCGCGCGATCGTGCGCGCGATCATGCGCGCGTGTGTGCGCGCGCATACGCGCGCGCGTGCACGCCGCCTTTTATAGCGTCGGCGTGCGTCGGGGGGGCGGGCCAGCAGCGTCAGGGTCTGTATAAAGGAAAAACTTTTCTCTGGCTGGTCTTTCCCTCCTGGAGGCAGAGGAAGAAAGGATACAGAGCGTGCAGCTGGGTCTTTTGGCCACACAGGGACACCTAGTGGCGGTTTAGTGGATCTTCAGGTCTAGGACTTAGGTCCACTATAGACCAGAAAAAAAAAAAAAAAAAAAAAAAAAAGGGTTTTTTTGCTTAAAGGGACTCAGCCTTAGATCCAGCAGTATCTGAGTCTACCTTGGACTCCGGCTAACGGGCATTGGTGTGTCAATACTCACAGGCTTCCTCGGTATTGCCACCTCCCAGGCGGGTAAAAAAGATTTTTTTTGAAAAAAAAAAAAAAAAAAAAAAAAAAAAAGAGAAATATAAAAGAAAAAGAGAGAAATTAGTTCTTTTTCATTTTCTCTCATACCTGCCCTCATATTGGTTATTCCTAGCTACAACAGTCAGGTGTTGGCTATAGGGGTGACCCAAGGTTGTACAATGGCTCCAAAGGGATCTGGACCAGCCAAGGCTGCTAAAGGTACCAAAAAGCAAAAGGGGTCTCCATCGGGGTCAGAGGATTTGGGCCAGGCTTCTACGGCCCCACCCTCGCCAGTCAGGACACCGAGTGGCATAGTACAAGAGCCATTGGGGGTGCTGGGGGCAGAGGCGGCCCCCGATCCACCCATTCCCGTTTACGTGACGGAAGAAATGCTAGCAGCCACCATGTGTGGGCTAGAGAAAAGGTTAACTGCGTTGTTTTCCCGTCCTTGCCCAAGTAGCAAGCGGGCTAGATCCCCTTCACCCAGTGTGGGGTTTTCAGATGCGGAGGTCTCCTCTTCAGAGGAACGGGACCCACAAGGGGATCAGGCAGACCCAAGTCCCGACGGTTCAGACAGGGAAAATTCCACTATAGATGAATATTTTTCGGCCTCTCAAGCGGAGGGCCTGTGGATCCAGTCTTTGACAGATATGGTTCGCACTGCCTTTAAACTTCCAGTGCCAGAACTAGTAGCCCCGGAGGTATCCTCATTGGGTTCTTTAAAGGCCCCATTAACTGGTGCATCCTTTCCAATGCACCCCCTTCTGCGGAACGTGATTTACCAAGATTGGGCTCGACCTGATAGAATCTTTGTCCCTCCTAAAAGATTCTCTATTCTCTACCCTATGGAAGAGGAATATGTAAAGAAATGGGCTCTCCCTACAGTGGACGCAGCCATTTCCTGCGTGAATAAATCCCTGACTTGTCCGGTTGAAAATGTCCATATGTTCAAGGATCCGGTCGACAAGAAATTCGAGACCCTACTGAAAGCAGCTTTTACCTCAGTAGGTGCCATGGTTCAGCCAGCAGTAGCAGCCATTGGTGTTTGTCAGGCCTTGAAGGATCAGGCAAAGCATATATTGAAGGACATGCCGGCTCAGCATACTCATGAATTAGCAGAATTCCCTAGGGCTCTCTGCTTTGCAGTAGATGCTATTAAGGACTCCATCCAACAGGCATCCCGTTTATCTCTACTGATGGTTCACATGCGTCGTCTTTTGTGGCTAAAGAACTGGTCAGCAGAGGCACCCTGCAAAAAGCTTCTAGCAGGGTTTCCCTTTCATGGGGGAAGACTATTCGGGGAAGACCTAGATAAATATATCCACACCATATCAAGTGGAAAAAGTACTTCCTTACCGGTCAAGAAAAGACCGCGTGGGCCCACGTTTAAACGACAGGCCATTGCAGGCTCGGCCCCTTCGACTTCCCGTCAGTATCGACGGCCTCCCGGGCGTTCAACAGCTAATAGCCGCCCACAGGGACAAGCTGCGGCAAACAAGAGGCCCTGGTCTCGCAAGCCGGCTAAATCAGTCATCAAATCAGATTCATGAAGGGGCGCCCCCACTCTCTTGGGTGGGGGGAAGACTTCAGTTTTTCTCCGAAGTCTGGAAGGCCAGAATTCCCGACTCTTGGGTTCGGTCCGTGGTAGCCACAGGCTACAAACTAGAGTTTCGAGAAATCCCCCCTCCTCATTTTCAGGGGTCAAGTCTTCCAAGCGACCCATTAAAGAGGGCCTCTCTCGTAAAGGCGTTGGATCGCCTCTTGCTCCAAGGAGTAATTGTAGAAGTACCAACCCAAGAAAGGGGTCTGGGATTCTACTCCAACCTTTTTGTTATACCAAAACCCAATGGCGACGTCAGGCCTATATTAGACCTCAAACGCCTAAATCGCTTTCTAAGGATTCAGACCTTCCGTATGGACTCCATACGTTTAGTGACAACCAGCCTGCATCAGGGCGACTTCCTAGCATCTATAGACATAAAGGATGCATATCTGCATGTGCCGATCTACCCAGCACATCACAAGTTTCTTCGTTTTACGATAAACCAAAGTCATTACCAGTTCGTAGCCCTCCCTTTCGGGTTGGCAACAGCTCCACGGGTATTCACAAAGGTGTTAGCCCCGGTACTAGCCGTCCTAAGGACAGAAGGCATCTTGGTCCTAGCATACCTGGACGATCTCCTGGTTATCGACAGATCAGCTTCCAACCTCAATCATGCAGTAGTCCGCACAGTGCGGCATCTAGAAGAGTTCGGATGGATTGTGAACCAAGAAAAATCAAGGTTACAACCCACAAGACAGTTGGAATATCTAGGCTTTCGGTTAGATACAGAATGCCAGAGGGTATTTTTACCTCAAAAGAAGATCAGGTCGTTAATTCAAACGATTCAAATAGTCTTAGGCAAAAGGAAGCCGACTATTCGCCTATGCATGCGACTGCTGGGGAAGATGGTGGCCGCCTTCGAAGCAGCGCCCTACGCCCAGATCCATACCAGAATTCTGCAAGCAGCTATTCTCTCTGCTTGGAACAAGTCCATACAGGCATTAGACCGTCCATTAGTTCTTTCTCCAGAAGTCAGGCACAGCCTGTACTGGTGGCTGATCCCTCAAAAATTATCAAAAGGGAAAACCTTTTGCCCCATCTCGTGGAAAATAGTAACCACAGATGCCAGCCTAACAGGTTGGGGGGCAATCTTAGGAAAACGGACCCAGCAGGGACAGTGGTCAGAGGCAGAAAGTCTGCTTCCCATCAATGTCCTAGAGATCAGAGCTGTTCGGTTGGCCCTGGTCGCCTGGACTCTCCCCCTGCAGGGTCTGCCAGTAAGGATACAGTCCGACAATGCCACGGCGGTGGCATACATAAACCACCAGGGGGGCACAAAGAGCCTGGCGGCTCAAAGGGAAGTAAACCTAATTTTTGCATGGGCCGAAGCCCATGTACCCTGCATCTCAGCAGTGTTCATCCCAGGGATAGACAATTCTCAAGCAGATTTTTTGAGTCGTCAACAGTTGCTCCCGGGAGAGTGGTCTCTTCACCCCCAGGTATTCCAAGAGATTTGCCAAAGATTCGGAGTTCCCGATGTGGACATCATGGCAACAAGATTCAACAAGAAATTGGACAAATTTGTATCCCGAGCCAGGGACCCCTCGGCCTACGGGACCGATGCGTTGGTTTGCCCCTGGCACCAGTTTTCTCTCCTGTATGCGTTCCCTCCACTACAGATGATTCCCCGCCTTCTACGAAGGATCAGGGTGGAGCGCAGGCCGGTGATCCTGGTGGCCCAGCCTGGCCCAGAAGGGCTTGGTACGCACTCATCGTGAGGATGTCAGTAAGGGCACCGTGGCCACTCCCCCTGCGCCCAGATCTGCTGTCTCAGGGCCCGATCTACCACCCTGCTTCACAGCAGCTAAATTTGATGGCTTGGCGGCTGAATCTCTAATTCTTAAGGGCAGAGGCCTCTCGGCCCAAGTCATATCTACGTTAATTCAAGCTAGAAAGCCAGTCTCTAGAAATATCTATTACAGAGTCTGGAGAACCTATGTGGAGTGGTGCGAGTCTCAAGGAGGGCATCCTCGCAAGTTTTTTATTGACAGGATCTTGCGATTCCTCCAGGTTGGCGTTGACAAGGGGTTGGCTCTTAGTACTCTAAAGGGGCAGGTGTCTGCCTTATCGATATGGTTTCAAAGGCCTTTGGCCACACATTCGCTTGTAAAAACCTTTTTGCAGGGGGTCTTGCATGTAAATCCCCCTATTAGAGCTCCCCTCTGCCCCTGGAATTTAAATCTGGTCTTGTCAGCTTTACAAAAGCAGCCGTTTGAACCTCTGACAGAAATCCCTCTTGTGCTGCTAACCCGAAAGTTGGTTTTCTTGGTGGCTATGGCTTCGGCCAGAAGGGTCTCCGAGCTGGCAGCCTTGTCTTGCAGGGAACCGTACCTTATTCTGCATAAGGACAGAGTGGTTCTGCGGCCTCAGCCTTCTTTCCTTCCTAAGGTCATATCCAGTTTTCACTTGAATCAGGACCTAGTCCTACCATCCTTCTTTCCTACTCCCCAGTCCAGAGAGGAAAGATTGCTTCATACTTTGGATGTGGTCCGAGTCATGAGGGTTTATCTCAAGGCTACAGAAAAGATTAGGAAAACAGATGTGCTTTTCATTCTCCCGGATGGCCCCAAGAAGGGTCAGCCGGCTGCCAAGTCTTCCTTGGCTAGGTGGATTAAGCAGCTGATTTTTCAGGCCTATGGTCTGAAGCGCGTTCCACCTCCCTTATCAGTTAAAGCCCATTCTACGAGGGCCATGAGTGCCTCTTGGGCGGCACACCATCAGATCTCTATGGCACAGGTTTGCAAAGCGGCAACCTGGTCTTCCGTACATACGTTTACTAAATTTTATAAGTTGGACGTCACAAAGGCTGCGGACGCAGCATTTGGGCAGGCGGTCCTACGGGCAGCAGTATAGAATCCTCTGGCCCGGTTCACGCCCCCTTTTTCTGTTGGTGGAGCTATTTTACCTCCTGATATAGTTTCTGTTTGGCTATTTTTTGCCTTACGGTCTCCCTCCCTTCATAGAGCATTGCTTTGGGACATCCCATATGTAATGGCTATGCGCTCTGTGTCCCGTGATGTACGATCAAGAAAAAGGGATTTTTAATAACAGCTTACCTGTAAAATCCTTTTCTTGGAGTACATCACGGGACACAGAGCTCCCACCCCTCTTTGTGGGAACATTGTGTAACCTCAGAGAAATTGCTTGCTACAAAACTAAAGCACTCTCAGTGGGAGGGGGTTATATAGGGAGGAACTTCCTGTGAAGTTGATTACACCAGTGTCCACACCTGAAGGTACTCCATATAACCCATATGTAATGGCTATGCGCTCTGTGTCCCGTGATGTACTCCAAGAAAAGGATTTTACAGGTAAGCTGTTATTAAAAATCCCTTTTTTGAACAGTAGTCTCTCCAGGGCCACAAAGAAAACCACCCATTTTTGCAGATCTGAAGACACCCTTGTGCGCATAAAGTGTGGAGGGGGAAACCAGCTTGTAGCCACTGGATACCATGTTGAAGACTCAGTCATCTAAGGCCTCGTACACACGATCGAACATATCTGCTGAAACTGGTCTGCAGACCAGTTTCAGCAGACAGATTCCATCGTGTGTACGGGCTAGCAGACAGGTTTCCAGCAGACAAAAGTTTTAAAGCATGCTTTAAAACTTGTCTGCTGGAAAGCCATCTGTCGGATATGTCAGCTGGTTAGTACGCCTAACCAGCGGACCGAAATCTCCCGCATGCGTTGAATGGATTCGACGCATGCGTGAAAGTATTTTACTTCCTGGTTCGGTGACGTGGCGGCGTCAATGTCACTGCCACGTCACCGCACTGTCTGTCCGTGGGGATTTTGGTTTGATCGTGTGTCCGTCGGACCGTTTTCATCGGATATATCTCCTCGTGTGTAAGCGGCCTTAGACTTCCTGAGTACTTGGGATTCCAGTTGTTCTTATGAAACTGAGATGCAAATATATTTTTTTTTTGAGGTACGCAATAAAACATAATAGAATGCAACAAGTTATGAAAACATCCATTGGTAGAAGTTAGAACCATGCAGAATGTATGCAGACAAAAGTGTAAAGTACTCCAGCAAAGAAATGTAGATACAGACTTTTTTAACTTAGAGCGCCAGTCTGGTTGTTTACAAAGCAAACTCTTCTTCTCTTCTTGGATTTCAAAGGTGCGACTGGTTTCTGAGCTGTCACATTCGCCTTATTCTTTAGGTGTAAGAATGTGCTTTTCCACATTGTCACCTTCTGACTGAATGTGGTTTTTTTTTTAGGGCCTGGCAAATTCCCACTGCATCAACCCCAGGCTGTAGAGCTACTCCAACCAGAGAGAAGGATTTCTCAAAGAGGGCTGCTAACCTCGCATCTGTGGTATCTTTAAATACCAAGACCTAGTAAACTTTGACTGCCAGGGTCTGAAGTAGTAAATAGCTGGGTTAACTGCAGGAGAACTCAATTTTTCTTTGTGGAATTCTATGGTATGGGGTACTGTTGGGCAAAATGTTTTGGTGGCAAAAACACCTTCTCTGGATGAGCTCAATCAGCGTACATAATTTCTTGTGGGGGTGCACTGAAAAATACTTGGGATTTTTTGGCAAGGACAGCAGGACCCAAAACCAGCAACTTTTAAGGAAGCGGATTTCAGCAGCAGTAAGTTAAGGTTAGTGCATACCACATCTGCAACTAAACTCATTATGGACTTTTGGGACTGAGACAGCCCTGAAACCTGAGATTCTTTCTGAGAAGATTCATCCACAGCAGATTTCTTGATCCTCAAGAGCTTCACATTCTAAACTAGAGAGAACACATGGGAACGGATTAAGCAGCCCAGACAAGGCTGCAGACAATTATGCCCTTAAAACAGTGGAAATACTAAAGCAAGGGCAGTGATTCATAACTAATTAGACCCTTTGGGGAGCCACAGCAGGGCAAACTGTGAGGGATTTGGGAGCCCATTCCATCGTCGCCCCCCCCCCCCCCCCCCCCCCAACACACACTTTTCTACTTGCTATAGCTAAGGCTATAGCTTACTGAGGGTTAAAAAGCCTGAACCCAGAGGTAAGTGGCCACCCAGCTGAAACTAGTGTAGTAGCTGGCAAGTGTCCTAATACTTGAGGTGCAAGACACGGTCAGCAATGCTGCTGTGTAAGGCTGGAGGCAGAATGCACCGATTGTTAAAACATTGTGGCCTGATATCCCCAAGCAATGTAGGCTCAGGCAGCTCAATGCACTTGTAATGCTGCGTACACATGATCGGTTTGTCTGATGAAAACGGTCTGATGGACTATTTTCATTAGACGAACCGATCGTGTGTGGGCCTCATCGGTTTTTTATCCATCGGTGAAAAAACTAGGAACTTGTTTTAAAATTATCTGATGGTTAAAAAAACTATAGAAAAAACGATCGTCTGTGGGTACGTCCATGGGTTAAAAATCCACGCATGCTCAGAATCAAGTCAACGCATGCTCGGAAGCATTGGACTTCATTTTTCTCAACACGTCGTTGTGTTTTACGTCACCGCGTTCTGAAACAATCGTTTTTTTAACCGATGGTTTGTAGGCACGACTGATGAAAGCCAGCTTCATCGGATATCTGATGAAAAAATCCATCAGACAGTTTTCATCGGATAAACCGATCGTGTTCAGGGCATTACTGTGCCCAGGTACTGTGTAAAATGGCAGACGCGTGAGATTACGTCATGGCAGGCACTTTTTGAACTCTGCCACCACAGCTGTAGTGCCAAAATAATGAACTGCCAAAAAACAGAGGGACCGCAAGACCTTTAAGGACTCAACTCCCCTCCAGAGGAATCATTTACATCAACCTGTGAAGCATCCTGCCAGTAAAGTCACCAGGTACACTGTAACTTAGAGATCTCTGCCCACCTCTGCCCCATCAAGTTTTTAAGGAACAGGACAAAAATAAAGAGAACAAAGCCCACCTGGGGGATCTTCAGAGAAAACAAGGGAAACGCATCAATCAGCAGTGGACACTAGCTAAAAACAGGCTTAGCTGAGCTGGGAGAGGTTATGCCAGGGCGGGCATTTCTGCCTTTTTTCACCAGTGTCCATTAAAGGTGGTAGCATAACCCAAGTATTCATGTATATAAAGTCCTCTGTGTCCTGTAATGTATGTTTTATATTTGGATATAGCTTGCAGGGTCTGCAGAAGAAAATGGTATGTGCAGTAAATTTACACAGTGACTTGTACTTTTGTGCCACTTGCTGTATATTTAAAGGTATGATTCAATTTGCTTTGTTACTGTAGGTCTTAATAGTAGTGCTATGACATGGAGGTCCTCTGTTTGACAGTTTACGCAATTCATGCAAATGTTAAAAACATGCGTCAGTCTATGTTGTTCAAACTGCTACAGGCATGCGAGGAAAGAGAAAGTTTAAAAATTTGGAACAAATCTTCATAGAAAATAGAATATACCGTAATATTTTGGAGAACAAAAAAATCTATTTACCTCTTCTTCATTTAGCTAGAAAAAGCATTTAAGAAAATTAGGAAACACCTATTTATATACAAAACACAGCACACCAGAATTAAAGATCCAATATATCAAGTCTGAAAAATTATAATAGCTAGGATAGCTAAATTGAAGTTACGTGGCTCTGTCAGTATGCTGATTCCATTAGGCTTTGGAGATGCTTACAAATTTGGGCACACTAACCTCAAGGTCCTAGCGCTCTGTGAACAACAGATATCTGCCATTAGGGCTCATCAGCAGAGCCTTCCTGTTTTTATGCCTTCTAATAATACAAACAGGTTTCCCTCCAACTAGAAATACACCACTGACAGACATACTGTAAATGCAAAAAAAAAACGGCACAGTTTATAGCAAGGGGCCATACCTAGCATGAGTATGGCCCCTTGCTGGATTAAACGGGAGCCAGTGTTATAAGCTAGAAAAAACAATATGGTGTGCCATCTTTAGAAAAAGCACAACTGTTGCTGAAGCATCACCAACCCTTTCTACACTTCTGATGCTCAATGAAGCGGTCCCACTTGTGAAACCTGAAATTGGACACAGTAGATGTTCGTTTTTTTTTTTTCATTTGTCATAAACCAATGTGTGTGTGTGTGTGTGTGTGTGTGTTGGGGGGGGGGGGGGGTTGGAGTTGGGGGGCTGTGTTCCAATTGTGTTTTTATATTTGTGTGTTTTTTTTTTTTTTACTTTTACACCGTTGTGAACAATTATAATCCAAAGTAAGGCCGAGAATTGAAAGCTTACCTGGCATTCCAAAAGTCATTTTAAAAACCCATTATCCTAATCAGGGCTGGGCCACCCCTGGCACAAGGAACTTAAGTGAGGGAGGTGGGGCATCACATGACAAGCTCCCGCTGCTGTACAGGAAAAGTAACAGTGAATGTGGTACAGGACTAATGACAGCAGCAGAGAGAGAGGAGAGCTGGTAGGTGCAGGCTGCGTTCTACCCGTCCAGCTCCTACCTTCTGTGAGATGTGTGCTAGGAGGGGAAATTTGGGTGCAGAGGATTTATGCTAGGAGGGTTTCTTTGGGGGGGGGGGGGGGGTTTGACTTGTGCTTGGAGGGAGGAATTGGGAGGGGGGTTAAGCTGGGAAGGGGGATTAGGGGACAAATATTTGTGCTGGGAAAGGGGTTAGGGGGCAAACCTTTGTGCTGGGAGGGGGAACTTATACTGAGAGGAGAGAGAATTTTCGCTAAGACATGACGGGGTAGGGGCAGTTTGTTATCTACACTCTGGGCACTAGATAGCCCTGTCACGACACTAATCCCAATTACACCGCCCAAGAAATGGAGATATATTGATATAGGGGTGTTTTGAGAAATGTAGAATGGATTTTTTTGGGGGGAGGAAGGAGAATTCCTCTTAAGACACCCCTGTGAAGTCCCAAGTGACGAAACGTGTCTGGAGCGTGGATACACAGCAACGTTGGGACGGTGACTCCACGTGGACAAGGGAAGCTATGAGGAGATCGCAAAACTGAGTTACCTGGTATGTTTGCAAGTGCATTACTTTTATTAAACCAATTACCTTAAAGGTGTTTTTACACTATTGGAGGCTCTGTATCAATTTCTATCCCCATATGTGGAGAGTGTCTTTATTAATCTGGATGGAGACTGGCATGTAAAGCGGCTCTTCAATAACATATAATAAGGAGATATTTGCCAGAGAGAGTGAATGGAAACAGCATCTGGTGAGCTTTATTCTTAAGCGGGTAGAGTTGGCACACATCACTATGGTGAAGGATTTTGGTGGATCAACAAGATTTTCAGGTTGATTTACTAAAACTGGAAGAGTGCAATATCTGGTGCAGCTCTGCATAGAAACCAATCTGGTCCAGCTCTGCATTAGAAACCAATCAGCTTTCAGGTTTTATTGTCAAAGCTAAATTGAACAAGCTCAAGTTAGAAGCCGATAGGCTACAATGCAAAGCTGCACCAGATTTTGCACTCTCTAGTTTTAGTAAATCAACCCCTTTGTTTCACTATCTTTTCATCACTTTAAGTTGGACTGTATTACCATATTGATTTTCATATGTTGTAATATACATATTATATATATATATATATATATATATATATATATATATATATATATATATATATATATATATATATATATTGGGCCCCATTTGCCATTTTCCCTCCCCGGTGTCATGTGCCTTGTTAGTGTTACAAGGTCTCAGGTCTGAATGGGGAGCAGGTGTGTAAAATTTGGTGTTATCGCTTTCACTCCATCATACTGGTCACTAGAAGTTCAACATGGCACCTCATGGCAAAGAACTCTCTGAAAAAAAGAATTGTTGCTCTACATAAAGATGGCCTAGGCTAAAAGATTGCCAAGACCCTGAAACTGAGCTGCAGCACGGTGGTCAAGACCATACAGCGGTTAAACAGTTCCACTCAGATCAGGCCTCGCCATAGTCGACCAAAGAAGTTGAGTGCACATGCTCAGCGTCATATCCAGAGGTTGTCTTTGGAAAATGGACGCAAGAGTGCTGTCAGCATTGCAGCAAAGATTGAAGGGATGGGGGGGGGGGGGGGGGTCAGCCTGTCAGGGATCAGACCATATGACGCACACTGCATCAAATTGGTCTGCATGGCTGTTGTCCCAGAAGAAAGTCTATTCTATAGGTGATGCACAAGAATGCCCACAAACAGTTTGCTGAAGACAAGCAGACTAAGGACACGAATTACTGGAACCATGTCCTATGGTCTGATAAGACCAAGATAAAAACTTATTTGGTTCAGATGGTGTCAAGCGTGTGTGCCAGCAACCACATGAGGAGTACAAAGACATGTGTATCTTGCCTGCAGTCAAGCTTGGTGGTGGGGGTGTCAAGGGCTGAGGCTGCATGAGTGCTGCCGGCACTGGGGAGCTACAGTTTATTGAGGGAACCATGAAGAATGGCAACATGTACTGTGACATACTGAAGCAGAGCATGATCCCCTCCCTTTGGAGACTGGGCCACAGGGCAGTATTTCAACATGATAACCACCCCAACACACCATTTAAGGTTTTTGCTTAAGTATACAAGGTCATGGTCCCATTGGACCCTAGAATGTTGACGAAGAAGCATATATGCCTCCCATTAACATAGCAGTTCTCAGACTTTTATACATAGCATGGAAATTGTTGGCTACATTTTAGCTTTCCTCACATGTTCCTACCAGGAAACAATGGGTTGAACAGGTCAACTACATATTAATAAGAGAGCAGTTAACATATCAGCATAGAAACGCAACTCGTGAATTTCATTCTGTTTGGCAGGCCTGGTTGGAAACGCCAGATTTGGCACCTTTACAACTAGTTCTGAACAGGCTACTACAAGGGTAAAGGGCACGCATGTATATATACGTTGCTAACTCTGATTTGTAAAGCTAAAAACAGAGTAGTTATTTATGTCATTATTTAAAAAAAATAGAAAACTGACCCATACTTATACTCCTGTTTATCAGGGGGCACATTCTCCCGGGAGGTGGTAAGATAGAGGTGACTGTACCCAATATCTGGCCTATTGACCATATGTCTCCATGTTTCAGTTAGGTGGGGTGATACCCACTTACTAAATCTTGCTGTTTGCTAATGTTTTTCCTTTTATTCTTTTCTTTAGTTCTTTGTGTGTTACATGATCCTAATATGTTGCTAAGTGCCATTTTGCTGATCTCACACTCCTGAACCAAATTAATTATTGGTTGCTGGTACTGCATTGGTAGCTTTGCATATTATGTTTTCAAATTCAATGCTATGTAACCTAGCCTATTTTTTCCCAATATTTTAGGTAATGTTGAATGACGATTGATACAATAAAACCTTTTTCTAATTTAAAATAATCATAACAGAGTTACATACTAACAAATGAAAACCGACAAATCAGCTTACCTGCTTCTCAGGATCTATTGCTCCAGATGCTGCAACTTTCAGCCCCAGCTCTTTCTCCCTAAAAATATTGTATGAATTAGAATAAAATTTGAATAAAAATCAGATGCAAATGACCGAACCTACCTAAGGCCGCTGGTTGGACTACAAGTAGTCACAGTTTTTTTTAATCTGACTGTTCTCCTCAACAGCAGTCAGCTGCATAAGGTTGGAATTTTTCTCAATGTACATGGTACTGGCTCTGGATCCAGCCACATCAGATGACTGTCATCTCATGTATACTGTATGTTGATCCAGCCCCCAGTGGTCATTTGTAATAATCTGAATTTTTATTCATCAACTGATACAATAGTTTTGCAATACCTCTTAGGATTTGATATTTCACTATTTACATCTCCCTTTCACATAAAACGTGTCAGGGAGATTGGGAGACGTCTGACTTACTCTCTTTAACACCAACCTATCCTAAAAGTGTACTTATCTTACCCAAATCTTGCATTCAAATGCTATTATTTTCAGACTATGCATCAAGTTAGTTTGTTCTAGTTGACAATAAATGAGTAAAACCAAACATTATACCTTCTTTTGTTTCTCTGTTGTTCTGCCATTTGCTCCTGAAGTTCCTCTCTATAACGTGCCTTTCTTCTCTTTAGAGCCTCGTCTTCAATGGAAACACCTAGGGGATTGATAAAAAAAAAATAATGATAAGCAAGCATGATTATTCTTCACGAGTTATGTTCGTCTTAGACTGCGGTTTGTCTACAATGCTTCGTTATTTGTTTGTTATACATGATTCTGTCAGATTGTACCTGTGTTTCTAATATGTCTAAGGTATGATCTGCTTTATATAACCAAAAGTTGGAATTTTATATGCTGTACGTTGTATAATGTCTTTGAAAAACTCTTATAAATAAACAACTTAAAAAAAAAAGAATGACAAGCAAAGACCAAATGCCACTAGCCCAATCTGAACCGGACACACACTAATATTAGTAAGTCAGGGCTAGATAAATGCCAGAAGCCGGAGTAGTCAACATCTATTAAAGATTATCTTTTCTCCAGCATTCTGTGCACTTTCTATTGGAAGTGTATGTAACCAACCCCAAAAATTGATGTGTGTGGATAAAAAAATAAATCTATTTTAAAGAGAAGCTTCAAATTTCCCATGCGTGTAAAGATGCTAGTACCTCCTTAATCTGTTCAATCAGCTGTCTCAAATTACCTCTCTCTCTTTCACAACAGCTCCCTAAGCATACCAGAGAGCGCTCTTACTGGTCTGCAAATTTACTTTTTGTCAAACGCCAACAATTAAAGTGTTACTAAACACAGGACCCTGAATTCACTATATTTGGTTTCCCACAGTATACAGAACATGGAAAATGCAATAGTTTTAGTAAATATAAGCTGCTAAATACCCCTTTTCATCCGCAGTATATAGCAGTCGTGGTACTTCTATCAGTATCTGGTTAAAGCTTGTGGGATGAGTTTTCATTCTGCACTGTCTGTCCTATGAGGCTACAGGACCCCTGACCCTCTGTCTGGGCAGTGCCGATTGGCTCTGTGCTCATCACATGAACCCTCTCAAGAAAAAAAAAAAGAAAGAAAAAAAAATCTCTAGCAATACACACCAAATTGAGCATTTGTGGCTTGTCCCCTAGCCTCTGTTCTATTAGGAGACAGACTGGGGACTGTGGAAAAAGGGGAGGAACAGAGAAGAAAGGGTCAAACAGCCTTTTTACACAATGCAGAGGATTATCCCCTTAAAGTGGATGTAAACCCCAATTTTTTTTATAATTTTTTTTTATGTCACAATGTACAGTATAAGATTTCCTATCATCTGTGTCCAGTCTTGCCACACATAGTTAATCCAGCTCTGAGCAATCCTGTTTTATTGTTCAGTGAAATAAAACGGACTTACAGAGAAAAACCTTAGTCCGTTCCGCCCCCTTGCTGTGAATGACAGGTTATTTACATATCTCATGCACTAGCCTGGAGAAAGGCATTTTTTAATTTCCACCCCCAATCCTTTTCTGAAGTCATGTTGTTCTGGATTTTGACTGGATGTTAGTGATCATAGCAGAATTTAGTGTAAAGAATACATAGGAAAAAATGCATGTTGACAAGGGGAGTGTAGAGGAGGGAAGGGAGTCTACTGACATCACGACTCCGCCCACCGAGCTCCAGACACCAGATCCACCCACAGAATCTGCAGTTTTTCAGGTCTTATAACAGAGGGGAGATATTTGACGGGTAAAGATACATGCAGGAGGCGTGTATATTCTTATAGATCAGCACTATGACAGTAGTTTAGAAATGATGAGAGCGGGTTTACATCCACTTTAAGTTCCACAGTGAGTAGAACAAGCATGCTTTAGTGCATATACAGACTAATTTTACTGTTGTGGGTTTAGTAACACTTTAAGCCCACTTTTATACCTCTAACCCCTCCCCTAGGCAATGACATATGCAGAAAGCAGTAACATATAACGTTACAGGCAATGATAAAGTGTCTTAGACAGGGATCCTCAAACTACGGCCCTCCAGCTGTTGCAGAACTACACATCCCATGAGGCATTGCAACACACCGACATTCCCAGACATGACTAGGCATGATGGGAATTGTAGTTCCAGAACAACTGGAGGGCCGTAGTTTGAAGACCCCTGGTCTTAGACATGCAGGCTGTGGCTTTCAGCCTGGCTTAAATTTCACTATCCTGTGTAAGATAAAAAAAATTGTGGGACCAAAGGGCTATATGACTGGGTCACAAAGGAGCACAGATTCTACTTACTGATTATACATCAGTGAGTTATGTGATAATATTGTAACCATATGAATAATTACAGAAAAAAAAAGTTAGAAAACTACTAGGATTCTATAGCTTCCACATATGGAATGTATATATGTATGTGTAATTGCAATACATACAACATATGCATAGTAAACACAACAACATGAGAGGGGATCATACCAAGAAAAAGACTGGTAGAAAAGTTTCCTTCCTTAGTATATGCAGACTTAGACCGATCTGTGGGTTGTGCTGGATTCTCCACTTTAGGCCTAGTATTAACACAAGTATGACAACATTGGCAAACACTATTAGTGCACTAAATAATCCACAGACATACTGTATATTTTCATAAACAATTAATGAGTTTAAACTGACATTTCTAGAAAATATAGTCTAAAGTGCATATCTATTTTAAAACAAATTGTATTTTTTCTACTTTTTTTTTATGGGATTAGAAAGATTGGCCCGGATTCACAGACAGCAGGCGCACATTACACCGACGTAGCATATCTCCTGTACACTACGCCAACGCAGCGCAGAGAGGCAAGCATGGAATTCATAAAGCCAGTGCTCCCAACGTTGCACCAGCGTGGCGTGGGTTTCAAAGGCGCAGGCCTGTGTAGGTGGAAGTGGGCGTAATCCATGCAAATGAGGCGTGACCCCATGCAAATGATGGGCCGAGCGCCAGACAAGTACGTATAATGAACTGCGCATGCGCCGTGACCGCATTTCCGTGCGCATGCTCACAACCACGTCGGAACAACTGCCTAAGATACGCCGGATCACTGTGTACGCCATTGACCTACGCCCAGCCAGACACACGTCCAACGTAAAATATGCCGGCTTGTGTTCCCTGGTGCAGACCTGAGCATGTCTGTTGCTAAGTTACACCTCCTTTATGGGGAATAACTTTACGCTGGACGTACAACTTACGCGCACTGCGCATAGCCTGCGTCGGGGGCACGTACGTTCATGAATCGCCGTATTTACCTCATTTGCATGTTTGAATGGCTAATCAATGGGAGCGGCACCATGCACCCAGCCTAAATTTACGCCCACCCTACACCGGCGTAAGCAAGTTACGTCGGCGGGGTGTAGCCTGGTTTTAGGCGCATCTCTGTTTGTGGGTCTGGCGCACAGATACGACAGCGCACATTTGCACTTACGTCGGCGTAGCTTGTTCTACGTCGGCGTAAGTGCTCTGTGAATCCGGGCCATTCTATGTTGATTAATATCAGTGCATTTATTAACATCCTATTTATGAACAATAAAGCAAAGATTCCTCCCTATACTGGTGAGAAAACACAGCATTTTGTTGAAGAGTAATCCAGCATTGTTTTACAGCCAAAGGATCTGTACAGCATATGCAATCGCAGCAAAACACTTAATAAAAAGGAATAAGTGACATTTGAAATGCTGTAATCATTTTTTTTATATAAAAAGGAAACCCGCGCAGGCACAGGGAGAACATGCAAACTCTAATAGAGCAGGGTCTTCAAATACAAGTTCCCTGTATCTGTTCATGTGCCGCGACCAATTTGGAAATAGTTTGGCTACTAGAAATTACATCCCCATAAAGTGCAAAACCTGTGCATACATGGTCTTTTTAGACTTAAACAATCACTTGGTGACCATAGGGGTCTATTTCGGCTGTGGATAATCAGACTGCAAATTGAATAGAGCTTACATGTCTGGAGAAGGAGCTGCTTATAATCGAAACGCTGACCGAGTTCCTGTGGCTTTGTCTCTGTACAAGATGGGACATTCTCAGTAGAAAATATGGTTGGAAACACCTCTTCTGGGAGGCATGAGGCACTTACCTCATCCTTCTGTGACTAAGCCCAGACACCAAATTTAAAAACGATTCACTAAAAAGCATTAGTTGAAAAAAGGCAATCCTCTGCCCACTAAACTATACAATGTGCTGTTACCTGGGAATAGTGTCATTTAAAAACAGGAACCAGATTCCATATACAGGGAAACCCTGTCTTGAATTATTCACATGCTGGGCCTATTATGGTCCAGGCTCTTCCCATCACAGTGGGCATTGCCTGTATACACACACACACACACACACACACAATTACATTTGTGTGCATTGTGCGACACTCCCACATCCCCCTACTCCAATCTCCTTGTAAATTTTTTTTTCCATATTCCTGTAGGGATCTTTAGAGTCTGGTAACCATAGAATTGGACCACAGCCATGGACCTGTATAGCACCTTGCCACTAACTTCACACGTTGCACCAAGATGAACAACAAATGTAGGATCTAGTGCCCGCAGCAAACAGTACAGATCGCCCCCAAAACGCTAGGTAGCACAAGGAACGAAGCAGTCAGATGTTGATAGAAGATTCAAAACAAAATAGATTTCAGTGGTTTGAAAAGGAAGAACAGGTCCATCACCTAAGGACACTAGCAAGAAAAACAGAACCACGCATAGTGGTGCAGGGTTATATGAGTAAGTATGTCCTAGCGGCGGCCCTAGCAAATTTTTTTGCTAGTGTCTAGTCACCTAAAGGTTGCAAAATATACCCAGGTTCTATGAATACCAGTCTTGTACTGTACGATTAAGATAAAACATTTTTTTATTAAGATTTTTAAAGTAAAAATGTAATTTGATTAACCCGGGATCTACAATGAGATGAAACCAGAGTCAAGCAAATTACCTGTTCCTTGTAAGTGTAGTGTTTGGTCTTCGATTTGACGGTTCTGGAAAATCATCTTCATAATCCACTGGAAGTTCTCGATCTCTGTCTCGGAAATGTCTGCAGGGGGTGGACAGAATATATTTTATAATCTCTTTCTTTTGTGCAGCAAAAATGAGAGAAGCCATAAAAAGTTGATGTATGTAAAATGTGAATTTGTTGTCATACCTATGAATGTATTATTTCTAATAAAGAGAGTTAATTCACCTTTAATGGCCATAAATCTCCCATGAATTCCAACATCCACAACACTTTACATACAACTTACTCTGTTGCACCAGTTTCCTTCTATACATGTAGGCTGTGCAAATATTCCTTAGCAACTGGCCCCTCTGTCTTGCCTTTACAGCCCTCTGGCCTGCTCACAGCAGCTAAACTCCACTGCTGCTGCTGCATAAGGAGCATAATATTTGAACAAGCCAGAATGCTGCCATCTTTTCCCCGTCTTACTTCCAGGTTCGGTCTGTTCCGCCGTTTCTTTTTAATGCAAATGTAATTCTACTTTAACCTCTTAATGTAACCCTTGCCATTCTTTATGCCATCTCATCTAAACCGAGAAGCTGTTGTAAGTTCTTTACTACCCTCTTTCTTATGTCAAAACTATATAGTAACCCCCTAGACTGCAGCTGTGAAATATCTGTATGAGGTTTATTTACTAAAGCTGGAGAGTGCAAAATCAGTCGCACTTCTACAGCGAAACCAATCAGCTTCTAACCTTGTTCCATTAAGCTTTGGCAATAAAACCTGGAAGCTGATTGTGCACTCTCCAGCTTAAGTAAAAAAAAAAAAAAACACCTCTGTTCGAAGATTCAGATAGAGTCAAACAGAAATGGAGCTAACCAACATTGCTCTGAGAATTCTTTGCCAAGTATTACATATACTTAATATGTATTTATTTACTAAAGAAAGAATGTGTGCATCTATAAAACATACATATACCACGTGTTTGTCTAATATGTTGTATGAGTGCGTAAAAATAAAATAGATCCAACACCATTATAGTTTTCTAAACAAGCACAGTTTAACAAAAAAACAGAAATTGTTTGCTGCTATTTGTTTTCTTTAAGGTCTCCATCATGTGTATAACTCTTTAATAGTTATTTTTATTAGTTCTTTAGACAGAAACTATCCCCATTCTCTTTAGGATTTGTTCACATTGCTGCCCCTCTTAAAAGAAATATGCAGAGTTTGACAGGCAGTAAAGAGCCGATATAAGTCACCTCTTCACCTCCCGTTTTAACCCTCAAAATACAAAACACATTGCACCACAACCTTGTGCAATGCACGTGATTGCAACATAGCCCAGTTCACTTGAATGGGTCTCATTCAGCGGCAGTGCCGCCTGGCAAATGGGACATGCCTTTTCATTTCTGCCATGGCTACGAACCAAAGCATCACAGCCACCGAATGTGTACAGTTCTGAGCAGCTGCATTTCTATGTTTAGGTGGATGGTCAGGGGGGAGATAGATAACTGTAGCTCAACTGCCCGCTTTTACCGCCACCTGGGTAAACAAGCTCCTTTAGAATTATTTTACCTACCTGCGTTCACCTTTTTCTTTATGAAAGTATGATTCACGATCTGGTATGTATTCATGTTTCTCTAAAACATCTCCATGCCGAGGTAGAAGTCTGCAAATCAAATGCAATCCATTTTATTTGCTGTTTTTTTTACATATCAGACACACCTCTTGCCAACACATTTTCAAAAACAAAGTGCATGTAAACTCAAACGATAAATGTAATTTATTTGCTTCCTTGCCGTCTGATAAATAAACCATTAGAAGTGTTTTATTATATTTGTTCAACAAGTGCAAAAGAAACAAAAAAGTAGCTTTTTGTCCAGCCAAAAATCTTGAGAGATTTTCTGAGTTCAGCCGAGGTGTACTCGGGCCTTTCTGAGTGTCTCCGATGCTCTCCGGTGCCCCCCCCTTCCATTGAAATCAATGCGGAAGAAATTATTTTCGTTTCCATTGACTTCAATGGGAAAACTCGCTTTGATATGAGAGTACTTTGGATTACGAGCATTCTCCTGGAACATATTATGCTCGTAATCCAAGTTTCCACTGTATTTGTAAAATGAGACACAATCACGATGAAAAAAAAAAATAATAAAAAAAAAAACACACACACACACACACAACAATTTACCTTTGAATTTAACCATTCCCTACTCTAACCAAAATAAAAAAGGGGTTAGCTTTGGATATACTTGAAGCCATCTTGCAAAACACAAAACGAATTAGCATATTTACCTGGGCTTTAGGCTGTGGCTAAACAGTAGCTGAGGAGTAATGTGAGGAAATGAACAAGCTCTGACACTACCTGGAAAGGTAAAAAACCTTTACCATCAGGACAGACTGGCATTCCTGTGTAAAGGACGCAATTAACGTTGCTGGAGATGTCTGCACTTTAGATCTGCTAGAACCGTTATTTTGTTAATTTTATGTGACACAACAATTTTATTAAAAAAAAGGAAAACATTCCCAGAATACCTTTCACGAGGTGGGTTGTATCTCACTGGTCTTCTGTCATGTACATCTTCATCATATCGCCCTCTATAACTCAGGGGTTCATTGCTATCAGGAGCTAAATTCAATCTCAAAGGTCTTCTATCTGCTTCATAATCTTCAGCAGCATATCGGGGTCGTTCCATTCTGTCAGGTTCCATTTCTGACCTCCAAGACTTATTATGTAAAACTTTGGTATCTTCTTCTGGTCTCCGAACAAACGGATCCTCGGTTTCCGTTTCAATGTCTCTTCTTCTGGGTCTCCCAGTCTCAGCTCGTCTTTTATTGAGTAGCTGTTCATATGCCTGCATGGAGGAGTAAGAATCCTTCTTGGGAAGATCCTGATCTCTATGGGATAAAGGCGCTTCGGAGTATTGGTGTGCCTTCAGCCTGCTTTGTGTTTTATCATTCTGTAATTTACAACATAATAAAATAAGTAATATAACATTACCAGTTCAGATCTTGTACATATTAAAGAATTAAAGCAGTATTAAAAACAGAAACAGAATATATTGAAGATTTAGAGGTGGGGCTGCATTAGTTTTATTTTCTTAAGCTTTTTCCCCCCTTTGTTTTCATCTGGTGAACTGGCCAGCAACACACCTTCTGTATTAGAGTGCCTCCACTCTGGATGAAGGAGAAAGGGGGTTACATTTGGAATGCAGCATTGTCTGTCTAAAGGGGAGGGGGGGTGTTAGTTTGTTTAAATCTGCTAGAACATCTATGCCAATTATCCCAAGCTTTGAACACCTCACGGAGCACTGTTCAATCCATCATCCGAAAATGGAAAGAGTATGGCACGACTGCAAACTTGCCAAAACATGGCTGTCCACCTAAACTGACAGACCAGGCAAGAAGCATATTAATCAGAGAAGCAGCCAGGAGGCCCATGGTAACTCTGGAGGAGCTGCAGAGATCCACAGCTCAGGTGGGAGAATCTGTCCACAGGATAACTATTGGGCTTCATTTCCACTGGCGTTTTTACAGCCACTTTTCTGAGCGTTTTTTACAGCTTAAAAACGCCTGTCCATGTTTATTTTAGAACGCCACGGCAGCGTTTTTGAGCGTTTGTGCGCGTTTTTGAGTGTTTTTTAATGTCTGGCGTTTTAACAGCTATATTGCTGGAGCTTCAGAACGCACTGGTCCCGCGTTTTTTTTGCAGCTTAAAAACTTCTCAGCCATCTACAGCTCAAAAACGTCATGGTGGGCATGAGGCCATAGACTAACATGGACAGGCGTTTTTAACCACTTAAGACCCGGACCAAAATGCAGGTAAATGACCTGGCCCCTTTTTGCGATTCGGCACTGCATCGCTTTAACTGACAATTGCGCGGTCGTGCGACGTGGCTCCCAAACAAAATTTGCGTCCTTTTTCTTCCCACAAATAGAGATTTCTTTTGGTGGTATTTGATCGCCCCTTGCGGTTTTTATTTTTTGCGCTATATACAAAATTAGAGCGACATTTTTGAAAAAAATAATCAATATTTTTAAGTTTTTGTTATAAGAAAAATCAAATAAACTACATTTTAGTCAATCATTTAGGCCAAAATTGAATAAGCCACATGTCTTTAGTAAAAAAAAAAAAAAAAAAAAAAAAAAATCGCAATAAAAAAAAAATTAGCTACCTAGCGGGAACAGCGACACTAATACCGCAATCAGAAAAATGATCGCTTAGTGACGCTGGCAAAAGGGAGTGAAAGGGTTAACTAGGGCGGTGATCAAGGGGTTAAAACTTTATTGGGGGGGGTACGGGGGCTACCCTGAACCTAACACTAACTGCCTATCACACTGCCTGTCACACTGACACTAAATACAGTAATCATACATGTATGATTACTGCATTCAGTGACACGGTGACAGGGGGAGGGGGGGCGATCGTGGGGGTTAATGTGCCTGTGTGTAGTGTGTGTCAGTGTAGTGTTAGTGCAGACTTACTGTGCGATGTGATCTCTCATCGGTGGTTGAAAAAAACGCTGAAGGAGAGATCACATCGCTTCCTCCTTCCTGTGTTTACACAGGAGGAGGAAGTGACAGGGCGGTCCATAAGGGGTTAAGCTGCAAAAAACGCTCAGAAAAGTGGCTGTAAAAACGCCAGTGGAAATGAGCCCTTAGTCGTACACTCCAAAAAGCTGGTCTTTATGGACGAGTGGCAAGAAGAAAGCCATTGTTGAAAGAAAGTCATAAGAAGTCCCATTTGTAGTTTGTGAGAAGCCATGAGGGGGACACAGCAAACATGTGGAAGAAGATGCTCTGGTCAAATGAGACCAAAATTAAACTTTTTATCTAAAAGCATGTGTGGCAGAAAACTAACACTGCACATCACCCTGAACACCCTGAACACATGCATGCTTTAAAACTTGTCCGCTGGAAACCTGTCTGTCGGACATGTCCGCAGGTTAGTACGACTAACCAGCAGACCGAAATCCCCCGCATGCGCCGAATGGATTCGACGCATGCGTGGAAGTATTTTACTTCCTGGTTTGGTGACGTGGCGGCGTCAACGTCACCGCCACGTCACCGCGTACTCTGTCCGAGGAGATTTTCATCCGATGGTGTGTACACACCGCTGGACCAAAATCCTGCAGGAGACATGTCCGATGAAAACGGTCCGCGGACCGTTTTCACCGGACATGTCTCCTCGTGTGTACGGGGCCTTAGACGTCAGTTAGAGTCTGCAAAAGACTTGAGACTGTGGCGGAGGTTCACCTTCCAGCAGGACAATGACCCTAAACATACAGCCAGAGCGACAATGAAATGGTTTGGATCAAAGCATGTTCATGTGTTAGAATGGCCCAGTCAAAGTTCAGATCTAAATCCAATTGAGAATCTGTGGCAAGACTTGAAAATTGCTGTTCACAGACGCTCTCCATCCAATCTGACAGAGCTTGAGCTATTTTGCAAAGAAGAATGGGCAAAAAATCTAACTCTCTAGATGTGCAAAGCTGGTAGAGAAATCCCCAAAAAGACTTGCAGCTGTAATTGCAGCGAAAGGTGGTTCTACAATGTATGGACTCGGAGGGGGGTTTGAATACAAATGCAGGCCACACTTTTCAGATATTTATTGGTAAAAAAAATGTTGAAAACCATTTATCATTCTCCTTCCACTTCACAATTATGTGCCACTGTGTGTTGGTCTATCACAAAAAATCCCAAAAAAATATAATTACGATTTTCGTTGTAACATGACACAATGTGGAAAATTTCAAGGGGTTTGAATACTTGTTGAAGGCACCGTATGCCCATGATACATTATTCTTCCTGACAGATACTGGGCCTTCACTAAACAGGGTGATGTACTATATAGAACAATTACCTACCTATCATTGTGAATATATGATATTATTTTTTTGACATGTTTGTTAATTCATTATCTTATATATTGTAGATAGTTGGCAGATTTTTCCACATACCCCTGAGGAAGGAGAGCTGTCTCTCTGAAACAGGTGAATTCCGAAAAATCATGTTCCATATTGTTACTTACATTTGGTTTTAACTCTTTTGTTGTACATATACACGTAATGACATTTTATTCTGTGTTTGTTTTGTACATTTATAATAAATTACATATATTTTTTCAATATTTGGTATAAATTTTGTGCCCTTAAAGTTCAGTCAGGGGACATCTCTTTTCTTGATCTATATAGAACAATTTGGCAAATTCATAGGCCTGCGGGTCAACTGGGATAAGTCCATGTTACTGCTTTTGTACCCACTCTCAGAGGCATTGAAGATCCCAGTTTTCCAATTTAAAGTGGTGCAGGAAATAACCTGATAGGGTATCCACATTTCCCAAGCAGTCACCGACTTTTTAAAATATAACTTTTTCTCATGAGATAGAAGTGTGGCACATAATGTAAACTCCTCCTGTCTATAATAGGAAGATTAAATCTGATTAAAATTATACGAATGGCCCGTACGCTTGTACATACTTCACAATTTCCTAAGCTGGGCTCCACTTAGGCTTTTCAAACAAATTAATAATCTCTTCAGGACATTTTATTTGGAAGAAAAGAGAACCTAGAATCTGGTTAGAAAACCCTGCAATGCCCCAAAGATCTGGGAGGCCCCTCGGTTCCAAATCTTCAGATGTATTTTTTGTAGCATCACAAAGGCAACACATTGGCAGCTGGGAATTGAAGTGCATGAGTCTTCCCAATATCAATCACTCCAGCAGTTTACACACACCTCTCCCCGTTCTTCAGCTCCTGTGACCGATCGTGGAACTCCGGTGACGATCGGGTCCACGGGTCCCGCGACCGCGGAGCTTCGGACTGGTTGGCGAGCACGCGCCTGCGACCCACAGCTGGGCATTTAACAACTACGTACAGGTACTTGATTGTGCCCAGCCGTGCTATTCTGCCGACGTATATGGGTGTTAGGCAGTCCTCAAGTGGTTAATAGGCAAGATATGGAATGTTACTAAGCAAACACCCTGCATAGAAGGAATGTCCAATTTCAGGCCCATATGGGTAAATTAATCCACGTGAGAAATTGCAAATGCCGGAGTTCCAGAATTGGAGGGTCGCCGGTATCTTTACCCTCCAGCAACTCTGTACATGGGCAACATAACATCTTTTCAAAGTTTACATCCTGAATTTTCTCTGGAATCATACTTTCTACCAGTATCTACAGTTACGCTGTGCGAACTGCAATTTGGTACACTTAACATGACGTTTACAGGTATAAGTATATTAGATGGACTCTGTAACGAGACCCTTGCTCGCTCGGTTCCGCTCTCCCGAAACTCCTATGCTACTATTGGATCAGATTGCAACGTCTGATGGTTCGATCATCCAAGGCTCCGGGATCCGAACTACAGCTATGTGTCGTTCGAAATCCATTAGAACAAACACCAGGCAGGCTGTATGTAAGTTCAAACAGGAAGACTTTTATTGATAGCACACAACACACTTTTATACAGAATTTGGAACATCACGCCCCAAACAACCGCTTTCCTATTGGTCAATTGTAAAGTACATGTAGTTCTCCATTAGGTCCTCTTAGCCATGCAACTGAGGACTTGAAATGGGTCAGCAGGGATTGGTCTGATAGCTTGAATAGAAGGACTGCTATGTGTAATGAGACAGAAGCCCCAGGGGGCAATCAATGTACACAATAGCCAGACACAGAACAATGGAGCCGTCTGGAGCCTTAAGACAGGCAGAAGTCCCCCCATTGTGTAAGGCCGTGTACACACGGCAGGGAACCTCGACGGGCAGAACACATCGTTCCGCCCGTCGAGGTTCCCTGCCGGCTGTCGAAATCGGCGACCCGCCCGTCGGGAATGGCAACCAGCCATTCTTCCAGGCGGGCCGTCGAGCAAATAGAGAGCGTGCTCTCTATTTCTGCTCGACGGGCTTCCCGACGGGAAGCTCGCCGAGAGCGTACACACGGCCGAGGTCCTCGCTGGAATGCAGCTTCCAGCGAGGTTCTCGCTGGTTTCCAGCGAGAACCTCGGTCGTGTGTACACGGCCTGACAGATTTCAAGGAGAAACACTTCCGCATTCCAAGGTCCATGACAGACTCCTTTTGGCTGCCTCTACCCATTTGTTATATATAGCCATGAGCTCTCTTCCCCTGCATGCCGCTTCCTAGAAGTGAAGCATTTTTTAAGGAAAAGTCACAAGGAAAATGTTCTTAAACACGTGAAGGCACACACTGAAAAAAACATGGAAACGGACGCATAAAGGTTTGAAGCCAGACCTAAAGAGTAATCCTGGTTACCATGACCGATTATAAATTGTGCACCCCCCACCTTCACCACCACTTTTCCTAGTACGTAGCAAAAAGGCCAGAGAAAGCCCAAATTATTTAAGAATCAATTGTCCAATGTCTGTATAACAAATAATTTGCAAAGCTTCAGCAAAATATCCAGTAGGTTAAATCTGCATGAAACATACAGATCTAATGGCAATGATTACCTGATTATATTGTGCTGCTGCAGCAAGACGGTATGTCTCCTGCTCATCCGCCTTTATCCTAAGAAATTGATTGTATTCACGGTTTCTCTCATGGCGCAGTCTTTCCTAAGCACACAGATTACATGAGTGTGGCCAGACAATTCAAACTACATTGCAAACAAAGCACACATTTAAATGTAAGTCAAGGCAACATGTTTTCTGATCTATAGAAATCATTACCTCCAATCAATGTGCTTTACAGATTACTATTGCCCTGCAGCCAGCTTCTTTGGTTTATCAGTTTTAATAGACTGAAGTGGTTGTACTGCATTAAAAAGGGTGAATTAAAAAAGTAAAACAACCCATTCAGTTTAAAATAGAGTGGCTTGGTTTACACCTGGCCATTTGATCTGTTGGGTGAGCAAATGTTTCTACTCTATTATCTGTTTACACCTGTTCTCTCTGCTGAAATTGTAATTGTTGTAATCTCTCAATGGTAATCTATATGTCTTGCTTTACTTAACCCCTTAAAGGGACACTAAAGTCAGGGCTTTTGTTTAAAAAAAATAACAAACATGTTATACTTACCTCCACTGTGTAGTTCGTTTTGCACAGAGTGGCCAGGAAAGCTGTCTTCTGGGGTCCCTCGGCGGCTGTCTGGGCTCCTCCTCGCAAAAGCTTTCCCTCTTCATGCGAGTGCGCTCGCATGGAGGAAAGCTTTTGCCATAGCCGCATAGGATGCATTAAGGTAAAAAAAAGTGTACCTTTACAACCCCTTTAAGTACCGCCGCATGTACATTTACGTCAGCAGAATGGCACAGGCAGGCACATCAACGTATATATACGTGCCTGCCTTGACGTAGGTCGGGGTCCGATCGGGACCCCCCCCCCCGGGACATGCGGCGGTCCCCGTGGCTGTCCGAGCGATCTGGGATGAGGGGGCGGCTATTCGTTTTTGACCGCCCCCTCCCTGTCGCTCCCAGCTAATCCGCGCGCTCCCCTGCCCTGTCACTTCCTCCTCCTGTGTAAACACAGGAAGAGGGAAGTGATGTGATCTCTGCTCTCGGCGGTATTTTCAACCGCCGCTGAAGAGAGATCACATCGCACAGCGAGTCTGCACAACAGCACACTGACACCAGGACACACAGGCAGACTTAACCCCTTGCGATTACCCCCCCACCCACTCTCCCCTGTCACAGTGTCACTGAATGCAGTGATCATATGTATGATCACTGCAGTTAGTGTCAGTGTGACAGGCAGTTAGTGTTAGGTTCAGGGTAGCCCCCGTACCCCCCCCAATAAAGTTTTAACCCCTTGAGCACCCCCCTAGTTAACCCTTTCACTCCCTATTGCCAGTGTCACTAAGCGATCATTTTTCTGATCACAGTATTAGTGTCGCTGTTCCCGCTAGGTAGCTATTTTTTTTATTGCGATTTTTTTTTTACTAAAGACATGTGGCTAAATAAATTTTGGCCTAAATGTTTGACTAAAATTTAGTTTATTTGATTTTTCTTATAACAAAAAGTAAAAAACTGATTTTTTTTCAAAAATGTTCAAAAATGTCTATTTTTGTATATAGCGCAAAAAATAAAAATCGCAGAGGCGATCAAATACCACAAAAAGAAAGCTCTATTTGTGGGAAGAAAAGGACGCAAATTTTGTTTGGGAGCCACGTCGCACGACCGCGCATTTGACAGTTAAAGCGACGCAGTGCCGAATCGCAAAAAGTGGCCTGGTCCTTTACCTGCATTTTGGTCCGGGTCTTAAGTGGTTAACATTTGTCTTTTAGATTGCTCCTCCTGAAGAAGCGGTGTCTGTACCACAAAACTAGCAGAGGAAAGATCAATTTATGAACTATACTCCATCAACAGATATTTCTTGGGAGTATTTGTATATTGATTATCCAATTTATTCTCATGAAATTTGTATGTCATTTTTATATGTAATAAATAATTAATTTTATCTAACAATTATGTTTCTGTCAATCAGTACCAAGATAATCCACTTCAATTTTAGGTGGGAATGTTTTTTGGTCAGCTTCAGCAACTGCCCTGATATTCCAACCTTTCCCCGTTTCACCAGTTTAAAATAAAAATGAAAAGGCAAAACGTGTGTATAGATTAAAAAAAAAAAACATTTTAAATACCTTTTTGCCTGTTTTTAGTGATCACATTCCCTCTGTTCTCAGATGCATGAGAGCTGGGGGAGGAGACACAGCAGCACACTGAGCTTCCCAATGAAAGGCTATGCACGGGAGGCATTTCAGGATAAGTCTGATCATTGGAGGATAGCAGGCCGAGTTCCCAACATAGCTAGAGAACTGACCACGCTGTGCTTTCCTGCTTAGTCTGGTCAGTTTTTAATAGGAAAGCAGACGGACTTGCAAGATCACCAGGGATTTCACACAAAGGAAGCAATACAAATAGAACAGGATACTTTTTCAAACAAGTACATGCTACAGCAGGCACATATCAGGAATATAAAGTGCTGGGGTAACAAACACTTTAAGTAATGAGATTTTTAGTGTGCCTTACAGAAAAGACCACAAATCAAAATGAAAAACGTTATTACAAGTTTAAAATCATTATAAAAAGAACGGTACATCAATGCCAATATTCATTCTGCTGACACAAAATGCAGTTATCGATGGCAGTGGGACCTTTTGTAATTTTCTTGTAATACTCGGATAGTAGACCATATGTTTCATTTTGAGAGGAGCCATATAGATTAATTTAATAGTTATAGGATCTTTTCAGCTGTTGGTATTAATATAGTCCCCTGAGAAATCTGTTGGAGCTTTACGTCACTGAAGGTGTAAACATTATTATTGTCTTATCAATATAGAGTTACATCGATGGTCACTGGATCCCGATGAAGCCATTTTTACTGGCAAAACCTGCAGATTCATGATGGTTATCCAAGACTGTGAGACTTTGGAGCTATAACATCCTCAAGCCATCATGTGATTTGTGTCATTATTGTGGTGGAAAGTTTTTTTATAATGTTTTTAAACTTGTAATAAAGTTTGATTGATTGTTTTTATTTTGGTTTGTGGTCTTTCCTGTAAAGGTACATTAAAAATTCCATTATTTTTGGATTGAGTTCTTAAACTCGGACATCCTGAGATTTTATTTGTGAAAATTAGTGGGATCTGGATGCGACTTGGCTGGGTAAGCATGGCACGGTGTGGTAGAGATCCGGGAGGGGGCTTCCCAGAGGAATGTGTATGCATGTCTAGGTTTGGAACTGTTTGTAGTTGTCCTTTTTCTTTTTTGTGTGTTTGGGCAGATACGTTTCAGGACCATGTGATAGTACTAAGGCCGCGTACACACGATCAAATCTATCTGCTGGAAACGGTCTGACAGACCGTTTCAGCAGACAGATTCAATCGTGTGTACGGGCGGACATACAGATTTTGCCAGCAGACAGATTTTAAAGCATGCTTTAAAATCGGTCTGCTGGGAATCCGTCCGTCCGACATGTCTGCTGGTTAGTACGCTAACCAGCAGACATATCTGCTTGCACATGCGCCAAAGTGTTTTACTTCCTGGTGCGGTGACGTGGCGGCGTCAACGTCACCGCCACGTGACCGCGCTGTCTGCCGGCGGGGATTTTGGTTTGATCGTGTGTACAGCGATCAAACCAAAACAGCCCAGCAGACAAATCTGATCAAATCCGTCTGTCAGACCGATTTGAACAGATTTATTTGCTCGTGTGTATGGGGCCTAAGAAATCAAAAAATTGAGGATTGGGTAAAAATCTCTAATTACTTAGGATCTTGATATTCCGAGTTGTTTTTTCTACTCTCTGTTCTGAATCTTTGTTTCTCTCTCTATCTAGCAGACATGCAATAGGGAGCAAGATCCTGGGTTATGTTTTGGGAATAATCCAATCTTAAAATGGTTATATTTACACGATTATGTATTCTATGTGCTATAAGTGGAATCTGTGTGTAAATTCAAAAAAAGCTTTTAATAAAATATGAAAAAAAAAAAAAAAAAAACAGAGTATTTTCCTGTTTCCCTGTATGGGACTGGCACAGTGCGTGTGCTGTGTAATTTGACCCCTTCTATCACCTAAAAAACTGTCTAATCCTGCCTGGCTATACCCTCCCCCCTGTAAACTGACCACAGTTTATAATGGCTGCTGAGCCCTGACACCGTGGTCAGTTTATGTACCTATGTGCATCCTTCATCTGCAGTCCTGCTCTGTCCCTCTCGCAACTCCCTCCCACCCCCGGCTGTCTGCTCTGTGTCAGTGCCTGCCCACCTCTCCTCCTGCTGCTATCACAGCTACAAAAAAATCCTACCATACCCTCGGTAACATAACGCAACACTATCTGTGCCTGTGTTATATAAAAAATATGCCGATCTGTATTATTCTTGAAGAAACACATACAGTCATGAGACTGAGTTTCTGAAGAACCTGTAGGGATTCAGTACATTACAAAAGAAGGCATAACCAAACAAGAGGCTTACCTTGCCTGACAGTCTCTCGCCAATAGGAAGAGAAAGGCCACGAGTGGCTGGGTCCACTTCCCCTGTGCTTATCAAGTGTTTCTAAACAAGAGAAAAATATAATACAGATAAAGGTCAGAATAAAAAACAAAAACTGTAATTTTCACCCAACCTGCAAATCACTAAAACATAGCTTTCTATTTCCCCCCTCCTTTTTCTGTTCACTCTTCTCTCGTCCAATATCCTCAGTGCTTTTGAACATAGGGCTTATACTACGTATTTTACTTTGTGCAAATCTGGCCTTCCCTCTTCTTTCTACCTTCAGTTTCAATATTAGTACACTGAATGTTATCTTTTTCCTTGTTTAAAAAGTACCGCATTGTATGATCCTAATTTGCAGATTTACTCAATTCACACCAATTGTACTTGCATATGTTTGTTCTCAAAATGTAAAGTACTTTTACATTTGATGGAAAAATACAAGACAGGAAGTCCTCTCCCAGGCATAATCTTTGACAGGTAAGGCTTCAGTTTTTGTAGCAAACCATGAATTACAAGAAAGAGGGGGCAGGATCTCTATGTCCAATCACCTGAAAGTGGCAGCGTAACCCTATTATCATATGAATATGCTCCGTGTCCCCTGATGTTTTATAAAAAAAATATTTGAATCTCTACTGAGATGATCTTAAAGAGCCCTAAAATGAAAGTTATGTAATTACTGTTTAAATCTTAGTAATACACTTATGCTCTGTACACACAACCGGTTTTACTGTCAGAAAAAGTCAGACAAGAGCTTTTGGCCAGGAATCCTGACCGTGTGTATGCGCCATCAGACTTTTTCCCACAGAAAAAAAAAAAAAAAGCAGGATCTCTTTTTTCCTATCAGGAAAAAATCCTAGCGGGAAAACCGGTCGTCTGTATACAATTTCAACGCGCATGCATGCTCAGAGTCAAGTTGACGCATGCTCGGAAGCATTGAAGTTAATTTTTCTCGGCTTGTCAGGGGTGTTGTACGTCACCGCGTTTTTGACTGTAGGAATTTGGTGTGACCACGTGTATGCAAGACAAGCTTGAGCGGAATCTCGTCAGGAAAACGGTCGTGTGTACAGGGCATAAGACTGCTGTAGTTATAATGAAGACAGATAGTTCCACTTATCTTCAGAACAGAGAAAATAGGAATATGCAAAAAATGTAAAAATCCTTGCATCACCACCAAGGATTTCTTTTTATATCAGATATTTTTTCCAGTTTGAAGCAGGACTCTCAAAGAATAAAATGCATCCCACGGTAGTCGATGCTGTGGTCCTCTTCTCTCCATTGTCAGAATGTGGGTGGGCCTGCATTATACATGATGACTTTAGCAAGGGCTGGTGACATGACTACTTGGGGACCAACAGGAGAAAGAGGCTTTGGGAGATCGGTCCTCACAACAGGAACTGACAGAGTGGAAGTTTGCAGGATTGAGGTAACTAATCCCCTGCATTCAATCTCCCCTTTGTATAAATAGCATTATATTCCGCTGGAGGGGGCATATTAAACTCTTATTGTGCCATTCCAGAGTTCCAAAAAAAAAGGTCTGCTGGTGCTGCCCGTCACTGATATCATGAAATGAAACCACAGCCTAAAGACTCTTCAGAAATTGACACTTCAGAATTGTTGATTTCCAGGTCCCTTGCTTTTGTGCTTAGAGGTTCCAATTGCCAACCTCTTTGTCACCACCATGTCCTGCAATGAAGCAAACCACAGAGAACAGCCGACCTGGAAATAAACAAACCGAGGTGTGTTTGTTTCTGAAGATTCTTCAGACAACCTCTCATTTTAATGCAACAATGGATTGCCAACACAGGAGAAGCGATTATTTAATGTCTTCCTTGCAGGGGAAACTTTTGAAGAAACCTTCATTTGAGCGACTTCTTTAAAGGAGATTAATTTGGCTATTGAAGTGTCCTGTTTCTGGTTTAAACCCACCAAATACTGTGGGTATTTTTAAAAACATCCTCACTGATTTCTAAATCAGTATCCACCAATACATTTATTTTATTATAATTTTTTTTAAACACCTGAATACCTGTGTAAGACCTTACGCCACGTCCGGCGCCTACTCCGTGCCTCCCTACTGTCTTCTGAGAAACACACAGGTCCCAGAAGACAGCAAGGACCAGTGGGAACGCACAGCCATAAGGCTTCACTTCCTGATTCCCTCACCGAAGATGGCGGCAGACAGACAGATCGGCTGCCGACATCGCGGGCGCCCTGGACATGCAACTGCAGTATTTGTAGCTGCTGACTTTTAATATATATTTTTTCTCTCGGTGGAACTCTGCTTGTCCAGGTTTGCTCATTGCTATTAAATACAATGCTATTAGCAGTCACTTATTATATTCGTATTAAATGTATAGCTGTGCACCAGTTTTATTTTAAACCTGATACAAAATATTAGGTTTTTAATTACCAAATATTCAGTTCATGCATCTTTCATTATTTAATTACATATTTATCAAAACATCAACAAGAATATTTACTCATTTATTGACGTTCAATCCTTAGCAATTAAAGGGTCAAATAAAAGCTGTTATTTCAGTATTGGGTAGATGCTATAAGAAGCAAGTGGTATACTAAGCCCAGCATTGTAAAACCCCAAAAGATTTGGTTTTGGGTGGACAGACCCTTTAGGCTGAGTTCACACCATTGCAAATTCAATTCGCAGTAGCAGGAAATTTTGACCGGCTCTCTACGGAGCGGGTGCACATATCTCTGCAGTGGGTCAGGTGCGATTTGCACAAAAACGCTGTGCTTCTTTGGTCTGTTTCAGGTCCGAACTCAGCCTAAAATTCGGCTGAAATCAGACCTGAAAAGGTGAACCAGGATGCACCGGACCCCTGCTGTGAGCCGCATGCGGCTCATATGTGAACCCAACTGAATGCTCATAGGTAAAATAACAGAGATGATATATACTTAGAAATCATAAAGGGGTGCGAGCAGGCAAGCAGTGTACGGATTCCCTCATGCAGCAAGACTTAAAACAATGCCACTAATTACACATACTGGTGAGCACAAATACAACTAATGATCTGAAGCAAGACACATGTAATTAATGGATACTAGGTAATATATAAGCAGCTGCACGAATTTCTTGCATACAACAAAAAAAGGTCATCTAGAAACAAATGCAGTTTGGTCATTTCTAAGCTAGGCAGCAACGCCAATCAAATGCAGAGGAGTTCTACTAAAGAGGGATTGGTTAGCAGGAAAATACAGGATTCTGATTATTCCTTCCACACAAGCAGTTGTGTTTAGACTTACATATAGCGTTGGGCAAAACAGAACTCAGACCTCCTACCTTTCTTTTGACCTGAGCATTTCCCTGGAAGTCAGGAAATACATCACACTATTACATGATAATGAATTTACTTTACTGCAACATATGTATACAAACGGGTATGATTATTATAACATGGAACAAAAAGAATGGCGAGGACCACATCAGTAAAAAGGACATTCATTCTTTTCCTAAACTTAATGAGAATAAAACCACAAATGCAGTTTGACAGTCTGCAACACAATTCCTTAAATTTGTTTTTATTTACAAATAAGTTATTTTTTCCCCTTTTGAGTTATAACACAGTAATGGATACTTAGAAAAAAAAAAGAATTTGAGGGATATATTGACCATTACAGTGCCTGCCGCCGAGAATGTGTTTTTAGCACGACAGCATCGCGCTGATTCTCGGTGATAGGCTGCCGACATCTCGCACTCGCTGGAATAGTAAAAGCACATTCCAGCGAGTGCGTCATAGAAGCGACGGGGATCCGACGCTGATTCCCGCCAATTCTACACGTGTGCGGAGTTTGTTATGAATCCTGAGAAGGAAGTCCCCACCGGATTTTAAATAAAAATCCGGCATGGGTTCCCCCCTCAGGAGCATAACGGGCCCTTAGGTCTGGTATGGGTTGTAAGGAGACCCCCCCCTACGCCGAAAAAACGGCGTGGGGGTCCCCCCACAATCCATACCAGACCCGTATTCAAAGCACGCCGGCCGGCCGGTCAGGAAGGGAGTGGGGGCGAGCGAGCACCCCCCCCTCCTGAGCCGTACCGGGCAGCATGCCCTCAACATGGGGGGGTCAGGTGCTCTGGGGCAGGGGGCGCACTGCGGCCCCCACCCCAGAGCACCCTGTCCCCATGTTGATGAGGACAGGGCCCCTTCCCGACAACCCTGGCCGTTGGTTGTCGGGGTATGCGGGCGGGAGGCTTATCGGAATCTGGAAGCCCCCTTTAATAAGGGGGCCCCCAGATACCAGCCCCCCACCCTAAGTGAATGAGTATGGGGTACATTGTACCCCTACCCATTCACCTGGAGGCAAAGTGTAAACACAAATAAACCACACAGGGTATTGAAATATTTTATTAGTTGGCTGCCCCGGGGGGGGGGGGGGTGTATGATCGCTTTTATAAAAGCACCCCCCTCTGGCGGGCTTCTGCGGGGGGGGGGGGGGAATCCAACTAATAAAATATTTCAATACCCTGTGTGGTTTATTTGTGTTTACACTTTGCCTCCAGGTGAATGGGTAGGGGTACAATGTACCCCATACTCATTCACTTAGGGTGGGGGGTCGGTATCTGGGGGCCCCTTATTAAAGGGGGCTTCCAGATTCCGATAAGCCTCCCGCCCGCATACCCCGACAACCAACGGCCAGGGTTGTCGGGAAGGGGCCCTGTCCTCATCAACATGGGGACAGGGTGCTCTGGGGTGGGGGGCCGCAGTGCGCCCCCTGCCCCAGAGCACCTGACCCCCCCATGTTGAGGGCATGCTGCCCGGTACGGCTCAGGAGGGGGGGGGCGCTCGCTCGCCCCCACTCCCTTCCTGACCGGCCGGCGTGCTTTGGATACGGGTCTGGTATGGACTGTGGGGGGACCCCCACGCCGTTTTTCGGCGTAGGGGGGGTCTCCTTACAACCCATACCAGACCTAAGGGCCCGTTATGCTCCTGAGGGGGGAACCCATGCCGGATTTTTATTTAAAATCCGGCGGGGACTTCCTTCCCAAGATTCATAACAAACTCCGCACATGTGTAGAATTGGCGGGAATCAGCGTCGGATCCCCGTCGCTTCTATGACGGCTTTGTCTCCATCGCGGCAAGCCAGCTCGGCGCTGGCTCCCGCGATGGGGCTCGCAAGTGCTCAATCTCGCCGAGAAAGGGAGCGAGATTGACACAATATCCCAGTCACCTACTGTAGATCCCTTTCACACTGGTGTTCAGTCTGTCAACAGCTGAAAGACGAACAGCAACGGATTTCTATAGGCAAACACAGGTAAATGGATGATCATCCGTTAACATCAGTTTACATTCGTGTCCAATTGGGTCAGTTTTTTTCAACAGAAAAAGACTCTATTTTTGTGCTGTTTAAAAAAAACAGAAGGGGACCTAGATGGATGCCATCTAAATGAACAACAATCCATTTTTGCATTGGTTGTTAGCAGCCAACACACACCAGTGTCCTAACAACAAGTGCCTATTTCCTGCTGTCAGTATTTTTTTCCAGTAACCAGCTGATAGTCGCTGCAGCACCCACTACAGATGAGTCAGGAACATCCAGGGATGTGTGCGAGGGGAATATAGACAAGAGAGCAGAAGGGATGAGTCATTGGTTGTTAAAGAGGCAGCACCCCAACAAGCATGACTCACCCCTGCTGTCAGCTGGAGATTCCCAGTTGACATCAGAACGTAAACAAAAGAGCCGAAGAGGTTTTTAAAAAACAGCATGAGGCCCGGTGGTTGTGGGGTTGGCTTATCGAAATTTGGAAGCCCCCTTTAACACGGGGGTCCCCAGATCCCAGGCCCCCTGTGTGAATGAATATTGGGTATGTCAATTAAAAACATCAAGTAAAATAAACATACAACACAGTCTCCTGTAAAAAAAAAAAATCCCCCAATGTACATCCACTGTCTCTTATGTCATCCAGTGATGTAGGTCCACATTAATCACACAGAAAAAATGTCTGCCAACCCACAAAAAAAAGAAAAAAAAATTATATATAATATATATATATTTGCCGCCCACCACTCCAGACATCGCAAAACACCACAACCCTCAGAGGCTAAACTAAACAAAGGGGTGGCTCATCTGTTGCCATCATCAAGTGACCCGCTCCTTCATGATATCACTGACCATATATGGACACATCCATATATGATCAATGATGTCACAAAAGGACTGGGTCGCCCAATGATGTCTCCTTTATTTACTTTAGCAGCTGAGGGCATGTGATTGAGGGAATCTCACGCCATTTTTTTGCCGTGAGGTCCCCTCAATCCATAGCAGATATATATGCTTATGTGAAGTTTTTAAATACTGTACATTTTTTACTTTGTTTATTATGTATTTGAATTATCTAATTGGGTGGATCATGTTGTATTGATCATTTAGGAATTATGAGCACTGATATATTTTTTTTCCGGTTGGAATTAATTGCACACATTTTTTTCCACTTAAAAAAGGGACAGGTCACTTTTTTTTTATTTAGTATTGCATTGGGTACAGAATTCAGGATATAGTAGTAGCAGCAGTCCTGTGATCACCAATAACCAAGCGCAAAAGTTTATTTTATTTAAATAAAATTGCCTGGTGTAATCAGATCTGTAAGTGCTTGCACAATGAAGTATACATGGAGCATGCATTGTTGCTCCTGCTGAGGAAGCGTGGTAATCATAAGACCAGAAGTCTGAAAACTGGCAGAATCATCAGGTTAAAAAAAATGCATACTGATGAAAAGAAGTCTGAAAAAATTACACCATTGGAATAAAAACAGGGAAACAGGCCTACAGCCACATGGGTGAGCATAGTATGCTGCATTTAGAGGTGGAAATACACTACAAACTGTCCGATTAGCTGTGGCCAGAACTCTGCAGAAACTGAGGCTCTATTCACCCCTAACCACATACACATACATGAGTGGTTTACATGAAAACAGCCGCTGACCATTGGTCATTGATTTGTAGAGTACAAATCTGACATCCACCGGACAGGTGCAGCTGGTCACACCAGCTGTATGGCCAGCATTAGTTACACCCTAAAGTCAAACTCCACCCAAACAACAAAATTCACAGCTGAAATACATATATGCAAACTCTTGCGATTAACACATACCTGTAACACTGCACAGCCAGGATGTGGCACCACAATTTACTTTTGCAGTCTAACATGGCAGTTGTGAGTTTACTGTACTATTAACTGATATTTTTACATTGCTAAGATTACCCCTGTGCTCTTCTCTTCGTGTAAGCTGACTAAACACTTCCCCCTTCAATTATCACTTAAATGTGAGCTTGGCAGCACTGTACAATTGAATGAGAAAAAAAACAGTTCACAGTGCATAAACTCAAAATGCAATGTCTGATCACCATTGAGGAAAGCATTGTGTGAAGATAAAAACAAATGTATAAAGGGTCTCTCGAGCTTAAAGCGGAGGTTCACCCTAAAAAACAACTATGTACCATGCCATCCTGCAAATTAGCGTCAGCTACAGTATGCCTATATTTTATTTTTTTGCGCTGTACTTACAGATTAATCTATTCGTCTGTTTCAGGCTACCGCGGGGTAATAGGCGTTCCTATCAAGAGGGGAACATGATTGACGGCCGGCTATGGCGCGTCACGCATTCCGAAAATAGCCGGAGTAGACTCGGCTCTTCACGGCGCCTGCGCACAGACTAGGAGCTGACTGCGCAGGTGCCCGTGTAGGACTCGGCTCTTCACGGCGCCTGCGCAGTCAGCTCCTAGTCTGTGCGCAGGCGCCATGAAGAGCCGAGTCCTACTCCGGCTATTTTCGGAACGCGTGACGCGCCATAGCCGGCCGTCAATCATGTTCCCCTCTTGATAGGAACGCCTATTTACTGCCCGGAGTCTGAAACGAAAAAAACAGATTAAACTGTAAGTACAGCACAGAAAAAAAAATAAAGGCATACTGTAGCTCACGCTAGTATGCTGAATGTCAGTGGAGACAAAGATTTTTTATTTTTTTAGGGTGAACCCCCTCTTTAAAATGACAAACCGTTCTTTGAAAGTTTCCTACAAAATATGCTCATTGACAATATATGTTTTCACAACCTTAGATTTTATATACCGGTACTTTTTGCCTGTTTATTATGCTGTTCCAATGAATAACCCCTTATTCCTGTGTCAGGCTGACAACTGGGATCAGCCATTATAAAAATGGTTGATCAGTACCTGGAAGCTTTGCCGCATTATTATATACAAAACCTTTTCTCAAGTCAAATGCCTCCCAACGCAGTGCATGTTCTGTATTTTTGCCTAAGCTAAGAGCTTTGTCAGAGCTCAGACAGAGCTACAGCTCACTCACAGGGGGACCTGAGACGAAGACAGGATTACTAATACGGCTTCTTTCCTCCTGCTTCCTACACCAGCCCTTATGGTAATTTCTGCCCCCAGAAGGAAGGAAAGAAGCAGCACCAATAGTTAGCAGTCACCTAACTACATTCAACAATTATAAAAAGGTATTAATTTTTCAATTTAAAAAAAATGATAGATAGGAGAAGGCTAAAGGGTAATTTAAAATGAAAAAGATGTTCTACTTACCTGCTCTGTGCAAGAATATTGCACAGAGCACTCGCTTACCTCCTTTTCTGGTGTACCCCGCCAGCACTCCCTGCTTTTCATTCTTTTGAGTGCTCCCTGGTGTGCTAAGGGGACACCTGGATTGGGTGCATCCATTGGTGCACACAACATGGCTCAGCCATGCCCCTTGCTCCCCCTTCACAGGAATTGCCTATGGCTCCACTGCTCTCAGTGTATCCTGTAAAAGCAGCTGGGGACAGTGCTGGATCGATGAGGATAGGTTGTCTATGTGTTTAGGGATGTGGGACAGGTAATGGGGTGTTTTTACCCTTAATGCATAGAATGCATTAAAGGTTAAAAACACTTAGGCTGGCTTCAGAACCACTTTAAAGTACTATCTGGGCCACTTGGTAGTAAACACATTACCATGTACTTTAGGGCAGTTAACAGAATACTAATAGTAAACTGTCAAGACAGAAATCCTGCTGCTAGCTACAGATCCATCATATTTATACTTCAATGATTAGCACTGTCCTGGAACAAGCATACTTACATTAGATGCTGGGACACCAAATATGTAATTGGTCAATGGTCCACTATGTAGTTATATCACCAGGAAACTGGTCACTGCAAACCACCAACCAAGGCATTCCCTGGCCCACAGCCACATATATACACATCCCTTGCATACATGCGACTGCGGGAGGGCTATGCCTCGTCCACTTATGATTGGCGGTCCGTAGTGAGTGACAGCTTTCTGGCAGAAGAGATTAGGGAGGGTTAAAACTAGAATCTGAACAAACCTGAGTTCATTCCTAGTAAGGGTGACAGTCCTGAAGAAAACACCTTAAAAAATAAATAAATAAATAAAAACACAGCACTGGCAGCTCCCTTTAAAAAAAACGTTTAAATGAATATCTGTTTGAGCCCAGGTTCACACTGGGAACGATTTGCTTCGATTTGAGATGCGATTTCACATGTGAAATTTTAAAAAGTAGTCGGGCCGCGATTTACATTGACATCTGTGCAGAAACCCGCACAGATGTCTCTTAAATCGCGGCCGAAATCGGGACTGCCAGCAGGAGTGAAATCGTGAGAGTTCAGCTGAACTCGCACGGCTTCACTCCCGCAGCCCAGTGTGAACCTGGGCTTAAGTTGTTTTCGAGACAAAGAATATTGTACATTCAGTGAGGATACATTCTCCACTGTTTATGATATTTAAAATGTTTACTTATTGTGTTTTTCCTTTCCAAAAATGATTTCTTTTCATTCACTTGCAACGTGTATTTGAACTTGCTAGAAAATGTGACTACTCCAGCAGTGCTTTAAGTGGGCCGGCCACTTCCAAAAATGGCCCTGGAGAGTACCAGCACCTCTCCGTGCGCCCAGTACGTGCGTTTCCCGTACCGGAACGCAGCCCCAGGCGGCACTTTCAGGGGAGCGGCAGCCCCCGGTGGAAAAAAAGGGCGCGCCACGCTGTGATACATGTCCCACCCTCCTCCTCCTCCTAGCTCGTGTGATAGAGCCAGTGTGCTGTCTGTCACACAAGCTGGTCTAGAGGAGGAGGGCGGGACATGTATCAGCGCGTGCGCCAGAACTGTTACCGTGAGGAGAGAAAGAACTGCCTTCAGGACTGCCTTCAGAACTGTGAGTACTGTAGTGACTAGTGAGTACACTGTACACGTGTGAGGGGGAGGAGAGGGAAGACAGGGAAGACACTCTCATGTGAAGAGGGCTGCTGATGGGGACACACACTCTGATCTGATGTAAGGAGGTGCTGATGGGGACACACACTCTGATCTGATGTAAGGAGGTGCTGATGGGGGACACTCTGATGTAAGGGGGCTGCTGATGGGGACACTGATGTATTTTTTTAATGCTGATGATGGTGGGGGTGGGGGGGGGGCTGGCTTGCGATGGTGAGGGGACCTGATTTTTTTTAGTGATGATGATGATGATGGTTTATAATTTATTTTATGTACATTTTGTACAACATTTTGTTCAATACCCTTTTGCACATTTTATTTATGTTCAGTAGCTCTTTCTACGGTAGCTCTTTTTCAGGGTACTTTCTAAGGGTATTTTCATGTTCAGTATGGGGGGGGGGGGGGGGGCACCGGCGCCTAATAGAGTAACGGCACCTCTTTTGGCCCACTTAAAGCACTGTACTCCAGTAGAGACAAATTTCCTAGCACAGCCCCCTGCCCTCCTTCCATGAAATGGCTCTTTGACCTTAATAACTGCTTTTGATAGCTCAGCTTCTCCACTCCTCACCCCACTACAAAAATGTTTACATACCTGAAAGTGAGGGGGAATACTACAGTTTCCCTTGAGTGACAACACTTGAATCTGATTTCAGAAAGGGCATCAAGTCAAAAAGCAGAGTTTTTCAATTTTTTGCTCTCACCTGATTGAGGTATTTACGATAATCCTGGCGCAATTCTTCCTTCAGTTTATGCTTTTTCCTCTCATAGTCCTCTCCAAGAGGCAAACTCATTCCATAGCCGGCATCTAAAAGAACAATACAATCAAAAAACAACAGTTGAAGTCCATGCTTTCTTTACATGGTGCGATTAAACTTTAGACAGGTGTGTACTCCCATGGAGGTCTTCAAGTCTCATGGTGGCACGGGAAAAAAGCCAGAAAGAGAAGCACCTTTTCTCAAAGCCTTTCATTTTATTGTCAAATTTGTTTATTGGGTTTAAAGTAAAGAGAAAACAGTAGATACAAGTGACAATAAAAAATTACAGAAAAAGAAAAAATGGTATCATGTAATAAGAGAGTATTTGAAACATAGAATAATCTAATAAATATTTGTAGATCCTATGAGAAATATTAAAGGAATCATTAAAGCAGGTTATAGTCAAACCAATCATGTTAGTCTATTACATTTGAACTCATATAAAATATTCAAATCCTTTCATTTTGAACCAACTAACCATTTTATCAGCTTCTGTCAAAAACACAATTCTGCATCATGTGCCATTTAGCTATTACTCTGTTCATGTGATGTCTCTTCTGCAGTAAAACAAATTGACCCGTATATACTCTCTCTTCTATAGAATGTACACTGATAGTAGCTCAGGTAATATTCTCTGCATCCCTCAGTGCTGGAAAGAATAAACTGCAGTGCGCATGCCTCATTCTGGTCTGGCCAATCAAGATGGCCGACCAGGTGAAAATGTTGGTGTCGGCTAGCTAGCTTAAAGCGGGGGTTCACCCTCAAAAATCTATATACCATTAGATCCATCATACTGCTGACATCTGCAGTATGCTGTTTTTTTTCCCCCCCGCTGTACTTATCGTGTTATCGTAGTTTTCACCCGGCTTCCGGGTTCTCTCTGCCCCGGGGAGTAAGCGTTCCCAAGACAAGGCGTAGATGATTGATGTGCTGGTAAAGCTCGTCACACCTTACGAAAATACACAAGCTTTTTACGGCGCCTGCGCAGTCAGCTCTACACGGCAGGTGCAGGCGCAATATAGCGCTGTAAACAGCCGAGTCTCACTTTGTCTATTTTCGGAAAGCGCGACGCGCTGTACCCGCGCGTTAATCATCTACGCCAGGGGTGGCAAACTCAAATTCATCGGGGGCCGCATCAGCAGTTTGGTTGTGCTCAAAGGGCCGGTTGTATCTGCACTCCACCATAGTGTCTGAGCAGTCTCCAAGTTTTCTTGCGCTGCATATGGACGCAGCGCAGGGTTCAGGAGTGCGAAGCACATTATTTCTAATATTACATTCTAATATAAAATGAAATCATTCAACTCACCATAATGCAGAATCAGTGGAAGCCCGGAGTCCCCCCTTTACATCAGGCGTCCCCACCAGCCGAGTCCCCCCTTTACATCAGGCGTCCCCACCAGCCGAGTCCCCCCCTTACATCAGGAGTCCCCACCAGCCAAGTCCCCCCTTTACATCAGGCGTCCCCACCAGCCAAGTCCCCCCTTTACATCAGGAGTCCCCACCAGCCGAGTCCCCCCTTTACATCAGGAGTACATCAGGAGTCCCCCCTTTACATCAGGAGTCCCCCCTTTATATCAGGAGTCCCCCCTTTATATCAGGAGTCCCCCCTTTACATCAGGAGTCTCCATCAACCGAGTCCCCCCCTTACATCAGGCATCCCCACCAGCCGAGTCCCTCCCTTACATCAGGCATCCCCACCAGCCGAGTCCCCCCCTTACATCAGGAGTCCCCCCCTCACATTAGGAGTCCCCCCCTCACATTAGGAGTCCCCCCCGTACATTAGGAGTCCCCCCCCGTACATTAAAAGTCCCCCCCCGTACATTAAAAGTCCCCCCCCGTACATTAGGAGTCCCCCACCAGCCGAGTCCCCCCCTTACATTAGGAGTCCCCCCTTACATTAGGAGTCCCCCCCTTACATTAGGAGTCCCCCCCTTACATTAGGATTCCCCACCAGCCAAGTCCCCCCCTTACATTAGGAGTCCCCCCTTACATCAGCCGAGTCCCCCAGCAGCCGAGTCCCCCCCTTACATCAGGCTTCCCCCACCAGCATAGACTCTCTCCGGTCTTCAAGAAAATGGCGGCCGGCGGAGACATTGTCTCTGCCCGGCCTCGGACCTCTAGCGGTGGCGACGGCGCTCTTCAAGAAAATGGCGGCCGGCGGAGACATTGTCTCTGCCCGGCCGCGGACCTCTAGCGGCGGCGACGGCGGCGGTCTTCAAGAAAATGGCGGCCGGCGGAGACATGGTCTCTGCCTGGCCGTGGACGTCTAGCAATGTAAAAAAAAAAAAAAAAAATCGGATGAGAGAGATCCCCTGCTGACATCACAAGGCCTGGCGGGCCGGATTTGGCCCGCGGGCCTTGTGTTTGCCACCCCTGATCTACGCCTTGTCTTAGGAACGCCTATTCCCCGCGGGAATCAGAGCTCGGAGCCGGATGAGAACAATGATAACACGGTAAGTACAGCAAAAAAAAATGAAAAGCATACTGCAGATGTCAGCAATATGCTGGATCTAATGGTAAATAGTTGATTTTCAGGGTGAACCTCCACTTTAAGAGAATATGGCACTGGAGGAATAAATTGTAGTAATAAAATAGAACTAAGCAACATTATTTTTTTCATTTTAGACAGAGCAAGTGAAGGTTATAACCCGTCAGATTTTTATTTATTTTTTGCCCCATTTTGGAGATTTCCCTTCACTTCCTGTCCCATAGCCAACCAGGAAGTGGTAGGAAATCCCTGCACATTAATGGAGTTTTTTGGGGACCCGCAGGTCACCAGAACTAGTGTCCCCATTAGAAGATTTCCCCTCTATGACTTTTGTAAGGACAACCCAATATTTCTTTTATTTTCAATGATAATGGTAAACAGAACAAATAGAGAGGATGAATCTCCTTAACGGGGAACAGACAGCAAAAAATCTGACAAGCGTTCTAATCCATCTCCACTCTATCCAAAACGAAAAAAATGTTTTTGTCTTTAGTTATACTTTAAACTAATGCTAGGGAATGAGAATCTATAGATGTCAAATACAACAACAATTCCTAGAGCCTTCTGGATCATACCCGACTGTTTTACTGGAGCAGTTTCTTTCTGCGACTGTCTTTTTGGGGGAATGTTTTCTTTGGAAACGTAGGCCCTTGGTCTTTCTCCATCATGTGTATTCTCAAATCTCTTGCTCTAAAACATACAAGAACATTTTTAAAATAGCACAAGTAACTTTTAAATTAGTATAGTTATAATATATATATATATATATATATATATATATATTATATTTTTAAATAGCATATTTTTATTTACTTTTTGTTATTTATAGTGGAAAAATCATATTACAAAAATACAAACTGAATAAGTGGATGTAAACCCAAAAAATGTTTTTATTTTTTTTTGATGTCACAATGTAGAGTATAACATTTCCTATCATTTGTGCCCAGTCTTGCCACACAGAGTTAATCCAGCACTGAGTAATCCTCTTTTATGTTCAGTGAAAACGAACAGCCTTCCAGATAAAACCCTGCCTAAAGCAAAAAGTCCGGAATCTCTCTTCTTGCTTTGAGTGAGAGGTTATTTACAAATATAGCTAGGACATGTTTATCATATGTTATGTTTTGTTTATCATTACATGAGGTGATATAACATCATAACACATCCTAGTAATATACAATGAACTTTGGATCACCTCTTGTTATGATAAACATGTCCACGCTATATTTGTAAATAACCTGTTACTGAAAGCAATAACAGAGAAACGGACTTAACCTAATTTGGCAGGTTTTTATCTGAAGTCCAGTTAATTTGCACTGGACTTTGAAAGAGGATTACTCAGCGCTGGATTAACTCTGTGTGGCAAGACTGGGCACAGACGATAGGAAATCTTATACTCTACATTGTGACATCAAAAAAAAAATTTTTTTGGGGGGTTTACATCCACTTTAAGCATCGCCTTACTGTCAATATTGGCGGTGCTATCCGACTGCTAGCGGGGCACTTTTACCCCCCCCCCACCGCTAGCAGTTGAGAAAGGGTTAAAACCACTGCAAAGCGCCTCTGCGTCCATGGTAAACAGGACAAGTATAGAGGCTGAATCTGGTTAAGGCTCCATTCACTACAATATGTTTTTTGATGCATTTTTCAGAAATGCAGGGACATTTTTTAACATGGTTTCCTATGAAACATGTTCACTTCAATGCTTTTTTGTGCCTCTGCGTTTTTGGAAAGGGTCGGGGACTTTTTTTTCCCCGCAAAAAGCAGCGTTTTGCATGTAATAAAATTCAATGGATCTGCATCAAAAACACAAGTATCGCGTTTTTACTGCGATTTGTGTTTTTTTTTTTAACCTGTTTATAGCTGGTTGTTAAATGAAATGTAAAAAAATAAAATTGCCGGCTGAAATTTTTTTTTTATCCACTTAAGGACCGCCTACTGCACATATACGTCGGCAGAATGGCACGGCTGGGCACATCAACGTGTATATATACCTTGGTTTTAGTACCCAGCCGTGGGTCACGGGTGTGCACCCGCGGTGCGCTCCCGTGACCCGGTCCAAAGCTCCAGGACCGGGACCGCGGGACTCGCGGACCCGATCGCCGCTGCAGTGCGGCGATCCGTCCCTGGAGCTGAAGAACGTGGAGAGCCGTGTGTAAACACGGCTTCCCCGTGCTTCAATGTGGCCGCAGGATCGATCACGTCATCCCTGTTATAGGGGGACGTGATTGATGACATCACACCTACAGCCACACCCCCTACAGTTGTAAACACACACAGGGAACACTCAAAGTCACAGCGCCCCCTTGTGGTTAACTCCCAAACTGCAACTGCCATTTTCACAGTAAACAATGCAATTTAAATGCATTTTTTGCTGTGAAAACGACAATAGTCCCAAAAATGGGTCAAAATTGTCCGAAGTGTCCGCCATATTGTCGCAGTCACAAAATAAATCGCTGATCGACGCTATTAGTAGTAAAAAAAATAAAAAATAAAAAAAATGCAATAAAACTATCCTTTATTTTGTAAACGCTATAAATTTTGCGAAAACTAACGGATAAACGCTTATTGCGATTTTTTTTACCAAAAATAGGTAGAAGAATACGTATCGGCCTAAACTGAGGAAAAAAATGATTTTTTTATATATTTTTGTTGGATATTTATTATAGCAAAAAGTAAAAAATATTGAATTTTTTTTTAAATTGTCGCTCTATTTTTGTTTATAGCGCAAAAAATAAAAAATCGCAGAGGTGATCAAATACCACCAAAAGAAAGCTCTATTTGTGGGGAAAAAAGGATGCCAATTTTGTTTGGGAGCCACGTCGCACGACCGCGCAATTGTCAGTTAAAACGACACAGTGCCGAATCGCAAAAAGGGGCAAGGTCCTTTACCTGCATTTCGGTCCGGGTCTTAAGTGGTTAAAAAAAAAAAAAAAAAAGAAAAAACGCAAATCGCTATTAAAATCGCGTGTTGAAAAACGTAGCAAGCACTACAAAAACACTCAAAAGCAACATGCATAGGTATGAATCGAGCCTAAAGGGGACACAGAAAGCAATAAAAAAATAAAAAATAAAAATTGAAAAGCGTTCTAATCCCACTCCACTCTATCCAAAACTAATTATATTAGTACTAGTTATATTTTAAGGCAGGAAGGGGAAATCCTCATGGTGATCAGCCGTTATCAAACTAGAAAGATTTCCCCTCACTTTCTGATCAATGATTATGGTCACCAACACACATACAGAGCTGATACACAGATTGCATAAAAACACCTGACATATGTTCTAACACTTCTAGGCTCACATTTTGAGTCCAAATCTCTATACACCTTGAACTTTCAATCTGGTCACAACTGAACACTGCACAATACCTTTGACAAACTTCCAGAAGCAAAAAGGTGGGACAATCACACTAATACAGTGCCTTGAAAAAGTATTCATACCCCATGGTATAACAGGGACACTGGCAAAAAAAAAGTAGCAGTATAGAGAAGAGTTAGAAATTGCATGAAAGGGCTCATGTATATAGAAGCTGTTTTTCCATCTGAACACTTTCAGTTATGTTTAAATTGAAACAGCCGCATTGGACAAGAACAACCATCAAAATGAACCCCAAGACCTCTTACACACTGAGCCGCTCAAAAACTACCCATAAAATGTTGGGGCGTTTTTTTCGGTGCTTTTGCGGCATTAGCGGTGCACTTTTTTTTAAGAGAAAGAAAGCGCTGGATCGAGATCAGGCAAATATTGAGCCAGATCTCACCGAATAGCAACTTTAAAAGAAATTATTGCAGAATCACATGTTCTTAAAACAAAACAAAAAGATATTAGATATTTTTTACCTTCATTTCCATGTACGGTGGATCCTTTTCCAGAATTGCTTTATCTTGAGCAAGCTTTGCCCTCTGCTCTTCAATAAAATATTCAAAATCGTCCCCCATTGTGGAGATATTTCTAATAAAATATACAGGATAGTGATCAGACATCGAAATTACAGTACTGTCTTGCCTTATTAACTTATTTAAAGTGTATATATTACGATCCGAGGGAGGTACTATCACGGAACTCACTTTTTTCACTGGAAAACCTCAGTGGAAAACCTCAGCGAACCCTTGGACACAACATACCGCAAAGCTAACAACTGGAGGTGACCAGAGAGGACAATCGGTCCATACAGGCCTGAAAGACTCCCCCACCGTAAGGTGTAGTGCGAGTCCATCTTGTCCGGTAAGGGTGTCCATTCTTACCATATTATCATTGAGGATTCCACTGTTGATATTTGTATCTCCACTCAAGAGGAATTGTCGTGTTTTTACACTTATTGGTGCATGGACTGTCTATATGCATGTTGAGCAGTACTATTGACTTATTACACCTACATATACATATTTGTGCTGTGCACTATACCCTTGCACGGGAGGTATAGCCTATTATGTTACACGCAACACTCACTGTAGACACATGCTAATTCATTATGCCAACTAAGGCCAGGGTTGGAATCTGATTCGTAAGTTTCCCTCTCTACAGTGTTCCTTTCCTTGGCTCAGTTTGATAAGTAGTTTTACTTATAACTGGAATCATCACTGGATTTTGGTGATTCAATGATCTAGTATAGTGTTTTTTAAGATTACACTTTTTTCACGTCACTATTATTATTATTATATAGGGTTCTCCCTCCAGTGAGGCCCTTTTTGGTTTGAGCGCTGCATTTTATTCTTACACTTATTAACTTATTAATTGACTAGTCTGTACTTAACCACTTCAATACCGGGCTTTTATACCACCTCCATACCGTACATGTAATAAGCATCATTCTTTTGCTAGAAAATTACGCAGTACCCCCAAACATTATATATGGTTTTTTAGCAGACATCCTAGGGAATAAAACGACGGTCATTGCAACATTTTATCTCGCACAGTATTTACGCAATCATTTTTCAAACGCCTTTTTTTGTAAAAAAAATTGTTTCATGATTTAAAAAAATAACAAAACAGTAAAGTTAGCCCAATTTTTTTGTATTATGTGAAAGATTATGTTACACCGAGTAAATAGATACCCAACATGTCACGCTTTAATTATGCGCACACTCATGGAATGGCGCCAAACTTCGGTACTTAAAAATCTCCATAGGCAACGCTTTATTTATTTTTTAAAGGTTACCAGTTTAGATATACAGAGGAGATCTAGTGCTAGATTCGTTGCTGGCACTCTAACGCATGCGGCGATACCTCACTTATGTGGTTTAAACAGCGTTTACATATGTCGGCGGGACTTGCGTTCGCGTTTGAATATTTTTTTATCTTTTATTTATTTTTTACTTATTTTTTTTTTATTTTTACACTTTTTTTCTATTTTTTTTTTTTTTTCCACTTTTATTCCTATTACAAGGAATGTAAACATCCCTTGTAATAGGAAATGTGTGTGACAGGTCCTCTTTAAGGACTTAAACCCACTTAATAACCAGACCAATTTTCAGCTTTCGGTGCTCTCATGCAATAACTCAGTCATACAACACTATAACCAAATGAAATTTTTGGTCTTTTGGTGGTAATCACCTCTGAAGAAAAAAGAACTTTTGTAAAAAAAATGAATTTTTCACATCTCTCATAAATTTGGCTAAAATGTATACCACATATCTTTGGCAAAACAAAAAAAAATGATATTATTTAGAAAGTTATAGGGTCCATGACCAATTACTGATCGATCACATCTGTGAAAAAAAAATTCACCGATCTCATGAATGGTTGCTTACAGCCGCAATTGCGGCTTTGTTTACTTACGGGGACCCGGGCGTGACGTCATCACATCGCGCCCGGGTCCTCCGACGGTCAGAGTAGAGATGACTGGTAACCATATGGTCAGAGTATTGCAGAGTATGCAGTCATCCCAGAGTCTATGCCCAGAGTTCGGAGTATGCCCAGAGTGCGGAGTATGCGAGTATTGCGGAGTATGCCGGACGTTCTATTGCGGAGTATGCGGGCCCCCGAAGGCACGGGAGAGCCTGGAGAAGCATCGGATGGCGGCAGGAGGGGGGGGGGGAATGTCCCCTCCCGCGGCCTGTAAGAACGATCAAGCTGCAAATCCCAGGCTGTCAATTGACGGCCACTTAGGATGGGAGATCCCATCTCTGGCCGTCAATTGTCAATGGCCGGGTATTGAAGTGGCTAAAGGGTCACTAAAGGAAAAAAAAATTTTGCTGAAATGACTGTTTACAGGGTATAGAGACATAAAAGTTAACCGATTCCTTTTCAAAATGATTAAAAATAGATAAAAATCAATCATATAATGTGCCTGCAGGTTAGTTTCACTTTTGAACTGGCTTCAGGTTTCTGTGAAGTAGAAATAGACACACAGAACAAAAACAAACAAATCGAGGGCAGTGTTTTGTTTTTAAAATGAATCTGATTGGTTCTGAGAAGTTTTAGACACACAGTAATGACAGCTTAGACCACCGTGAGAAAGCTCCCAGCACTGTGGTTATAAGGAAACAGACAAGCAGGAAGTGTGGAGATCAGAGCAGGATTACAGCAACTTCAAAGCAAAAACGAACAATAAGGACATGAAACCAGTACTGGAGTAAGGTAAAGGAAGCTATTTAGCAAAAAAAAAAATTCCTTTAGTGATCCTTTAAAGCGGAGTTCCACCTTTACATGACACATTTCAAACATGTCAAAAAACAGACAAAACATTTAGGAATTTGTTTGTTGTAGGAGTCTCCATTGGGGAAATTTTCACTCACTTCCTGTTATAGTGACCTCCGACACTGGAACAGAAAGTGAGGCCACAATACTCAACATATAAACAAAATAAATCCTGAATGTGTAAGCAGCCACAAAAACCAATAGACAAATGGAAAGAAAACAAACACAACATATAAATTGTAGCGCTAAATGATAACCCAAATAGTGAATAACTATAAATAACATACAATAGAGCAGGGGTGCCCAACCAGTGGCCCGGGGGCCACATGTGGCCTGCGGAGCCCTCTGATGTGGCCCACGACCTCTTGCTCTGGCATGGAAAAGAATAGAATGCTGTTAGTAAAGGTCAGTTTATTACTAAAATCACAGTGTATATGTGGGCATATCTTTTCTGCAGTGGTTACTGGGCTGCTTTCAAACTGATCTGCAGATGCAGAGCAGTTTACCTGAAGGTTACTTGCATTGAGCCATACACTTCTGATATTACCTGCGAGTTTGGTGAGCTTTCTGAAAGTGCACCAAACATGCAGAATATAATAGAAGTCTATTGCAAAGTGCAGGAAAGCCAAATGTACACTACGTTGCACCCGTGGTGTAGGTAAACCACAGTGCATCAGTGTGAAAGCAGCCTTGGGCCGCTTTCACTTGGTCAGTACGACCAATTGGACCCACCATTCACCTCTAAGTAGTGGCAGACTTAAACCGACTTGTGTTCTACCTCCAATACGATCCGCTAAAAATATTGTGGGCTGTGTCCGTTCTGCATGCGCAGAGCAGACACGGACATGCCATCCACCCGCTCCGCACATTGTGGCCCGCGATCGGTTACCAAGTTGCTTGAGTGGCCCTTGCTCTTCAAAAGGTTGGGCACTCCTGCAATAGAGCATGTACCAGGGTGTGTGAATATCACCATGTGAATGATGTACAGAGTCCATAATAAAATTATGCATATATATACATATAAGTAAATGTCCAATGAAGGAGTCACATATAACCATATAGGTTAAAAAATGTGTGAACGTCCAATGAGTGAATAATCCTGTGCAGACAAAGAAGCTGAATAGTATTCCCATACACCGTGAATGGACCGCCACCAAATGAACTGAGGCTTACCAGAGATGTTGAACCCTAAAGAACGTACGCCCAAAGGGTCAACAAGGCTTGATAAAATCCCTGGATGTATCACGTATGAGACCAGATCTTCAACACCAATGAATGAATAGCTCCAAAGATATCGATCAGTATGAGCCGATGAACGTGTTTGGAGGTGATGACCCACAAGCGGTCAAAACAGTAGACCAAATGATGTTGAAAAATAAAAGGAGAAGCACATAGTGTAAATCCGTAGGAAATGAGTGTTTTAATAAAGATGGAAACACTTACATCAATGTAGAAAGTTAGCGCTTGATAAAACGTATACGGCAGCAAAGGAGTCACCGACGCGTTTCGCAATATGTTGCATCGTCTGGGGTAACCTTACTTGATTATAATGAAAGTGCTGAATACATATATAATCTGATCAGCATCTTAGATGCTATTCAGTAGGGTTGTCTCGATACCGATACTAGTATCGGGACGATACTGAGCAATTTGCGCGAGTACTTGTACAAATGCTCCCGATGCCAGATTCAATACTTTTTATTTTTAGAGAGCGGGTGGAGAGCAGGTGGGGAGGGGTTGGAGAGCAGAGCTGTGTGCCCCCCCACCCCCCCCGCCCCGCCTCCGCAGTGATGATCAGCGCGGGAAACATTAACATTACAGCTTTCATTTTGAATAGCTGTGTGTGCGTGTTCCCCACCGTGCCACGTCGTAGCCCCTCCCCCTTGTCTGGGCAGTTTGATAGACAGAGGGCAGGAGGGCTTGGCTTTCTCTGTGGGGAGTGGGACATGGCTGCATTACTGGGGGGACATGGCTGCATCTCGGGGGGGACAAGGCTGCATCTCGGGGGGGGGGGGGGTGGTTACATGGCTGCATCTCGGGGGGGACATGGCTGCATCTCGGGGGGGGGGGACATGGCTGCATCTCGGGGGGGAGGGGGGACATGGCTGCATCTCGGGGGACACATTTAAAAAAAAGTATCGGTAATCAGTATCGGCACTTTTACTCAGTCCTAAAAAAGTGGTATCGGGACAACCCTACTATTCAGCAATCTACACATACAATTAGTTGCAGTGGAGATTTTGGTGCTCATGTGCCACCTTTAAACATCTGTGATTATTTAAAGGGTCAGAAACAGATATTCTGCTGAATCGTCTATAAACAGTAGGTGACCATTCTGGTCAGACTAGATGACACACGTCTATGGGTACCTCCAGACACTGTTGACATCAATATCAGATTGAACAATACAATGCCTAAGGCAAGCTTTTTTAGTTATCTAAATATAAAGGGTGTGTTTGAAAGTCAGTTATAGAGAATCTGGGATACTGATTATAGGAGCATCCCAGGAACATGCTGACGCCTCAGCACTGACATAAACTTGCCAAGCGTAGAGTGCTTTACAGACAGTTCTCTGTTTTCGGTCAGATCATGCCAGCTATTAACTAAAGTCTATGGGTAGCCTCAAAGCAAGACCACTGAGACTCTTGTGTCCCTATAAAATGCATTATCATGGAGCCAGACTGTGTTTACATTCCCATTCATTCTAGCTCACAAAAAAAATGCATCAGGACCATTAGAAATCTATGGCATAGGAGCAGGGTGTAGAAAACAGGTGAGAAATGGTATAGCTTCAATGCATATAGGAAGCAACAAAATAAGTAATCATTTTTAAAAGACTGAGTTTTTTTTTAAAAACACACATACACAATGAAAATCTGTGAATGTTTCATTAACACAGTCATGATCTAATATAATACACACATATATACTAGGGCTGTGCAAATTAACTTTTAATTCATCGATTAATCTTTAATTTTTTTGATTGGTACTCACCTCTCCGCCTGCTTCTGGGCCTTCAGGGAGATCCGTCGGAGATCCGGTGACATCACGGACACCGGCAGGGCTTGCCGTGTCCATCTGAAGGGCTCCTTTGCTGTGCCTTCATATATGCATGCCGACGGGACCTTACTATCTGCCACACGCAAGGATGTTACACTTCCCTCTATCACTTCCCTCTATCAATGAAAAAAAGAGAAAATCAACTGCGCTAAGGTGATATAGAAAGAACAATAGTGGTCTAGAGTAACTAAAAACTCAAGGGAAGCTGCACCTGACTGTAGTAACAAACACAGTAAAACAAATGGCAAAAAAACAGGATGCGCTTAGCGCATCCTGTTTTTTTGCCACTTCCCTCTATCAACCTGGGATTCTACATCCATCCACTGGGAGTTGCGATTGTACCATTCATGGGACATCTACATGCCGACGGACTGATGTTAACCTCTCCTCATCTGGATTCAGCAGTGGTATCGTTGTACACATTTTTATACCAGTATCATACTTCGCTACATGTTTTTATGACTACTTTTGCTACCGTTTCGTATTACTCGCAACATTTTTACAGTTTATACATCGATTTTATCTCCAGTGCAATATTTATTTGGTTACCTACTTGAAGACTATAAAAGTTTTAATGCTATTCCCATCGAGCACTGCCTTTGTGTGTTTTTTATATCCTGCTATCCATTTTTCCAGTGGTTGATAGCTGAACTGGGATCAGCCTGCAAGGAGATCAGCTAAAAGAATCTGGATCTGTATGTGCGTTATAATTAATCGAAATTAGTCGATTAATCGATTAAAAATAAAAACGATTAATCGAACACAAAAATTTTGATCAGTAACAGCCCTAATATATACATATTGTGGTGGTGTTTTTGTTCATGTAGTGCTTTTCAAAGGAGTTTTATCAGTTTAAACTGTATTTTACAGCATGGCAGCCCACTTTTATTAAACAAAATGGAAAGTTCACATAAACATCAGTTGCCCCTGCATGGGGTTCTGCCACATAAACATCAATTGTCAATTTAAAATGCCGAGCCACCTGGCTCCCTTGTCGGCAGCACCGCTGCTCTTCTTACCAGTCCCTCCGACTGTATTGTATCAGCCATGAATAAGCACTGATCCAGTGCGAAACGCGTCGGCTGTTCCTTGTTTCTACTGCTGTGACCCTATTTTTGTACATGCTGTCTATTGAATAAAAGACCACCCATCAGGTTTTGGAGTGCGGCTATCCATTTTTCTTTGTCTTCATTTTGCTTAGTGCACCGCCAGCACCCTCGGTATCCTGCACCACCTGTAACCATTTAGTGATCCCACCTGGAGCGGTGACTCCTTTCTCTCTGTATTGTCCAGCTCTCCTGGTTCTCTCAGCTCAAAGGGGTTGTAAAGTTTAAAAAAAAAAATCCCCTAAATAGCTTCCTTTACCTTAGTGCAGTCCTCCTTCACTTACCTCATCCTTCCATTTTGCTTTTAAATGTCCTTATTTCTTCTGAGAAATCCTCACTTCCTGTTCTTCTGTCTGTAACTCCACACAGTAATGCAAGGCTTTCTTCCTGATGTGGAGAAAGCCTCTAGAGGGGGCGAGAAGGAGTGTCAGGACACCCACTAACACACAGCTCCTTTCTCTATCTGAAAAGTAGAGAGCATCCTGACCCTCCTGCTTGCCCCCTCCCCCCTCAAGAGGCTTTCTCCACACCAGGGAGAAAGCCTTGCATTACTGTGTGGAGTCACAGACAGAAGAACAGGAAGTGAGGATTTCTCAGAAGAAATAATGACATTTAAAAGCAAAATGGAAGGATGAGGTAAGTGAAGGAGGACTGCACTAAGGTAAAGGAAGCTATTTAGGGGGAAAAATTAAATTTACAACCCCTTCAATCTTATTAAATAAAATGAAATATTGAACTATTAATACTGTGAGGGTCGTCTTTGTGGGAGAGGGGGATAAATGACAGCAAATGTTTCAGAATTTTGCTGATAATCCAGTTTACATTTTGTATTCCTGTAGTTGATCATGGAGCAGAGGTTGCTAGGATGTGGTAAATTCATGCATGCAGATTGCGGTTGGAGGTTTCTAGGCAATGAATGACAACAAAAGGATAAGCCTGCAGTAAACAGCAAGCCGAGCCCTTGTGTGATCAGTTAAGGACCAAGGGATCCTGAAAGCCACCCCAATTGTCCCTTCTCTCCTAACTTCTCACAGCAGACAATGTAACAACACCATACTTTATATGAACTGCTTATCTGAGGCAACGCAACAAGAAATGTTGGTGAAGACTAACATTAGTAAAGAACTTGTTCTGAATGAGTAATCCCAAACCACATGCAGTTTTGTGTGTTATAATAGGTTTTCTATGCCACCAGCATTACTGTTGAAAGCTGTTTATGTTACTATGCAGCACCACAATATGGCACTGTGAAGTGACCACATAGAAATGAAAAGATTTATTTTTCCTGCTCCTGTAATAAAGCTGATTTATTATAAGGGCAGCAAAGCACACCTATAAGAACAGATCTGCACAGTTCATTCAAACATTGATGGAAAAGCAGTGTGAAAACTGTATGGAGCACTCACTGCCTCTCAAAACTATGCAATCGTGATCCGGGCTCTGCCACACATTAACCTGGTTGTTATTATACTTGGATGGCGATCACATGAGGGGCAACCCTTTTGTATGAAACATGATAATGCTTTAACAAGCTCCACTGAACTGAACCAGCAGCTTCCCATGAGATGTGTTCAGAATCTGAGAGATGTAAATGTTGTGTCTCCCATAGCACTGTGTGGTTCCTCCCACCAATCCCCTACATCAGTTCTGTGTCCTGTAGGGACAAAGGAGGCTTGTGAAGATTTGTGATCTGTCATTCATCTCCAAGCTTTACTACCTGCAAAAATACCATGTTGCCAGAGACGTTTGAAAAGTCTGAACTTACATTTAGCATGCTAGCTCTGTGTCACTAAAGCTGGCCATAGATAAATCAAAACGTGTTAAGTTCAGCAGGGACCTGCCACATTTCCATATGTCTATGGGCAGGTTGCTTGTACAGAAGTCAATCTCTCAATCGAGTTCTGTACAACAACCTGTTTGGAAATCTGCAAAGTTGGACCCACTGTTGCATGTAAAACATTCAGGTATGACTTTCATGGCCCTCAAGTTGCATTAAAGTCGGACCAAAGTAGTGCATGAACTACTTTGAAGTCACTGCAACTTCAAGTCAGATATACAGTGCGGAAAATAAGTATTTGAACACCCTGCTATTTTGCAAGTTCTCCCACTTGGAAATCATGGAGGGGTCTGAAATTGTTATCGTAGGTGCATGTCCACTGTGAGAGACATAATCCAAAAAAAAAAATCCAGAAATCACAATGTATGATTTTTTTAACTATTTATTTGTATGATACAGCGGCAAATAAGTATTTGAACACCTGAGAAAATCAATGTTAATATTTGGTACAGTCGCCTTTGTTTGCAATTACAGAGGTCAAACGTTTCTTGTAGTTTTTCACCAGGTTTGCACACACTGGAGGAGGGATTTTGGCCCACTCCTCCACACAGATCTTCTCTAGATCAGTCAGGTTTCTGGGCTGTCGCTGAGAAACACGGAGTTTGAGCTCCCTCCAAAGATTCTCTATTGGGTTTAGGTCTGGAGACTGGCTAGGCCACGCCAGAACCTTGATATGCTTCTTACAGAGCCACTCCTTGGTTATCCTGGCTGTGTGCTTCAGGTCATTGTCATGTTGGAAGACCCAGCCTCGGCCCATCTTCAAAGCTCTAACTGAGGGAAGGAGGTTGTTGCCCAAAATCTCGCAATACATGGCCCCGGTCATCCTCTCCTTAATACAGTGCAGTCGCCCTGTCCCATGTGCAGAAAAACACCCCCAAAGCATGATGCTACCACCCCCATGCTTCACAGTAGGGATGGTGTTCTTGGGATGGTACTCATCATTCTTCTTCCTCCAAACACGGTTAGTGGAATTATGACCAAAAAGTTCTATTTTGGTCTCATCTGACCACATGACTTTCTCCCATGACTCCTCTGGATCATCCAAATGGTCACTGGCAAACTTAAGACGGGCCTTGACATGTGCTGGTTTAAGCAGGGGAACCTTCCGTGCCATGCATGATTTCAAACCATGATGTCTTAGTGTATTACCAACAGTAACCTTGGAAACGGTGGTCCCAGCTCTTTTCAGGTCATTGACCAGCTCCTCCCGTGTAGTCCTGGGCTGATTTCTCACCTTTCTTAGGATCATTGAGACCCCACAAGGTGAGATTTTGCATGGACCCCCAGTCCGAGGGAGATTGACAGTCATGTTTAGCTTCTTCCATTTTCTAATGATTGCTCCAACAGTGGACCTTTTTTCACCAAGCTGCTTGGCAATTTCCCCGTAGCCCTTTCCAGCCTTGTGGAGGTGTACAATTTTGTCTCTAGTGTCTTTGGACAGCTCTTTGGTCTTGGCCATGTTAGTAGTTGGATTCTTACTGATTGTATGGGGTGGACAGGTGTCTTTATGCAGCTAATGACCTCAAACAGGTGCATCTAATTTAGGATAATAAATGGAGTGGAGGTGGACATTTTAAAGGCAGACTAACAGGTCTTTGAGGGTCAGAATTCTAGCTGATAGACAGGTGTTCAAATACTTCTTTGCAGCTGTATCATACAAATAAATAGTTAAAAAATCATAAATTGTGATTTCTGGATTTTTTTTTTTGGATTATGTCTCTCACAGTGGACATGCACCTACGATGACAATTTCAGACCCCTCCATGATTTCCAAGTGGGAAAACTTGCAAAATAGCAGGGTGTTCAAATACTTATTTTCTGCACTGTATATGAATGGTTTTCCTTGGAAAACATGGAGTCCAAAGATGCATGACAAGTCGAACAAGTATGAATGAGGTGAAAGTACAGAAACCAAAAAGAAAAGAAAATAAGGCAGGGGTGTCAAACTCAATTTCACTGTAGGCCACATTGGCATTATGGTTTTCCTCAAAGGGCCGGCTGTTTTTGTAGTACTATATTATATATATATATATATATATATATATATATATATATATATATATATATATATATATATATATATATATATATATATATATATTTATATATTTATGCAGGGCTTTTCTTCCTCAGAGAAAAAGTGCAAGAACTTAACCATACCCCCCATCGAACAGTGGGTGTGGCCAAAATTGCAGTGGGAAGATCTTAAAGGGGCAATAAATACCAGGAGAGCGTTATGTGCAGAGTGCAGGGGTGAGTTACGTACAGAGCTCAGGGGTGCGCTACGTACAGAGTGCAGAGCCCAGGGGTGCTCTACGTACAGAGTGCAGAGCCCAGGGGTGCGCTACGTACTGAGTGCAGAGCCCAGGGGTGCGCTACGTACTGAGTGCAGAGCCCAGGGGTGCGCTACGTACTGAGTGCAGAGCCCAGGGGTGCGCTACGTACTGAGTGCAGAGCCCAGGGGTGCGCTACGTACTGAGTGCAGAGCCCAGGGGTGCGCTACGTACTGAGTGCAGAGCCCAGGGGTGCGCTACGTACTGAGTGCAGAGCCCAGGGGTGCGCTACGTACTGAGTGCAGAGCCCAGGGGTGCGCTACGTACTGAGTGCAGAGCCCAGAGGTGCGCTACGTACTGAGTGCAGAGCCCAGGGGTGCGCTACGTACTGAGTGCAGAGCCCAGGGGTGCGCTACGTACTGAGTGCAGAGCCCAGGGGTGCGCTACGTACTGAGTGCAGAGCCCAGGGGTGCGCTACGTACTGAGTGCAGAGCCCAGGGGTGCGCTACGTACTGAGTGCAGAGCCCAAGGGTGCGCTACGTACTGAGTGCAGAGCCCAGGGGTGCGCTACGTACTGAGTGCAGAGCTCAGGGGTGCGCTACGTACTGAGTGCAGAGCTCAGGGGTGCGCTACGTACTGAGTGCAGAGCTCAGGGGTGCGCTACGTACTGAGTGCAGAGCTCAGGGGTGCGCTACGTACAGCGTGCAGAGCTCAGGGGTGCGCTACGTACAGAGTGCAGAGCTCAGGGGTGCGCTACGTACAGAGTGCAGAGCTCAGGGGTGCGCTACGTACAGAGTGCAGAGCTCAGGGGTGCGCTACGTACAGAGTGCAGAGCTCAGGGGTGCGCTACGTACAGAGTGCAGAGCTCAGGGGTGCGCTACGTACTGAGTGCAGAGCTCAGGGGTGCGCTACGTACTGAGTGCAGAGTTCACTCACATGCGCGAGGCCTGCTCCTCTCTCCTACTGACCCGGTGGCCGGGGAAGGGAGGAGAGAGGAGGTATCCTGCCCCCTGAAAAGGTGCCAATTGTGGCTCCGGAGGGGGGAGGGGGGGAGTCCAATGAGCAGAAGTTTCACTTTTGGGTGGAACTCCGCTTTAAAATCATTTTTTTTTTTAATTTAAATCGATTTTTATCAAATGTATTTTAATAAAATGCTTTTGGAGTAAGAATCAATGTAAAGATAGTTTTCTATTTAGGATACATTAATAATTTAGTTTATTCAGCATGAAATGGAGCTTAGTTATGTAGCATGAGGCTGTTTATTCTGCAATATTAACATGCACTGCGTTGATACATTCACACAATTTCACAGTAACCATGAGATAAAACAAAAGTTCAGGAATATTCCTTTATCCCGTTGTTTTTCAGATCAATGTACACTACAATCTGTATAACTGAATTGGTTTGGATATCGCTGTTTTAACCACTTAAGACCCGGACCTTTAGGCAGCTAAAGGACACGGACAGTTTTTGTGATTAGGCACTGCGTCGCTTTAACTGACAACTGCGACGTGGCTCCCAAACAAAATTGGCATCCTTTTTTCCCCACAAATAGAGCTTTATTTTGGTGGTATTTTTTTTTTTGCGCTATAAACAAAAATAGAGCGACAATTTTGAAAAAAAATGCAATTTTTTTACTTTTTGCTATAGCAAATATCCCCCAAAAATATATAAAAAAAAATTTAGGCCGATACGTATTCTTCTACCTATTTTTGGTAAAAAAAATAAAAAAATGGCAATAAGCGTTTATCTGTTGGTTTGCGCAAAATTTATAGAGTTTACAAAATAAGGGATAGTTTTATTGCATCTTTATCATTTTATTTTTTTTACTACTAATGGCGGGAACACACAATCAATGCGGGCGCCACAGTGAAGAACGGGAAAGCTGTGTTTTCACACAGCTCTCCCCGTTCTTCAGCTCCGGGGACCGATCGCGGGACTCGAGTGGTGATCGAGTCCGTGAGTCCCACGGTCCTGGTCACGGAGCTTCGGACCGGGTCGCGTGCACGCGCCCGCGGCGTGCACGCGTGACCCCGCGGCTGGGCTTAAAGGGCCACGTACAGGTACGTGGATGTGCCCAGCCATGCCATTATGCAGACTTATATCGGTGTGAAGGGGTCCTTAAGTGGTTAATAACCTGACAGCTTATTATTCTGAATAGGAAACCTTCATTTAGTTTGCAAATATTAAAGAGTCTAACTACCAGCAAGAATAAGCCCTTAACATTAAAAGAGCACCTGTCATTTCAGATCCATCATGTCAGCGCCTGTAAGGCCCCTTTCACACTGAGGTGTTTTTTTGGGATAAAAATAGTGCCTGTAAAACACCTCCCCTCCAGTCCCAGTGTGAAAGCCCGAGTGCTTCCACACTGGGGTGCTGTGCTGGCAGTCCTGCATACAGCATCTTTGGTGCAGTGAAGAAGTCGTGTATACAACCACTCCTCCACCGGTCCTGCCCATTGAAATGAATGGGCACCGCTGCCAAAGCACCTGCAAAGCGCTTTGGCAGTGGCGCTACATGGGCGCAATTAACCCTTTATTCGGCTGCTAGCAGAGGTTAAAAGCATCCGCTAGCGGCCGATTAGCACCGCTAAAATGACAGTAAAGTGCTGCTTAAACTAGCAGCGTTTTACCGTCAACACCCACCTGCCCCAGTGTGAAAGCAGCCTTAGTGGGCATCCACTCACCTGCTGCTGCCACCTCCCTCACTTCGTTGGGTCACTGCCACATCACCAATTGTCCCATTAAAGTAAATGGGACTGTCGGTGAGTCAACAGCGGCACCATTGGCATTTTTATAGCGATCAATGCTATAAAAATGCATTGTATTACTATAAAAATGGCATTGGCAGTGAAGGGGTTAACCCTAGGGGGCGGGGAAGGGGTTAAGTGTGTTCCTGGGTGTATTCTAACTGTATGGGGGGTGGACTCACTAGGGGAAATCACTGATCTTCTGGTCATACATTGTATGACCAGAAGATCAGCGTTTCCCCCGCTGACAGGACCGGGAGCTATGTGTTTACACACATAGCTCCCGGTCCCCGCTCTGTAACGAGCGATCGCGTGTGCCCCGCGGCGATCGTACCCACCAGGCACGCGCGCGGCGTGCACGCGCCCCCTTTAGAGCGGACGTATAGCTACGGGCTCTCACCCAGCAGTGCCAACTTCCCGCAGTAAAATTACGGCGGGCGGTCGGCATGTAGTTAAAACAAATCCAGGAAAGAGGTAGTAGCTGCTCCAGATGGGAACCCAAATGAAGATCCACCATGGCAGAAACTCGGGTGCAGGCAATGCACTTAGCAAGGCAGGAACAATAAATGTCTCTGGACAGCCGCACTCAAACAAACCTGTAGCCTTTATTAAAAAAAGAACAGCACTACAAGTCACAGCAAAAAATAAATAAAATAAAATCTGGTAGCTGACGCGTTTCGCACTGGAACTAGTGCTTAGTCAAATCCACCCTGGCAGAAAGTAAAACATATTGTTTTTTTTAGGGTTGTCCCGATACAGATACTAGTATTGGTATCGGGACCAATGCCGAGTAGTTGCGGGAGTACCCCTGATACCAAAATAGAATACTTCCCCCCCATATTGCAGCCATGTCCTGTCCCTCATACCTGTAGATATGATGCGGCCGCTGCCGCGTACCGCCGTTAATCCCCCTGCATTATAGCGTAGCGCACATTACAAGCTTTCGTGTTGAATACTTGTAATGCCCGCGCCGCCATGTATAGACACTCCCCTTCTCGGGATTGGACGGATCCGTTCAATCCCGAGCAAGGGGGAGTGTCTATGCAGGAATCCGCGTATAGACACTCCCCCTTGCTCGGGATTGGACGGATCCCTCCAATCCCGAGAAGGGGAGTGTCTATACATGGCGGCGCGGGCATTACAAGTATTCAGAACGAAAGCTTGTAATGCGCGCTACGCTATAATGCAGGGGGATTAACGGCGGTATGCGGCAGCGGCGACATTATATCTACAGGTATGAGGGACAGGACATGGCTGCAATGTGTGGGGGACAGGACATGGCTGCAATGTGTGGGGGACAGGACATGGCTGCAATGTGTGGGGGACAGGACATGGCTGCAATGTGTGGGGGACAGGACATGGCTGCAATGTGTGGGGGGGACATACATGGCTGCAATGTGTGGGGGGGACATACATGGCTGCAATGTGTGGGGGGGACATACATGGCTGCAATGTGTGGGGGGGGGGCATACATGGCTGCAATGTGTGGGGGGGGGACATACATGGCTGCAATATGTGGGGGGGGGACATACATGGCTGCAATATGTGGGGGGGGACATACATGGCTGCAATATGTGGGGGGGGGACATACATGGCTGCAATATGTGGGGGGGGGACATACATGGCTGCAATATGTGGGGGGGGGACATACATGGCTGCGATATGTGGGGGGGGGACATACATGGCTGCGATATGTGGGGGGGGGACATACATGGCTGCGATATGTGGGGGGGGGACATACATGGCTGCGATATGTGGGGGGGGGACATACATGGCTGCAATATGTGGGGGGGGACATACATGGCTGCAATATGTGGGGGACATGGCTGCATTTGGGGACACATTTAAAAAAAGTATCGGTATCGGTGACTACTTGAAAAAAAGTATCGGTACTTGTACTCGGTCCTAAAAAAAGTGGTATCGGGACAACCCTAATTTTTTTTCAAAATTGTTGGTCGCTCTTTGTTTCTAGCAGTAATAAAAACCGCACAGGTGATCAAATACCGCAAAAAAAAAAAGCTCTATTTGTGGGGGAAAAGGGACATCAACATGCATCCTAGTGAACATTGTAACGGAAGGGCCCGTGGGACCCAGAAGCTCCCCTATGCCTCTTATGTGTAGATCACCCTGTGTCTCTAATAGGGGCACAGGGTGAATGAGAACCCCACTATGGTCTGTGCTAATCAGATTTAATGCGGTATATATTGTGTGTTGGCTGTAGTGTACTATAAAGCTTGCTGTGATTGCATTCTATTGTGGGAATTAAAGGAACACTAAAAGGTTTGTTTTTTATTAGATCAATTGAGTGCTGTAAGCTTGAGCATTTAAATATCACTTACATCGTTTTTCCTTTTGACCTCCAAAATACAGTAATCCAGGTTTCAAAATGCCATTTCCTGTCTCTCCTCTTCTTGCTTTCCACCAGCACCTGAGCCGTTTTGCATGGTGGAAAGCAGAATGTGCTCACCCCCTCCCTATGACTACAGCCCTGCGTGAAGATGCTCTTTTATCCCTCACAGGCATGGAGGCTAAGCCTAATGGGAACTGTAGTTCCCATTAGCCCTTCATGTAGCAAGAATGAATCCGCATCGCAAACCAGGAAGTCAGTGAGAAGAACGATTCAGGAGTGACAAAGGTGAATGAAACAGCTCGATTTTAACAGGTATCAAACTAGTTATAATGCAAAACATTACTTTTTACTTTATCAGCTACTGTCAGACTTTGATTTAAGAGGAAAACATTTTTGTCTTTACAACCCCTTTAAGTCTGCTACTGTGATAAATGTGCATTGAATCCAGACTAACTTCTAAGGATCTTTCATTGTGGCCTATGCTAATTGACCCTTTATTGTGTGAAGGTCTATTGATGATAATGTGTATTGTGAGTTAACAGACAGCCTAAAGATCAGGTGTCTGAATCATCAGCTGTGGTTAATTAGCTCATGTAAATTAGGTCAGAGCCGGAGTCAAGATGTCTACTAAAAGATGTGTATTGGGGCTCATTAGGTAAGCATTGTATGATGTTGTGGGTGGAGTTGGGTCATTGATCATTTGGTTACTGCAGTATCCTAATTGTATATAAGAGCAGAATTTCTCAATAAAGGCTCTCTATCCCTGTTGAACTTCAAACAGAGCTGTGTGTCTTGTTATTGGGGTTGGTTTGCCTGACTGTGGAGTGTCGGTAGCTGCCTTGTGTTCGGGAATGCAATATCCTAAACGGCTTCAACCCCTGTCCCATTTGGGGTGCCTTTACAAACAATATACAGTACAGGCATATGGGAAGTGATTATCGACATTTTATTTTTTTCACAAATTTCTAATTTTAACAAATTGTGTCTCACACACAGTGTAGCCATACTTAAAAATGACACTCCAAAACACTGCTACTCATTCCGAGTATGGGGATGCCACATGTATGAGACTTTTTCACAGCCTAGACACACAGAGGGGCCCAAAATCCAAGGAGCACCTTCAGGCTTTCTAGCAGCATAAATGATGCATCTAATTTCCTGACTACCTATCATATCTTTGTAGGCCCTGGAGCAACACAAATACACACGAACAGCACTCACAAAATGACCCCATTTTGGAAAGTAAACACCCGGGGTAGTTTATAAAAGCCACGGTGAGTCCTTTGAAGACTTTATTCTTTTGCTACAAGTTTTTGGAAAATGTGGAATGAAAATTAAAATGTATTTACATTAATTTTACACAAACTTATCAATTTAATAAGATATCTTACACACTGCATGGGAATACTTAGAATTAAACCCCAAAACTCATTCTGCTACTCCTTCCGAGTACGGCCCTACCACATGTGTAAGACATGTTTAAACTGATTATGTACCGGACATTGGGGGTTATTTACTAAAGATAAATCCACTTTGCACTACAAGTGCAAACTATAAGTGCAAAGTGCAGTCGCTGTAAATCTGAGGGGTAGATCTGAAATGAGGGGAAGCTCTGCTGATTTTATTATCCAATCATGTGCAAGCTAAAATGCTGTTTTTTTTTTAATTCCTTGCATGCCCCCCTCGGATCTACATACACTGACCCCTCCCCTCCCCCCATGACAGGTGACCTCTTGACACTCCTGCAGCTTAGCCTTACATACGTAGTGTAGCCCATCTGATTCCAAACACTCCACAGCAGGCTGCATGCACCAGGGAGAGAGAGCCAGGATGGGAGAGCAGCTCCACGGCACACCTATTTACACAGAGCATGTGGGGATCTCCCAGTGCAGCTGCAGTGTCATTCCTGTACCCAGCGGCACCCATGATAGACGTCGCACATCCCGCGGTCTCATCATTGGACCAGTGGGATGTCCATCATAGGAGCCGGGTCCCAAAGGCGGGACTATTTGTACGTCACTCGGCCACGCTGCATACGCGGGAGGTCGTTCCCTGTTCCCCGTGAAAAACGGCTCTGGGCTAATATTATTAGGATTATCGAGACTCAGGGGTTTTCGGAGGCACACTCAGGGCTCCAGCCCCCCTCCCAACGCCACTGCATGTCCCCCTTGGATATACAGCGACTGCACTTCCAAGTGTGCTTGCCTTTAGTAAATAAACCCCATTGTAATCACAGAGGGCATTGCCCTCACCCTGCGGCGGGTGTGATCACAGGAGGCCATCACATGACGGCCTTCCAGAACTAGCCAGCTACACTGTAGCCGTCATTTTATGCATTAAAGGGGTTGTAAAGGTAAATGTTTTTTCACCTTAATGCATCCTATGCATTAAGGTGAAAAAACATCCGACTGTATCGCCCCCCCCCCCCCCCCCGAAACCCCCATTTTACTTACCTGACCCCTCAAAAGTCCCGCAAGCGTCCCCGTGAACCTCTTCGGTTCCCAGCATGGCCGTTGATTGGCTAGGCTAGACGGATTGATAGCAGCGCAGCCATCGGCTGGCGCTGCTGTCAATTACAGCGGATGACGCGGGACGCCGGGGCTGAGTGATACAGTCGGCGGCTATGCCCGCCGCTGTATCACGGCAGCACGCTCGCAAAAGCTTTCCACCATGGAAGCTTCCTTGCATGAAGGTGGAAAGCTCTTGCAAGGAGGAGCCGAGACAGCTGCCAAGGGACCTCAGAAGACCAGGTTCGGGGCCACTCTGTGCAAAACCAGCTGCACAGTGGAGGCGAGTATAACATGTTAGTTATTTAAAAAAAAAAAATGTTTGCCTTTAGTGTTTCTTAAGCCCTGGTTCACACTGATGCTACTTTGAAATCGTGATACTTTACTTGAAGTAGCGCGATTTCAAAGTAGCAAGGTCAGCGCGATTTCAGGTGCTACTTGTGTGGCTTCATACACAGATGTCTATAGAAATCGCACCTGAAATCGGCAAGAGTAGTGCAGGAACTACTTTTGCAAATCGGTGCGGCGCCGCAAAATCGGTGTCGCGCCGATTGGAACAGTGCCATTGCCGCCAATAGGCTGCGACTTGTCATGCGATTTGATCTCTCAAATTGCTCCAATGTGAACCTAGGCTTAAGGTGAAAAATCTTTTTTTAGTGCTGCAGCCCCGCTGTTTTATTTACCTGGACACTGTCATCCTCTGTCCGGGAACAAGCAAACCATCTGTAGAAGATATCTTGTGTCCTGGTTGGATAGATTGATAGCAGCACAGCCATTGGCTCCCGGTGCTTTCAATCAAATCCAATGACGTGGCGCTGAGTCCTGCATTCCATGTGAATAGACACATATTCGGGGCTCCGAAGCGCACCCGCACGGGTGTCCACCAAAGAGATTGCTTCTTCAACGTGGACACTCAATTCACGGAGGAGCCAGGAGCGCCACTGAGGGACCCCAGAAGAGGAGGAACAGGGGCCACTCTGTGCAAAACGAACTGCACAGTGGAGGTAAATAGAACGTTTGTCATTTTCTTTTTTCTTTTTTTAAACGAGGGTTTACAACACCTTTAAGAAACAAAATAATAAATGCACATTTTGTCGGTAGAGCTGGTTCTGATAGAAAGGTGTCAGAACACGCAGAGGATTGCAGTTTGTTGTGTATGGGGCTGTGTAGTCACAGACCGGTCAGGGTGTCCATGCTGACCCGTGTTCTCAGCCAAATGTGCCTGGGAGCGTCAGAACTGGACCACACAGCTATGGAAGAAGGTGGCCTGGTGAAATGGTGAATGGTACGGTTAGCGGGCGGCATGTGGTGAAGGAACACAACAACCAGGGGACACAGATAGCAAAAAAACTGACAGGGGTCACAACCCTCCTGTATTCTACCACACATGGAAAATAAAGGGCTTTTCCTTTCATTCTACTTTCAATAACACAGATATGAGACACAGCGCCCAGTGAGACGGGTCATAGAGATGTACGGGTCACAGAGGGTTACGGGTCATAGAGGAGTATGAGCCTGATAGACGGCCGCCGTATGGTACACAGACCATCAATACTGAGAGGAGTCCATAGACCGCCCGGTACACACAGCCCGCCGCCCGGTACGGCGCCCCGTATATCATATCCATCCCTCCTTCTCCTCCTCCATATATTCTACAATAGTCACCTCATACCTCACTCTCCGCCGTCCGCCGTCTATGTATAGCCGTTAGCTGTGCGTCTCTGTGGTAACAAGCGCCGCCCTCAACTTCCAGCTGATTCTCTGCCTAAAAGAGAGTCACAGTGCCCCCTAGCTATAGGAGGAGACCATACAGCCCTATATCCCTGTGGGTACAATTCTAAGAGATGATACTTGACTTCTCATCCATCCTCCGCATCTCTTTCTTTTCTACGTGACTTTTAACTACTTCAGCTCCGGAAGATTTACCCCCTTTCATGACCAGGCCATTTTTTTCTCCCACAAATAGAGCTTTCTTTTGGTGGTATTTGATCACCTCTGCAGTTTGTTTTTGTTGCACTATAAACGAAAAAAAAAAAAAAAAAAATCAACATCTTTTACTTTCTGCTATACAGCACATCCAAATAAAAAGTGTAAAAAAAAATCAAAGTTCTTCATGAATTTAGGCCAATACGTGTTCTGCTACATGTTTTTGGTAAAAAGAATTCCCATAAAGTGTATATTTATTGGCTTGAGCATATAGCGTCTACAAACTATGGTATAATTTTTATGGAATTTTTTATTTGTTTACTATTAAAGTGGTAGTATACTCTATACTACCACTTTCACTTACAGGTATGCCTATAATACGGCTTACCTGTAAGTATAAAGAATATCACCTAAACCTGTACGGTTTAGGAGATATTCCCCCCGAAATGCGCCGCTGATTGCAGCGGCGCATGCACAGCGGGGATCCTCAGCGAAAGGACTGGCAGCCGCCGGACCTTGCCGAATTGAAGTCTCCCGCGGGCATGCGCGGAAGTGACGACGAGGTGAAGAGCACTTACCTGGTCCACGCCGAGCGAGATGTCATCTTGCTCCGGCGTGTCTTTTGGGTATCGCCGCTCCAGCCCTGTGATTGGCTGGAGCGGCGATACCCAAAAGACAGGCCGGAGCAAGATGACATCTCGCTCGGCGTGGACCAGGTAAGTGCTCTTCACCTCGTTCTGAGGTAAGTATTTCATAATCAGCTAGTATGCGGTGCATACTAGCTGAATATGCCTTTTGCCTTTCAGGTGGAGAAAAAAAAATTTCAATCGCGGAAATACAACCGCTTTAATGCTGGCAATCAGCGACTTATAGGACAACTGCGGTATTTGGCGGACAGTCTGACACTAAGTGACACTTTATGGGAACCAGTGACACTAATACAGTGATCAGTGCTAAAATTATGCACTGTCACTGTACTAAGGACACTGGCTGGGAAAGGGTTAACATCAGGGGCAATCAAAGGGTTAAATGTGTGCCCAACCAGTGTTTATGTACTGTGGGGAATGTGCTTTTACTAGGGGAAGGCATGGATCCTTGTCCCTGCGTTGGAAGAAAAAAAGATCCATGCCTTTCCTACTGAAAGAACGGCAATCTGCCTTTTACATAGGCACACTGCCGTTCTGCCTGTGTACTGAATGATCGACGGGTGCCGGCGGACATCGAATCTGTGGTACCCTCTGGTCCGCTCCCACTGTGCATAATCACAGCAGAAGCAAGCTGCCGCCGACACACATTTGCGCCCGGTACCCAGAATTGTGGGGTCATGTATAAAGACGTGATCCGGGGCACAGCGCTGGCCCTGTAGCAGTAAAACGGCTATAGGGCAGTCGTGAAGTGGTTAAGTAGACTTTGAGTGACACGTGTGTAGGGATAAATAAACTTTTGCCTCAATGACACCGTCCGCTGCTCTACTGACACCGTCAGCATATATATTTATATACAGTGCCTTGCGAAAGTATTCGGCCCCCTTGAACTTTGTGACCTTTTGCCACATTTCAGGCTTCAAACATAAAGATATAAAAGTGTAATTTTTGTGAAGAATCAACAACAAGTGGGAAACAATCATGAAGTGGAACGAAATTTATTGGATATTTCAAACTTTTTTAATAAATAAAAAACTGAAAAATTGGGCGTGCAAAATTATTCAGCCCCCTTAAGTTAATAGCGCCACCTTTTGCTACGATTACAGCTGTAAGTCGCTTGGGGTATGTCTCTATCAGTTTTGCACATCGAGAGACTAAAAATGTTGCCCATTCCTCCTTGCAAAACAGCTCGAGCTCAGTGAGGTTGGATGGAGAGCGTTTGTGAACATCAGTTTTCAGTTCTTTCCACAGATTCTCGATTGGATTTAGGTCTGGAGTTTGACTTGGCCATTCTAACACCTGGATATGTTTATTTGTGAACCATTCCATTGTAGATTTTGCTTTATGTTTTGGATCATTGTCTTGTTGGAAGATAAATTTCTGTCCCAGTCTCAGGTCTTTTGCAGACTTCTTCCAGAATGGTCCTGTATTTGGCTCCATCCATATTCCCATCAATTTTAACCATCTTCCCTGTCCCTGCTGAAGAAAAGCAGGCCCAAACCATGATGCTGCCACCACCATGTATGACAGTGGGGATGGTGTGTTCAGGGTGATGAGCTGTGTTGCTTTTACGCCAAACATAACATTTTGCATTGTTGCCAAAAAGTTCGATTTTGGTTTCATCTGACCAGAGCACCTTCTTCCACATGTTTGGTGTGTCTCCCAGGTGGCTTGTGGAAAACTTTAAACGACACTTTTTATGGATATCTTTAAGAAATGGCTTTCTTCTTGCCACTCTTCCATAAAGGCGAGATTTGTGTAGTATACGACTGATTGTTGTCCTATGGACAGAGTCTCCCACCTCAGCTGTAGATCTCTGCAGTTCATCCAGAGTGATCATGGGCCTCTTGGCTGCATCTCTGATCAGTCTTCTCCTTGTATGAGCTGAAAGGGACAGCCAGATCTTCGTAGATTTGCAGTGGTCTGATACTCCTTCCATTTCAATATTACCGCTTTTTGTATCCAAATCCAGCTTTAAACTTCTCCACAACAGTATCTCAGACCTGCCTGTTTTTTTTCCTTGTTCTTCATGATGCTCTCTGCGCTTTAAACAGACCTCTGAGACTATCACAGTGCAGGTGCATTTATACGGAGACTTGATTACACACAGGTGGATTCTATTTATCATCATTAGTCATTTAGGTCAACATTGGATCATTCAGAGATCCTCACTGAACTTCTGGAGAGAGTTTGCTGCACTGAGAGTAAAGGGGCTGAATAATTTTGCACGCCCAATTTTTCCGTTTTTTATTTGTTAAAAAAGTTTGAAATATCAAATAAATTTCGTTCCACTTCATGAATGTGTCCCACTTGTTGTTGATTCTTCACAAAAAATTACAGTTTTATATCTTTATGTTTGAAGCCTGAAATGTGGCAAAAGGTCGCAAAGTTCAAGGGGGCCGAATACTTTCGCAAGGCACTGTAAATTGCTAAATACCTTTTCATATCAGCAGTTGTGACTTCTATCAGTGTGCAGCCGAGCACTGGTTAACCACTTAAGGACCCCCGCACGCACATATACGGCCACAGAATGGCACGTACAGGCACAAGGGCGTAAATTTACGTCCCCGCCTAAGTGCGGTTCGGGGGTCCCATCGGGACCCCCTCCGCGGCCTGCGGGGGTCCTCCTGGCTCCGGGAGCGATCCGGGATGAGCGGGCGGATGTCGGCGTTTACCCGCCCCCCCGCGATCGCTCCCAGCCAATGCGCGCGCTCCCAGCTCCTGTCACTTCCTCCTCCTGTGTTTACACAGGAAGGAGGAAATGATGTAATCTCTCATCGCAGCGGTGTTTCCCACCGCTGCTGATGAGAGAAGACATCACAAGTAAGTGTGCACCAACACAACACTGACACACACTCACATAGGCACATTAACCCCTTGTGATCGCCCCCCCACCCCCCCCTGTCACAGTGTCACTGAATGCAGTGATCTAATCACTGCATTTAGTGTCAGTGTGACAGGCAGTGTAAAAAACAGTTAGTGTTAGGTCCAGGGTAGCCCCCCCACCCCCCCTAATAAAGTTTTAACCCCCTGATCACCGCCCTAGTTAACCCTTTCACTCCCTATTGCCAGCATCACTAAGCGATCATTTTTCTGATCGCTGTATTAGTGTCGCTGTTCCCGCTAGGTAGCTATTTTTTTTTATTGCGATTTTTTTTTTTTTACTAAAGACATGTGGCTAAATAAACTTTGGCCTAAATGTTTGACTAAAATTTAGTTTATTTGATTTTTTTTTTAACAAAAAGTAAAAAATAGTGTTTTTTTTTTCAAAAATGTCGCTCTATTTTTGTATATAGCGCAAAAAATAAAAATTGCAGAGGTGATCAAATACCACCAAAAGAAAGCTCTATTTGTGGGAAGAAAAGGACGCAAATTTTGTTTGGGAGCCACGTCGCACGACCGCGCAATTGTCTGTTAAAGCGACGCAGTGCCGAATCGCAAAAACACCTTGGGACATTTACCAGCGTATTGGTCCGGGTCTTAAGTGGTTAAAGCTTGTAGGCGTTTTAATTCTCCTCTGATTGTCCTATGCGGCTGCAGGACCCCTGACCCTCTGTCTGGACAGTGCTGATTGGCCCCTTGCTGATTACATGCCCCCTCCCAAGAAAAAAAAACTCTCTAGCAATACACACCAAACTAAGCATGTGCAGAGTGACTCCACAGGCTCCACAGGAAATGGATTGGGGACAGTGAAAAAAGGGGAGCAGTGATTGGTCTTTATTATAGGAAGCTCCTGCACTGAGGAAAAATTGCACAGATCTGGAAGAAATACACGAAGCACACAAAATGAGAATACACACGTATTTAGACAATGTGTGCGTATCCTGGAGTTCAACTTTTCTGTTGATGTATCACATTACACCCATGTTTAGGGTGGAACATAAAACAGCCCCCAACCCTAAAGCATAGCCCCAACTGTCCCTGATTTGGAACAATGTCCCTCTGTCCCTCATTCCTCCTCATTTGTCCCTCATTTTAATCGGATCTTTATAGATGTATATAAAATGCACTTTTTATCTATCAAAAAGTGTTTTCCAGTGCTAAACCTTTCATCTGATTTCTAAATTGCTGCATTTGTAACTTCCAAAAGCCAATATAAAGAAATAGTAGCGGTAAAAAAAAAAAAGCACTTGTGAGTTTAACCAATCTTGTTTTTTTGTGCAATTCTCCTTTAAGGGGGCATGGCAAGGGGTGTGTCCTATGCCTGCATACTTTTGCTGATAGGTGTCCCTCATTCTCATCTCAAAAAGTTCAGAGGTATGCATGTGTACAATCTGTACAGACTTTGGGCTGGGGGTAACTAAGCAATGCAATATCCTGCACATTGTGCCCATGACACACTTATGGTGGTTGCAATGCCTTGCAGGTCTAAAAAAAAGAAAAAAAGAAGCCTATTTTTTATTTCTCATTGTTGGTGCATGGACAGGTATTACATTTTATTCAGAAGACAAAACATGCCTTAGTTTTGGAAGTGTTATATGATAATTTGCCACTAGGTGGCGCAAGTCCTACACCAGCTGCGGTCCTTCAGGTCTTGCCGAACAGTGGATTGTACTATTTTATAAAATAGGGGACATTTATCACAGCATTAATCATATTCCCTCAGCTTTCTATGTTGTTTTACATTTGACCAGAAGAGTGCATTGCATAGTGTAATTTTTGATATTGTCAAATTATTAGTAAGAGCATTGTATGTTCGGATTTTGGGTTACAAGGATCCCCCCTCCGCTGCAGTGAATGTGTGGAGCCCCGCTGGAAGGAATCGCCTCGGACGCATGCGCAGTACGAACTTTGGCTGTCAGTGTTGTGCGGCGACTCCGGCAAGATGGCGGCGGGGAGCAGTGTGGCCCAGAAGACCTGGGAGCTCTCTAATAACATGCAGGAGGTGCAGAGCATCGACGAGATCTACAAATATGACAAGAAACAGCAGCAGGAGATCCTGGCCGCCAAGCCTTGGACCAAGGAGTGAGTGGAGGCTTCCTGTACACAGGGGGAGGGGTGGCTGGGCAGACAGTACTAGCAGATCACTGCACTGGGTGACAACTAAAATCAGCTGACAGCAGAGAGGTGTCACATCTTCAGGTACCACTCCTGCCTGGCACTGATAGTGAGGGGTCACCCTACCCAGACATACACACACTCATCAGGACTGCTATGATGGGGGGCACTCATCTAATGGAGGGGGGACCCCCCCAAAATCCATATCTGTGGTGGCAGTTTAAATTGAACTTTATATATGAAAGAAAAATGTCACACAGGCTGGAGTTTAATGTAAAAGATCCATACTGGGGAAGGTTTGGGCCTTGTTCACACCATGGTGTAAAGATGTCAGGTTTTTCTGCATGTCTTCTGCAAGGGCGCAAAAAACAACACTGGTTCTCTATGTGCTTTGTTCACAACGCTGGTATCAATTGTGGATTTTCCCCTGCACAGGAATGGGTATGTGGTTTTCTGTACTGAGAAAAAACTGACATGACACCATTGGTGAGAACTGAGCACATAACTGAGAACTGATGTCTCTGCAAGTGAAATCTGCCTGGTGTTCCCATCCGTTTTCTTTTAGGCCACTTTCACATTAAGGCGATTTTGCGCTAAAAAATAGCTTCTGTAAACTGCTTCTTCTGCAGCTCCAGTGTGAACGCCTGCATGCTTTCACACTGGGGCGGTGCGCTTGCAGGACAGGAAAAAAAGGTCCCGCAAGCAGCATATTTGGGGTGGTGGCTTCAGAGGTCTGATAATACTCAGTAGGGAAGTTAGACTGGCCTGTAAGGTACCTGGATGATTCTGTTGTAACATAGCAGTGACACTTTCCAAACGTTACCTTTTACATCGGGTACATGTCGGCTCACATGAAGAAGCATCTATTTTTTTTTTTTTTTTTATCATTGGTACTTTTACTAGTAATTTTCACACATCATTACCATGTTATCATGTCATGAACAATATTTAATCATCTCTTTTTATTTGTCTTGTAGTCATCATTACTTTAAGTACTGCAAGGTGTCTGCTTTAGCGCTTCTGAAGATGGTCATGCACGCCCGTTCAGGAGGAAACCTGGAAGTGATGGGTCTGATGCTTGGAAAGGTGGATGGAGAAACTATGATTATTATGGACAGTTTTGCGCTACCTGTTGAAGGGACTGAAACCAGAGTGAATGCTCAAGCTGCTGCATATGAATACATGGCTGCATATATAGAAAATGCAAAACAGGTATAGTTTTATTTCAGTCATGATTTATATTGCATTATTGCTGCCCATCTTGCTCCCATTTTATAAGCAGGAGTTGTGTCCAGCTATACAGACTGGCTGGTTGTACACAATTCTAGATTTACTAACAAGGTGGCAAGTATGAGCATTTCTTGCATTCTATGATCTCTGTAGCTTTGTGTGCAGTGATGATAGAGCCAAGGAGTTTTTTATATTTTTTGGTTTACTTTAACTTGTTGACTCTTCATGCATTTATCCATTTCTACCTCCCTCTCGATCTGACATTAGTACAGCAATCTCCCTTGCTGAGCTGTTGTGTTCTGATGGGAGACTGCCAGAACACTCTGGTCAGTGCTCTCTCAGCCATTGGCTAATGCCGCGTACACACGGACGTTTTTTGTCTTGTAAAGAAACGTTGTTTTTTCTCATGAAGAAAACAAAGTTTTTCAAACTTCATTTTAAAAAACGACGTTGCCTACACGCCATCGTTTTCTGAAAATGCTCTTGCAAAGCGCGGTTACGTACAACACGTACAACGGCACTCTGTTCCATTCAAGCTCGCGTCATAACTTGCTTCTGAGCATGCGCGCGTTTAAAAACGTTGTTTTAGCGTACGCACGATAATTTTTTATGACACAAAAAACGACATTCTGAAAAACAACATAAAAAATTGAAGCATGTTCAATTTTTTATTTATTTTTTTGTCGTTTTTCAGAAGACATAAAACAAAGTTTTTTGCCCACACACGATCATTTTAAATGACGTTTTTTAAAACGTTGTTTTATTTTATCACAAAAACTACGGTGTGTACGCGGCATAAGAGTGCTGATTCAGAGCCAGTCGGCTGCTGGTTATCCAGCATGCTAGTCAATGGCTGGCTTCTGTCAGACCACTTACTGTACATGCTGCCCAATGTTGGCTGCTTGCTTTTTTTTTTTCCTGAACTGACTGATGCCACACAGTCCTGAGCTCAACCTGATATCCCAGTCAAGTTCCTCCTCCCCAAAATCGCTCATCCTTATCTTTATGGACCTTGCTGTACTGGTGTGCAGTCATGTTGGAACAGGAAGTGACCTTCCCCAAACTGTTCCCACAAAGTTGGGAGCATGAAATTGTCCCAAATATCAAGCATGCCCTCCACTGGAACTAAGGGGCCAAGCCCAACCCCTGAAAAAACAACCCCACACCTAGAGCTAGGCAATTTTGGCTCCCAAAAAAATCTGCGATTTAAAAAAAAAATTGATTCACGATTTGAATCCTTATTTTTATATTTTTTTTCTGATGGACCGCGGCTTCAGCCTAGTCTGCCGTGATCCTGGGAAAGGGCTGTGGACTTGGCCAAAACCGCGGCCTTGCCTAAAACATCCTGTCCGCAGCTCGACGCGAGCTGCGGGCAGGATTTTTTAGGTGAGACCGTGGCTTCAACCTAGTCTGTGGAGCGCCAGTCCTATGGGGGAAAAAAAAAACGCTTTCATCAAAACCTGAATCGATATTTTGCACTCGATTCAAATCGATTTGATTTTTTTTTTCCCTCCCTAGCCACACCGTAATTCCCTCTCCACCACCAAATGATTTGGACCAGTGCAGTCTCCTGACCTCAACCTGATAGAAAACATTTGGGATGAATTAGAGCGGAGACTGCGAGCCAGGCCTTCTCATCCACATCGGTACCTGACCTCACAAATGCACTTCCGTAAGAATGGTCGAACATTCCCATAGACACACTCCTAAACCTTGTGGACAGCCTTCCCAGAAGAGTTGAAGCTGTTATAGTTGCAAAGGGTGGGCCAACATAATATTGAACCCTACGGACTAAGACTAGGATGTCATTAAAGTTCATGTACAAGCAGGTGTCCCAATACTTATGACAATATAATGTATACTTGCCTGCAAGGCTGTCCATAGATCTTAACTATGTGGCTTGCCCAATGTCGCAACTTCAGGCTGTTATCTTGAGAAATCCTCTATGCTGTCTTGTGTCTTTGTATTCGACTTTTTTCATCGCATTTTTCTTTAACGCAAAAGCGCTTTAAAAACATCTACTCTAGGCATCTCTTCACACTGGTCCATTGCACCTCCCTATAAAAATGCATTGAAAATCATGTAAAAACGCACCCCTGTTGTGTTTTTGGGTCATGTGACCTATGAAAATCATGGCAAAATTGCACATTTTTTTTTTGCTGGCCAGTATAGGCCCTTTTTTTTTTTTTTTCTGCAAAATGCTGATAATTTCCGGCGGTCGATATATCAGTTCATCTCTAAAAAGCACACTTGGCCTTTATTAAAAGGGTTCAAGTTGGTGCCAGATGTGTACAGGGTGGCATAGTTTCACTGATTACTTTTAAAATAGTGTGTCCTTTTGATTATGCAGTGTGATTGGGCTGTTCCTAAATTTTGTGAGCTATTGTATTAATTATATGCTGTTATTATAATTGTCTACAAACATTTTTGCTACATTCACAGTTAATACATTTTCTTTCAAAATGGATTGCAAACTATAAATTAGAATTTCTGTTTTTGGCCCCTTCTTACAGGGCAGACTCTGCCAGGAACCCGCTTGCTCAGCAGGGAATCTGTCCGCTGATCCTTGCTGAGCAGGCGGCTGGCTGGTCCACTGCACTTATGCAGAGCAGACGCAGACACAGCCCCTCTCCTCTGTGGGCAGTCAGATGTAAACGGACCACTTATCAGTTTTACACCCAACTGCCATTTTATCTGCTGTCTGTACACATGCTGCTCCATAGATGAGGATCTGATCAAGTCCGCTTGAAAAACTGCCAGTTTTGCTCATGTGAAAGGGGCATTAGAGGAAAAAAACGTGATATCCGTTTTCAATTAATAGTTCAGATTTTAGTTTTATGTTGCAAGGTGTTTTGTTTGTTTTTTTTTCCACTTGAGTACTATTTCATAGCTCATCAATTATTTAAGTGTGCCAGTAGAGGGCGTTGGACTCCTTTTTTAACTATGCTTCCCTTTTTTTTCTTTCTTTTTCCCTTCAGGTTGGCCGCCTTGAGAATGCAATCGGCTGGTACCACAGTCATCCAGGCTATGGCTGTTGGTTGTCTGGAATTGATGTCAGTACACAGATGCTTAATCAGCAATTTCAGGAACCGTTTGTTGCTGTCGTGGTGGGTATTATGATCCATTTGCAACAAAACAAATTTTATATATATACACACACTACAGACCAAGAGTTTTTTTATTTATTTTTTAATGACTATGAAAATTGTAGAGTCACACTGGAGGCATCAAAACTATGAATTAACACATGTGGAATTATATACATAACAGAAAAAGTGTGAAACAACTGAAAATATGTCATATTCTAGGTTCTTCAAAGTAGCCACCTTTTGCAGCAGACACATCTCTAGAACAACTGTTAATAGAAGACTGTGTGAATCGGGCCTTCATGGTAGAATATCTGCTAGGAAACCACTGCTAAAGAAAGGCAACAAGCAGAAGAGACTTGTTTGGGCTAAAGAACACAAGGAATGGACATTAGACCAGTGGAAATCTGTGCTTTGGTCTGATGAGTCCAAACTTGAGATCTTTGGTTCCAACCACTGTGTCTTTGTGCGACGCAGAAAAGGTGAACGGATGGACTCTACATGCCTGGTTCCCACTGTGAAGCATGGAGGAGGAGGTGTGATGGTGTGGGGGAGCTTTGCTGGTGACACTGTTGGGGATTTATTCAAAATTGAAGGCATACTAAACCAGCATGGCTACCACAGCATCTTGCAGCGGCATGCTATTCCATCCGGTTTGCGTTTAGTTGGACCATCATTTATTTTTCAACAGGACAATGACCCCAAACACACCTTCAGGCTGTGTAAGGGCTACTTGACCAAGAAGGAGAGTGATGGGGTGCTGCGCCAGATGACCTGGCCTCCACAGTCACAGGACCTGAACCCAATCGAGATGGTTTGGGGTGAGCTGGACCGCAGAGTGAAGGCAAAAGGGCCAACAAGTGCTAAGCATCTCTGGGAACTCCTTCAAGACTGTTGGAAGACCATTTCAGGTGACTACCTCTTGAAGCTCATCAAGAGAATACCAAGAGTGTGCAAAGCAGTAATCAAAGCAAAGGGTGGCTACTTTGAAGAACCTAGAATATGACATATTTTCAGTTGTTTCACAATTTTTTGTTATGTATATAATTCCACATGTGTTAATTCATAGTTTTGATGCCTTCAGTGTGAATCTACAATTTTCATAGTCATAAAAATAAAGAAAACTCATTGAATGAGAAGGTGTGTCCAAACTTTTGGTCTGTACTGTATATATTATAAGCTATATTAAAACAAACATTTTATATATTGCAGATTACCAATCAGTAAATGTCATGGTGGCATTATTTTATTTTTTATTCCTCTGGACAGCAGCATTGTCATTCTGAGGGGAGTGTCAAGCCCCATACACACTATCAGTTTTCCTGACGGTTTTCTCTTCAGGTTTACCAAAACCATCTAATATGAGGTCAAACCACCTCAAGAGTTTCAATTTGTATGCAATCAGGCTGACCCTTGTACAACATGGTTTTGGTAAACCTGATGAGAAAACCGTCAGGAAAACTGAGTGTGTATGGGGCTTTAGATACACTACCAGATTTTAATACACTGACAAATTGAAGCCAAGCTCCAGCTAACACTTTTTAAGCAGTTCTAGTAACGGATTTGTTGCTTTTTTGGGAAAAGGTTTTACATAAAAGCTTTTTGTTGTAGGCAGCCCTGCCAGTATTAAATGGTTTGTCTGACTCCTCTAACTGCTACATCTGCAGCATAGCTTGTTGAAACTTTGAACTTTTTGGCAGGGTCAACAGGTAAAAATGAGAGCCTAACAAAGAAAACAAAGACGGCAACCTAAGAATTGGTTAACTGCAATTTGATGTTTTTTGTTGAGTTAAATACCACTAAGTTCTGTTCATTTTCACTCTTGTATAATAATTTTTGAGTGGGTGCTAGTTTAAAATGGAGCATAAGTTCCCTTTTAAAGGATATGTAAAGGTTTGTTTTTGTTTTTTCTTAAAAAAAAAAAAAAAAAACTTGTCATACTTGCCTCCTCTGTGCAGTTGGTTTTGCACAGAGTGGCCCTGATTCTCCTCTTCCAGGGGCCCTCAGCGGCGCTCTTGGCTCCTTCTCGAAGGCTCTCCCTCAGGGTACTCGTGCGACTGCGCTCCCGTGTCCTGCTGCTGTGTCTATTGACATAGACAGCAGGACTCGGCCCCGCCTCTGCGTCATTGGATTTGATTGACCGCAGCGGCAGCCAATGGTTGCACTGCTGTCAATCTATCCAATCGGAACCGAAGACACCAGCTGGAGCTGGTGTGCTCGTCCCCATCACTGGAAAGACTGTGTTCAGGTAAGTAAAAGGGGGGGGGGCAGTCTGGGGGCCCTGCTTTTTTCATCTTAATACATTAAGGTAAAAAAACTTTTTTAAGGAAAGATTAAAGCTTACAATGTATGGCCTCATCCGGACAGCAGATTATTGTGCCTGTAAAAACGGGTGCTTACAGACAGCTGTTCACTGCTGTTGCTATGTATCCACACATCCAGCGGTTACCTGTGTCTAAAATGAGATGACTGTCTGCTTTATACAGGCTTCCCAGCCACAGCTGTCCGCAACCATCTGTGATTCTGCAGTACTTTATGTTGAGATATATATATATATCCCCAAGGAGCATTGTGCAAGCGATAATATTGAAATGGAAGGAGTATCAGACCACTGCAAATCTACGAAGACCTGGCCGTCCCTCTAAACTTTACAAGGAGAAGACTAATCAGAGATGCAGCCAAGAGGCCCATGATCACTCAGGATGAACTGCAGACATCTACAGCTGAGGTGGGAGACTCTGTCCATAGGACAACAATCAGTCGTATACTGCACAAATCTCGCCTTTATGGAAGAGTGGCAAGAAGAAAGCCATTTCTTAAAGATATCCATAAAAAGTGTCGTTTAAAGTTTGCCACAAGCCACCTGGGAGACACACCAAACATGTTAGAAGAAGGTGCTCTGGTCAGATGAAACCAAAATCAAACTTTTTGGCAACAATGCAAAACTTTATGTTTGGCGTAAAAGCAACATAGCTCATCACCCTGAACACACCATCCCCACTGTGAAACATGGTGGTGGCAGCATCATGGTTTGGGCCTGCTTTTCTTCAGCAGGGACAGGGAAGATGGTTAAAATTGATGGGAAGATGGATGGAGCCAAATACAGGACCATTCTGGAAGAAAACCTGATGGAGTCTGCAAAAGACCTGAGACTGGGATGGAGTTTCGTCTTCCAACAAGACAATGATCCAAAACATAAAGCAAAATCTAACACAAATAAACATATCCAGGTGTTAGAATGGCCAAGTCAAAGTCCAGACCGGAATCCAATCGAGAATCTGTGGAAAGAACTGAAAACTGCTGTTCACAAACGCTCTCCATCCAACCTCACTGAGCTCGAGCTATTTTGCAAAGAAGGAATGGGCAACATTTTCAGTCTCTCGATGTGCAAAACTGATAGAGACATACCCCAAGCGACTTACAGCTGTAATTGCAGCAAAAGGTGGCGCTACAAAGTATTAAATTTATTATTATTCATAATTTTTTTTTCTTAGTCTTGCCTGAGGGGAAGTAAACTAAGGCCACCTTTAGTGATATGACATAATGGTTTTATTTTTGCTGCCAACTAATCGGATGTACAAATGAGCTTTTCAGTTTACCAAGTCCTGCTGTTATTTGTTCTTTCAGATTGACCCGACCAGAACTATATCTGCAGGCAAAGTTAATCTCGGGGCTTTCAGAACTTACCCAAAGGTAATCTAAATCAACATGGCATTTTTTTTCTCCCCTTTGTCTTATTAAAGAGATGTAAAATACATCTATAATTAGGATGGTGCCATTAGTCATTATGTATAAATATATCCATTATGCTTTACTTTCTTTTTTTTTCCTTTTTCCCATCTACAGTTTGTATGTATGACTGCTTTTTTGTCTTCTCTTTTTTTTTATTTCATGCAGTTCTTAAGCCAGGTTTCTTGTGCTTTTAATATGTTTTTTTTTTTTTTTTTTTTTTAACGCAAATGTTGCATTATCTACAATTTATAGGGGTACAAGCCGCCTGATGAAGGTCCCTCAGAGTACCAGACTATTCCTTTAAACAAAATAGAAGACTTTGGTGTGCATTGTAAACAGTGAGTATGGCATTATTGTTTTTTAATATTTCCAAGGCCTTGTTCACATTTGACTAAACTTTTAAACGCTCCTATAGGTGGTTATTTAAAAACAAATCCACTTTACACTGCAAGTGGGGAAGATCTGAAATGAGGGGAACCTCTGCTGATTTTATCATCCAATCATGTACAAGCAAAAATGCTGTTTTATACTTTCCTTGCATGTCCCCCTCGGATCCACAGCGACTGCACTTTCACGTGCACTTGTAGTGCAAAGTGGATTTTCCTTTAGTAAATAGCCCCCATAGTGTTAGTATGGTTGTTAGACACGCTTTAATGAGCTTTAGTATGGGCGTTATTGACGAGTTAAAAATGCTCCCCAAATGCCCTATGGACAGTTTGGTTTTGAAGCGTTTGAGCATTAAGGCATGTTTAATTCCCCACAAATGCCTATTCCATTACAGTTAGTAAGCTAATCTTAACCACTTCAGCCTCGGAAGGATTTTCCCCCTTAATGACCAGGCCGTTTTTTTGCGATACGACCCTGCGTCGCTTTAACTGCCAATCGTGCGACGTTGTACCCAAACAACATTTTTATTTATTTTTTTCTCCCGACAAATAGAACTTTTTTTGGTGGTATTTGATCACTTCTGCGGTTTTATATTTTTTGTGTTATAAACAAAGAGCAACAATTTTGAAAAAATCTTTTTTACTTCTATAATGCATCTCCATTTTTTTTTTTTTTTTATAGAACGCATTCATTCATCAGTTTAGGCCAATATGTGTTCTGCTTAGTATTTTCAGTAAAAAATTGCTATAAGCGTATATTGATTGGTTTGCGCAAAAGTTATAGCATCTACATAATGGGGGGGGGGGGGGGGGAGATTTAGGTACGGTTCCCTGGGAGGTGTTTCTAACTGTGGGAACAGCTGATCTGTCTCTGTCTGTCCTGTTCGAACATGGATCTGTTTTTATTTGTATTGACATATCCCTATTCTGTCTCTTTCCCACAATCGCAGGTGGCTGGCGGACATTGAGTCCGCCGGGCACAGGCGCCTGCGGTACCACATGCACAGACCGTACGGGTATGTTGGTTTGCCGAGCCGCCTTGCCATAGGGGAGGCAAGTATAACATGTTGTGCATTTTTTTTTTCTTTTTTAAATAGCAAAGACTTTAACCACTTCAGACCTGTGCTATTGACAGAATACGTCAACAGCGCAGATCTGAGGCGCCAAGTGGACGTCTTTGGACGTGTTTCATCTGCATTACCCGCGCGCGCCACTGGGTGGCGCTCGGCGGGTAAACACTGTCCCGGCGCATCGCTGGGATGCCGATGCGTGTACCCGGCGGCCGCGATGTCCGTCGGGTGCACGCGATCGGCGGGAAAACGAACAGCTGACAGCAGGGACGTGGATCTCTGTGTGTAAACACAGAGCTCCACGTGCTGTCAGTGGAGAGGAGAGCGATCTGTGTCCCTTGTACATAGGGACACAGCATCGGTCACCTCCCCCAGTCACCCCCCTCCCCCCACACAGTCAGAACACACCCAGGATACACACTTAACCCCTTCCTCACCCCCTAGTGTTAACCCCTTCCCTGCCAGTCACATTTATACATTAATTAGTGCATTTTTATATCACTGATCGCTCTATAAATGTGAATGGCGCCAAATTTGTGTCAAAAGTGTCCGATATGTCCGCCGCAATATCGCAGTCGCAATAAAAATCACAGCTCGCCGCCATTACTAGTAAAAAAAATAATAATAAAAAAAATCATAATTCTGCTCCCCATTTTGTAGGCGCTATAACTTTTGCGCAAACCAGTCCCTTGTTGCGATTTTTTTTTTTTTTTTTTTTTTTTTACAAAAATACGTCAAAATGCGTATCGGCCTTAACTGTGAAAAAAAAATAGTTTTTTAAAAAAAAATGGGATATTTATTATAGCAACAAGTAAAAAAAAAAATATATTTTTTTTAAATTGTCGCTCTTTTTTTGTTTATAGCGCAAAAAATAAAAACCGCAGGGGTGATAAAATACCACCAAAATAAAGCTCTATTTGTGGGGAAAAAAGGACGCCGATTTTGTTTGGGAGCCACGTCGCACGACCGCGCAAATGTCAGTTAAAGCGACGCAGTGCCAGAAGCTGAAATTTCGCCTGGGAACAAAGGGGGTTTATGTGCCCAGTAAGCAAGTGGTTATAATCTCTTTAACCACTTGGTCTTGTGTGTTTGGTTGTTGGCTTTTTTTTTTTTTTTTTTTTTTTTATTGCAAACAAGCCAAAACCCAAACGCACAAGACCAAGTGGTTAAAGAGATTATAAAGTCTTGTGCATTTTTTTTTATTAAATGGAAAACATAAGACTTTATAACCTCTTTAACCACTTGGTCTTGTGTTGTTGGTTTTTTTTTTTTTTAAATAGAAAACATGTTATACTTACCTCCTCCGTGCAGTTTGCACAGAGCAGCCCTGCCAGATCCTCCTCTTCTCGGGTCCAACTTTGCTGCTCCTGGCCCCTCCCTTTTATCGAGTGTCCCCACAGTCGGCAGCCCTGACTCCCCTGATTGGCTCCTTCGGCTGTCAAAGTCAGTCAGCCAATCAGGAGGAGACTCCCAGACGGCTTAGACATTTGTAGACATTGCTGGAGAAAAATGGGGCTCAGGTAAGTAATTGGGTGGCTTCTACATACAAGGGTTTTTTTTTTTTTTTTAATCTTTATGCATTCAGATAAAAATAAAATAAAACACGCAACCGTACCAACTGCCTTCTAGAGCGTTTGTGAAGCGTTACCATAGCCTTAAATGAGAGGCGTTGAAAGGCTCCTGACTTCACGTTTTGATAGTGTGAAAAGCATTATGTGCTGTCCATTGTATAATTAACACCTGTCAAAACTCCTGCTGTGTGAACTTGGCCTAAGCCTACTGAAGAAAATGTTTTTAATACTTCCTAAAGTGTGTGTGTATTGTGACATGTCAAGGTATCTACGCTCGGGTGGTAGTGCTAAAGCAGTGAGTTTACTCCATGCCAGCTATAGTTTTCAGGGCTTTCCTGCCCACTTTTATTCAAAAGAAAGTAAAAAATTCACACAGATATGTTATCCCACGCAGGGGGTTCTCACCATCGCTGCAAAAACATAACATCCAGCTTCCTGCCCTCTTGTGGCAGCTTTACTGCTCTAAGTGTCTTTTCAGGGTCCCTCCTGAACGTTGGTGTCTTTTGTGGTTCTTCTGACCGTGAAACACATCCCAGTGTTTATGCACAGACACGGCGCCTCAGTTCTGCAACTTCCTTATAGCTTCCTTGCTGTTCTTGTCCCTCATGGACTTTCTGAGGCTTGGGCCTTCCTCTGTCCCGACCTGGACACCATGGTGCATAACGGCACCTCTCACAGCTTCTTTCACACACTGACCACCTCGGCTCTGTCTCTGGCTCTCATATGAATGCAGTACACACCTGTATCAATGTGCTTGCTTCTTACAAAATCTGGCGTAAATTCCCGTTTTTCCCACATGGCTTTGGGTCACCCTGCCATAATATATAATGTTGTTTCCCAATGCAGACCTGTGATCATAAACAAAATACTGTTACTTTTGTTTGTATAAATTGTCTTCGCAATATTTATTTTGCTAGATAGGTGATCAACATTTTAATTTGTTTTCATTAAGGTATTATGCACTGGAAGTCGCATATTTCAAGTCTTCTCTTGATCGAAAATTGCTGGAGCTTTTGTGGAATAAGTACTGGGTGAATACACTGAGCTCCTCCAGTCTCCTAACTGTAAGTATCCATCGTGGTATATTCATTGTGAGTCATTAACCACTTCCATACCAGGCACTTACGCACCTTTCCACCCAAGCCAATTTTCAGCGCTGACGCACTTTGAATGACAATTGCGCGGTCATGCTACACTGTACCCAAACAAAATTGGCGTCCTTTTTTCCCCACAAATAGAGCTTTCTTTTGGTGGTATTTGATCACCTCTGCTGTTTTTATTTTTTGCGCAACAACTAATAAAAGACTGAAAATTTAGAAAAAAAAAATACATTTTTTTTTTTCTGTTAACTTTTTTGTAAATAAGTATGTTTTCTCTTTCAATTACAGGCACTTATATGGCGGCACTGATGAGGTGGCACTGATGGGCCCTCATGGGCGCCACTGATGGGCCCTCATGGGCGCCACTGATGGGCCCTCATGGGCGCCACTGATGGGCCCTCATGGGCGCCACTGATGGGCCCTCATGGGCGCCACTGATGGGCCCTCATGGGCGCCACTGATGGGCCCTCATGGGCGCCACTGATGGGCCCTCATGGGCGCCACTGATGGGCGGGCACTGGGCACTGATGTACTTTGAGGGGTGGCACTGATGTACTTTGAGGGGTGGCACTGATGTATATGTTGCCAGTCGGTGCCCATGGGCACTGACTGGCATCTTTTCTTTTTTTTATCCTGTGTTTTTATTTTTTTGCCCTGCCAGTGTGGGCATCCCTGGTGGTATAGTGTGGGCATACAAGGGGGGGCTGCGCTGATAAACAATCAGCCTGAACCCCCCTGTTAAAAGAGCCGCCGATCGGCTCTCCTGTACTCGCGTCTGTCAGACGTGAGTGAGGAAGAGCCGTCGGCGGCTCTTCCTGTTTACATCGTGATCAGCCGTGATTGGACACGGCTGATCACGTGGTAGCGAGCCTCCGCCGGAGACTCGTTACCGAGATCGGTGATGCAGGGTGTCAGACTGACACTCCGTATCAGTGATCGCCGCGCTGCGCGCCCCCACGGGCGCGCGCGGCATGAAATCGTGCTGGACGTTTGAGAACGTCTAGTCACGATTTTTATAACCACTTCCCGGCCGTAAATCTGCTATTGGCCGGGCGGGAAGTGGTTAAAGAAGTAGTAAACATTTCTTATATTGCAGCTTACCAATTCTTAGATGTGATGGCTGCATTAGTTTCCCTTTTTAGGGTTTCTTGCCTCTATTTTCATCTGGTGGTCCATCCAGTAAGTCTGTTGTTTTTCTCAAAAGAGCAAGCTCTTTTCTTGATGCATCACTTTACAGGACTGAGACAATTTACCACTGACTGGGGGTGCGTACAACGATCAGCTTTTATTTATGGAAAACTTTTATCCCAAAAGGAATAAATATTGCTGTAAGTGATTATAAAGTGTGAGCTGAAGTTTGGCTTTAATTTGCTAGTGCATTTAAGTCTGCTAGCTGATCTAATGCTCCCCTCAGATTAGCAATGCCCCTGTGCTCCTTCATCCAGAGTGAGGGCGCTCTAATACAGGAGTGTGTTACTGACCAGCTCACCAGGTTAAACCGGGGGGCAAAAAAAACTGTTGCAGCCACCACATCTAATGAGCTGCAATATATTTCTTGCAAAAAATGTCGTTCTCCTTTCCTGCATCAGAGTAGGTTGAGAGAAGATGACTTCTTCCACACACAGAGGATGGGGGGCCACCACATTTATACAGAAGTTTAACTGCTTCCTGATAAGTGTACATGCATACCTGGCCTCAATTTTTCAATTGGGTCACATATATCACTGACTGCTCCGGGTTTCTTACTAACAATCGTGAGTTGGGAGGAACGGCTCATGATTACGATTGGCTATCGCAGTGATCAGTAACTGTACAACCTGTCCCTGTACTTTGTCCTCTTGGATGGAGAAGGGGCATTTTATAAGGCTGGGGCAAAGAATTTGGATCAGATGTGTATGGCAACCTATCGGCTTCGGTCTTGGGTTTTAAAACCTAACTGAACAAGCAGAAGTTTTAGTAAATATTAGGGCTGTGCAAAATAACTATTTGATCGATTAATCTTTAATATCTTTGATCGATTAAAATTCTTTTGATTGGTACACGCCTCTCTGCCGGCTTCTGGGCCTTCAGGTAGTTCTGTTGGAGATCCGGTAACGTCACGGACTTGCTGTGTCCATCTGAAGGGCTCCTTTGCTGTGCCTTCATATCTGCATGCCGGAGGGACCTTACTATCTGCCACACACAAGGGCTGTTACACTTCCCTTTATCACTTCCCTCTATCAACCTGGGAATCTACAGCCATCCACTGGGAGTTGTGATAGTTCCCTTCATGGGACATCTAAATGCCGACAGACTGATGTTAACCTCTCCTCATCTGGATTCAGCAGTGGTATCGTACACATTTTTATACCAATATCATACTTGGCTACATATTTTTATGACTGCTTTTGGTACCGTTTTTGGTATTACTCGCACCATTTTTACAGTTTATGTAGCTACATCGATTTTATCTCCAGTGCATAATTTATTTTGTTACCTACTTGAAGGCTATAAAAGTTTTAATGCTATTCCCAGCGAGCGCTGCCTTTGTGTGTTTTTTGTATCCTGCTATCCATTTTTCCAGTTGTTGGTAGCTGCACTGGGAATCGGCCTGCAAGGAGATCAGCTAAAAGTAGTTGGATCTGTATGTGCGTTATAATCAAAATTAGTCAATTAATCGATAAAAAAAAACGATTAATCGAACACAAATTTTGATCAGTAACAGCCCTAGTAAATATGCATCTAGCAGATTATGAAAGGCTTGCCTGAAAACAAAGCCCTCCAGCGGTGCGCTGTTACCACTGAAAGGGCTGCCATCTTTATCCAGTCTTCCTTCAAGGTTTGCGGGCTACAGCAGTTTGACTGGACGAGCCACAAGCATGTCGCTCCCACGCCACGACTCGCTATGGACTACACACCGTCCATAGAGAGCGTAGTGCGCATGCGCTGGTAATATTACTGGTGCTGCTAAAGTAAATATCCCCTAAATGGTGCATTTTTGGTAGATATTTACTGTACCTACAGGTAAGCCTTATAGGTGGTTATTCACTGTTCCAATATAGCTGTTTGTATGCAAATCCTGCTATAATATAATCCAAATAGTTTTACCTTGTCTGAGTTTTTCTGTAGAAGGCGTTTACACTGAGATGCTATCATTGTTTTAGCCAAAGAGTGGCGGGAGGAAGTACGTCTCCCCAGACACACACATGTATGTTCTCATAGTAGAGGTTTTCACTGCATTTCCTTTTGCACAGGCAGGTCATCTGCTCACTGTTGCAGCTAACTATTATTGACCTTGGTTGTAACTTGAACCAATGATTGTTGTTACCGTAATTTAGTCCTGTTGCAACATTTAGTACATCTGCGAAAAGACGAATAGCGCAAATGTGGTTCTTTCTATATTCGTTGTTGGGAAGGGTAGTAGAGGATGGTGCCATCATTTCATTAGCTGGGAAACCTTACTAGATGCTCGATACTGAACATTTTCTTGCTCTTCCCCTTTGGTTTAAAAAAAAAAGTTTATTTTTTACACAAGACCCTTTTATGTGTACAAAATAGTCTGCCAGATCATCTTACCATAATATATTTTTATCTTGTCACTTCTAGAAACTGATACAAATTATTCCATCTGGGTCAGTGCAGATACTGTTTTTGTGAATAAGGCTGTCATTCTTGCGGCATTATTTCTCTGAGGTCGGTGTGTAGTCCCAGCATGCCGTGAAAAAGTATTCATACCACTTTAAGTTTTCCATATTTTGTCATGTTGCAACCAAAAACATGTATTTTTAATGGGATTTTATGTGATGGACCAACACACTGTGGCACATAATTGTGAATCGCAAAGAAAATGATGAATGGTTTTACATGTCACATATTTATTTGTATAAAAAAAAAAGTGTGATTTGCATTCAGCCCCCCGAGTCAGTGCTTTTGTAGAACCACCTTTTTGTTGCAATTACAGCTGCAGGTCTTTTTGGGGATTTCTCTACCAGCTTTGCACATCTAGAGAGTGACATTTTATACCATTCTTCTTTGCAAATAGCTCAAGCTCAGTCAGATTGGATGGAGAGCGTCTGTGAACAGCAATTTTCAAGTCTTGCCACAGATTCTCAATTGGATTTTGTTTTTGACTTTGAACTAGGCTTGTCCCGATACTAGTATCGGTATCGATACCGAGTATTTGTGCGAGTACTTGTACTCGCACAAATGCTCACGATGCCTGATCCGATACCCAGAAGTCAGCGAATGGAGAAGGGGCAAAGCCAATGGGGTAGCGTGGATGGTGCCGGGTGCATAAATTTAAGGGGACGCCAGGCAGTGTGTCACTGCTGGATCCGTCCCCCTAATGTTCCTGTGAATGGTCATGTACGGTGGCGGGGCTGGCCAATCCGTGATCATGGCAGGCAAGGCTAGCCTATCCACGATCACGGCGGGGCTGGTCCCGCCGCCTTCTGGACCGATGTGCTGTCTTCCCATCCTCCAGGCTCCCCCTCTGTTGTGGACAGAGCAGTGGTTAGTAGTGCCCCCCATCCGTCGGTGTCCATTATTAAAATTGTCACATGACATTAAAGTATCGGTATTCGGTATCGGCGACTACTTGGGGGGGGGGGGTATCGGTACTTGTACTCGGTCTTAAAAGTGGTATTGGGACAACCCTACTTTGAACCCCTGCCCCAGTCTTGCGTCTTTTGCAGACTTAAAACTTTTCTTCCAACATTGCCCTGTATTTGGCTCCATCCATCTTCCTATCAACTCTAACCAGCTTCCCTGTCCTTGCTGAGGAAAAGCATCCCCACAACATGATGCTGCCACCACCATGTTTTACGGTGGGGATGATCCAGGGTGATGTGCAGTGTTGGTTTTTTGCCACAAAGTAAAATTTTGGTCTCATCTGATCAGAGCACCTTCTTCCACGTTTTGCTGTGTCCCCCACATGGCGGCTTCTTGCAAACTGCAAACAGGAATTCTTATGGTTTTCTTCTTGCCACTCTTCCATAAAGGCTAGATTTGTGGAGTGCACAACTATGTTGTCCTGTGGACAGATTCTCCCACCTGAGCTGTGGATTTCTGCAGCTCCTCCAGAGTTACCATGGGCCTCTTGGCTGCTTCTCTGATTAATGCTATTCTTGCCCAGCCTGTCAGTTTAGGTGGACGGCCATGTCTTGGTAGGTTTGCAGTTGTGTCATACTCTTCCATTTTTGGATGTTGAATTAAACCTTCCTCTGTGAGATGTTGAAAGCTTAGGATATAGTGTTTTTATTTTTTTTTTTTTTTTTTTTTTAATAACTTTACCCTGCTTTAACAACTTTATCCCTGACCTACCTGGTGTGTTCCTTGGCCTTCATTTGTTCACTAAGTTTTTCTAACAAACCTCTGAGGGCTTCACAGAACAGCTGTATTTATACTGAGATTAAATTACACACAGATGGATTCCATTTACTAATTGGGTGACTTCTGAAGGCAATTGGTTCCATTAGATTTTAGTTGAAGGTATCAGTAAAGGGGGCTAAATACAAATGCTACCACACTTTACACATATTAAATTGGAAAACCATTTATCATTTTCATTCCACTTCACAATTATGTGCCAGTCTATCACATACATTTTATGGTTGGAAAATTTAACGGGGTGTGAATACTTTTTTCAAAGGCACTGTAGTAATGGTGTGCCACAGAAGGAATCATAGGAAAGCTAAAGGAAGTGTACAAATCAACATGGGTTGAGTTACTAAAATTGGTAGCCAATCGGCCTCAAACTTCATCTTGTTCAATTTTTAACCACTTCCATACACGGCATTTTCACCCCCTTCCTACGCAGACCAATTTTTAGTTTTCAGCGCTGTCGCACTTTGAACGACAATTGCGCGGTCGTGCGACGTGGCTCCCAAACAAAATTGACACCCACAAAAAGGGCTTTCTTTTGGTGGTATTTGATCACCTCTGCGTTTTTTTTTTTTTTTGCGCTATAAACAGAAGACCGACCATTTTGGAAAAAAAAAAATCTTTTACTTTTTGATTTTAATAAATATCATATATTTTTTAACCCCTTAAGGACCGCCGCATGTACATTTACGTCGGCAGAATGGCACAGACGGGCACATCAACGTACCTGTACGTGGCTGCCTTGACGTGGGTCGGGGGTCCGATCGGGACCCCCCGGTACAAGCGACGGTCCCGGTGGCTGTAGGAGCGATCCGTGCTGAGGGGGGGCGGCTATTCGTTTTTATCCGCCCCTCCGGATCACTCCCAGCCAATGCACGCGCTCCCCCTGCAGTGCACTTCCTCCTCCTGTGTAAACACAGGAAGAGGGAAGTGATCTCTGCTCTCGGCGGTTTTTTCAACTGCCGCCGAGGAGAGATCACATAGTAAGTCTGCACAACACTACACTGACACCAGTACACGCAGGCACATTAACCCCTTGCGATCACCCTCCACCCCCCTGTCAGTGTCACTGAATGCAGTGGCTAAAGACATGTGGCTAAATACACTTTGGCCTAAATGTTTGACTAAAATTTAGTTTAACAAAAAGTTATATTGGTCAGTTTGGTAGATATTTTTTTTTTTATTTTTTTTTTATTTTTTGTGCCATTCACAGAAAGTTTAGGTGCAAAATAATGTCTTCCTGTATGTGCCTAGACTAGTCCCTAATCCGTTTTTAGTGACAGGTATTGTGTTCCTTAAACTGTAAAAAAAAATTAGGGAAAGTTCCAGCTTCCCTATAGAGTAAACATTCTATGCATTGTATGTGTGTTTATGGGCCAGTAGCTCCGTGTCCCAGCCGTAAGGGCTGGTAAACACTGCTAATCCCTTTCTGGTCTCCTGCATACCCCTCTTACTGTTCTACATTGCACAGTCTTGTTATGTGCAGGCAAACCAAACATAATTAGAGATTTACAAAAGGCAAATGGCCTGCTAAAACCTCCAGGAGGGGCAGCAGTATTAGGACTTGTTTATCGAGGCTGTTGTGGTCACTGCAAATAGTTGTAGGCTTGCAGAGTGATTGGATCAAATATCTTGCTCAGAGTGATACTTGTTAAATAGTGTGTGTTTAGCTATGCTTTCTAACACTCACTCCTAATGTGCGTTAATGTCTGTGTAAACATGCTGCGGCTACCAAACATGTATAACATGTGACTCCCATCTTTTGTTGTGCACATATAATGAATACATTGGCAATACGTTTTAAAACGTGTGGGTGGACCTAAAATGATTACTGTATTGGCGTATAAAATTCATATTTTTACCCTAAAAATAGAGGGTAAACTGTGCCTGCGTGTTATACGCAGGGGGCTGTAGACGTTTTTTTCTGAAACGTCTCTCTTAAAGTTAGGGTGCGTGTTATATGCCTGTGCGTGGTATATGCCTGTGCGTGTTATACACCGATAAATACGGTATATAATACGTACAGCACTATGCATTTACAGATGACAAAAGTTGTTTAGCATACAATTACAATCCCACCAAAAAGGTGTGGAAAAGTGCAAACACATAGGAACAAAACTATAAAATAAGTTCATTCAAATGCTTATAAATTTATAAGCACTGGTGCTTGAAAGGGGAGACATGAATTGGGGAAGTCCTCCTCCATCACCCCAATCGTAGAGCTTCTTACCATAACATTTTGACCTCCCTGAGGAATGGTCAATTGGCACGGTTTTAAACTTCCAGATATGAATCATCATTTGGTTCACTGTTTTTGCACCAGTCCTTCCGAATTCATTGTCCATATCTCCTAATGCAACATACATTAACCACTTCAGCCCTGGACCATTTTGGTGGTCAAAAACAAGTCCGCTTTTTTTTTTATCGGGACTGCGACAATATGGCTGACACTTTTTGACACCATTTTGGGTTCATTGTAATTTTTACAGCGATCAGTGCTATAAAAATGCACTGATTACTGTAAAAATTACACGGGCAGTGAAGGGGTTGACCACTAGGTGGCGCTGCAGGGATTGTGTTCCCTAGGAAGTGATTCTTACTGTTAGATGGTGTGGCTACACGTGATACGTGACATCACTGATGATTATTCCCGATCAAGGGTGAATGGTCATCAGTGACAGTGTCACTAGGCAGAATAGGGGAATTCCTTGTTTACAAAGGTATTCCTCTGTTCTGCCCTTGCCGACCGCAGTCGCAGGACTCCCAGGACCAGCAATAGCTAACGCTCAACTCATTATTCTGTGCTAGAAATTCAGATTAAGCAAGGTGGCCTTTTATTAGGTTTATATGATTCAAAGGGTTACATTAAGGTATTTGACCAAAAGTTTGTTTACTATCTTTTGTTGTATGACTACTTATTCCTATGCTCATTCTCTCTTCCAGAATGCTGATTACACAACGGGACAGGTATTTGACTTGTCTGAGAAATTAGAACAATCAGAAGCCCAGCTTGGACGTGGCAGTTTTATGCTGGGATTAGAAACTCACGATAGGAAATCTGAAGACAAACTGGCCAAAGCTACAAGAGACAGGTATTCAGTTATTGAGTGTTTCACCTGTACTCAACCTTATACTCAATTGTAGGTTATAGTGCATATAGAAGCACCATTTAAAAATACCACCTAACTTTTTTATTTATAAATTTACAGGCCCACAGCACCCATTTGAATGAGCCATAAGGCCTCAAGCACAGAGCTTTATTTTTTAACTCAATACAGTTTTTATCCTTTTTAGATTTCAGATTTAGCTGGAATTGTGTAAGATATTTTGTGTTTGTGTCCAATAATATGATATTTTGTCTGTGGGTCATGTAGGCTCTACTGGGCCCCATGATTCCTTCTCCGGTTCACCGATGGCAGGGGCGAGCCCAGAGACGCACCAGAGGGCACGGGGGGGGATGTCCCCTCCCGGCACCTATAAGAACAATCAAGCAGCTGAACAGCTGCTATGATTGGTCTTATGGTGCAGGGAATCGCATGCTCTAAGGCTGGATTCACACCTATGCAGTTTGTTTTTTGCAGATTTGCACTACAGTCCATTTAACATGGTTTTCTATGAAACGCATTCTGTAGTGCAAGATGCAAAAAGCGCAAAAAATGCTGAGATGTGAATCCAGCCTTAAAGAAGATTTCTGAATGATGCCTGTAACTGCAAGCGGCATTCAGATATCACCGCTCAGACGATGACGTTGAGCGGGAATCGGTTAAAAGCCGCACCAGGGCTTGGTCATTTACTCCTCAGTGGTGAGGTCCAACATACGGAGAACTAGTGCTTTGAGGAATGCTGTATAATTAAACTGGACAGGCATTGGTTGTAAATTGCTGAACAGCAAACCAGTGGATATTCTTGTATCTACAGTGCTGCTTGTGATTTTTTTTTTCAAACTTAATTGAAGTCGTAACTGAACATTCTATAGAAATAGGGTGGCAACAGGTGCTGTTAACTGATGAAACGGTGTATACTGTATATAATACCCATAAATTTAGCTGAAATTTCAGATATAGGACCGATCTATACGGTGAACCAGGAAGGATGTGGCCTTTGGGCCAAAGTTGGAGACAGAACTGCCGTGCAAAAAAAAAAACGCTCGTTCCCAGCCTCCTGTGTGACAATTGGCAGCTTAGGCAGTGATGTAAAGGAAGACGGGGGTGTTTTAGGCTTTGTGTCTATATATCATTTTGTCACTCATCTTCGTTCTTAAATCTAATGATTTTATTTCTTGCTTTTCAGCTGTAAAACAACAATCGAAGCAATCCATGGCTTGATGTCACAAGTGATTAAGGATAAACTCTTTAATCAAATAAACACTTCATAGGCATTTAACCCTTTGTAAGAATCCTTTATTCTCTGGCTCATTCTCCGCTATTTGTTGTGTTTTTATAAGTTGCTTCTTTTATGCAGAAGCTGTACAATGTTGTCACCAGGTAGCACTTATTTTCCTTGATCAGAAAATGGAAAGCATAGGACCTTTTTTATTGCAACTTTTCAGCAATAACTGCATTGTAACCTTTGTTGCTTTCTAGGTGAATAAAGACACTTTTTAAAATGGTATGAGGTTCTGTGTATTTTAGCTTTTAAATGGTTAAAGCGCATCTGTGGTTGAAATGTAAAATGATATATTATTTTTTTTTCTCAAACAAAGGTTTTTCTTGAACCAAAATATCATCAATACAAGCAAAGAGCTCCAGAGCTGAAACATGTCACCCAGACGGTGTGTGCGCAGCACACCCATAATCAGAAAAAAAAATTAAAGAAAAAGAGTCCAAGGGAAAACTTTAAATACAAATGTATATACCCAACTCACTCCCCCAGTATTCAATGAATAACAACCCAAATACATGTCTCCACACCTTGACTAAAATTATATATTCATTTACACATTGAATTCTAATTATTTCTAGCTTACACCTAATACTCTGAACTGTCATGAAGTTTGCAAAACCCATACAACAGGACCTTGTACATATGACCTTCGGTTTGTAAAAGGGCTGTATATAACAAGCTTAGGCAAAACTTTTTTGGCCAGCATCAAGGACATGTTTGAAGTCTTTAAAGCACCATTCAGCTTCAATATGGGGAGAATAAACACAAATCTTAACCAGGGCTGTGGAGTAGGAGGAGATTTTGGGTACCTGGAGTCGGCAAACAATGCACCGACTCGTACTAAATTTAGATTGGAATAAAAAAAAAAATGTCCCAATTCACAAAAAGTTATAATTAATGACTTTTGTACTGTAAGAATAAAGACCAATGCATGCAGTGTCTCACGTATCTGCAAAACGAACCCGTTAAGTGACCGTGAAGAAGCATGCTTTTCATGTGCTTCACTATATGGCATGCAACGCACAATTAGGAGCGGCAATACTTATACTTTCCATAGTGTTTTGTTCTGCTGTTACTGGGAACGCAGCGCCCATGGGTAACCTAGCCTCTCACTGATAAGGGATTAAGTAAATATGTTTTTTGCAGCACTAGAGACACTCAGATTGTTAGTAGAGTTGAGCGGACACCTGGATGTTTGGGTTCAGCCGAACTTCGGAAAAAAGTCCAGGTTCGGGACCCGAACTTGGTCCTGAACCCAAACACCATTGAAGTCAATGGGGACCCGAACTTTTGAGTACTAAAATGTCTCTAAATAATGAATGGAAAGGGCTAGAGCAAATTGCAGCAAAATGTTGATAAGAGCATGGAAAGTACTCTGCAAACAAATGTGGATAGGGAAATAACTTAAAATAACATAAAATACATAAAAAAAAAAATAATAATCTCGACCTAAGACGACGAGGTCCTTATGGCGTAGGAGGTTGAGGTGGTGGTGGATGAGACCCAGAAGTTTAAGGGGACAGACCCGTCATTCAGTACATGTAGGCGTGTGCACACATACTGCTCCACCATGTTGTTGAAATGCTGCCTCCTGCTAAATAGTTCCATATCAGCTGGTGGTGCTGGTTGTTGTGGCGTAGTGACAAAGCTTTTCCACATTTCGGCCATGCTAACCCTGCCATCTGAGGTGCTGGTGGTGCCCCGGCTGCGTTGGCGACCTTTTCCTCCTCTGCCTTCGCCTTGTACTTCCACTGTGCCCCCGCTGTTAGGTGGGAATTGCACCAGCGGCGCGTCTACCAGCGTGCGCTTGTACTCGCACATCTTGCGATCACGCTCCAGTGAGGGAATTAAGGACGGTACATTGTCCTTGTAATGGGGATCCAGCAGCGTGGCCACCCAGTAATCAGCACCTGTTAAAATGTGGGCAACACGGCAATTGTTGCGGAGACACTGCAGCATGTAATGGCTCATGTGTGCCAGGCTGTCCAGAGGCAACGAAAATGTGTCCTCTGTGGGAGGTGTATTGTCTGTGTCCTCTGTATCCCCCCCCCCCCACCCACGCACCAGTGATGGCCATGAGCTGGTTTGGGTTCCACCCTGCTGTGAACATGGTTCCTTCTCCTCCTCCTCATCCTCCAGAACTGTGCCCTTGCTGGACAATTGTGGATCTGGCGTTTGTTGGTGCAGGAACCCACCCTCGGAGCCACTTGTGAATGACTGCCCTGAAAGCCTTGGAAATGATCCCGATTCCGCCCTCCTCCCCCCCCAAGCGTTTTTTCAAGGAGAACTGGGATAGTAGCGCTGAGAACGGCGTCATCGGCACTGGCCATGTTGGTGGAGTTCTCGAAACAGTGCAACAAGGCACACAGGTCTCGCATGGAGGCCCAGTTATTGGTGGTGAAGTGGTTCTGTTCCGCAGAGCGACTCCACTATCGCCTGCTGCTGCTCGCAAAGTCTGGCCAGCATGTGCAAGGTGGAGTTCCACCTTGTGGGCACGTCTAAATTAATTCTCTTTATTTCATTTTCTTTCATTTAAAAAAAAAAAAAAAGTTACATACAGTTTTCTTTATACAAAACATTTTTCATTCCCCGCATATCGGAATCTTGAGTTTAACATATGAGGCGGTGAGCGGTAAGGCAGAGGTTACGCTGCAGCGCTGACAGGCGAGCAGCAGCAGGGTGAGAACGCCGAAAGTGCGCATAGACGGCCCGCACTTTCTGCAGCAGCTGTGGCATATCGGGGTAACTTTTAAGGAACCTCTGCACCACCAAATTCAGCACATGCTCACCGGCTAGGCCCAGAGCTGCTACAAGATTTCGCCCATTATCGCACACCACCAGTCCCTGCTTGAGGCTCACTGCCGCCAACCACTCATCGGTCTGTTGTTCCATGTCCCTCCACAACTCCTGCGTGGTGTGGGGTTTTTCCCCCAAACAGAAACGTTTTAAAATTGCCTGCTGTCTTTACCCATGGCTGTGCTGAAGTTGGTGGTGAATGTGTTACGCTGACCGGAGGCGGTAGAGGATGAGGAAGCGGAGTAGGAGGAGTTAGTAACAGGAGGCAAACTGAAGCCCCCTGCAATCCTCTGTGGTGGAAGGACATGTGCCAAACTGCTATCCGCCTCAGGCCCAGCCGCCACTGCATTTACCCAGTGTGCTGTTAGGGAGATATAACGTCCCTGACCATGCTTACTGGTCCACATATCTGTAGTTAGGTGGACCTTGCCACAGATGGCGTTACGCAGTGCACACCTGATTTTGTCCCCCACTTGGTTGTGTAGGGAAGGGATGGCTCGCCTGGAAAAGTAGTGGCAGCTGGGCACGACGTACTGTGGGACAGCCAATGCCATCAGGCTTTTAAAACCCTGCGTCTCCACCAGACGGAATGAAAGCATTTCAAAGACCTGGAATTTTGAAATGCTGGCATTCAGGGCCAGGGATCGCGGGTGGGTAGGGGGGTAATTCCTCTTGCGCTCCAGTGTTTGGCAGATAGAGAGCTGAACGCTTCCATGGGACAGTGTGGAGATGTTTGGTGACCCAGATGGTAGTGTTGCCAATTCTCTGATTGCGGTGTGGCAGGTGCCACTGTCACTACAGAGGTGGATGAAGAGGCAGAGACTGAAGCAGGAAGAGACCGAGACCTTTCTTGGTTTTTGAGGTGTCTACTCCACTGCAGCTCGTGCTTTGATGTTTGGATGCCTGGTCATGCAGGTTGTGCTTAGGTTGAGAACGTTTATGCCTCTCTTCAGGCTCCGATTGCACAGCGTGCAAACCACTTGTGTCTTGTCATCAGCACATTGTGTGAAGAACTGCCACGCTAGGGAACTCCTTGGACCTGGCTTTGGTGTGCTCGGTCCCTTGCTGCGTTGGGCAGTAGCAGGCGTACTGTCTAGGGGACGGACGCTCTGCTTTTGCACCCTGCTCCCTTTTCTGCTGTGCTGGTGGCTCTGTGCGACCACCGCCTCTTCCTCCAAACTACACAGGTCACCTGCATGACACTGATTCTATGTGGGGTCGAGAACCTCATTGTCCTCCACATCATCTTCCACCCAGTCTTCACCACTGCCCTCCTTGTCGGTCTGCACAATTGCGAAAGCAGCAGCAGTTGGCAACTGTGTTTCTTCATCATCCGAGACGTGCTGTGATGGTCCCCCCCATGTACACATCTTAAAACATAAGTGGTTGGGCATCGGTGCACTCAATCTCTTCCACTTCTGGGGCAGGGCTAGGTGTATGGCCCTGGGAAAACATGCTAACAGAGTCATCAAAAAGCAGAAGAGACTGCTGCATGATTTGGGGCTCAGACTGCTTGGCTGATTTGCAAGGGGGTGAGGTGAAAGACTAATGGACATCGGCTGCAGGTGCCAACTCTGATCTTTCAGCACAAGGCTGGTTGGGAGACAATGTGAAGGAACTGGAGGCACTGTCGGCAACCCAATCTACTATCGCCTGTTCTGCTCCTGGCCTCCAACATTTGTAGAGCCCGATTAGGCCCCACCAAATACTGCTGCAGGCTATGTCGCCTACTCGCACCTGAGGAAGGTGTTTCACTTGTGCGTGTAACTGGCACAGATCGACCACGTCGTCTTCCTGCAACAGGAGCTCCACCAGCAGCACCACGATCACAGCCACGTACCTTATTTGACGTTCTCATATTTCTCAAATGTAGGATCTTGCCCTAAATGGGTGGTTTTTGAATAGCACAATAGAAGAACAGTATATCTAAAGTGTGTATCTCACATGTACAGATATGCAGGAAACGCACCAACAAAAAATTATTTGCCCTAAATGGGTGTTTTTTTTTGAATAGCACAATAGAACAGTAGCTAAAGTGTTTATCTTGCACGTACAGATATGGAGGAAACACTGCAAAATATATTTTTTGCACCAAACTGGGTGTTTTTTTGAATAGAACAATAGAAGAACACTAGCTAAAGTGTTTATCTCACGCGTACAGATATGGAGGAAACACTGCAATTTTTTATTTTTTTTGCCCTAAATGGATGTTTTTTGAATAGCACAATAGAAGAAAAGTATCTTGCAGAGTATCTCGCAGTAACATATGCAGTGCTGGTGTAATTAGATTTTAGAAGCAGGAAAGACTCCTATATATTTCTATCCCTACAAGCACAAACAGGAACCTCCCGCTAAAGTATCTTGCAGAGTATCTCACAGTAACATATGCAGTGCTGGTGTTTCTGAAGCAGGACAGTCTGACTCCTATCTAAATCTCTCCTTAACTAAAGCAGAGTGACGAGCTGTGCTGTGTGCCTCTAGCTTATATAGAGGCTGGGTCACATGCTGCACTGGCCAATCACAGCCATGCCATTAGTAGGCATGGCTGTGATGGCTTCTAGGTCACACGAGTAATACAAATGGTGATTGGCTGCCCTGCAGCGCGCCATTACATTGCAGAACCCGAACTTACAGCAAATTGTTCGGATCCGGGTACAAAAAAAACAAAGTCCGGTACGAACCCGAACTTTACAGTTCGGGTTCGCTCAACCCTAATTGTTAGCTTAAACTTTAAACATGACTATAGGATTCTACTAGGGAAATCATGTTTTATAATAAATGCCCCTTCCTGGATCCTCCCACTGCCCTATCTTCAGCAGCAGATCAGCACACAAAAAGGAGAAGGCAGCAGCTTCTGCCCAACTACCTCTCTCTGCTAGATGTATGTTGCCTTTCTTTCCTTCAAGGAATGTATAAAATACTTTTGCATATTCATACAGAGGAGTCAGAGTCGGAAGTAAAAAAAACTGAGGAGTCGGAACATTTATCTGATTAGCAGCACTGGTTGGCACTAAGGCAGCCCTCAAATGGAAAATGAGGTCTTGCGAGCTGGGCTGCTTGCCTGGGAGAGGGGGGTAGAGCACCGCCGGCGGGGTTGATCGTGAGCATGGAGGAAAAGGGGAGCCGTGGGATAGCCTGAGGAGGCGGGGCTGTGTCGAGCATCGCCGCAACACCGTGCTATCCCACGGCTCTCCTCTTCCTCCATGCTCACGATCAACCCCACCAGCGGTACTCTCCCAGGCAGGCAGCCCAGCTCGCAAGAACTCATTTTCCAGCAGAGCGGAGACAATCATAATGTAAGCGCCGGTAACAGCGTGCTAGCCCACGGCTCTCCTCTTCCTCCAGCAATGCATTCCTCGGCCCAGGCGAGGCTGCAATGGGCACCGTATGGCTGCAATGGGCACCGTATGGCTGTAATGTGCGGCTGCAATGCGCACAGTGGGGCTACAACGGGCACAGTGTGGCTGCAATGGTGTGCACAGTTGAGGCTGCACTGATAAAGTTGTTGTTAATATTTATTTTTGTAACTTATTTTTGCATAAAACATTTAAGTGTCATTTCATGAGATAATTTATGAGGGCGTGTCACGGATGCCCTCTCGTCCTCGGTCTCGGATAAGAGGGCATCCGTGATGGGCGGAACACTAAACACAGTGTCTGTTGGGAAGCTGAGTGCTCCGCCTATCACGGAACAGCAGAAAGAGGAGGCGCGGCTTTTGAAACATGGATGGCCGCGATCTGCATGTCACGGATAAGGTAAGCAGTGACACACTAAGGCATGTAATTGGGCACAGTAAAGCATATAGTGGGGCACAGTGAGGCATGTAGTGGGGCACAGTAATGAATGTAATTGGGCACAGTCTGGCATGTAATGGCACAGTGAGGTGAGGCAAGGCATGACTAGTAGGAAGGGGGTCGTCTTATAAGGTGAGTATATCCCAAAACCAACATTTTAGCTGGAAAATTAGTGGGTCATCTTATACGCCGGCAAATACGGTATCCCTCCTGGCATTTTAAGCCTGCGCTGTAGCAGTCTTTCGGCTATAGTGCGGGCACCAAAGGATAAGTTCACCTTTACAAAAATAAAAAATAAATGCACATTTCTTTGCAGGTAAAAAAAATATGAATTTATTATTATTCTTTTTTTGTTTTGTTTTGTTAGGGGCCAGTAAAGCATTGTACCAGTGATCAGCAGATCATATCATAGGTGTAATGCCATGGTCCTGCAGACTGTGTTTCTGTCTACCCGTACCTCTGATACGGTCAGGCAGTTACACTCTGACAGGAAGCACAATGAACTATCTAGAGCAGGGGTAATGAATTAAAATTCACAAAGGTCCAGTCAGTAAAAATTTCTTCCAGCAGAGGCCTGAATCTCGTTTGATTCTTAATGGCACCTCTGTGCATTGGCAAAAGTGGTGCGTTATTGCGAGTGCCAAACTGCATGATGCCACCGTACTTTGCAGCTCAGTAGGGCAGGGACTTCTTCCTCTGTGTTCCTGCATATAAGACAGCCCACTGAAATAAATCTGCCATCTACACGCAGAACACAGTATGCAATGATGTGAACCTAGCATCAGATCCTTCACATCACAATCCTTTTATTACAGAAGTGTTCTTAGTCCCCCCCTGCACATTATCCCTCCCTTCACCTTACAGTCCTCAGCCCCCCTTCACATTTTTTTTCCTCTGCCTTCTTTTATATCACCCCCCTACTTAAAATTTCAGTTCAAAGCCCCCCTTTATATGATTCCCCTTTACATTCCTGTCCTCACCTCCTTTATAGTACTCCTCCTTCACATGGCAGTCCCCAGCTCCCATCATATTCCTGTTCTCACCCCCTTTATAGTACCCCTCCTTCACATTCCTGTCCTCACCCTCTTTATAGTACCCCTCCTTCACATGGCAGTCCCCAGCTCCCATCACATTCCTGTTCTCACCCCCTTTATAGTACCCCTCCTTCACATTCCTGTCCTCACCCCCTTTATAGTACCCCTCCTTCACATGGCAGTCCCCAGCTCCCATCACATTCCTGTCCTCACCCCCTTTATAGTACCCCTCCTTCACATTCCTGTCTTCACACCCTTTATAGTACCCCTCCTTCACAGTCCTCCGATACAGGCAGACAGTTACGCTGTGACAAAAATCTCAATGAACTACCGCAGCACTCAACAGTGCCATGGAAGTTCTTTGAAAACTGCAAGTCGACAGCCGCAAAGGCTGCCAGACCTTGTAGTTTTTCCTTTCACAGAAAACTGGATGAATGATGCAGATGGGTGGGCGGAGCCCCGCACATCCATCTTTCCTTTCAGATTGTGACAGCTAATGGGGGAGAAGATCCCCCACTAGGTGTCAAAGCAGGGGCCGGGGCATATGTAACATGTTACAAAAGGTGAACTTATCCTTTAAAATTCAAAGCCAAACATTTATTTTAGCTTTGGATTGAGTAAGGAATGGTTATGACCCCCTTTAGATTTTTTTTTTTTCTGTGTCTGTGTCCTATCTGGGGGATTTACCATTTGGAGTAGACAGTTGTCACTGAAACACATGTCCACATGATTTGCTCTCACTTCCTGTTTGTGTAACAAGTTAAATGTTTGTATTTCCAATCACCTTCTGTTTTGGAGCCACCACCAGTAGGTTCACATACAACAATAAAACTAAGAGACCTTATAACCCTTCTACACTATCTAAAGCAACATTTTTTGACTCTACCTACACTTTAATATTAGCCCAACCCGCAAATATCTGTTCTCTTGTAAAAGCAACTAATATAATGCTTTAGGGCAGTGGTCTCGTAAAAGCGGCCCGGGAGCCAGATGCAGACCTTTGCTTGCTTTTATCTGGCCCTTGCAGCACTATTTCATCCACTGATACCAACAATGGGGCATAATTCTCTCTTGCTGATTTCAATGATGGGGCAAAATTCCTTTCAATGACATCGATAGGGCATAATTCCTCCCAATGACACCAATGATAGGGTACAATTTCTCCCACTGACCACAATCTTTTGGGCCCAGTGACTCCAATGATGGGACACAATTACTCCCAATGACACTAATGATGGGGCACAATTTCTCTCAATGACATCAACAATGGAGCCCAATGATGGGCCACAATTCCTCCCACTGACACCAATGATGGGGCATTGTTTTTTTCCCCACTAACATCGAGACCTTTCCTATTCCCACTGGCCATAATTTGGCCCCCCAAAAGTCTGAAGGACAGTAAACTGGCCCTTTATTTAGAAAGTTTGGAAACCCCTGCTTTAGAGGATAACAAATGCATGAAAAATCCTCCCAAAGAGCTTACAAAAGCATTCACTGTTGTCCTATATTAGAGAACAAATGTAAAAACTGTAACTCGTATCTTATACAACGGATGAAAAGTTGTGAGCATGTATAATCTATAAATGTTGAAGTCATTACAATGTATGATTTATAACATGCCAAGAGGTTTCCACTCCCTGAAGACTTCGCTTGTACAAAGCAACGCCTTATAAAATCTTAGTCTGGGGTATTGTTATTTTGAGAAAGCACACAGCGAAGAGCTATGTAACGATATCATACATTATCCTACTGTATGCTCCACAGAGTGCAAATAAACACAGCATAACAAGAAGGGACCAAGAGTGAACCTGTAAACCTTTTTGATTAACAGATTGTCACATAAGTGATACTTCACAGAAATGAGAATTATGCATGTGTATGGAAATCCATTGATAGGCCTCTGCTCTGTTTTGTATCTATATGCAGTGATGTCAGTTCAACAGAAAACAATAGAGCCAATGAATGTGGTGACTCCTGACTGAGGCACCCCTGCCAAGGGAAGGAAGAGTTGAAGGATGAGGGAAGGTTATGGTTTGTTTCAGTGTTTAACCCTCAGTTTACCATTACTTGCTAGTCAATGGTTTTACTCTCTTTTTCCCATCTTTCTAAAGTCATCCAATCAAGATAAACGTCTGGATAAGTCTTGGTGCATCCACAGAGCACAAGAAAAATATAATTTTATTTAAAGTGATAAAAAAAAGTAAGAAATGGCCCCCTTATGCCCAAACAAATGTACCCAACATGTAATTTCCGTGCAGCTGGCTCCCTACAATTTGTGCTGCTTCCCTGATCTTCCAGATTGCAGAGAAGGGTACTAAGGGCAGTGGAGAGATAAGTTCCTGCTACCCCGCTGGCAGCCGAAAAGCGCCCTAAAACGAGCTCTGCTACAGTGTGAAAGTAGCCTAAAACTGGTGCACTCAGAATCGGGTACATAGTAACCAATCAACTTCTAACTTCAGCTTGTTCAATTAAGCTTTGACAATAAGATCTCATGCACACTGGATGTTTTTGGACGTTTTTACAGCAGCTGTTTTTGGCAGTAGACTTTTTTCTACAGTCATTAAATTCTCCATCATGTTATCCTATGTGTCCATGCACACATAGGCCGTTATCAGCAGTTTTGGGCAGTGGCACCTTTAAGCAGTAAAAAAAAAAAAAAAAAAAAAAATTGTGGATTCTGAGAGAGGTTTTTCAGCTGTAAAAATGCTCTAACGCTGATAAACGCTCAAAAACACTAACGCGGAAAGTGCTAATAAATGCTAAAAACGCTATTGCAAAAACACCAAAACTGCTGATAACAGCCTATGTGTGCATAGACACATAGGATAACATCATGGAGAGTATAATGACTGTAGAAAAATATGAAAAAAGTCACTGCAAAGCTGCTGCCGTTCTTATAACGTTATTTTAACGTCCAATGTGCATGAGGCCTAAAACCTGGAAGCTGATTGGGTACATTGCACAGTTGCACCAGATTTTGTGTGGTCCAGTTTTAGCAAATCTCTTTTAGTGTGTCAAAGCAGCAGCCAGGAGCACACACACAAGGATGTCTCCTTAGGTAGGCTAGGATCTTTCTTGCTAGATAAGAAGATACCTGAGGGGGAAACAGTTGATGGGTTTAGTTTTAAAGTAGAGGAACCAATATACTGTATAAAAAAAATGGTTTAATATCACTTTATAATTGTTGGATAGCTAGGGCTGAATAAAGAAAAGTTTCACCCAAAAGTGGAAGCTCCACTTATCAGCCTCCTCCCCCCCACAGGTGCCATATTTGGGGGGGAGCGGGTACCTGTTTTTAACCCACACATTTCCGAGAGATCACGCAGGGGTGAGATCACTCAGAAAGTTGGCACCCCTCCTTCCCCCCGCTGCCAGGCCCTTCAGAAAGTGCAGCGCGCTTCGCACATGAGCAGTAGGGAACCGACTGTGAAGCCGGGTTCCCTTACTATGTATGGCAGCGGCACCCGAGATCCAATGGAAACATCGGCTGGGATGCCAACATCGTTGGATTCCAGGACAGGTAAGTGTCCTAATATTAAAAGTCAGCAGCTAAGAGGAACTCTTTAACTATTAGTTATATTCTGTCATTGACATTTAAAGATTAATTTAGCCCAAAAGTGAAAACTTCACACCACATTCTCACTTACAATACTTTCACAGATTCTTACCAAAGATCAGTTGTTGGCGAGGATACACATTTATTATGGTCAAATTCAGGTAGACCAAACAAGTCACATATCTTCGCCAATAATGCACTGTTGTGTAAGAATTACAAACAAGGGCTGAATGGAAGTTGCTGGTAGACTAAGCACTAAGCATTAGTACGAAATGTGTGAGGCCTCGTACACACGAGGGGATATGTCCGCTGAAAACGGTCCGATGGACCGTTTCAGCAGACATCTCCGCTCGTGTGTATGGGCTAGCGGACAGATTTCTCCACCCGACAGATTTCAAAGCAAGCTTTGAAATCTATCGGGTGGGAATCTGTCCGCCCGACATGTCTGCTGGTTAGTACACTTACCAGCAGACATGTCGGCCCCCACCGCCGCCGCGCCGCTGCCGAATGGATTCGGCGCATGCGCGGAAGTGTTTTACTTCCTGGTGCGGTGACGTGGCGGTGACGCGGCGGCGTCAACGTCACCGCCGCGTCACCGCCACGTCACCGCGCCGTCCGGCGGCGGGGAATTTGATCCGATGGTGTGTACACGCCATCGGATCAAACTCCCGATCGGACATATCCGATGGAAATGGTCCGCGGACCGTTTTCATCGGATATGTCCGATCGTGTGTACGCCGCCTCAGAGTGTGTCCTATTTTTGCTGTGACTTGTACTGCTTTTATCCTATTTTACCAAAAAAGGCAACTAAATAGTTTTTGGAGTGCGGCTGTCCATATGCATCCTTTTGAATGAGTGAGTGAGTGAAAAACTTATATAGCGCAGCACATGCGAACTGAATCGCCTCTGGACGCTGGTTGTTCCTTTCTCCTTTGTCATCAAAAGAGATGAGTTTTGATCTTTCTTCTAAAGGCCAAGTGGTTCTCCTCCAACCGAATGCTGGTTGGTAAAGCATTCCATAGTCTGGGGCCTTGGACCGCAAATCTTCTTTCTCCTTTGGACTTGTATCTGGCTTTGGGTATCTGGATTAGATTTTGGTTGGTGGATCGCAGATTGCGATTGGGGTTGTGAGCTTTTAGTTTTTCGCATAGATATTGGAGGGCCTTCCCATGAATACACTTATGCGTCAGACAGAGTGCTTTAAAAGCAATTCTGTCTTTTACTGGCAACCAATGAAGGAATCTCAGTGAAGGTGAGATTGATTTTCAGGGTTTTATCCCAGTCACAAGTCTGGCGACCGTATTTTAACCACTTCAGCCCCGGAAGGATTTACCCCCTTCCTGACCAGAGCACTTTTTGTGATTCGGCACTGCGTTGCTTTAACTGACAATTGTGCGGTCGTGCGATGTGGCTCCCAAACAAAATTGGCATCCTTTTTTTTCCCACAAATAGAGCTTTCTTTTGGTGGTATTTGATCATCTCTGCGGTTTTTATTTTTTGCGCTATAAACAAAAATAGAGCGACTATTTTGCTATAATAAATATCCCCAAAAAATATCTAAAAAAAAAAATTTTTTTCCTCAGTTTAGGCCGATACGTATTCTTCTACATATTTTTCATTAAAAAAAAATCGCAATTAGTGTTTATTGATTGGTTTGGGCAAAATGTATAAAGTTTACAAAAAAGGGGGTAGTTTTATGGCATTTTTATTAATATTTTTTTTTTACTAGTAATGGCTAGTGTTGCTCACGAATATTCGTATTGCGAATATTCGGCTCGAATATGGCATATTCGAGTATTCGCGATATATTCCGAATTTCGCGGTGAATATTCGCTATTTCGAATATTCGTATTTTTTCAATTTTTTTTTTAGAACAGATCACATCCTAGAGATCCCCATCGACGTCTAAAAGCATTGCTGGTATGATTAGAGACCTTGGGCTGAGTAGCTGCAGCGATCATTTTATATTGCCGAAAAATCGCAATGCGATTATTCGGCAATAGCGATATCGCGCCATTATTTTCTCCGCCCTATCTTCCGCCTCAGAGCGATTATTTCAGTTTCATTTTTAAAACAGATCACATCCTAGTGATCTCCTTCGACGTCTAAAAGCATTGCTGTTATGATTAGAGACCTTGGTCCGAGTAGCTGAAGCGATCGTTTTATATTGCCGAATATTCGCAATTATTTTGTATTGTAATATATCACGAATATTCGGAGCCAATCAGAGTGCTCCATTCCGAATTTCTCGAAATTTCGCTATTATTTTGTATTGTGAAATATCACGAATATTCTGAGCCAATCAGAGTGCTCCTTCCGCATTTGCCGAATATTCGCAATTCTTTTGTATTGTAATATATCACGAATATTCTGAGCCAATCAGAGTGCTCCATTCCGCATTTCTCGAAATTTCGCAATTATTTTGTATTGTGAAATATCACGAATATTCTGAGCCAATCAGAGTGCTCCTTCCGCATTTCTCGAAATTTCGCATTCGCAATAGCGAAATTTCGCAATCATTTCATTTCCAAAAAATATCGCGAATATTCGCATTTAGCGAATATATCTCGAATATTCGACTATATAGTTGAGATATATCGCGAAATCGAATATGGCATATTCTGCTCAACACTAGTAATGGCGGCGATCAGCGTTTTTTTTCCAGCACCGAGACATTATGGCGGACACATCGGACAATTTTGACACATTTTTGGGACCATTGGCATTTTTATAGCGATCAATGCTATAAAAATGCATTGGATTACTATAAAAATGCCATTGGCAGTGAAGGGGTTAACACTAGGGGGCAGGGAAGGGGTTAAGTGTGTCCCTGGTGTGTTCTAACTGTATGGGGGGGGTGGGACTCACTAGGGGAAATCACTGATCTTCTGTTCATACATTGTATGAACAGAAGATCAGTGTTTCCCCTGCTGACAGGAACGAGAGCTTTGTGTTTACACACAAAGCTCCCGTTCCCCGCTCTGTAATGAACGAACGAGCGTGCGTGCCCGGCGGCGATCGCGCCCGCCGGGCACGCGCGCGGGACTCAGGGGACTAGCGGCCGCAAAAGATAGGACGTAGAGCTACATGCTCCCGCGTAGCAGTGCCACCGTCCCGTTGTATAACTGCGGTGGGCGGTCGGCAAGCAGTTAAACGACTTGCAGACGAGCGATTTGGTACTTTGGGAGTCCAAGATAGAGGGCATTGGCATAGTCCAGTCTGAATTGCTTCCTGAATGGAAGTTGCCACTGATCTATTTTTAAAGTGAATTTTTACTAAAATCAATTTTCAAAATAAAAGGCCCTGCTGCATTAAAAACCCACCTTGCCCTCAACTCTCTACAGAAGTGAACAGAAATTGATGGCTGAAGATCCTGCAGAATCTGACAGAAAATATAAAAACTTTAACATCCTTATCCTGTCCATGGGTTCACTTTAAGATTGAGAGAAAGTCAAAATTGTGGTGTAGTATAAGATACAGTACCTAAAAATGTGAGTAGGGATTTACGAATCCTCCTGGGTTCAGGTTGTCAACAGTTTCGCAAAGCTTTGCACACAGTTCAGAATGTTAAAACCGTGAACCTCACTGAGGTCTATGGGAGAAAATCTTGTTATTCATTTCTGGTCAACAGGAACTTTATTAGAGTCAGTATTAAACCCAAGAACAAAAATGTATTACATTACAATTTAAAAAGTCATAGATGTGTTGTTTTTTTGGTTTTCTTTTATTCTGATGATCCAGCCATTAACGTGGAAGTAAACACTCCTTGTTTTCAGCCAAGGAAGCTGCCATCTCTGCCTCTATTTAATCTACAACTGCCATGATGCTGCACATGTGATCAGTTATGACACCAGCCATTGGATGTTTTTACAGTTTGGTTGAGAGCACAACCAATGGGAGTGTTACATTTTCAGGACGTGCCGGAAATGAAACTGTTTTATGGGTGGGTTTACTTCCGCTTTAAGTATGTTATTTTTCAGCTTCCTTTAAATAACCAAACTGTCCGGGGATGGACCCAGCGGTCTCCCTCCACTCCTGCCTTATACCCACAGAAGTCCCAAAATGTCTCCTCCAGCCCTGTGAGCACCTCCAGCGACCATAGTTTGATATGCAGAAATCTAAACTGCAGATATGAATTTGACTAGATATTTACTTTGTGAGTTGTTATACTATTTGAATAAACTGCCTATTGCTACACTACATGGTGCTTCCCTTTCTTTACGCACACACAGGAGCGGTGGGGGAAATTACATGCAATTCAGACAGGAATCACACTGCATTTCTGTAAAAAACGCATTTGATTCTTTGCGGCCAATGGATGGAAGTATGGATACAAAGTATCAGTACTCGGTATCGGCAAATATTTGACCGAAACTATTGGTACTCATACTTACCAATGAAAAAAACTGTATTGGTGCATTCTTAAAGGGGTTGTAAAGGATCATGTTTTTTCAGCATAATGCATCCTATGCATTACGGTGAAAAAACATCTTATGATTTTCACTCCCCCAGAACCCCCGTTTAACTTACCTGAGCCCTGGAAGTCCCGCGTTTCAAACTTGCTCTTCCTCTGCCCGGTCTTCTTGGCTCTTCATTGGATAGATTGATAGCAGTACAGCCTTTGACTTGTGCTGCTGTCAAACAAATCCAATGATGCAGGGGGCGGGGCCGAGTCCTGCAATTGGTGGCTATGGACGCCTAATGCTGGACTCAAGAGCACTCCCACAAGGTAACCCCTTTGGGAGAGTGCTTCCCAGAGGGGGTTATCTGAGGTAGAGAGGATGTTTGTTATTTAAAACATGTTTGTTATTTTAAAAAAAATTTAACGGTTACAACCACTTTAATTATAATGCAGCTGTATATTGTGAGACATCAGAACTTTAAGCATGAATAGCGTGTATTAGAGCCGCTGTCACATTTGTTTTGCTGTCGATGTCTTCATTTAGGAGATTAGTCCCTAAAGTGGTATTAGATATGTACAAGTATAACGACAAAGTAGCAGCAAAAACCAGGGGCAATTTCAAAAGTAGGCTCCAGGCAGCACAGTTACTAAGTGGTTAGCACTTTTGCTTAGCAGCACTAGGGTTGTGGGTTTGAATCCCAACCATGGTGTCTAGAGTTTGCATGTTCTCCCTGTGTCTGCGTGGGTTTCCTCTCACAATCTAAAGACATGCTGGTAGGTTAATTGGCTCCTGTCAAAATTGGCCCTAGTATATGTATAAATGCGAGTTAGGGACCTTAGATTGTAAACTCCTTGAGGGCAGGGACCGATATGGATGTAAAATATATATGTGTAAAGTGCTGCGTAAATTGATGGCGCCTGTAATAAATAAAATAAGTATTGAATTGACTTTGAACCAACAAATTCACATAAGTTATGTTGTGTGTATCTGATTTCTGAAAAAAAAATATTTTAGATCACTTTAATTCATATTGATTTGACTAAAACAGGAATTCAGAAAAAAAATCCTCCCGTGGAAGCAAAATTAAGAGGGCAGAAAACCTAAACAAAAGTATGACAATTTAGGATCGCCAGATATAACATTAAGGATGGCAAACTAAGATGCAGAGTCTTTCTTTATGTTGAGGTTTCTCTATGTTTATTCATTCGGTGATATAAGATTTTACAACTTTCACATAAATAGGAGCATGTGAGAAGATGACATTCTGCCTTATTTTATGTAAAGTCCTGAGAGTATGTAAATATGCTTTAGATTTTCACCCAGCCCATCTATCATTTCCACTGTGAAATGCTCTGTTTACCTTACACTGATTTACCTTAGGGCTTGTATATCACTACGCAGGCATTAATGTATTAAATAGGAAATGGTGTTATGTGCATCGGTGGAAGGACACACACTCACTAATAATTACATCCATCTGAACTGTGGAATCCATTTACACCGTTTAGCCAAAATAGTTGTGTTCTATTTGCTCTAAAGTAAATGAAAGGGAGGACAACCAAACCGAACAGAGCTAAATAAAAACTGAGACTGGGAAAATGCATTTCATAATTAGATCAAATTAACAAAACATTATGTAATAGATGTAACAATGTCACTTAGTGGTCACACACGTGGCTTTCCCCAGATCAACAAGAGCAAATAAACATGGCTAATGTTGTCATGTGTCCTATGGCTGAGAGCTATCAGTCATGATGTCACATCATCTGTCCCATTCATCTGAATGCAAATTATCACCGCAGATGTCTTAAATGAGTTGTAAAGGAAAACATTTTTTGCCTAAAATTAATGTCTGCAAGGTAGACAGACAGAATAGTGTAATGATTCTGTTAAAAAAACAATTAAATACCTTTTAAATTCCTTTATCTATATCACCTCCGGCGTTCTAGTTTCTGTTCTCTCATTCACTTCCTGGTTTCCATCACTTGTTCATGTAAGAACTACATTTCCCAGTATGCATTGCGGCATGCCCAATAATTCACACCTCCTTGAAGTCTCTAACACGTAGAGAGCGTCCTGACGCACAGATGTAGTTCCCAGGAGGGGGCGATCATGTTACTGACCACCGCAGTAAAGCCTCCCTTCATGCTGGTGAGTAAAAATCAGTCAAACAGGAAGTGAACATAACAGTGAAGAAATAGAGCAACTTCTGAGCAAAAATGAACAATGAGGAAGTGAAAAGAGGAATGTCTGCTGGTAAAGGATGCTTATTATGAAAAAAAAAAAAAAATCTTTACAACCCCTTTAAAGTAGAAATAAGACATGCCTTTTTTTGTGGTGAAAGAGAAGAATTTCTGTGTTGTTATTGCTGCCTTTGCCCCTTCTGCAAAAATGACTGCTTACTTCCTGTGCTGGAGACAACGATCAACCCACAATTTCTTAAATCTTCACTGCATCTGAGCACCACAAACCCAATACACAATTTAAATATTTTTTTATATTAAAAGCAAACTCCCCCATCCTTCCATGTCTCCATGCTTTATTTTGTTGAGGAATCATTTTGATGCCCTGGGCCCAGTCCCTGGGCCCCTTAAGCCCACGCTGCTACCGGCCAGGGGGCCGGAGCTCCGCCACCTCTGGCGCTAGTCACGCTGGTTGCTACTATAATCTGGGAGAGAAGCGCTGCTTTTGTATTTACAAGTGACAGCGCTCCTCTCCCTGTGGCCGTTCCGACCCCTCCATGCTCCACACATCGATCTCTATTAGATCAGAGAAGGGAGGGGTGTGGCATCCACATAGGTGGAAGCTCCTCCAGAGACTAGCAGCCTGCACGGACATGCTGTGAGTTGTAGCTGCTCTTCTGCTGCGCCACTCTGTTATTTTCTAGTTGGTGAGAGAGAATTTTGTAGACAGTGGCTTGGTAAAAGATCGTGGACCACAATGTGTGGAGCTGGCGCATGACAGGTCTGTATTCTCTCAGCATATGGAGAGCAGACATGGACACAGCCGGCTTTACTATATGGGCCCTCCGATCCTATCTGCCAGGACGGAAGGTGATGGATCCCGTTCTGTTTTTTGTTTTTTTTGTTTAGTGGATTGGATTGGAGGTAGGCAGGTGTAAACAGACACAAGTCCACTATAGAGGTAATTGGAGAGTCCGATTGGGTTCCGCCTGAAAAACTCACAGACGGACCAGATTGGACCGGTCGTGTTAGAGGGGCCGAAGGTTGCTTTCACACTGATGCACTGCAGTTTACCTGCACCTCGGTGCAGTGCAGTGAACCTGTAGATTTCCTGTGGGTTAATAATCTGCAGGTGTGGAGCACTTTCTGAAAGCGCACCAAAACTCCTGCACTCAGGAATGCACCAAATTCGCTGGTAATAACAGAAGTCTATGGCTCATTGCTTTAAAGCAATAGTTCCTTAGTCAGGCCATACGTGGAGCTAATTTCTTTCCTGTAACCACGGGTTGGTTACTTGATTTTCCCATCAACACAGGCAGTGTTGATGCAGGAATTCCTTGTGCCAGGACATTGTCTTCTCCTAGCAGGGCGGTGGGGGAAGCCTTCCAGCTGGGAGAAGATAGTGATTATTGCAAACAGCTACAGTGTAGCAGCCGCTAGTGATAATCGCCTGTAAAACCTGGCATACTGGTTTACCCAATTTGATCGATCTGTCAAATTGGTACTTTTAGCCTGCCGTACATGGTTCGAATCTCGGCCAGTTCCTGCTGAACGTATGGCCTGCCTTATGCCTCATACACACTATGGGCCAGATTCAGGAAAGGTTACGCTGGCGGATCGAGTGATCCGCCAGCCTAACTGTGGCTTTGAGCCGGCGTTTCTGTTTTCTGTAACCAGAAAACAAGAAACGCCGGGTTGAAGTTCCGATGCGAGCAGCGTAACTGAGTTTCGCCATCGCATCGTTACTTCAACTTAAAAATGGCGCCGGGGGCGTTCCCGCCGATTTCCACTCAAAAAATATGTTAATGAGCGGAAATCGGCAATTCACGATCGAAATCCGGCGCGACGCAATGACGATACGACGTTTCCGGACGGGATACGCGGCGCATAGATATACCTACATGGGGTTGGAGTATCCTATGTTAGGTATAGGCGTCGTCATCGCGTCGGAAAAAAAAAAAAAAACGTCGCTTGCGTAAAACGGTCATGAATGGGAATGTGACGTCATTGACGTTCATTCACAGATTTTGGAGCATGCGCACGGGGATGTTTTGACACTCGACGCATGCGCAGTACGTTGGCGGCGGGATCGCGCGTAGTTAGCATACTACACGCCCCGTACCCGCGACATTTGAATTCCGCCGGCTCATTTGTGATGCGCTGCCGCAACTTTAGGAGCAAGTGCTTCGTGAATGACAGCACTTGCTCCTAAAATTTCGGCAGCGCAACGCAAATCAGAAGCGTTACTCCAGAGCAAAGATGCTCTGGAATACGTGAATCTGGCCCTATGAGATTATCAGACGAGTGATCGTTCCATTTTTTTTTTTTTCCATATAGAAAATAGAGCTGCACGATTTCGGCCAAAATGAGAATCACGATTTTTTCGCTTAGAAAAAAAGTGGTTAAACTTTCCTAATTAACATACAGAAATCCATTTCTTTTGATGTAAAAGACAAATTGTTACAATGTTTAGACTTAACGTTCCACTGATAGAGAATGTTGTAAAACTTGTCAGTGTAACGCCATCTGCGTTACTCTTGGTAGAACGAGCGCAGCTGTACATTGTATTGACAGCCGCGCTCCGTTCTACATCTCGTCCGCGTCTCTTCCGGTGCGCGGACGTCTGCGCTCCACGCTGGAACGCGGAAGTGCGACCCGCACAATCTCGCGTTCCAGGCGCCCTATTTAAATCCCCTGATGTGGCGGCAGGGTGTTCGTTTATTCCTGTTGGACGCCTGCCGCCACCAGGGACCCGGACACCAGCCCCCAGAGACCCAGGTCTCCCAGTACCTGCTCCTCAGCAATCTGCCACAACCGCAGCACCAGCCAGCCTGTACCCACATCACCTGTTCCTACCTGCCTGGACCCACACATGCTTATCCGGACCTCAATACCCTGAAGGAAGGATTCCAACTATCTACACTTCAGTACCGCAAGTACCCCATGTGGCTAATACTGCCTTACTAAGCTTTACCCATAATGCAGTATCTTTAGGACTGTGATCTTTCTGTGTGTACTGTTATCTATTGGTGTAAGCTGTATCACCATAAGGACTGCAGGGTGCCCCTAATGTTTATGTACAGATCTATTCCTGTATCAATCCACACACCATCCTAGCCTCCTTCAGACCATACATTATATTGCCTCGCTCCCTATATCTACATGTTGCTTATATAAGTACCCCAGTATAAAGGTTGTATCTCTTTGGAGGCTGTGATGACCAAGACCCCATGATCTCTGTGTTTCTATAGAGTAACTGGTGGCTCTAACCTGAGTAACCTCCGCAGCTGAGATCCAGACCACTATCCAGTGTCCCAATATCTCGCAGGGTCATAACATAATAAACGAACCCCTAAAAGGAAAATGGATCCAGCGGAGCTTGCAAACCATTTGGTTGGATTTTCACAAAGGGTAGATACCCTTACCAACTCCTTAGCTGAGTTACGATTAGAGAATGACGCTCTTCGCGAGCAAAATTTAGCCAGAGAGAGACCTGAACCCAAAGTATGCCCTCCAGAAACTTTCTCTGGGGATAGAAAACTTTATCGACAGTTCGTAAGTTCGTGTCGACTAATGTTTGAGTTACGGCCCCGCACCTACTTCTCCGATAGGGTCAAAATCCTCACGTTAGTCTCTTACCTTAGGGGTGAACCTAGAGTCTGGGCTGACTCTTATCTAGAAGAACATGGAGAGCTCCTGGGTGCTTTTGAAACCTTTCTGGAGGAGATGTCCCAGCTTTATGAGGATTCAAACAAACAGCTAACTGCTGAGAACTCAATTAGGAATCTCAAGCAGGGAAGAAGACCCGTCGAAGACTACATAACAGAATTTAAATGTTGGTGCAGAGAGACCCAGTGGTCAGATGTTGCCCTACGGAACCAATTCCGGTTAGGCCTAACGGAAGCAATGAAAGATGAAATTGCCCGTGTCGAGCTTCCTCCTTCTCTAGAGGATCTTATGCAACTTTCTGTTGCTATTGACCGACGCATTCGTGAAAGGAAAGCGGAACGTGCTGTCACTTTTCCACCTACTCCGTTCAAGAGAGCCAGGTCTCCACCCAAAGATGTTCCCATGGAGCTTGGAGCAATCAAGGGACCTTTATCTTCTGCTGAAAAACAGCGCCGCAGAGCTCAAAACCTATGCCTGTATTGCTCAGCTCCTGATCATATTGTCTCCAACTGTCCCCTTCTAAAAAGAAATTCTGAAGGTAAAGATGTCCACATTAATAAGCTCAATACCTCTGGTTCTATCTCTAACCAATACATCTTTATTACCCTTACATTACAGTGGGAACAAAGAAGGATTACCCTTGACGCTATGGTCGACAGCGGAGCCTGTGGGAATTTCATAGACTCAAAAATTGTAGATTCCAATAAAATCCCCTGTGTGTTAAAGCAATTTCCTATGTCACTCACTTTTATTGATGGCTCTTCATCCCTTTCTGGTCCGGTTTCTCTTCAAACCTCCCCCCTTTTGGTTACTAATAATTCAGGTCATACGGAGATCCTTGTTTTTGACATAATCTCGTCACCTATATTCCCAATTGTTCTAGGTCTACCATGGCTTTGTCTACACCAGCCCACTTTTCAATGGGCAACCAGTTCGCTAACACTGCAGTCCAAATTTTGTAAGGAGACTTGTTACTCCAATTACTATATCTCTTTCACGGACTCTCACCAGGCTCAACTCCCAGTACACCTACTTGACTTCACGGATGTCTTCAGTAAGACTAACGCAGATAGACTTCCTCCAAACCGCATTTATGACTGTCCAATAGACCTCATTCCCGACAAACCCATCCCGACTGCGCGTATTTATCCGTTGTCGCAACCGGAGCTTGCACATCTCAAAATGTACCTGGACGAAAATCTCAAGAAAGGTTTTATTAGACCTTCCACCTCTCCAGCAAGTGCTGCAATGTTTTTTGTTAAAAATAAAGATGGTTCACTCCGACCAATAAAAGATTACAGATCTCTTAACAATATCACTGTGAAGAATAGATATCCCTTACCACTAATCCCAGAGCTAATTGAGCGTCTCCAGACATCCAAAATTTTCACTAAGTTAGATCTTAGAGGTGCCTATAATTTGATAAGAATTCGCCCAGGTGATAAATGGAAGACTGCCTTCAAAACCCGCTATGGACTATTCGAATATACTGTGATGCCATTTGGCTTATGTAACGCCCCAGCCACGTTCCAGTGGTTCATTAATGATATCTTCCGAGATTTACTTGACATTTGTGTCGTAATCTATTTGGATGACATCTTAATCTATTCTGACACTCCTGAAGAACACGCCAAACACGTGCGCTGGGTTCTGACTAGGCTCAGAACACACTCCCTGTATGCAAAACTTGAGAAGTGTGTTTTCAGTCAATCCAGCATCTCTTTTCTCGGGTATCTAATTACCCCAAAGGGCATTCAAATGGACTCTTCCAAGGTAGACTGCATTCTTTCCTGGCCGATACCGCATACAAGGAAGGCTTTACAAAGATTCCTTGGGTTTTCAAATTATTACAGAAAGTTCATTAAGAACTTTTCCGCTATTGTGAAACCACTCAGTAGTTTAACTAGCACAAAGACTCCTTTCTCCTGGTCAAAAGATTCTCAGAAATCTTTCGAGATGCTCAAGGAAAGTTACACCTCTGCTCCCATCCTCCAACTTCACAATCCACTTTTCCACTTCACACTCGAAGTGGATGCCTCACATTACGCTCTAGGTGCTGTTCTCTCCCAGCAACCAACCCTATCCGAGCCTCTGCATCCTGTAGCTTTCTATTCCAGGACTCTATCTACAGCAGAAAAGAATTATCCCATTGGAGAAAAAGAGCTCCTTGCAATCAAGGATGCCCTCAGTAATTGGAGACATCTATTGGAAGGTTCCACCCACCCAATCACCATCCTAACAGACCATCGCAATCTGCAACACCTGAGGGCCTGTAAGACACTGTCTGCTCGTCAAGTTAGGTGGAGTTTGTTCTTCGACAGATTCGACTTTGTCATCTCCTACCGTCCCGGTTCTCAAAACCTTAAGGCGGACTCCCTTTCACGTATCTATGAAGACCAGACTACGGAAGATCCTCCCCAATCTATTATCCCTTCCAACCGCTTTGTTGGAGTTTCTGCTTCTTTTAAGCATTTACTTACCCAGAGCTATGTTGAAGAGAGTACGCAATTACCTAAAGGTCTCACCAGACACTCTGACGGTCTTTATACCTTCAATAACAAGATTTATGTACCACCTCAATTACAACTCGTGCTTCTTAAACAACTACATGATGCCCCTTTAGCAGGTCACCTTGGCATCAGTAAGACCATCCACCTAGTTAAACGTGATTACTGGTGGCCCCACTTGTCAAAGACAATCCATGATTACATTAATTCCTGTGTTACTTGTGCTACTAACAAACACTCAAGAAAACCTCCCTACGGCCTCCTGTCTTCGATTCCAATTCCTAACAGACCATGGGATGTCATTTCAATGGACTTCATAGTCGATCTTCCCCGTTCCGAGGGGGCTAACACCATCATGGTCACAGTTGACGTCTTAACGAAGATGGCCCACTTCATCCCTTTAAAGAAATTACCCACATCTCTTGAAACAGCAAAAGCTTTCATACTTCACGTTCTTAAGCTCCATGGCTTACCCTCTCAGATCATTACTGACCGTGGTTCTCAATTCGTATCCAGGTTCTGGAAAGCCCTATGTCAAAACTTAAAGATTAATCATAAAATGTCCACCGCTTACCACCCACAAACAAATGGACAAACTGAACGTGTCAACCAGACACTTGAACAATATCTTCGTTGTTACTGTACCCATCTACAGGATGACTGGTTCCATCTACTTCCCTACGCCGAATTCGCATATAATAATGCCAGGAGTTCTTCCTCTCATCTCTCACCATTTTACGCCAACTATGGATTTCATCCTAACAGCTTACCATCCTCTTTTCCCACAAATAATGTTCCCTCTGTGGATAATTACCTGACCACCTTGAAAAAGAACCTGACTATTCTTCGTTCCAACCTTGAAACTGCCCAGCAGAAACAAAAAAAATATTATGATTCTCATAGGACAAAACCTCCTATTTACAAAGTTGGCGATATGGTTTGGCTTTCCACTCTGAATTTACGCCTTAAGATTCCTTCAAAAAAACTTGGTCGTCAATTTGCTGGACCCTTCCCAATCTCTCATGTAATTAACAAAAATGCTGTTAGGTTACTCCTGCCTCCTGATTGGAAGATACATCCCTCTTTTCATGTCTCACTTGTCAAACCTTTCACACCAAACCCGTTCCCTAATAGAGATCCTCACCCCCCTCCTCCTATAGAGGTTTTGGGTGAGACAGAGTATGAGGTTGAGAGAATTCTGGATTCCAAAAAGAGAGGTTCTACCATTCAATATTTAATTCGCTGGAAAGGATATAGTCATCTTGATGATTCCTGGGAAGATTCCTTACACATTCATGCTCCCCGACTCATTAAACAGTTTCATCACAAACATCCTGATCGACCAGCTCCTATTGGGTACTCTGTTGGTACCCCCTTGAGGAGGGGAGTATGTAACGCCATCTGCGTTACTCTTGGTAGAACGAGCGCAGCTGTACATTGTATTGACAGCCGCGCTCCGTTCTACATCTCGTCCGCGTCACTTCCGGTGCGCGGACGTCTGCGCTCCACGCTGGAACGCGGAAGTGCGACCCGCACAATCTCGCGTTCCAGGCGCCCTATTTAAATCCCCTGATGTGGCGGCAGGGTGTTCGTTTATTCCTGTTGGACGCCTGCCGCCACCAGGGACCCGGACACCAGCCCCCAGAGACCCAGGTCTCCCAGTACCTGCTCCTCAGCAATCTGCCACAACCGCAGCACCAGCCAGCCTGTACCCACATCACCTGTTCCTACCTGCCTGGACCCACACATGCTTATCCGGACCTCAATACCCTGAAGGAAGGATTCCAACTATCTACACTTCAGTACCGCAAGTACCCCATGTGGCTAATTCTGCCTTACTAAGCTTTACCCATAATGCAGTATCTTTAGGACTGTGATCTTTCTGTGTGTACTGTTATCTATTGGTGTAAGCTGTATCACCATAAGGACTGCAGGGTGCCCCTAATGTTTATGTACAGATCTATTCCTGTATCAATCCACACACCATCCTAGCCTCCTTCAGACCATACATTATATTGCCTCGCTCCCTATATCTACATGTTGCTTATATAAGTACCCCAGTATAAAGGTTGTATCTCTTTGGAGGCTGTGATGACCAAGACCCCATGATCTCTGTGTTTCTATAGAGTAACTGGTGGCTCTAACCTGAGTAACCTCCGCAGCTGAGATCCAGACCACTATCCAGTGTCCCAATATCTCGCAGGGTCATAACAGTCAGACTGCCCGGACTTTTGAGAATTCTTTGCATACAAAAGATCTGGAAATACTTTGTCAAGATCGCAACGGGGAAAAAATTGCGATAACAATTCTTGATGATTAATCGTGCAGCTCTAATCAAAAATGAAGAGGTTACTAAAGTTACTAAAATTCTCATACAACAGAATAAAAAATTGATGTCATGTTTTGTATTGTATTTTTGGACGACAACTGTACTGATTAAAAACAAAAGCCATACGATCATGTGAGTGTGTGGGGCGGGGGTGATGTGAAGGTGCAGTGGACACTGTTATGGGCCACCATCCTCCCAATGCTTTATCTTGGCCTAGGCCAACAAGGCCCAGGCCTAGGTCAGCACTCTGCAGGGGGGGCAGCATGAAAAGAGTCCCCGTAGGCTTGCTCTACATTTTTAGTGTAGCGCCAGTCTTATGAGGTGGACTGGGCCGCAATACAAATCGGTCTGATGCCCCCCATAAAGCAGCCACACTGCTTCCAGTATGATAGGGATGGCTCAGACACAATGGACACTGACATAGTCACCTATACCTGGCAGGTAGGTAGTAGGACTCTCCTGCAATCCTTTGCTCGTGTCAGTTGTACATATTCAGGAATCTTAATTGTATTTCTGTTGATTGCTGATGAGAAAAATAAACAGATGGATTTATTTCCTTCCTGCCCCCAATCCTTCCTTTGCTCAATGCCTGAACCACATACCTTCATGACTGTGCTATAAATTAGCAGAAATGTGTGCTTAAAGTAGAACTATAGGCACTAACACTTTTTTTTCAATTTTGGATTGAGTAAGGGATGGTTATAGACCATTCATTTATTTTGCCCATCCGTTCATTTCCCTTCAATTCCTGCGCCATAGCCAAACAGGAATTGATAGGAAATCTCTGCAGATTAAGGGAATCCCCTCCAAGGCCCTCAGAACTAGTGTCACCACTGGAAAATTTCAGGGCAGATATTAAACAGGAAGGGGTGTGACCTTGACAGGAAGGGGTATATCATATTTAAATTAGGGGTTGCACGAGTTTTGTCAGGCCTAAGGCAGCACAAAACCTAAATACACCACTGTATCCTCCACCCCCCAATCCCTGGATTCTGAGCATAACGCACTCCTGATCCCTGCAGTCTGAGCATAACGCACTCCTGATCCCTGCATTCTGAGCGTAACACACTACTGATCCCTGCAGTCTAAGCATAACACACTCCTTATCCCTGCATTCTGAGTGTAATGCTCTCCTGATCCCAGCATTCTGAGCGTAACGCAATCCTGATCCCTGCATTCTGAGCGTAACGCAATCCTGATCCCTGCAGTCTGAGCGTAACGCACTCCTGATCCTTACAGTCTGAGTGTAACGCACTCCTGATCCCTGAATTATGAGCGTAACGCAATCCTGATTTCTGCAGTCAGAGCGTAACGCACTCCTGATCCCTGCAGTCTGAGTGCAACACACTCCTGATTCCTGCATTCTGAGCGTAATGCATGCCTTAACCCTGCAATATAAGGAAAGAAAAATGGACAGCCGCACTCCAATGGATGAAAAGACTTAAAAATAGTGCCTGTTTATTCCAGTCAAAAAACTAAAACAGCAAAAACAGCAAACAGTGGGGTAACAAAATCTGACGCGTTTCACATCGACAACCGATGCTTAGTCATGCCTTAACCCTGCATTCTGAGCGCTACACACTCCTAAACCCTGCATTATGAACGTAACGCACACTTGAACCCTGCCTTCTGAGCTCAACCCACTCCAAAACCTTGCACTCTCTTGTAATACTTTTTGTTATGTCCACTGCATTTGCGATCTACATTTGGGGTTAACCATGTATCATTACAACAGTAGATCACAAAGGCAGTGCATTTTGAACACGGTGCAGGAAGCAAACATTAACCACTTAAGACCCGGACCAAAATGCAGGTAAAGGACTTTGCCCCTTTTTGCGATTCGGCACTGCGTCGTTTTAACTGACAATTGCGCGGTCGTGCGACGTGGCTCCCAAACAAAATTGGCATCACAAATAGAGCTTTCTTTTGGTGGTATTTGATCACCTCTGCGTTTTTTATTTTTTGCGCTATAAACAAAAATAGAGCGACAATTTTGAAAAAAATGCAATATTTTTTACTTTTTGCTATAATAAATATCCCCCCAAAATATATATAACATTTTTTTTCCTCAGTTTAGGCTGATACGTATTCTTCTACCTATTTTTTGGTAAAAAAAATCGCACTAAGCGTCTATCGGTTGGTTTTCACAAAATTTATAGCGTTAGTTTTATTGCATTTTTATAAAAAAAATTTTTTACTACTAATGGCGGCGATCAGCGAATTATTTCGTGACTGCGACATTATGGCGGACACTTCCGACAATTTTGACACCTTTTTGGGACAATTGTCATTTTCACAGCAAAAATGCATTTAAATTGCATTGTTTACTGTGAAAATGACAGTTGCAGTTTGGGAGTTAACCAAAAGGGGGCGCTGTAGGGGTTATGTGTTCCCTGTGTGTGTTTACAACTGTAGGGGGTGTGGCTGCAGGTGTGACGTCATCGATCGCGTCCCCCTATAACAGGGATGACGCGATCGATGCTGCGGCCACAGTGAAGCACGGGGAAGCCGTGTTTACACACGGCTCTCCCCGTTCTTCAGCTCCGGGAACCGATCGCCGCACTTCAGCGGCGATCGGGTCCGTGAGTCCCGCGGTCCCGGTCACGGAGCTTCGGACCGGGTCACAGGAGCGCGCCGCGGGCGCGCGCCCGCTACCCACGGCTGGGTACTAGAACCGATGTAAATATACGTGGATGTGCCCAGCCATGCCACTCTGCCGACTTATATGTGCAGGAGGCGGTCCTTAAGAAGTTAAACATGCCTTTCTGGCATTGCGCTTTGGTGTGAACCGTCCCTAGCAACAGATGATCTTTGACTTCATTAGTGTTGTTCAAGTAGATCTCCATCTCTCTAAGGTTGCCTACCGCTGCTCTAAGTTACTAAAGTTACAATGTTTTATTCAATTTTATTAGCAAAAATGTTTACAATATATGCCTATAAAACAGAGGCAGATCATATCAAGACAAGTATGCTCACAGTTTGACACCTCTGAATTATGACACAGGATGGGTGATGTGATTCAAACTAAAAAGGTAATGTTATATAAAAGTATTGAAGCATTTATAGAAGGTATATTATCAAAACTTTTTCAGGTGGTTTATAGCAAATAAACAATGTTATATATCCTGTCAACTGAACAGGAAAGAATATTTAACCACTTCCATACCGGGCCTATTCTGGCCCTTCTCTTTTTCATGTAAAAATCATAATTTTTTTGCTAGAAAATTACTCAGAACCCCCAAACATTATATATATATTTTTTTAGCAGACACCCTATGCAATAAAGTGGCAGTCATTGCAACTTTTTATCTTGCACGGTATTTGCACAATAATTTTTCACGCGCCTTTTTTTGGGGGGGAAAAAATGGTTTCAAGAATTAAAAAATAACAAAACAGTACATTTTTTTGTATAATGTGAAAGATGATGTTAAGCCAAGTAAATAGATACCCAACTTGACATGCTTTAAAATTGCGCACACTCATGGAATGGCGCTAAACTTTGGTACTTAAAAATCTCCATAGGCGACGCTTTAATTTTTTTTTACAGGTTACCAGTTTAGAGATACAGAGGAGGTCTAGTGCTAGATATATTTCTCTCTATTTCTCTCACTCCAATGCCGATACCTCACATGTGTGCTTTGAATGGCGTTTACATATGTTGGCGGGACTTATATGCACGTTCGCTTCTGAGCGTGAGCTACTGGGTACAGGGGCGTTTTAAATTTAGTTTTTTTACTTAATTTTTTTTTATTTTTACACTTAAAAAAAAAAATTGGATCACTTTTATTACTATTACAAGGAATGTAAACATCCCTTGTAATAGGAAAGGTGTGTGACAGGTCCTCTTTATGGAGAGGTGCAGGGTCAATAAGACCTCACATCTCTCCTCCAGGCTGGAAAGCATGAGATTGTAAAATAAAATTCACTGATCTAATGCTTTCAGCCGCGATTGCGGCTTTGTTTACTTCTGGGTACCCGGGCGTGGCGTGTCATAACGTCACACCCAGGCGGCGGCCAATTCATTCTCCGGGCTTCCGATGACACGGGAGACCCTGGAGAAGCACCGGATGGTGGCGGGCCGCTATGATCGTTCTTATGGTGCGCAGAATCGCCGCCAGAAAAGAAGAATATTTGAATGATACCTGTAGCTGCAAGCATCATTCAGATATCCTCACACTTTATTTTCTAATGCGTACTTGTTCATAATCAAATCATACAAGAAAGGGACGCCCTTGTCCCAGCCAATCATATCTAAGTTATTAGGTTATACAAGTAATATTCGTCACAATTATACACCGTGCATACATTTTAGCAATCTTCTTTGTGCCCGACAGATATCTGGTTTCTACTGCAGCTTATCTAATGTTTATGCTCTTTGCCTAGGACAGTGATGGCGAACCTTGGCACCCCAGATGTTTTGGAACTACATTTCCCATGGTGCTCATCTACATTGCAGAGTGCATGAGCATCATGGGAAATGTAGTTCCAAAACATCTGGGGTGCCAAGGTTCGCCATCACTGGCCTAGGACATAATAACATAATAATATTGCCAAAGTTCCTGGCTTCTCCTAGAAGATACATTTTCATACAAGCATTAATCACTAAGGGGGAGCTCTAACAAGCCTTATAATGCATTATTAGCCACTTCCATACCAGGCACTTACGCACCTTCCCGCCCAAGCCAATTTTCAGCACTGTCGCAATTTGAATGACAATTGCGCGGTCATGCTACACTGCACCCAAACAAAATTGGCGTCCTTTTTTCCCCACAAATAGAGCTTTCTTTTGGTGGTATTTGATCACCTCTGCGATCTTTTTTTTTTGCGCAACAACTAAAATTAGAGCAAAGATTTTGAAAAAAAAATTAAGTTTTTATTTTTTTCTGTTAATTTTTTTGTAAATGAGTATTCTCTTTCAATTACGGGCACTGATATGGTGGCACTGATGGGCACCGATGAGGTGGCACTGATGGGCACCGATGAGGTAGTTCTGATGGGCACCGATTAGGTAGCACTGATGGGCACTGATAGGCGGCGCTGGTATGGGGCACTGATGGGCACTGATGGGCGGCACTGATGGGCACTCATGGGAGGCACTGATGGGCACTCATGGGCGGCACTGATGGGCACGCATAGGCAGCACTGGGCACTCATAGGCGGCACAGATGGGCACTCATAGGCGGCACAGGTGGGCACTCATAGGTGGCACAGGTGGGCACTGATAGGTGGCACAGGTGGGCACTGATAGGTGGCACAGGTGGGCACTGATAGGTGGGCACTGGGCATGGATTGGCACTGTGGGGTGGCACTGACAGACACTGGGGTGGCACTGATGATCACTGAGGGGTGGCACTGATGGATCAATGTTGCCAATCAGTGCCCATGTGTGGGCACTGATTGGCATCTTTTTTTTATTGCCCCTTTTTTTTTTTCTTGCTGATTTTTTTTTTTTTTACATTTTTTTTATGTTCCCTGGTGGTCTAGTGTGGGCACTCCCTGGTGGTCCGTGTGGCGATCCGAGGGGGGGCTGCGCTAATAAACAATCAGCGCGAACCCCCCCTGTTAGAAGAGCCGCCGATCGGCTCTCCTGTACTCGCGTCTGTCAGACGCGAGTGAGGAAGAGCCGTCGGCGGCTCTTCCTGTTTACATCGTGATCAGCCGTGATTGGACACGGCTGATCACGTGGTAACGAGGCTCCGCCGGAGACTCGTTACCGAGATCGGAGGTGCAGGGTGTCAGACTGACACCCGGCATCACCGATCGCCGCGCTGCGGCATTGAAATCGTGCTAGACGTTTGAGAACGGCTAGTCACGATTTCATAACCACTTCCTGGCTATAAATCGGCTATTGGCCGGGCGGGAAGTGGTTAGTATAGGGGAACTATAGCCTATCACTGCATTGATATCTATGGGGAAACTCTAGCCTTTCATACAGGATGTCATATGACGTCCTATGGTAGGGAAGTGGTTAAAAGGTGTTTTATACTACCTCTCTCTGCGTTTATTATTCATCTTTTTTTTCATTTTTTTCCATGAGCACTTGTTTTTAGGAAGGGCCACCACATTTTGCTTAATACCTAATATGGTCAAACCTTTAGCGAGGACATAAGGAGAATATTAGGAAGGAGGTGATAGGAAGGGAATAGAATGGAAAAAAGAGAGAGAGAGAGAAAAAAAAAAAGAGAGAAAAGAGGGGATGCCAATGGGAGGTTATATGGAGAGAATAAGGTTTCAAGTTCCAATGTTTATAATGATAGGGGTGTATAAGTGTATATATATATATATATATATATATATATATATATATATATATATATATATATATATATAGTTACATCGTTTTTCTGTTTCAATAATGTTTAATATTAAGCACAATAATAAATAAAGGATTTAGATACATTTGTTTGATCCAATATTTGAGTAAAACAAATACTGTGTATAAAAAGTGAATCACAAAATAGGAACTGTATTTGTGAGATGCAATGGGATTGCAACTGAATACAAACCCTAATCTATTCTCCCAACAATAAAGCTACACTTACCCTCTGATCAAGTGTTCCTGTCCTAAGCCTTGCTGAGCTGGAAGACAAAGATGCAGAATCAAACTGAGAACCTGAGACTTCATGAAACAATTCTATTATTACATTCCATTGCACAACTGTGTTAGAAGAGTAATAGCAGAGGGTGGTAAGAGGAGAAATAATGTGATTGTGTGCGCTATGAATGATCAGGGAATTTAATCTCACTAAATAATGTGCTGTCTGCCCTCTACTAAGGGAATCCTACAAGTTTAGTGTATCTGCTCACCATGGAGAAGCTCCCCAGTGTAACTGAGCTCCTCTCTAATTGATGTACCTGTTGTATGTAATCTGACTTGCTCAGCATTAATACAGTGGAAATCCATCCATACAAAGAACTGAAACAATAGCCGAAAAATACTAAATAGCTGACCCAAGACTGTGTTTGCTTACAGGAACCAGCAGTACAATAGTACTGTATATTATAAAGAATTTAACTGGGGAAAAGAAGGTAGTGCAATCCCCCACAACATAGGCATGCGCACAGGGTGTGCCTGGTGTGCCCAGGCACATCCTAATCACCCCATGCACATTAGTGTTATTGCTCTGTATAGCAGCAGGAAGATGGGAAAGATCTCTCTCTTACCGACTCTACCAGTAGGTAGGTGTTTATGCTCTTCTCTTTCACTGTGCTGGCATGGAGATCAATGATGTGCTGGGGTCATACGTAGACACATACACATGCATGTGTGTTTGAGCTTAAAGGTGCACACCCTAATGCAATAGGCTGCGCACACCTTTGCCCCACAATGTAATCCCTGATATTGCCACCTGTAATATACAGTGAGGGGCATCCCTGGGCACAGAACAAATGATGCAGCATATAAAAAAAGATATAGGTAGCGACGTGCGCACAGGGTATACCAGGTGTGCCTGGGCACACCCTAATCACCCCACGTGGTGTAGATTGCCCCTGTTTAAATCTTGATATTTCACTAAAGCCCCCTACCTGGGCTCCTAAAATATAATGATAATAAAAGAAAATGTAAATAATATTAAATAATGCAAATAAAAACTACCGACACCGTCAGTATTTATACACAAGCGCACACACGCTTCCAATGCAATAGGCTGTGCACACCTATGATAGGAAGATTAATTCTTTCACATGGCATCTTATTCAGCAGATTATAATTTACACGCAGAAAAAAAAAGTTCTTAGAATTAGGAGATTGTTTTAAAAAACACTTCCATAACGCAGAACGTCATTTGCTGTCCTGGGCTTTCAGTGGTGATGCTTGATGCCTGCAGCTACAGTACAAGCATCATTCAGATATCGTTTTTTGCAGCTGCGATTCCCTTCAACATAAGAACAATCATAGCAGCTGTTCAGCCACTCGATCATTCTTACAGGCAGCAGGATGGGACATCCTCCCCTCCCGCCGCCCTATGGTGCTTCTACCGGCTCGCCCGTACGATCAGCGAGCCGGAGAAAGAATCGACTGATGCCGAAGGTTAGTCATAGAGAAAATCGAGGGACAGATGGTCCTCGGCAGTCTCTATGACTCTTGGAGGCCCCCGCGCGATGTTATGACGTCACATCCAGGCAGGTGGAAGTAACCATGCCAGGGACTCGGTTGGAAAGCATGAGATCGTAAAAAAAAATGTTTTATCTCAGGCTTTTCAGCCTGGAGAAGAGATGTGGGGTATTATAGACCCCCACATCTCTCCATAAAGAGGACCTGTCACACACTATTCCTATTACAAGGGATGTTTACATTCCTCAGAATAGGAATAAAAGTGATCACATTTTTTTTTTTAAAGGGAAAGAGTAAAAATATTAAAATGTCAATAAAATAAACAATAAAAATAAAATTTAATTAAAGTGCCCCTGTCTCTGTGTGCTCGCACACAAATGCGACCGCATACGTAAGTCGAGTAAGTATATGTAAACAGTGTTCAAACAACACACGTGAGGTATCACCACGGACGTTAGAGCGAGAGCAATAATTCTAGCCCAAGACCTCCTCTGTAATTCTAAGCAGGTAACCTGTAAAAAAATTAAAATTAAAGCGTCACCTATGGATATTATAAAGCACCGAAATTTGACGCCATTCCACGAGCGTGCGTAATTTAAAAGCGTGACATGCAAGGTATCTATTTACTCTGTGTAGCTTCATCTGTCGTATTATACAAAAAACTGTACTGTTTTGCTTTGTATTTTATTAATGATTTTTTCCCAAAATATCGCGTTTGAAAAAAAATTGCTGCAAACACTGTGTGACATAAAAAGTTGCAATGAAAACCTTTTTGTTCCCTAGGGTCTCTGCTAATATATATATATATACTCAGAACCCCAAAACATAATATTTTATATATATATATATATATATATATATATATATATCATAGGCGTGCGCACATAGGGTGTAAGGTGTGCCTAGGCACACCCTAATCACCTTGTACTGTGCAGATTCCCCCTGCTGCCTGGCTGCAGAGAAAGGGATCGGGGAATCTCTGTCCTCAGTCCCTTTCTCTGTCTCAAAAGTTAGACATCAGGGGTCTGTTTAGACCACTGATATTTCACCAAAGCCCCAAAACAGGGCTCGTAAAAATAAATAAAATAAATATTATTAAAAAAAAAGAATAAAAATAAAATTGTAAAAATAATAATAATAATAATACAAATAACGATGAACTATTGACACTGATCTCTGCCCTACTGACTTGCCCACTGCCATATATGGTATATTACACACGCATTTGTGTTTGAGGTTTGGTGTGCACACCCTAATGCAATAGGCTGCGCACACCTATGATATATATATATATATATATATATATATATATATATATATATATAAAATATTATGTTTTGGGGTTCTGAGTAATTTTCTAGCCAAGAAACTATGGCCTAGATTCACAAAGCGATTACGCCTGTGTAAATGTTGTTAGACAGGAGTAATTTCGATTTACGAGCGTTTTTACGCTAGTCGAAATCCTCAAACCATGAAAAGACACCTGCGTGCTAAATTTCGACTTTATTACGTGTTAGTACGCCTTCAGATCTACGCTGCCTGAAAATTGCGGCCACTGGGCGGACTTCCTGTTGTTTTTCACCTTCATGGTATGCTAATGAGCTTTTGCCTGGAATCCACAAAATTTCGCTCTTCAAACGCAATCTCTTACGGCACCTTTAGTCATCTTTTTTTTCCGTTTCACTATACCAGCTTTTTGCTGGTCTAATATTAGACAGCCCATGTTAAGTATGGCCGTCGTTCCCGCGTCGAATTTCAACGTTTTTCGATTTCTTTTATTATTTTTAACGTAAGTCGTCCGGGAATAGGAATGTTCGTAAACGCCGCTACTCAAACAACGAATGACGTCACGACGTGATTTCGCGCAATGCACGGCGGGAAATTCCTGAACAGAGCATGCGCAGTTCGATCGTCGCGGGGACGCGCTTAATTTAAATGCTTCACGACTCACGTATTTCGATTAAAAAAAATACGATACAATAGCGTACGCGCAAAAAAACTACCTGAATTCGGCGTAGAGTCTGGTGATAGACGGCAGCGTAGCGTATTTCGATTACGCAGCGGAAGATTACATCTATGTGAATCTGCCCCCATGATTTTAACATGTAGGAGTGCTGGAATTGGCATGGTATAGAAGTGGTTGGTAGGAAGAAGTGTTTTGCTGTCTGTCTATAGCAATTAGTAAGCAGTGTGATTACACATTCTCCCAGTGCTGTATAGGACAATATGGAACTGTTATGGAGTAGTTGTGACTGTACAGATCCAGCCATGGACATCGAGTTGAGCAAGCTTCTACCATACACCATGATGTTTAACAGCATGCACCCCCCAGGTCTGGCAAAGTTAGACAAAGTTGGCTCTGTGCGCCTGCGCCTGACGTCATCTCCATAGCAACCAACGCCGATCCCGGGACTGTCAACATCGTGCGAATACCGGGAGGGAGGAGATCGGTGCCGGTGTACAGGTGAGGAGCGGCGATCATTACACCCAGTGTTTGTCCCGTCTGCAGGGCTGGAGGTCCGATCCTCACCCTCCTCCTCATGCCAGGCAGTTCTTACATTGCATCCTGTATGCAGAGTGATCAGCAGTCCGGTATGAGAGATCTCACCCTTAATTTCCCTAAAAGTGTCCCACCAATACATGCTGGGTGCAGATCTTATCACAGGCAGCTTAACCACTTCAGCTCCGGAGGATTTTACCCCCTCCATGACCTGGACATTTGTGATATCCTGCAGTGCAGTGCGCTACTGGTAATTGCGCAGTCATGCAACGCTGTACCCAAATTTATATATTTTTTCCCCCACACAAATAGAGCTTTCTTTTGGTGGTATTTAATCACCTCTGTTTTTTTTTTTTGTGATATAAATGAAAAAAGACCAACATTTAATATATATATATATATATATATATATATATATATATATATATATATATATATATATACATATATATATTTTCATTTCTGCTCTATAACCTCCAATAAAAAAATAAAAATAATTACATTTCTTTATAAACTTTGGCCAAAATGTATTCTCTTACAATTTTAATAATAATAATAAAAAAAAGAAAATCTATATCGATTGATTTGCGTGAAAGGGAAATATACTAGATTTTTTTCGTTTATATTACTAACGGTGACGATCAAAATTTATAATAGGACTGCGATAGTGCAGCAGGAACTCTGACTCTGATGCCCGGTACACACGATCCGATTATCGGACAAATGATCGTCAGTTTTTTTTCTGTATGCTAATCTCACGTTGAATCCGATGAGTTTACTAGTCACGAAAATTCTCGTACGGCATAATAAAAATCGGAAGTGATGTCATGTGTTGTAATGCATTTGTTTTGCATTCTTGAACGACAGCTGTACTGACTAAATGAAAATCGTACGATCTGGCATCGTACGAATAAAAAATTCCGTGCATGTCCGATAGAATAAAATCGGATGAACTGTCCTGATCGGCTCTCGGAAGCTCTGTACTAACGGTCCAATTATCGTACCAGCGTTTCGAAAGCTGCATTTTTCGTACGATTTTCGGATCGTGTGTACGGGGCTTAAAGCGGATGGTTCACAAAACAAAAAAATATTAAAAGCCAGCAGCAACAAATACTGCAGCTGCTGACTTTTAATATTAGGACACTTACCTGTCCTGGAGTCCAGCGCCGTCCGCAGCAGAGGATGAGCGATCGCTCGTCTCTCTGCTGTTCCCCGCTCCATCCACGGTGAGGGAACCAGGAAGTGAAGCGCTGCCCGGTTCCCTACGGCGCATGCGCGAGTCGCGCTGCGCCCGCCGATTGGCTCCAGCTGTGTGCTGGGAGCCGAGTGTTCCCAGCACACAACGGGGGACGGACGGGATGTGATGAAATGCCCGTCTTTTGCCCGTGAATGCTGGGCCGGAAGTGGGTGCAGATACCTGTCTATCTGCACCCCCCTGAAAGGTGTCAATTGTGACACCGGAGGGGGGGAGTGTTCGGATCAGCGGATCTTCACTTTAAGGTGGAGATCCGCTTTAAGACCCCTTTCACATTGGGGCGGTTTGCAGGCGCTATTTCGCTAAAAATAGCACCTGCAAACTGACCTAAAACAGTGGCTGCTGTTTCTCCAGTGTGAAAGCCTGAGGGCTTTCACACTGGAGCGGTGCGCTAGCAGGACCGCTCCAAAAGTCCTGCTAGCCGCATCTTTGGAGCGGTAAAAAGAGCAGTGTGTTTACCACTCCTCCACTGCTCCTTCCCATTGAAAGCAATGGGAAACCGTGGCTATACCACCGGCAGAGGGGCATTGCCGGCGGTATTAAACCTTTTTCGGATGCCAATGAGGGGTACAACTGCACCGCTAGCGGCCAAATACCGGAGGGATTATGCCCCATCGTTAGTGTCATTGGGAGGTATAGGGGTAGATTTACTAAAGGCAAATAAACTGAGCACGTTGCAAGTTGCTCCAGAGCTTAGTAAATGGGGTAAAACTTCACTTTGCAAAGAGTATGATACATATTAATTTTTTTATGTAAAAAGTCATATAATATATAAATAAACATGGAACAGGCAAAGGTACATAGAAAAGAAGATCAGTTACATGTGTTGTATTTATGTCTCTTCAGGAAAATGATAAAGGATAAACCCTAGAGAATCATACTCTTCCAAGCTATTGAACCCTCCAGGCCACGATGGTGCGTTTATCGGTGGATCTGATTGCGAGAACAAGCAGTCATCTGCGTAGCCGAAAAGATGAGTCCATAGCCCAGTACTTGAAGAGAGTGACTCATCTGAATTATTCAAATAAAAACATTGACAATGTTGTAAGTACCCCTGTGTTGTAGAGCTGCACGATTAATCGTCAAGAATCGTTATCGCGATCTTTTTCAGTTGCGATTCTTGATACAGGGTTTCAGGATCTTTGACATGAAAATAATTTTCTCTCTGCACTTTGGTATGCAAAGAATTTCCTGTCTGCTCTCAGCCAAAAGTCAGTCTGGGCAGCCTGCCAAGTTTTGAAAACATTCTTTATCAGTGGAAAGTTAAGTCTATACATTGTATCTCTTCAAAGGAATAAACTTCTTCTGTATGTAAATTAGGCATTTTTAACCACTTAAACACCAAACCTTTTTCTGACAGCTCTTTTCAAGTTAAAATCATTATTTTTTTTGCTTGAAAATTACTTAGAACCCCCAAAGATTATATAACTTTTTAGTAAAGACCCTAGAGAATAAAATGGCGGTTGTTGCAATATTTTATGTTGCACTATATTTGCGCAGCAGTCTTTTTTTGCGAAAAAATTACTTTAATGAATAATAAAAAAAAAAACTAGCCAGTAAAGTTAGCCCATTTTTTTGGTATCAATCTAAAAGCTTTTATGCCATGAGAATCGTGAGAGAATCGTGATCTTCATTCTAAGCAAAAAAATCGTGATTCTCATTTTAGCCAGAATCGTGCAGCTCTACTGTGTTGTGATTTTTTTATTTTTTTTGAATTTTGAGGAAAATAATGAATTTATTCCATTTTGGAATTAGGCTGTAACATAACAGGATGTGGCAAAAGTAAAGCGCTGTGAATACTTTCTGAATGCACTGTAAATGAAAATAAATCTGTGTGGGCTCCCTGAAGTATGAAAAAGACAAAAAGGACACTTTTCATTAGTATAAACGCATTAATTGTTCAGTGCATACAAGCCATACATATATGTGTGTGTGCTGTTTATGCTTCTGCAGATTCCTCCTCATAGCTCTCGCAGACTTGTGTTCCCAGGACACCTCATCTTTCACTCTGCCTTCACAATGCATTACAGTGACGACTGAACATTTGAGGTTTTTCCTTTCTTCAAATAATAGAACGACACTTTTAAGTGGTAATTGGTGTGCTCACTGTGGCTTGTTCACCCCTGTCAGTGGACTTTTCCTGTAATTTCTGGGTTAGACATTGTCTTAGGAGACTCCCCAAATTACACTTCAGGTGACGTGTAATGCTTCTATCGAGGGGTTGCAAACCTTAAAACATAAACTTTGCTCTTGCAAAAAATGTCTAACTCAAAGAAAATTTTGTAGTTCTCAGATATAAAGAACAACTCCAATCAATGATACAGACATAACTTTTTTTTGATATAGGCAGGGCCGTCTCTACCATAGGGCAAACAGGGGAAGCTGCCCAGGGCCCAGGGCCCCAGATGGCAACCCCCCTTTTTTTATTTATTTTTAAATAAAAAATATATTTATTTTATATATTTTAATTTTTTATTAAAGGGACAATTTTTTTAAATATATTTTTATTTTTTATTAAAGGGCCAATTAAAGTGCCAATTTTTTTAAGGGTCCCCAGGGACCCGGAGGCCCCCCAGGGGCCCAGATGACAACCCCCTTTTTTTATTTATTTTTAAATAAAAAAATATATTTATTTTATATATTTTTATTTTATTTTTTATTAAAGGGACAATTTTTTTTTAGAGGTCTGGAGTTCCCCAGGGGCCCATAGTTCCCCAGGGCCCCGGATGACAACCCCCCTTTTTTTATAAAAAAAACTTGTTTTATAAAAAAATAACTTTTTTTATATATTTCTTTTTATTAAAGGGCCCAGAGGTCCCCAGGGCCCTGGATGGCAACCCCCCCCCTTTTTTTTTTTATAAATGTTTATTTTTAATATATTTATTTTTATTTTATTTTTTAATAAAGGGTCCAGAGGTCCCGAATGGCAACCCCCCTTTTTTTGTAATTTATTTTATATAAAAAAAAAATTATTAAAGGACCCAGAGGTCCCCAGATGGCAACCCCCTTTTAAAAAAATAGAAAATAAATATTTTTTATGTATATTTTTTATTTCTTTTTTTCTTTTTATTAAAGGGCCCAGAGGTTCCCAGGGCCCCGGATGGCTACACCCCTTTTTTTATATATATTTTTCTTTATTTCCTCTTTTTTTTGTAAAGGGCCTCCCGCTTCTAAATTCGTGGCAGCCCCCCCCCCTTCTCAATTTAAGGGGGCAGCCCCCCCCCCCGTTCTCTGCTCCAGGGGGCCCATGCCTGAAGCTGTGTAAGGGGCACCATAATTCCTGATGGCGGCCCTGCCGCCCGTTAAGCCCCTGTGCTGCCCACAAATCAGGCTGAAAATCATCAGCGGCACGCAGCCAGTGACAGTACAGCACCCCTGGCTTCCCTTTAGAAGTGCACTTCTCCCTTCCTGCTACTGGGTGCTGCTTGTATATAAAAGTGAATTAGAATGTGATTTTATACCATCCCCAGTTTGCTCTTCCTGAGGCTGACTTCTTCATGTCCTGCTCCTCAAGGTATGTCACTGTTTGCTATATTGTAAATAGACGTTTTCTGTAGAGTGTGCCCAAAGTCTTTATAATATTTGATGATTCACTGCAGGCCTGGTCAGTGTTTTAAAAAGTTCCTGTATTTTACACATGGCATGGCATGGGGTCACAGCACCTGCTTTAGCACCATGGTACCCCAGGCCATGCCATGTGTAAAATAGAGGAACTCTTTAAATCACAGACCAGACCTGCAGTCCAGGCTGAGTAAGGCCTCAGAGCACATGGCATTATTGTCTGTATTAAACTGCTTGATGGGCTTATTTTGGGCCTGACTGGTTCACATGTATGTGTTTTGGCATTTCCTGCAAAGAAAAGTGCATGCCTCATGTAATAGGCTGCGCACACGGCACACCTATGCCCATCAAGCAATGAAATACACCGCCGTCTGTCCATTCTGCTGTGACTTACAGTTCCACAGTTCCTGCACTGTCAAACTTGCTGCATTTTTAGACGTTTAGGTCACACTTTTAAAAACACAGTGCGTTTGTGTGTGCAAGAACTGCAGGTAAGTAGCATGGTGCAAAAGCAGAATGGATTTCAAGGCAACCGATTTTTAAAATGCTGAATGCACCTTTTTTCTGCAGGAAACAAAGGCATGGCAGCCCATTCAAATCAATGGGCTGCTGTGCCTGCACAAACGAGGGCCGCCAAAACACATACATGTGAACCAGCCAGGCCCAAAATAAGCTGGAGGGGGGCCCCAAAAAAAATGTTTGCCCAGGGCCCAAACCATATTAAAGCGGAGTTCCACCCTTAAAACCACTTGGTTTCATCCCATCCAGCATACTGGCGTCAGCGCCAGTATGCTGTTTTTTTTTTTTTTTAATGCATGTACTTACTTTATAATAAATCATTTAATTTTGTGTGCACCGCGGTATGTCGCCGCTATAAGGTGTCACACCTTCCGGAGACAGCCGATTAGTGTTCGGCTCTTCTCGGCGCCTGCGCACAGACACAGGAGCTGACTGCGCAGGCGCCGTAAATAGCCGGTCCTAGTTCGGCTTTTTTCGGAGGGAGTGACGCGGCTATATACGGCGCCTGCGCAGTCAGCTTCTGGGTCTGTGCGCAGGCGCCGAGAAGAGCCGAACGCTAATCGGCTGTTTCCGGAAGGCGTGACGCCTTATAGCGGCGACATACCGCGGTGCGCACGAAATTAAATGATTTATTATAAAGTAAGTACATGCATTAAAAAAAAAAAAAAATGGATGGGATGAAACCAAGTGGTTTTAAGGGTGGAACTCCGCTTTAAAGACGGCCCTGGATATAGGGGTAGGAAATGGTTAAATGGACTGTCAGATTTTCATTTCTTTTCTTTTTCCATTACAGCGATTGCCATTGAAAATGGTCATCAACACTGAAAGTGGAAACAAAATCTCTCTAACAGAGACACTAAAGCAATAAAACACAATCTTCAATAGAATGCAAGGTGTTATTGTTAGTTTTTACATTAGTATGTGTCTTTATTAACCTCCCTGGCGGTCTTCACGTGTGTGGCACGGGGTGAGATTTTCATGCTACGATCGGTAACCCCGTGCCACACACGAGCTTTCCTCGCTGGATGCAGAAAAATCGTTTTCTTACCTTTTCCAGCGATGAATCCCCGCAGTACACGGCGGCCGGATGTCCGCCTGATGCTGTGTACCTCCGATTCCCTTCCCTGCGAGCGTCGCGACGCAGGGGGGCGGAAGGGGGGGGGGGGGAACGGCGCCAAATTCAAATGTATAAGTAGAAACTTAGTGAAACACAGTAAAAACACACTGATAAAAAAAAAAAAAAAAATACAGTGACCTTTGATTGCCCCCCCCAGTGTTTTCTCAAGTGACCTGTCTGCAGATTGCTGCTCAGTATACAGACACTGGTACTGCAATCATGGCAAAGCGCCCCTCTACATCCAAATCGCTATGCGACATGCTGCCAAACAGCGACAGTGATGCAGAATCCCTTGCGGAGGAGCTGAGCGACAGCGACGCGTGGGAAAGCTCGTCATCGGATGAAGAAAGTGATGCGAGTGACGATCCTGCACCTGTGCCCAGCGATGTGCGGACTTGGTGCGCAATTGATTGCGCTACAGAGCACGTAGCGCCCCCAAGGTTTCCCTTCACAGGATCACCTGGGATAAAAGTGGACATAGAGGGTGACAATCCGTTGGATTACCTCCGGCTTTTTTTGACGGATGAGGTGATCGACAAAATAGTGTTGGAGACTAACAGGTATCAAGATCAGCAAGCTGCTACCCATCAGCTATTTTTGCGGCGCAGAAAATGGGAGCCTGTGACCAGTGATGATATTTGGAAATTCCTTGGCCTCCTAATTTTACAGGGAGTGGTGGGGAAACCACTCCAAAAGTGGTACTGGACCACAAATAAATTATTGGCCACACCTTTTTTTGGATCGGTAATGTCCGAATATCGATTTTCTTTGATTATGAAGTATTTGCACTTCGCAAATAATGAGGAATTCGACGAACAATCTCATCCAGCTCCAAAGCTAAAAAAAATTTGGGATGTTTACCAAATGATACTGCAGAACTTCCAGCAGACCTATATTCCTGAGCGGGACATTACTATTGACGAAAGTCTGATGGCCTATAAAGGTAGGCTCAGTTGGCTACAATTTATTGCGTCTAAGCGCGCTCGCTTTGGGATCAAATCCTTTATGCTGTGTGAATCCAGCTCTGGGTATATTTGGAACACAGTAATGTACACTGGGAAAGGGACCAAATTCTCCCGAGATTTAGTTTTTTTGGGATGGCAAGCGCGTCAGTTCTGTCATTGATAGAGCCCTTGCTCAACCAGGGCTACTGTCTCACTACAGACAATTTCTACACTTCCCCAGAACTGTACGAGTTCCTGCTTATGAACAAGACGGACGCTTATGGAACCATGAGGCCTAACCGGCGGGACATGCCGGCAGGATTTTACAACAAAAAGCTAGATAAAGGAGAAGTTGCTGCATGGCAAAAAGGGAAAATGTTGGCACTAAAGTGGCGGGACAAAAAGGACATTTCCCTGATGAGCACAGTGCACAATACCTCGACCGTCATGGTGCATACCAGAGGTGGAAAAGATGTGAGAAAGCCCCAAGTTGTATTGGACTACAACCACACGATGGGAGGTGTGCACAGGGCGGACCAAGCCATGACATTTTATCCAGCTATGCGAAAGCAGCAGAAAAAATATTATAAAAATTTTTTCAGACATCTCTTGGAGCAATGTCTGTGGAATTCATTCATCCTGCTGAAAAAAAAAATGCCAGGTCTATGGTCCATGCAGACTTTATGTGGAAGGTGGCAGAACAAATTTTTCTAAAACGCCAGACGCCAACGGCGGTAAACCGTTCTGGACGACGGGCTTCTGGTGTTGTAAATCCTGAGCGCCTGACTGGTCGTCATTTCATGGACTATGTACCACCCACTGCAAAAAAATCAGCACCCTCACGGATGTGTGTGGTTTGCTGCTCCAAGCGCGACAACAGCGGGAACAAAATACGCAAAGAAACGCGCTTCAGTTGTCTCGACTGCGACGTTGGACTTTGCGCCATTCCTTGCTTCAAAGAATTTCATACCCGAGACATTTACTAAATAATGATTTTGCACACTTTTTTGACCCCCCAAAAAATCTGAGTTTATGAATATATTATTTGTTAAAATTTATTGAATAAACAGTATTGTTATTATTAAATTATTATTTGTTATTATTTATTATATTATAATTTATGATTTTGTGTTTCAAACTTTGTCATAGTCTACTAGAGACTCTGGTTTGGACAGATTTAGGTGAGTTATTTCTAAGAATTGCAAGCCTGCAATCTAAAACGCCAAATTCCCTTGCAAATAATGGTACCGCTTTTAGCACCTAAAATCTGAAAGAATCATACCGCCAGGGAGGTTAAGGAGATTCCCCTTGTTTCCTCTCCCATTGTTACTGGCTACTTCTGTTCGTGGTCTCCAAACTGCAGCCGGTGGGCTTGTTTTGGCCCTTTGCTTGACTAAATTGGGCCCCCGTGGTCTATTCCTCCCACAGACACCAACAATGAAGTACCATCCTTCTTCTGACACCAACAGCGGGGTATTATTCCTCCCACTGACACCAACAATGAGGCATATTTACTTCTACTGATGACCACAATAGGGTACTATTCTTCCCATTGACACCAATGATGGTGGTTGTATTTCTCTTACTAATACCAATGATGGTGTTGGAATTCTCCTACTAATACCAATGATGGGCACTATTCCTCATCCTAATGACCACTGGCATTATGTAATTTTTTCCACTCCCACTGACCACGAGCCTGAGCCATTGTTTGTTTATTGACCCGGGGGGCATTGTCTACTCCAACTAAAGTCTAAAGGACAGTAGACTAGCCATTTGTTTACAAAGATTGGAGATCCTTGTGTTAGATGCTTAATATAATACAGCCCCCGCTGTTGTCCCTCAACCCCCACACCGATGACAGCATTGCAGTTATGATAGACATCAGCGTCGGGGTCACGCCTTAACCTCCATCTGCACTCGGCCATTCACAAAACACATGGCTTAGTGTAGACAGTGACGCAGACATACTGAATGGACTTTACCAAACAAAAACCTCATACATCATTAAGAAATTCATACATTCGAGGAAAAAAGTTCCATCCTGCTCTTTGGAATTTCTTACCACTGTAGTTTATAACGAACGTCTACATTATACTATGCCTCGTTTCCACTGAGCGGATCGGTTCGGTACGGTATGCTTTTTTGGGTGTTTCCATTATGAAAGCGTACCGAAAAACCGAACCGTACCTCACCAGCAAGGGTCCTGCTTCAGATGAGGGACCAGAGAGAGTGGAACGGTTTGGTTAGGGCGGACATACAAATGCATCTCACTGATTGGTGGATGCGCTAGGATTTTTTACTAAACCCTGAATGGTCCCTCACGGTCCGATTTGCAGTGGAAACGCTCACGCGATTAGACCGGACCCATCCGAACCGCTCCAAAATAACTGACCCGACCCGATCCGTGCAGTGAAAACGAGGCACTAGTGTATATCCAGCTATGGACACCAGCGCTAATGTCATGTCTTCGTCACTGTCTAGTCAATATTCCAACTGCACACGTTCCTGGAAAAATGTCTCATAGAGGAAAGGTGGGTGCTGAAACGATCACCAGATGGGCACTGGAACCATCAAACAAACAAACATATTCGCCAGCACACCATGGATCGTAGATTACGTCCAAAAATGTATTTATTCTTCAGACGAAGAGGTCCTGTGTGACCTCGAAACGTTGCACTATTGTGATGTTTGTTTTGTATTACATTTTTGGACGTAATCTACGATCCATGGTGTGCTGGCGAATATGTTTGTTTGTTTGTTTGATTGTTCCAGTGCCCAGCTGGTGATCGTTTCAGCACCCACCTTTCCTCTATGAGAAATTTTTCCGGGAACGTGTGCAGTTGGAATATTGACTAGATAGTGACGGAGACATGACACCAGCGCTGGTGTCCAAAGCTGGATATACACTAGTATAATTTAGACGTTCGTTATAAACTACAGTGGTAAGAAAATTCCAAAGAGCAGGATGGAACTTTTTTCCTCGAATGTATTAATTTCTTAATAATGTATGAGGTTTTTGTTTGGTAAAGTCCATTCATTCCAAAATTGATTGTTAAAAGCAAACAAAATCTTGAACTACTTTCGAATCACATTCAAATGTACTGAGAATTCATACAAATTTTTGTTGGAAATTCTACTAGTATATACCCAACTTATCATACCTGGAGTGCTGATGTCAGCTGGGGAGTGTCAAAAGTACAGATGGAGCATTTAAAGAAATCTTTTAAGCTGTATTTGGAAAGCCAGCATGCTATTACTACATGGCAGAGGTATAAGGCCATGTGTGTAGGCTTTAAAGGGGTTGTAAAGGTACAATTTTTTTTTTCCTAAATAGCTTCCTTTACGTTAGTGCAGTCCTCCTTCACTTACCTCATCCTTTCATTTTGCTTTTAAATGTTCTTATTTCTTCTGAGAAATCCTCACTTCCTGTTCTTCTGTATGTAACTCCACACAGTAATGCAAGGCTTTCTACCTGGTGTGGAGTGTTGTGCTCGCCCCCTCCCTTGGACTACAAGAGAGTCAGAACGCTCTCTACGTTGCAGATAGAGAAAGGAGCTGTGTGTTAGTGGGCGTCCTGACTCTCCTGTAGTGCAAGGGAGGGGGCGAGCACGACACTCCACACCAGGGAGAAAGCCTCGCATTACTGTGTGGAGTTATAGACAGAAGAACAGGAAGTGAGGATTTCTCAGAAGAAATAAGGACATTTAAAAGCAAAATGGAAGGATGAGGTAAGTGAAGGAGGACTGCACTAAGGTAAAGGAAGCTATATAGGAGAAAACAAATTGTACCTTTACAAACCCTTTAAAGGGTCACTAAAGGATTTTTTTTTTTAGCTAAATAGCTTCCTTTACCTTGCTGCAGTACTGGTTTTATGTCCTTATTGTTCGTTTTTGCTTTGAAGTTGCTGTAATCCTGCTCTGATCTCCACACTTCCTGCTTGTCTGTTTCCTTGTAACCACAGTGCTAGGTGGTCTAAGCTGTCATTACTGTGTGTCTAAAACTTCCCAGAACCAATCGGATTCATTTTAAAAACAAAACCCTGCCCTGGATTTGTTTGTTTTTGTTCTGTGTGTCTATTTCTACTTCACAGAAACATGAAGCCAGTTCAAAAGTGAAACTAACCTGCAGGCACATTATATGATTGATTTTGATCTATTTTTAATCATTTTGAAAAGGAATCAGTTAACTTTTATGTCTCTATACCCTGTAAACAGTCATTTCAGGAAAACAAATGTTTTCCTTTAGTGACCCTTTAAGTTAGGAACCAGTTTGTGTTAATTTGAGTTTCATAAAATAGAAAAAATAAAAATCAATCTTCCAAGAGACGTTACCGGATGTGTATCAGGGATGTAAATAATTCCTTTCTGGATGTTCAGGCCATCAGAAATCTGTTCTGTTTAAAGCAGACAAGTTTGGACAGTTTTATAAACCACAAATTATAAAATGGGTAGAAATTGTAAAAAGGAAGAAAAGCAGCTTCCACTGCGATACTCACTGCTTTGGTGGTTTGATCCTCTTCCAGGATTGACAGTCAATCCACCTCATGTGAGCCCAGGTTAACGTGGACACACCTCCTGGTGTTGCATCACCACATCGGACAGGGCTTACAGTACGATGCCGCTTAGAGCAGTGCTGACATCATAACATTGATACTGTATTAGTGCCATTTGGATCACTACCAACTAAAAGAGCATGCATTTCTTTTCAAGGAGGATCTATCCATCTGCAGAAACCTCACAGTTTTATACCTGTATGACAACAACATCAGTCGCATTGGAAATCTTGGATTTGCAACAAACCTAACACACCTGTACCTCCAGAATAACCTTGTATCCAGCATAGAAAACCTGAGTGGGCTTAGGAGACTTGAAAAGCTGTAAGTTGCAACACCATACCATTTCACCTTCCAGCTTTATATGTGTTGTGTAGTGACATTTTGGAATAAATATTTTTCTGCAGGTACCTGGGTGGCAATTATCTCACTGTGGTTGAAGGTTTGGAGGATCTTCATGAACTGAGAGAACTGCACATTGAGAGTCAGCATATCCCACCAGGAGAGAAGTTACTGTTTGATCCTCGAACACTCCATTCCCTAGCTGTAAGTATCCATATTGTATAGCATACAAGGCAAAGAGCACAATGTTATCCAAATTTCAGGAACATATAGCAACTAAATATCAATTTACTGTCAAAGGGACAGTAAGGAACTGCTATGGTTTACATCACTTTGCACATTTATCCTTACCTCATTGAATAGGTTAGACAGAGTGGGCTTTGCATGATATCTGCTTGTCCTAAATGTATAGCATGATATTTGACATTTCTTATCTGCCCATCTTTGTACAGGTTTCTTAAATGCATGTACCTACAGTACCTGCCGCCGAGAATGTGTTTTTAGCACGACAGCATCACGCTGATTCTCGGCGTCAGGGTGCCGACATCTCGCACTCGCTGGAATAGTAAAAGCACATTCCAGCGAGCGCATCATAGAAGCGACGGGGATTCCCGCCAATTCTACACGTGGGCAGCGTTTGATATGAATCCTGAGGGGGAACTCCCCGCCAGATTTTAAATAAAAATCCAGCATGGGTTCCCCCCTCAGGAGCATACCGGGCCCTTAGGTCTGTTATGGGTTGTAAGGAGACCCTCCCTACGCCGAAAAAACGGCGTGGAATCCTGGAATCCGGCTTTGTCTTCATCGTGGCAAGCCAGCTCGGCGCTGGCTCCCGCGATGGGGCTCGCAGGTGGTCATTTTCGCCGAGAAAGGGAGCGAGATTGACACAATATCGCGGTCACTCACTGTATATCATAAAATCCTAATGTACTGTTATCTTGTGTGACAAAGAATATAATGGCAGATGTTGTAATTTATACTTTAGAGGATGGAAAGAATGCATTATGTATTTATTCCTCCAAAAACAGAGACATACACATCCACGTGTCAGACAGATGCCCTGCAACTGACTTCTCTCAGGGTGGGGGAAACCAGTTTTAAAGCATTAACACACTGGGAAAAGGCAAATCCACTTTGCACTACAAGTGCAAACTACAAGTGCAAAGTGCACTTGAAATTGCACTGAAAGTGCGCTTGGAAGTTCAGTCGCTGTAGATCCAAGGGGGACATGCAAGGAAAATAAAAAACAGCATTTTAGCTTGCACATGATTGGATGATAAAATCAGTAGAGCTTCCCCTCATTTCAGAACTGCCCCTCAGATTTACAGCGACTTCCAAGTGCAATTTCAAGTGCACTTGTAGTGCAAAGTGGAGTTGCCTTTAGTAAATGACCCCCATTGTCTACTTACAACGCAATATTCTCTAAACCCAGAAGCTTAGCTGTGCTAAGAATTCAGCTTTTACTCGAGCGTGTGTACGAGGCTTATCAAGAAATATCTGACATAATTCTAGATAACTTCTTGTTAGTCATGAAGCCAGGCTTTGACTTCATAGAAGGTTGAAACAAATGATCCAACCTGGTATTTTGCTGTTTACCTCAGAAAGATCTTGTGCTGGGCTCTGCTGTATTATGGGCATACATGCACAATTCATCTACCTTCTATTTCCTAATGCTATTGTTGAAGATTATAATCTCTCTCTCTACAGAAGTCTCTGTGTGTACTGAATATCAGCAATAACAATATTGATGAACTGAAGGAGCTTGCAGTCTTAGAAAATCTGACTCAGCTTGTCGCCATGGACAATCATCTTACAGATATTAAGGTAATGATCATTTACAGAAACGCAGAAGTCCAGTGTATGGAAAATGATTGATTATACAAACATTACGGAATGGAAAAGTGTGAAAATGTCTCAAAAGACAGACAGTGCAACCAAATACTGTATACATGGGAACCTAACTTCTATCATTCTTTTGTATGAAGGCAAGGTTCCATCAATAAGATTATCAGTGTGAAGAGGGACTAGAAATGTTATAAGGCAGAAGCAGGGCCGTTTGAAGGAATTTGGGGGCCCCAAGCAAAATGGACATGGAGGCCCCCAACCCCCCCCCCCCCCCCCGAACGCCCGCAAAGCCTACAGGAACCACAGCATAGCGATCCAAATACGAACAGATGAACATTTGCAAAAAACACCACTGTACCATAAAATCAATTAATATAAATAAAAAGTGCACAATAACTAAATCCAACATACTTCTTACTCCCCTCTCCCCCTCCCACCCCACAGCAGGTGTCCCCATCAGAGCCCCCCCACAGCAGGTGTCCCCACCAGAGTCACCCCACAGCAAGTGTCCTCCATCAGAGCCCCCCACAACAGGTGTCCCCCATCAGAGCCCCCCACAACAGGTGTCCCCCATCAGAGCCCCCCACAACAGAACACCTCTGATCTTCACTTTTAATTCGACATTTAAACAGTCCGTCGGATTTACAAATACTGTATTTAAGCAAATAAGCTCAGTTTTGTGTTGAAATTACTGCATCCCGCAATACTTATACTTGCATCCACCATTGCCCCCACTCATCACGTAATGTCCATCATTGCCCCCACTCATCACGTAATGTCCACCATTGCCCCCACTCATCACTGTAATGTCCACCATTGCCCCCACTCGTCATCACCATCACTGTTCCAGTGCAACATTGCCCCCAAATTAGTAATAATAGCCAGTAGTTTAACATTGCCCCCACATGACAATAATAATAATAGCCATAGCCAGTAGTTTAACATTGCCCCCACATTAGTAATAATAGCCAGTAGTTTAACATTGCCCCCACATGACAATAGTAATAATAGCCATAGCCAGTAGTTTAACATTGCCCCCACATTAGTAATAATAGCCAGTAGTTTAACATTGCCCCCACATGACAATAGTAATAATAGCCATAGCCAGTAGTTGAACATTGCCTCCACATATTAGTAATAATAGCCTTTAGCCAGTAGTTTTAGCATAATAAAAGCCAGTCCAAAAATGATGATCCAACTCACTGTACTTGTTGCAGAATAGATTGCTTTGCGCGCTCTCGTAGGAATAGAAGATCCACGAGCAGAGGTGTGATGACGTCAGCGTGCACCGCTGCCGGGTGTACCAAGATGGCCGACCACTCCGGAGCTAGACCAAAGCCGCGGCCTTTCCTAAGGATCGCCCTCCGCGGATCGCAATCTGTGCCAATTCGAACAGGCCGACCCGTTCAGATCGCGGATCGGTCACGATCTGTTGCACCCCTAGTGGAGACAGCGTGGCAAGGCAAGGACCCTGCTTGGGGGCCCCTGGCCAGCTCGGGGCCCCAAGCAATTGCTTGGTTTGCCTGTCTGGTTCCAACGGGCCTGGGCAAAAGAGAGGAAGTTGTGTTTGAGTATGTTTGCATGGCAGATTGATATCATGAATTATACAATGTTCCCAGAAACAATATTAACTGAAAGAAAGAAAAAAATACTATTCTACTTATAATAATAATAATAATAATAAAATACAACTTTTCCTTTCTGCTCTACAAACAAGATGGTTGCAAACTAGCTGATTGCTCTGGGTACAACAGTGTTTTTACATACAGTCTGTATGAAAAAAATTATTATTTTCATCTTGCTTTTTCTTAACTAATTGTGTTCCCATATCCTAAAAAGTCGATTTAAAGAGCTTCCCCATGAGAGTTTAACACTTTTCTGTCACTTTGGAAGGTTGGGAGGGATGCCCAGGCCTTGCTCTGCACTCAGTGGTAGAAATAAACAATGGTTATTAGGTGAGGTACACCTGTTTATCTCTGAAGGCCCATACACACAATCTAACTTTTCGACCACAACGGTCCGGCGGACGTGTTTTATCGGACAATCCGACCGTCTGTATGCTCCACCAGACAATTGTTTTTGGTTTTTCAATGGACAAATGTTCGCTGTGCATGCTCTCAAACTTTTCGACAACACATGTCTGATGGGGGATAATCCTATCGTGTGTACACAAGTCCATCAGACGAAAATCAAAAGTACAAACACGCATGCTCAGAACCAATGCTAAACATCACACAACAATAGCAGAAGTTGCCCAAATTGTGGCGTTAAAGAGCTGAAAAACTAAGTGATTTGGCAAATGTTGGCCGAAAATATTCTGCCGTGTGTATGGATACCAAGTTACCCTTTGGACAAAAATCCACGGAAAAGTCAGATGGAAGTCTGATCGTGTGTATGAGGCTGAAGGCAGGATATGTCATCACTGATGATTAGAGAACTGGATCTGGACTTCACATAGCTCTCACTATGTTTTTCTCCTGGATGTTTGCAAATATTAAAGATTCTAACTACCAGCAAGAATGAGTCCTTACATCTAAAGAGCACCTGTCATTTCAGATCCATCATGGCAGCGCCTGTTAGCGGGCATTCTCTTACCCGCTGCCACCACGTCCCTCACCTTGTTGTGTCACTGCCACATGACTAGCGGTCCCATTAAAGTGAATAGGACTGTCTGTGAGTCAACAGCGGGTCAGAGGAGGAGCGGCTGCAGAACAGAGATGACAGTTGCTCTTAAAAAATTATGATTTAAATCAAGCCTTTTTAATAGTGATTTAAATCAACTTGATTTAAATCAAATCCACCCTGGCGAGTTCCCAAGCCAGGTCGTTTGCGTCTATTCAGACACACTGCCTGGCTTGGCCCCGCTCCCCACTCTTTGCACACATGTTTTAAATGACAGCAGCAGGAGCCAAAAGCAGTAAAGCACCCATAGTTTTAGCGACGCTTTACCATCGTTTAAGCATCGCTTTACCATCGTTTAAGCAGCGCTTTACCATCGTTTCAGCGGCGCTTTTCAGCCATTAGGGGAACGCTTTTAACCCCTGCTAGTCCCGAAGCACTTTAACCCTGAAGCACTTTACAGGCGCTTTGGAAGCACTGCCCATTCATTCCAATGGGCAGGGGTAGTGTAGGAGCGCCGTGTACAGCGCCCCAAAGATGCTGCTTACAGGACTTTTTTCCCGTCTTGCAAGCGCACCGCCTCAGTGTCTTGCGTTCACACTGGGGAGGCATTAGAGGCAGTTTTCAGGTGCTTTACAGGTGGTATTTGTAGCACTAAAATGCCTGAAAACTGCCTCAATGTGAAAGGGATCTAAGACATCCTCAACAGTAAGGTACAAAACACCCCACTAGCTATGCCCCCCCTCCCCACACACACACACATAAACACTTGAGTCTTCTATTGATCCAGCATTATGCCTAGCTGTAGCTCTTCTTTCTCCTCTTCCTGCTCTCACAGGCTACACTGAGAGCAGCCATTGGCTCCTGCTGCTGTCAGTCAAATCCTGTGAGGGGGAGCAGGGGGATGTGGCCCAGCAGCAATGTATGTGTCTATAGACACAGACACTGCGATTTGGGAGTGTGCCTGCATAAGTGTCCCCATAGCCCATGGCTTGCTATGGGGGCACTCATAAGAAGATGAAGGGGAGAGCACTGGCAGGAGACCACCAAAAATGAGGTAAGGAACTGGCTCTGTGCAATAATTATGCACAGAGCAGGTAAGTATAAACGTCTTTTTTATATTCATTTTAATTTCATTGCATCTACTTTTTATGGTACGCTGTCAGATTACCACTTAGATAGCTTTATCATCATGATGACTTTAATGTATTCAAACTCTGCCCTGTATTGATTATTGGAAGAGCATCATGAAAAGATGGATTCATTTTCTTCCTGTCTGGGTTAGGGCCAGGTTACAACATATAGATTTTTTTTTCCCACAGAGATTATGACAAGCAGTCAAGCCCGTGACAAATTACTGTCTGAAGTCCTAGTTAAGGATCCCAAGTTAAGAATTTTTTCCAATAAGGATTACACTCCATTGTTCAGATGCAAGTTCATAATGGGCAGTATTAGGAGGGGAGAAGGCTATTGCCAGTGTTACATCCCCTGTGTATGACTTTTGATTTCTTAGTAACTTCTAAGTGATGCTGTGACATGATCATTTATCAAGTAGAGCCTGCATAAAAAGACGCTGGTCCCTCTAGTAATAGTTATTGAAAGGCTGGAAAGTGAGAGCACTTTATTAGAGACAGGAAGGCAATAAACAACTAGAGCGTGTCCAAAGAAGTAATCATATTTCACCACAGAATTAGAGTATTCTAAGATAAACATACACCGGGACCAGCATGTTCTGGGTCATTTATCAAGTGAGTAGCAGTTAGTAAAAAATGCTTCAGAGTAGCAATAGATTTATCAAAGGCTGGTGATACAAATTGTGCGTTTCTTTGTAATGTATGACTTTCTCCTTTCCCTGATGAACATTATTAATCTAAAAACCACAAAAATAAACACAACTATTTTTCTTTAAGTATATGTTGTGAAAATTAGAAGGATGAGGTCAGGGAAAATGACACTGACTGTAGAACATAGTTTTCTGTGTTGCTCATACAAAAGTGCCCGTATTTTTTTGTCTTTTTTTTTTTTAACAACAAATCCATAATTGATCTAGTATGGGATTTTGAATGCAGATGTCTTTTTTATTAAATGCCGTTCCATTTTTTGTGCACCTGAAAGGCATGGGGGTTGATTTACTAAATCTGGAGAGCGCACAATCTGGTGCAGCTCTGCCTAGAAACCGATCAGCTTCCAGTTTTTATTGTCAAATGCAATCTATACACTGGGGAGGGAGAACCTCTGGGGGAATCTAGGATGGAAAAGGATTTGGGGGTCCTAGTAGATGATAGGCTCAGCAATGGCATGCAACGCCAATGTAAGGGATCCACTAGAGTTGTCCCCGCGAATTTGCGGGAGCGCGCGCGCGTGTGAATTCGCGGGTGGGCGCACGTGCGCGGGAGCGCGCGCCCGCGTCCGTTGGCGCCAGACAGCCTATTTAAAGGATGCACTGACACCAGCCGAGTGCTGACGGATCTCAGTGTTTCCGGTTCCGGTTCCTGTGTCCTGTGCCTGTTCCTGTGCTCCTGATCCCGGTTACTGATCCTCGGCTTCCTTGACCTTGCTTTTGGACTTGCTTCACCCCTGACTCTTGGTTCCTGATCTCGGCTTTCCACGTGACCCTGTTTCCTGCCTGATGACTTTGTACCTCGCTGCCCGCTTGTTGCTGAACCCGGCTTCCCATGCGACCACGATCCTGTCTCCTGTTTTGCTCCGCTCTACTTCCCGGGTACCTGTGACTTCGTCCCTGCAACCTGCTGCGACTTCGTCCCTGCAACCTGCTGCGACTTTGTCCTTGCGACTTCGTCCATGCAACCTGCTGCGACTTCATCCTTGCAACCTGCTGCGACTTCGTCCCTGCAAACTGCTGCGACTTCGTCCTTGCAACCTGCTGCAACTTCGTCCCTGCAAACTGCTGCGACTTCCTGCCTTGCAAGATTCGCATCACCGGCTGCGGGCTTCCCGAGTTACATCTTCAGGCACTCGTATCTCCCCTGGCCCTTGGCTTCCCCTGTCTCCACCCTCAGCGGGACCAGGGCCGGAGATTCAAGAGAGGCTAACCTCGTCATTTCAGACTTCACCCAGGTACGTGACAGCCAAGCTGCTGCTAATAAACCAAACGGAATATTGGCATGCATTAAAAAGGGGATTAACTCCAGAGATAAAATAATAATTCTCCCCCTCTACAAGACTCTGGTCCCACTGCACCTGTCCAGTTCTGGGCACCAGTCCTCAGGAAGGATGTACTGGAAATGGAGCGAGTACAAAGACTAATAATAAAGGGGATAAAGAGGATATTAGTTATGAGGAAAGTTTGGGAGCACTGAACTTATTCTATCTGAAGAAGAGACGCTTGAGAGGGGGTATGATTTAAATGTACAATTACCATACTGGTGACCCCACAATAGGGATAAAACTTTTTTGCGGAAGGGAGTTTAACAAGACACGTGGCCACTCATTCAAATTAGAAGAAAGGAGGTTTAACCTTAAACTACGTAGAGGGTTCTTTACTGTAAAGCCCTGTACACACGACCGGTCCATCCGATGAGAACGGTCCGAGGGACCGTTTTCATCGGTTCACCGATAAATCTGACTGATGGACTGATGTGCCTACACACCATCGTTTCATGAACCGATGGTGTCAGAATGCGGTGACGTAAAACGTGATGAAAAAAACGAAGTTGAATGCTTCCAAGCATGCGTGGATTTTTTAACCGATGCTCGTGCGTACTAACGATCGGTTTTGACCCATCGGTTAGCCGTCCATCGGTTCGATTTTAAAGCAAGCCATCTTTTTTTGGACCGAAGGATAACAGACCGATGGGGCCTACACACGATCGGTTTGGACCGATGAAAACGAACGTCAGTTTAGAGTTTAGGATTAGGATGTGGAATTCCCTTCCACAGGCGGTGGTCTCATCGGGGGGCATCGATAGTTTCAAGAAACTATTAGATAAGCACCTAAACGACCGCAACATACAGAGGTATACAATGTAATACTGACAAATAATCACACACACAGGTTGGACTTGATGGACTTGTGTCTTTTTTCAACCTCACCTACTATGTAACTTGGTTCCTTACCTTATCATATCTTTACTCTGGATGATGGTAGCTCAGAGGCATTGGACACTGCAGTGTGCTCCCCACTAGTATTAGCAGACATCGTAATACTGACATCTAAGCACACACATAGGTTGGACTTGATGGACTTGTGTCTTTTTTCAACCTCACCTACTATGTAACTTCCTGACCAGGCCAGTTTTGCGATACTGCACTGCATTAACTGACAATTGTGCTGTCGCGCGACACTGTACCCAAATGAAATTGATGTCTCTTTTTCACATAAACAGCGCTTTATTTTGGTAGTATTGGAACACATCTGCGGTTTAAATTTTTTGCACTATAAACAAAAAAAGGCTGACAATAATAATAATAATAATAAAAAAAAAAAATTTACTTTCTGCTATAAAACATACCCAATAATTAAAAAAATTAAATAAATTAAATTTCTTCATCAGTTTAAGTCAATATGTACAAAAATAAGAGAATATATTCAGCGCTGGAAAAAATGAATAAAGTACCAATATATGCAAGCCAGTACTAAGAACAATTCATAAAAAGTCCCAAGTGTAAGTGAAATAAAAAGAGTGCGGCGCAAAATAAAAACAATAATTATAATAATAATGGTGACAATAAATATACTTATAAAAATATAAATTATTTGAAAATAGTGTCCATGTGCAAGGAAGTCCATAAAGCAATGAATCCACAGCCTTAAACGATTTCCAGAGTGGAAAGTGAAAAGGAACACCAAAGAATATCCTCCACCAGTGTAAGATGGACTCTTACCTCTCTGCTTTGACCCAGATGGATCTCAAAGCATAATCTGTGTAATCAGAAATCAGCTGACAGCCTCCATAGGCAGACGGATGGATAGGATAAAAACCATAGATCGGCATTCAATGATTTCTCAACATTCATACCACCATGTAGGGAAGAAAGGAAAGAAATCTAGTGCTCTCTGTTGAAATAACTATTTATTTAAAACAATGGAGACTTCACTCAAGTCAATATGTATTCTACATATTTTTACAAAAAAAAAAAAAAAAAAATCCCAATAAACATATATTGTTTGGTTTGGTTTGCATGGAATATTTTTATGGAATTTTAATTTTTTTTTTATTTTTTGCTAATAATGGTGGTGATCGGCAATTTTTAGCGGGTCTGCGAGATTGCAGCGGACAAATCGGACACTTAACTGACACTTTTTGGGACCAGTGACATTATTACATGCACTGTTACTGTACTAATGACATTAGCAGAACCGGGGTTAACATCAGGGTCAATCAAAGGGTTAAGTGTGTCCCTAAAGGGTGCTTTCTAACTGTGGGGAATGTGTTTTGGCTGGGGGAAAATAGAGATCTGTGTTCCTGCTTAGGAGAAACACAAGATCTGCATTTTCCCCTTTGTCAGAGCGGTGATCTGTCTCGTTTACATAGGCAGACTGCTGCTCTGCCTCTCCTCAGAGTGATTGGTGGGCGGACATCGCTTCCGCCAGAACCGCTGATTGGCTCCACAGCAGGAGTGGGGCTCTGGTGGCGCCATGGAGCTGAAGAAAAAATCACATACAGGTATGTTATTTTGCTCTTAAGGGCCGCCCTACTGCAGTATATGGAGCGATCCTTAAGCGGTTAATTGAACAAGCTAAAGTTAGAAGCTGATTGGCTACCATGCAAAGCTGCACCAGATTTTGCACTCTCCAGTTTTAATAAATCAACCCAATGCATAAAAGGTCCAGGATTTGGGAACTGTTTGGGCTGATGAGCAACTAAAGGCATAATGGTTGTGCAGCCTAACCCCTGGTTCACACCAAATCCGACTTTGAAATCTCGCGACTTCAGTTGAAATTGCACAAATTGAAAGCCACTTGTCAGTGTAATTTCAGTTGCAGCTTGGCTGACATCTATGCGACTTTATGCACAGATGTCTATGCAAGTTGAACCTAAAATCGCTAAAAGTAGTACAGGAACTACTTTTTCAAATCGGTGGAGCACTGCAAAGTCGTGGTTTCGAACAGTTACATTGCCAACAATAGGGTGCGACTTGTCATGTGACTTGGACCTGTCAAATTGCATGACAAGTCGCACCGGTGTGACTAGGGGCTAAAGGTAATAGAAAACAGTGATGTTAAAGAGATACTGACATATCAACAGGTGTACCTTCATAACTCTTGATGCACTACCATGGTAATACCATCATAGCTGTACCTCCCTATTGTGTGCACACTGTCTACTCATTTGGATGTCATGCAGAGGTGTATTTAGGTTTTGTGCTGCCCTAGGCTTGACTAAACTTGTGCACCCCCTAATTTAAATATGACCCACCCCTTCCTCTTACGGCCACACCTTGTGTTGTTTAAGACCCGCCCTGAAATATTCGAGTGAGGACACTAGTTCTGAGGGCTTGGGGGGGGGGGGCAATGGATTCCCTTAATTTACTTAGATTTCCTCCTACTTCCTGGTTGCCCATAGAGCAGGAAGTGAAGGGAAATATTTGCAATGGGACAGGGATGGTAAAAAATAAACTGACTGGCTGTAACCCTCCCTTACTCTACCCAAAATGAAAAAAAAAGTGTTGCCTATAGTTCTACTAAGTAGATGGTGCAGCAGAAACATATAGCACAGTGAGGAAGAGTTGTGGTCCAGGATGATAAAACAGTCAAAATTGAAACACCCCCCCCCCTCCCTACAGTTGTGGAATGCCCGCCGCCCGCATACCAGAAGCAGCGCGGACGCTTTTTGGGGGCGCTAGACTAATTTTCGTAATAGTGTAGAGCAAGCCGGCTGGGACTCTTTTCGTGCTGCCCCCCTGCAAAGTGCTGCCCTAGGCCTGGGCCTTGTTGGCCTAGGCCAGGATACAGCTCTGGTGTCATGGCTGCTGAATACAATAGCTTCCCATCACAATTCCTCCATCCACGCTGGAAGGAGAATCTGTTGATTTTATTTTGTTCTGCCCATAAGAATGTTGAGCTGCGTATGATTATCGTTAATCACAGCTGCCATACTTCCTCTGTAGCAATAGTACTTTTGTAATTGATTTCCCATGTAGCTTGGAATTGCTATTTATTGTTTCTTAAAACAAGGTTAAATATAGCCCTATGCATATACTTACATGGAAACCAAATAACTTTCAAATATGAATCCCTATCATCAACAGGCTCATGTGGCTGTTTTAAAATGGTAAACCCTTACATGTAACCAGTAAAGTGATTAGCCTCAGGCGATACACAGAGATTAAACCAATCCTCTTACATAAGTTGTAACTGTTTGTCTGCCACTTCTCTCCCCTATAGCCATTCAAAGTACAGAATTTAGACAGCATTCCTCAGCTCCAGCAGGCAGGGGATGGGGTCTGTTCTCTCACACTGCACAGCACAGAGAGGAGAGATGAGTGTAATCTGAGACATGAGTTCAGGGAAAGGACACACTCCCTAAACAGTCTCATAGGGAAACGTGCACAGCTGAGGCTGTCAGGCATCTGCTGTGAGCTGGGAGGGGGTGGGACATCTTCTGGGATTGTCTGGTATCCTTATAAACCAGTTGATGTCAACTTATGAGCTAAAGAGGGCCTCATATGTGGCCTCTGACATCACCAAAGGGTCACACATAATGTTCAATGTGTGTAATGCTTGAGAGGACTGTCAAACTGAGGGTCAAAGAGCGTGGATGTGCTACAGTTTTGGCTGGGGATGGTGGCTGCAGAAGGCAATACAAAACTGGGAACATGTTACATAAGGCTAGATCAATGCTATTACCCTAATCAATGTTTCCACTACAGACTGCTAAGGTCCAAAGGGTCGCATGCAGCCCTAAAGCCGCAGTTTGAGCATCGGGGTCATAGACTGTTAGAAGTGAGTCATGCAGAGGAATGAGAGAGCAGACAGAAATCACACTAGGTGCTTTGGATAGAGGCAAATACATACACTATATTGTCAAAAGTATTGGGACGCCTGCTTTTACACGCAGATGAACTTTAATGGCATCCCAGTTTTAGTCCATAGGGTACAATATTGAGTTGGCCCACCCTTTGCAGCTATAACAGCTTCAACTCTTCTGGGAAGGCTGTCCACAAGGTTTAGAATTGTGTCTATGGGAATGTTTGACCATTCTTCCAGAAGTGCATTTGTGAGGCCTGGCACTGTTGTTGGACGAGAAGACCTGGCTCACAATCTCCACTCTAATTCATCCCAAAGGTGTTCTGTCGGGTTGAGGTCAAGGCTCTGTGCAGGGCAGTCAAGTTCCTGTATCCCAAACTCGCTCATCCATGTTTTTATGGACCTTGTTTTGTTCACTGGTCCAAATCATTTGGTGGAGGGGGGATTATGGTGTGGGGTTGTTTTTCAGGGGTTGGCCCCTTAGTTTCAGTGAAGGGAACTCTTAAGGCGTCAGCATACCAAGACATTTCATGCACCCAACTTTGTGGTAACAGTTTGGGGATGACTCCTTCCTGTTCCAACATGACTGCACACCAGTGTACAAAACAAGGTCCATAAAGACATAGATGAGCGAATTCGGGGTGGGGAAATGTGACTGGCATGCACACAGAGTTCTCACCTCAACCTGATAGAACACCTTTGGGATGAATTAGAGCGTCCAACATCAATGCCTGACTTTACAAATGGGCTTCTGGAAGAATGGTCAAACATTCCCATAGACACACTCCTAAACCTTGTGGACAGCCTTCCCAGAAGAGTTGAATCTGTTATAGCTGCAAAGGGTGGGCCAACTTAAAGGGGTTGTAAAGTTTCATTTTTTATTTTCTAACTAGGTTCCTTAAAGCTAGTGCATTGTTGGTTCACTTACCCTTTCCTTCGATTTCCCTTCTAATTATTTTTTTTCTGAATTTCTCACTTCCTGTTCCTCCTCAGTAAGCTTGCCCCCATCATCTGAGCCATTCTGGCTGGGGGTTAGTCAGCATGTTCTCACCCTCCCTTGGGACTACATCCCTTTGGGGGCTGACTAACCCCCAGCCAGAACAGCTCGGATGCTGGGGGCAAGCTTACTGAGGAGGAACAGGAAGTGAGAAATTCAGACAAAGAAAAAAAACATTTAGACCTCGTACACACGACCGTTTTCCTCGACAGAATCCATCAAGAAACTTGGTGGCAGAGCTTTTTTGCCGAGGAAAACGGTCGTGTGTATGCTTTTCATCGAGAAAACTGTTGAGGAACTCGACGAGGAAAAAAAAGAGAGCAAGTTCTCTTTTTCCTCGACTGGAGTCTCAATTTCCTCGTCATGTTCCTCGTCGGCTTGGTTTTCAACGAGAAACACGTTAGTGTGTATGCTTAGAAACCCGCGCATGCTCAGAATAAAGTATGAGATGGGAGCGCATCTTCGGTAAAAGTAGCGTTTGTAATGGAGGTAGCACATTTGTCACGCTGTAACAGACTGAAAAGTGAAAATGTCTCTCACCAAACTTTTACCGAACACGCAGTAACATGAGATTAGCAAAAGCAGCCCCAAGGGTTGTGCCAGTGGAATTGAACTTCCCCTGCCGTTGTATGTATTGAAGTCACCGCGTTTGAGAACGAGGAGATTTGGTCTTGACAGTGTGTACGCAAAGACAGCTTCTCAAATTTCTCGACAAGCCTAACAAGGAACTTGTCAAGGAAAACAATGTGTCTTTTCCGACGAGTTCCTCAGTCATGTGTACGGCGCCTTAGAAGGCAAGTAGAAGGAAAATGCACGAGCTTAAAGGAACCAATTTAGAAAATAAAAAACGAACCTTTACAACCCCTTTAATATTGAACCCTACGGACATAGGGCCAGATTCTCAGCGGCGCTACGACGGAGTATCTCAGATACCCCGTCGTATCGCCGTTTTTTTTTTTCTCGTATCTATGCGAGTGATTCCTAGAATCACTTTGGCATAGATACGGCTGAAGATTCGACAAGTGTAATACCATTACACTTGCGGATCGTAGGTGGCCTTTACGTTGTTCTCTCATTTGCCTATGCAAATGAGGCTACTACGCCGATTCCCGATCGCTTTTACGCCGCCCCGTCGTCGCGTACGTCGTTTTCGTTCGCGTAAGGTTACTCCTGCTTCTATGAGGGGTAACCTTACGAAGTAACGTCAGGTGCCGTCGGATGCCATGTTAAGTATGGCGTCGGGTCAGCGTCGGCTTTTTCCTGCCGCTTATGTCGTTTTACTAACTCGTTCGCGAATAGGGCATTGCGTAGTGTTTCCACAACGCTTTTCGACGTGAGCTGGAGCATGCGCACTGGGCTTTTTCCCCGGCCGGCGCATGCGCAGTTCGTTCGACGCGGGGGCGCGCTTAATTTAAATACAAGCCGCCCCCTTTGAATTACGCGGGCTTACGCTAGGCGATTCTCTCTACGCCTCCGCAAACTACGGAGCAAGTGCATGGAGAATACGGCACTTGCTCTGTTACGTTGCGGCGGCGTAGTGTAAATAGCTTACGCTACGCCGGCGAATTTGTATGAGAATCTGTCCCTAAGACTGGGATGCCATTAAAATTCATGTCCGTGTAAAGGCAGGTGTCCCAACACTTTTGACAATATAGTGTAGATGGATATTCTATGTATATTTTTCTTTACAGAGGTTTACAACCACTTTAAATGTATAGCTTTCCTTTGATTTTGTTTGTCTTTTTTACAGGACTTGGAGGTGGTCTTGAGGACATGGCCAAATCTCTGGAGAATGGATCTGAGTGGAAACCCAATTTGCCAAAAGCCAAAATACAGAGATAAAGTTATTGTCATTTCAAAGACATTGGGTAAATGAAGATATATAGAAACTTTCAGATCAATCTCTTTATTTGTAAGCCCAAGTTCCACCTTTTCCCAGTATTGTAGATTTGACCGTTGCAGATGCTGATCAGAACAATGTCTTCTCCTGATTTATTGCTGCATTGTAATTGTAATCGTGACCAACTCTCATTTTGACAGAAATCCTGGATGGTAAAGAAATAAAAGAAACGGCCAGACAGTTCTTGGTTAACTGGAAAGCCTCGAGGGATGCCAGAAAGAAAAGCAGGGAAGAAGCCATGGACGGACAATTAGTTTACCAGCAGCTATGTATGTCAAGTATTAAACGATAATAACGTTTTTAAGACAGTTGTGTATGTTCCTTGTACATGCTGACTCATGCATTTGGCACGGGTATTTCATATGTTGGTCATTTTATCTTCCTCTTGGTTTAGGTGTCCTCATTTCCCTTTCAGTATTCTGTTCTCCGGTGGATTCCACATAACTTTCAAGTCTGTCATTTTATTAAGTCTACTTAACTTCAGTCTGCCCTTCGCACCAAGCCGCTTATATATATTTTTACCCCCTTCCTGACCAGAGCACTTTTTGTGTTTCGGCACTGCGTCCCTTTAACTAACAATTGCGCGGTCGTGCGACTTGGCTCCTAAACAAAATTGACATCCTTTTTTTCCCCACAAATAGAGCTTTCTTTTGGTGGTATTTGATTACCTCTGTGGTTTTTATTTTTTGCAATATAAACAAACATAGAGCGACAATTTTGAAAAAAAATCAATATTTTTTACTTTTTGCTATAATAAATATCCCCAATTTAAAAAAAAAAGCTATTTTTTTTCTCAGTTTAGGTCGGTAGGTATTCTTCTACATATTTTTGGTAAAAAATAACAATAAGCGTTTATTGATTGGTTTGCGCAAAATAGGGGATAGTTTTATGGCATTTTTATTAATATTTTGTTTTCCTAGTAATGGCGTCAATCAACGATTTTTATCATGACTGTGACATTATGGCGGACACATCGGACACTTTTGCCGCTATTTTGGGACCCTTCACATTAATACAGCGATCAGTGCTATAAAAATGCACTGATTACTGTATAAATGTGTCTGGCAGTGAAGGGGTTAACCACTAGGGGGCTAGGAAGGGGTTAGGTGTGTCCTAGGGAGTGATTTAAACAGTGTGGGGGTGGGGCTTACTGTGACACGACACTGATCCCTGCTCCCGATGACATAAAGCAGACGATCAGTGTCCTGTCACTAGGCAGAACAGGGGGGTGCCTTGTTTACACAGGCATTCCCCCCATTCTGAAACTTCGTAATATGATCATGGGACACCAGCAGACATCGAGTCCCCGAGTTCCGCAAAAGCGGTCACAAAGCTTGCAGCAGGGGCGTGTGTGCCCCCACAGCGGCAAATTTAAAGTCGATGTAAACCCACTCTCCAGGGCTGGACTGGGACAAAAATTTGGCCGGCCCTGGACTTCATCCAGACTGGCCCACTTTGACAGGTCTCTCCCATGGTGGCCGGACAACTCCCGCTGGACCCCCCCCGGCCACCCAAGCCCCCTCTCCCCCTTCACTAGCCACTAGCCATTCTACTTTATTAGAACGGCTGGTACTGGTACTTTTATAGGCAGTACCAGTGGGGAAGCTAGACATTATTTCACCCGGGGGCAAAGAATCAGTTCAGGTGAGCGCTGCGGGAAGGGAGAGACAAAGGAGCGGAGGGGGGCAGCGCTCTGCTGTCACTGAAGCCGGCCTACTGAGCCATCAGCCCACCGGGAAACTCCCTGTAGTCCCAATGGCCAGTCCATCCCTGCCACTCTCATCCTTTCTAAACTACTGCCATAGTAATGATCTATAAGGATATAGATGCCTCCTGCATGTATTCTTACCTGTCAAACGTCTCCTCTCTGTCTGTTATGAGACCTGAAAAAATGCAGATTCTGTGGGTGGATCTGTTGTCTGGAGCTCGGTGGGTGGAGTTGTAATGTCGGTAGACTCTCCGCCCACCTCTTCACTCCCCTTGTCAACATGCATTTTCTCCTGTGTATTTCTTATACTAAATTCTGCTATGATCACTAACATCCAGTCAAAATCCAGAACAGTAACCACATGACTTTAGAAAGAGAGTGGGGTTGGGAATTAAAAAATAATGCCTGTCTGAAGCTAGTGCATGAGATATGCAAATAACCTGTCACTCACAGCAAAGGGGACGCAACCGACTGAGGTTTTTCTTTGTAGGTCCGTTTTATTTCACGGAACAATAAAAGAGGATTGCTCGGAGCTGGATTAACTCTGTGTGGCAAGACTGGGCACAGAGCATAAGAAATCTTATACTGTACATTGTGACAGCAAAAAAAAAATATTTGGGTTTACATCCACTTTAACCACTTGCTTACTGGGCACATAAACCCCCTTCGTGCCCAGGCGAAATTTCAGCTTGCGGCACTGCGTCGCTTTAACTGACAATTGCGCGGTCGTGCGACGTGGCACCCAAACAAAATTGGCGTCCTTTTTTTCCCCACAAATAGAGCTTTCTTTTGGTGGTATTTGATCGCCCGTGCGGTTTTTATTTTTTGCGTTATAAACAAAAAAAGAGCGACAATTTAAAAATATATATATATTTTTTACTTGTTGCTATAATAAATATCCCAATTTTTTTTTTAAAAAAAATATTTTTTTTTCTCAGTTAAGGCCGACACGTATTCTTCTACGTATTTTTGTAAAAAAAAAAAAAAAAATCACAATAAGTGACTGCTTTGCGCAAAAGTTATAGCACCTACAAAATAGGGGACAGAATTATGATTTTTTTTTTATATTTTTTTTTTTACTAGTAATGGCGGCGATCTGCGATTTTTATTTTGACTGCGATATTGCGGCGGACACATCGGACACTTTTGACACAATTTTGGCGCCATTCACATTTATACAGCGGCCAGTGCTATAAATATGCACCAATTACTGTATAAATGTGACTGGCATTGAAGGGGTTAACACTAGGGGGGTGAGGAAGGGGTTAAATGTATTGCCTGGGTGTGTTCTAACTGTGTGGGGGGAGGGGGGTGATTGGGGGAGGTGATCGATGCTGTCTCCCTATGTACAAAGGAAACAGCATCTGTCACCTCTCCCTGACAGGACGTGGAGCTCTATGTTTACACACAGAGCTCCATGTCCCTGCTCTGTCACCGACGATCGCGTGTACCTGACGGACATCGCGGCCGCCGGGTACACTCATCGAATCCTCGGTGATGCGTCGGGGCTGTTTTTCCCCGCGCGCGCGGGGAATTACAAGCAAATCACGTCCAAAGACGTGACCCCGACGCCTCAGGTCCGCGCTGCTGACGTATTATGTCAATAGCGCGGACCGGAAGTGGTTAAAGGGACGTACCTGTAGGCCCATTTGCCTGTCCGTGCCATTCTGCCGACATAAATGTACGTGCGGCGGTCGGCAAGTGGTATTCTATCTCCAGATCATATTATGCGCCACAGTTTAACCCCATATAATAGTGATTCCTGAATGGTTAAATTGTGCCACAAAACTTCAAACGTTTGTGACACTTGTTATTATACTAGCAGCTTTTTGTAGACTCTTGTATTCTACCACAGAACAGAATAGACTCCATAACCCAGCAATCTAGTGGAGTAACTATCCTACTGGTTGGGAGGGATGAGCTTCGTGTTCGAGTCGAACATATGTTTGACTCGAACATTGTATGTTCAATCGTTCGTCGAAATACGAACAAAACGGGTCGTTCGGGCCAAATTCGAGTGACGCGCCACGGCCCATAATTCACTGCGGCATCGCTGGCTGATGATTGGCCAAGCATGCACTATGACCTGCGTGCTTGGCCAATCACAGTGCGCAAAAAACGGAGAGCCATAATTGGCCAAAGCCAGGGTAGCTTTGGCCAATTATGGCTCAGGGGGTTTAGTACACGCCCCACACTATAAAAGGCCGCCTGCAGGTCAGCCTTGTGTAGTGTGTTGCGACGGTGGTTAGAGAGAACAGAGAGAGACAGAGAGAGTGTCATTTTTTGCAGGTAGATAGAGCAGGCAGGCAGGCAGGCTAGTCAGTTAATGTTACAGTGTGTAGAGGATATATATACATCCCAGGCGTTGTACATATATTTATACACTGTATAGTTTAGCTAGATCAGTTCTTTCTAATTTACTGGCAGGCAGGTGATTGTGCTATTTATAGACGTTTTCACAGGCATACTATAGAAACCCAGCAGGTACAATATTTAAATGAATTCTTTTTTTCTTTTTAAGCATCATTAAAAATCACTGCTCCTGAATCAGGAGCAGTGATTTTAATGATGCTTAAAAAAAAAAATCCTTTAAATATTGTACCTGCTGGGTTTCTATAGTATGCCTGTGAAAACGTCTTTGAGAACCCGGGTCTTGCCCGACGGAACATGTATCAATGGAAAAAAGTCCTGAAAAAAACGACTGTTGTTAAAACTTTTTTCCATTGATACATGTTCCCTGGAGCAAGACCTGGGTTCTCAAAGATGTTTTACGACAATAACTTGCATATTAGGCTTTAAAATTAGCACTTTTGAATTTGAACGTTCGAGTCCCATAGACGTCAATGGGGTTCTAAATGTTTGTGCGAACGTTCGGTCCGTTCGAAGGTTCTGGTGCGAACCGAACGGGGGGGGTGTTCGGCTCATCCCTACTGGTTGGGAGGGCAAGAGGGCTCCTGCCAACTCTAGCTAGAAAAAACATACATACAGCACCTTGCCAGTACTGACAAAACCCAGGACATTTTGATCAACGGAGCTCTTGCACTCATAGAGGTTGATTTACTAAAACTGGAGAGTGCAAAATTTGGTGTAGCCCTGCATTGAAATCAATCCGCTTCCAGGTTTTCCAAATTCATTGAACAAGCTGAAGTTAAAAGCTGATTGGCTACCATGCACAGCTGCACCACATTTTGCACTCTCCAGTTTTAGTAAATCAACCCCATAGTGTTGCAGCTTGCATGTTTTATTCAGCTCCCACACCCTTTTATGGGCCAAAGAAGCCCATCCTAATGATGGGGCAAAATGGGTACGAAAGGTAATGTGTGCAAAGTGAGAAAGAGCAGGAAAGCTTTAGCATGACCAGGAAGATGCCAGAATGGCTCAACATTCAGGTGATGTGTCTTGGAGTGAAGGTTGCTGCAGTTAAAGTGGTTCATTCTATGCATGAAGGTAAAAAACCTTCTCTGTGCAGCAGCCACCCAGCCCCCTAATACTTAAATGAGCCCAATCTCGATCCAGCGATGTGCATCAGAGCAACTCTTCTCCTGGCTCTCTCCTTCCTCATCGGCTCAGTGACAGCAGCTACGAGCCATTGGCTCTTGATGCTGTCAATCACAGCCAGAGAGGAGGGAGCCAGGGGGAATTAAGTAGGGGGGAGGAGCCAGGAGCACCGGCAGTGGGACCCCAAAAAAATTGTTTGTTTTCTTTTTTCTTTAGTATAACTTTAAGAGCAGTTCTAGAGGGTGTATTCATTAAGAAATTTGTAGAACGATCCATGCTTGGAAACTTCTTGTACATTCATTTAGTGCAAATGCGGGCCAAAAAAAATGTTAATAGGCTATTTTCTCTCTACATGGAATGTTTTTTTTTTTGTTAAGAATAAAGTAAATCAGGAAAATACAGTATTATGGCCACTAGGTAGAACTGGCTATCAAAGTACTTATATTTTATTTTCCTATGATCTTCAGTTCCATCTAGTGGCCATAATTCTGTATTTTCCTGAAATACTCCGTTGAATGAATGAATGAACAACATTTAACCTGGAGGTAAAATAGCCTTAATAACATTTGTTTTTGCCCCCATTCACACAAACAAATGTACACAAAACAAAAAGGCTTGGCCGAGTGTGTACAAGCTTTCCCGAGCTCAGCCGGATTCAGAACAGGGCATGGGCAGTTGCATGGTCAGCTCGCGGCCACCTCATTTTTACGGGCACCGCTGCCTGTATGTGTTTTGTTTTTTGTACTTTTTTGTCACGACACTCGCAGGGAACGGAGGAGGACACAGCAGGGGGACATCGCAGGATCCTGGGGACAGGGTAAGTACGCTGCACCAGGATTCTGCAATGCAATCCAGAGTGTGGCTCGGGGGTTACCGCTAATGGTACTGAAATGTAACCGCGAGCCACACTCAGGAATACCACCAGGAGGGTTAAACTTGAAATGGAAACGTGATCACTAGAATTGGGACATTTTCATTCCATTTTTATTGACACCCAGTATAGCCCCGTACACACGGCCGAGGTTCTCGGCAGAAACCAGCGAGAACCTCGCTGGGAGCCGCATTCTGCCGAGAACCTCGGCCGTGTGTTGTGCTCTCGGCGAGCCCCGCCCATCGGGAAACCCGTCGAGCAAATAGAGAACAGGTTCTCTATTTGCTCGACGGCCCGTCGGGATGAATGGCTGGTTGCCTTTCCCGACGGGCGGGTCGCCAATTCTGGCGGCCGGCAGAGAACCTCGACGGGCGGAAGGATGTGTTCTGCCCGTCGAGGTTCTCTGCCGTGTGTACGGGGCCTGTGTCTTAAAGTACAGCTAAACCTTCCTATTCTTTACAGCCAAGGAATCTGCAATCTCATGCCTCGTACACACGATCGTGATTTCCGACAAGAAAACCGCAGGCTTCTTTCAGCAGGAAAACGTCTGAAACTTGTCTTGCATACACACGGTCACACTAATCTTGAACGAAATTCCGAACGTCAAGAACACGGTGATGTACAACACGTGTCACAAGCCGAGATCAATGAAGTTCAATAGGCAGTTCGGATCTTCTGCTTGATTCTGAGCATGCGCATTTTTTTTTCACGTCGTAATTGCATACAGACGATCGCGATTCGCGATAGGAATTTTTCCTGTCGTGAAAATTGAGATCCTGCTCTTAATCTTTTCTTGCCTGGAATTCTCACAGAAAAAGTGCGATTGAGCATATACACGGTCAGAATTTGCGACAAAAAGCTCACATCGCACTTTTCTCTTTGGGAATTACGATCGTGTGTACGAGGCATTAGCCTCTGCTTGATCTGCAGTTGGCATGGTGCTGCACATGTGATCAGCTATGACACCAGACATTTGATAGCTTGACACTTCGGTCAAGAGCAAAAGCAACGTTGACAGTTATCATTCCCGGCATTCCTTGAATGTAACTTTGGGAAACAGATAGGGCCAGATTCAGGTAGAGTTAGGCTGGAGTATCAGTGATACTCCAGCCTAACTCTCACTTTGAGCTGGCGTTTCTGTTTTCAGTAAGCAGAAAACATGAAACGCCGGGTTGGAGTTACTATATGAGCGGCGTAATTGTATTTCGCCGTCGTATCGTAACTTCAATTTTAAAAATGGCGCGCGGGGCGTTCCCGCTGATTAACGCCGTGAATATGTTAATCAGCGGGAATCGGAAATTCACGATCGTATTCGGGCGCGACGCAGTGACTTTCCGACGTTTCCGTAAGAGATACGTGGCGCAAAGATATGTTAAGTATGGCCGTCGTCATCGCGTCGAAAAAAATAAAATTTGCGTTGTTTGCGTAAAACGTCCGTGAATGGGGATTGACGTCATTGACGTTCCCTGAAAGAATTTGGAGCATGCGCACTGACAGTCGACGCATGCGCAGTACATTCGCCGCGGGATCGCGCATAGTTAACATAATACACGCCCCCTACCCGTCCAATTTGAATTCCGCCGGCTCATTTTCGCTACGCCGCCGCAACTTTAGGAGCAAGTGCTTTGTGAATAACAGTACTTGCTCCTAAAGTTACGGCGGAGTAACGTAAATGAGAAACGTTACTCCAGATTAAAGATTCGCCCATCTACCTGAATCTGGCCCATAGATGTTAAATAGACTAGAGTTTAGTTGAGCTGTCCTGAAATTATCCATTGACCAGTAAATGTTCTCAGCCGGCTTACTATCGTTTTTAGGTGTAGCAAAGAAGACGTTAATGTTATAATTACACCTCTGATTATCAATGCAGACATATTTTTTTTTATTGTTTATTGTGAAAACAGATAACGGAGAGCATCCTGGCTCCCTACTGCCTGTTCTGTATCATAACACCGAATATTTGGACAAGGAAAAAGCAAGGTATATGTTTATGGCTCAGATGATAAGTGATCGTAAACAAAGCCACATGCAACGATCGGTAGAAAAGAAAATCATTAACCTCAGTGAAGACATACGGTATGCCAATGCAATTTAATGCATCTATATGTAGTTGTGTTTAATTTGCTTATGGTTTTTTGGCAAATCGGTGTGGATATTATTATTATTGCTGATATCCCCCCCAGTTATTACCTTTTGTTCCACTTGACCCTCCCTTTTAAATTGTGAGCTCTAACGAGCAGGGCCCTCTGATCCCTCCTGTATTAATTTGTATTGTAACTGTATTGTCTGGCCCCATGTTGTAAAGCTCTACGCAAACTGTTGGCACTACACAATAATAATAATGATTATAATATATATATCTAGATAGATAGATCTATCTAGATATATATATATATATATACAGTATATCACAAAAGTGAGTACACTGCTCACATTTTTGTAAATATTTTATTATACCTTTTAATGTCACAACACTGAAGAAGTGACACTTTGTTACAATGTAAAGTAGTGAGTGAAGAGCTTGTATAACAAAAGTGAGTGCTCCCCTAAGTGAAAATGTCCAAATTGGACCCAAAAGTGCCTGCGGGCACGATACAGGAATTGCACAGAGGCTGCTACAGAAGGTGGACAGAGGCAGCGGATATGAATATGTCCTCCTCACCCTTTCACAGTAGCTTCTTCCTCTGTCCACCTTCATATTACCTCTCCACATCAGTGTGTCCTCCAACTGTGCCCCCTTCACCTCTCCACAGGACAGCACATCAATGTCCTTCTCTGTCACCTGCACGGCTTTACCATCCACAAGCAATGTCCTCCTCTGCCCCCTTTTTGCTATCCCCCACACACAGTGTCACTCTCCTCACCCCTCTTCTGCTCCTCCTCTGCTGTGGCGAGTGCACAAGGTACCACCAAGAACAAGTGGACTGTCTTCTGTTCAAGAATGGCACCAGGCGGCGCCATTACGTTACTGCGCATATGCCGCTTGGCCGAGCGTGTACAAGCTTTCCCGAGCTCAGCTGGATTCAGAACGGGGCATGGGCAGTTGCATGGTCAGCTCGCGGCCACCTCTTTTTTACGGGCACCGCTGCCTGTACTGGACATTTACAGGCAGCACGAAAATGGACTTAAATTTACGGGCTGTCCCTAAAATTAACAGGCGGTTGGCAACACTGAATAGAAGTGACCAGTGATGTCATCCCTTTGAGAAAATTTGAAGGTGCAGAATGGAAAATCAAACTAACAAATTTTCATACAGTTTATGTGTTTTTTATTCAGGAATTATATTCTAAAATCAAATATTAAAAGCAAGTGAAATTTTTTAGCAACATTCGTCCAGTCAGCTAATGTAACATGAATTTTCAGATGAAAGCCTTGAGAATAATATTTTAGCAATGAAAGAAACAGTAAAATGAAGTCACTGAACATAATTAACATAAAGCATAGCATGCACAATACAAGAACTGATAAAATAATGTTGCCTAAAGTGCATGTACAAAAAGATTTTGGATCAAAATGAAGAACTTTTTTTGGAAAAACCCATCCTGCAGTTTGAAGCTTTGGTATGTTCATGTAGTTCGCCTGTGTCCTTTAATACCTTATTACAAATTAAAAAAAAAATATTTTTTGCATTAATTAACTTATTAGTACTAGTACTGTATTGTTATCATTATTTTCTGTTATACGTTACAGCTATGTCTGAGTAGATATTTCAGTTTTGGAATAAATATTAATAATAGCTGCAAAATAATACTCTTTCTAGTAGATTTAGTAGTGTAACACTAAAATTAAAAGTATACAATGTATTCTATAGTTTGTCCTATTTAAAATTACAGTAAAAGTTTTATTCTAGCACAAAGTATTGTAAAGTTATATACAATTTGTTCTTTCTTTAATTTTGCGCTTTTCTATTTTGCACTTTTTTTAAATGTGACACTAAAAAATTAACAAACAAATTAAAAAAAAGTTTAAATAATAATAATGCGCAAACCAACCGATAGACGCTTATTGCGATTTTTTTCTTACCAAAAATAGGTAGAAGAATACGTATCGGCCTAAACTGAGGAAAAAAACGTTTTTTTTATATATTATTGGGGGATATTTATTATAGCAAAAAGTAAAAAATATTGCATTTTTTTCAAAATTGTCGCTCTATTTTTGTTTATAGCACAAAAATAAAAACCGCAAAGGTGATCAAATACCACCAAAAGAAAACTCTATTTCATGGGAAAAAAAGAATGCCAATTTAGTTTGGGACCCACATCGCATGACCGCACAATTGTCAGTTAAAGCGACGCAGTGCCGAATCGCAAAAACTGGCCGGGTCCTTTAGCTGCCTAAAGGTCCGGGTCTTAAGTAGTTAAACATAACCTAGCTCATAAAGGGTTAGTTGTCTTCTGTATTGAGTGTTCACAAGCGGTCTAGAGCACCGTTTTCCCGATAAGCCTTCTTCCTTGTTATCTACAGGTATTTTTTTAGGCATTTTTCCTCATCCGGTGTGCCTGAAAATGTTGTGCTTCACTGCTTTATGCTTCACTGCTCAAACTCAATGTCTGCATTAGGCTTTTTCCAAAACCTGGAAGAATATATGCAAATATTATATTTTCTTTTATGGCTTTGAGTGAGAAGTGGAAGCGAATTTCAGCATAATTAGTTTTCTTTTTGCCCTTGTGAATATATCATCCCATGACAAGAACTTGGAGGCATTCCTGTTGGCATGTGGCAGAAGTCAATGAAGTGTATATTTAAGCCCTTCCTCTTTGCTTTAATAGAAGGGTTGGTAGCAGGTAACTTGGCGATGACATCAGAAAAACCCTTCCACAATGTGTTTATTTAGCGTGATGATAAATGAAAGCAATATTGTGTAAACGACAGGCAACGCTAAAGAAAAAAACCAACCAAGAGTTGTATGTGGCAGTAGAAAGGACCTTTTCAGAGTGCCAGTATTAAATTGTAGCTTTGTATTCTTCCAGGGACCAGTCTTGCAGATGGAATTAATGAGCCATATACTTTGTGTTCATCACGCAGCTTTGATGACAGATATGTAATTTATACTTTCTGATGGTACTTATAGTGAACAAAAACATGATGTCTCATTTTATAGCCTAAGTACAACCGTGTATGTGGGCACATGCCTTTTTTCACGTATAATCAATCATGCATTTAAAAATATACATTTATTATACGAATAATTCAAGAAAGTATGAGATACATAGACCCTTCTGTGCGTTTTGGTGGTACCACTACAAAGCTGCACAAGACTCCTCCCTTATAATACATGATTAATAATTTTTCTAAGTCTCTAAATTGGGGTTAGTTAAGGGGTAGGCAACCTCGGCACTCCATCATGCCTCTGCCTCCAGGAGTCATGCCTGTGATTGTCAGGGTCTTGTAATGTCTCATGGGACTTGTAGTTTCAAAACAGCTGGAGGGCCGAGTTAAGTTCATTAGTAGTAACATGTTACATTTTACACCCATATTTAGTGTAACGTGTAACATTTTTATAACTGAGCAGCCCCAGCACCCCCACTGTGACAGCAGGCAGCGGATCATCTCCCTACACCTGCTGTCACAATAAAATAAAATAAATCATTATTTTCAAAGTTCTGTGAAAGGGAGAACTACAACTACCGTCAGTTATTGCAACTGATGGCTTGTAGTTCTCAATTAACTACCAGGACGCTGATGAGTGCTCTTGTTAGTTCATAGATCCCTAGTGTCAATAAGGAACTGCCTGCCCGTATGAGGTGTGGGCAGACAGCTACGCTGACAGTCCACAGGAGCCTGAGAGTTGCTGCCAAGCAACTGATATAAGGGGGAACTAAGCTACCTGAGAGAACGACTGTGGTACTTCTGTAGTACTGTAGTACTTCACTGCTGTGAACTTGAAGTGATATTAAACCCCCAGTTTTTAAGCACTTCTAGCAGCTGATTTATTCACTTACTAAGTATGCAGCTTTGTTCATCTTTTAATCCTTGCCTATGTTCCAGGTTATGCTGGTGCCATTGCCCCGGGTTTCCTTTTTCAGGGTGGCTCCTTTCTCTTGCAGTGTCCTATGGAGCCACCCTTGCTTGCAGGGAATATGGGTATGTGCATCAATAGCCCTACAGCCTGTTATGGCAAGGCACTCTCATGCTCTTCCCTCCCCCTTTCTTCACGCTAACAGACTGCCTCAAGTCTTTACTGTCAACTCTTTCTGGTAAATAATGGAAGTTCATTGAAGCACCACTAGAAGAGCAATAGCTAGCAGCACTGCAAGTTGTAAACTACACGTGCTTGAGTAAGAATTTTAACAAATAGTTCTTAAATATGCTTAATCTGTTAAGCTAAAAAACAGTGAGTGTTTATTACTTCTTCAAAGATGAATTACTCCGCAGTGTCTGCAGACACAGTGGTTGGTAGAGGGCTTGTTTCAAAGCTTGTTTACTGCTTATTAAGAATATGTACAGTAAATACTAGAATATAGATTGCTTGACTAAAAGTTCACTTTAAGGTTTTCAAATGGTAGCAAAAAATTGTCATATACTAATGTTTCCCCTTTAAAGAGGCTGTGTCACCAAGAACGATTGTTTTGATATGTAGCAGTTAACAAAGTAAAGAAATATGTTTCCACTGAGTCTGTAAGAGTTCTGATTAACATTACAATGATCACCCTGGATAGTTACTGTATTTGAATAATTATCTACATTTTTTTCCGATGTGAAGTGTTAAGTCCTTTCTGATTCTATGCAGCTTTCCTCTGAAAGAAAAAATGGCAAGCAGCTTAAAGAGAACCCGACAGTTTTCCAGAATTACTCATGAGCACTAACCAAAGTTAAAGAAACATTTACTTATTGTTGCAATCCCCCCCAGTTCTCAAAATTAGAGTGCTTCTCTAACTACTGATCAATCCTGCCTTGCCGCAAAGTTGGCACATTTCCTGCTTCAATGCTTAGGACATGCGTGTTCACCTCTCAAGCTGCTCATCTGGGCGGAAGTGACTTTATTACATTGATGCATCAAAGTGGGCCCTATGTAATAATTTAATGGCAGGCAAAGGGATGCACTCTGAAAGTTGCAACATCACCCACCTACCTACTACCGCTGGAACAGAGAATGTGAAAAATAGGTTTTGCACAGTGGTAATAATCAGTTTATAATTTACAAGAGAGGTAGGTGTAGGTGGGGCAGTTCACTGCAAAGGGGACCTTAATGAGGATCTGTATTCAAAGTTTTACAAAAAAAAAACTGATATTTTAGCTATGCACAGCTATCAAGATGTCTCTCTGCAAGTATGGTCCTTATGATCTAAAAAAGAACTGGCCATTGCTCTCTCTATGAGAAAAAACAATTGTAGATGTTGCGCTATTCTATTGAATTCCCATGAATAACCTAAAATGTCACATTTAAATATAAATATAAAAAATATATATTTTAAAGTGCATTCGTGCAGCTTGTGCAATAGTGCAATATGTCAAATATCACAGTAAATTATCAATTTGTGCAATACAATAAGTGCATAAATTGTGCGCGTGCAATCAATGGTAAACAACTTGTGTGATCACATAAAAATCCATGTTGGCAGGTAAAAACAAGTCCTGAATTTTCCCATACGTGCTAAATGATTTAATACGTGCTTGGTGCCCAGTGAAAGTAACACTCTTTTTTTAGTAGGTGGTCACTGCAATCCGTGCCCCTGCAAAGCCCGCACTCACCGGATTTTCCACCCCCTCTTGGGGTATGAAGCCTCCACTGTGCAGCACTCTGGCGATCAAAACGTCTCTTGTGCTGCTGATGTTTTTTCAGTATGGCTCATGTACGGGAGAAAAAGCCCCAAATAGTGTCTTATCGTTTTAAAAGATGTTTTATTGATAAAACTTAAAAATAGGTACTCACAATTTGGCAAGTTAGAAAAGACATTAATGCTGGCAGGAAGTATTGTGGCATTCTGCTATCTGTGCTACACAGTGGAACCTCGGATTGCGAGTAACGCAGTTAACTAGCATTTCGCAATATAATCACTGTATTTAAAATAAATCGTGACTCGGTTCGCAAGTGTTGTCTCACAGAACTAGCATGATTCAGGCCAAAGTGGTGTGCAGTACTGCTTTTGGCCCTAGGTGGGGGGGTTGCCGGTGCCCAGCATAACAGATCGTCCCTTTTCGGAAATGCGCGGAAAAACCCGAGGACAGCATGGCTGACCTCTGCAAATCTCGGGTAGAAAGTCTTTCCGAGGTTTGCAGAGGTCAGCCGAAGTGTTCTCGGGCCTTTTCGATTTTTTCTGAGGCTCTCCGCTGCCCCCCGCCTCTGGCCGCATGTGGTATTGCATCCCATTGAAGTCAACACGGAATAAATTATTTTTGTTTCTTTGGACTTCAATGTGGAAACTCACCTTGATATGCGAGTACTTTTGGAGATTACGAGCATTCTTCTGGAACGGATTAAGCTCGTAATCCAAGGTTCCACTGTATTTGAAAATGTATGAATGTCATACCAGTTTTTGTTTCTGTTTTGATACTTTACACTTTATAATACTACTCCGAAAACCAGTCCAGTCTTTTAGCATAATTAGGTTGTATTCACCTTGTATTGACCCTCTGAAGAGCACACATAGAGCCTGAATGCATACATATATACATATCAACTACATTCAGATTATTCCTACAACATTTTTCTAATGCCCATGTCTCGTTGATATTAATTGAAAAAGTTTTGTATAAACACACTCTGTAAATGTGTTTTATAAGAAACAATAATGCAGTGTTTTGGCAAACGTGGCCTAATTTTATATATTAATAGCGGTAATGAAACCAGTGAGTTGTTTTTTTCGAACCTTGCTACAAGTAATTCTTCATAAATTTAACATGGCATAATTTAGCATTATTTAGCTTCAAAATGTTGCCGTCTAGTTGCTATATTTACTCATTAAGATTCCCAGTCTAAAACTAAAATGTTTTGCTACTGGAGTTTTCTATTACAGGCATCAAATAGGTAATAGAGCTGCAAGATGTCTATGAATAACTAATGCATTCTATGCTATATTTTACATTATCAAAGCAGTCAGACTTCATTCTAAGTAATCAGCTACTTTCAGATTGCATTAGCTGGTTTATTTTTTAACATAAATGTAGATATGAGTGACTGAGCCCTAGTACAAGGACCTATTCTAAAGCAAAACAGATTGGATTTGAACGGAAAACCAGACTAAATACTTTAATTATGGAACCAGCAGTATAAGTATAGATGGCATATGAACTTTTTTTGAAGTACAAACTGCCTGTGCTACAGGTTACATATAAGCTCCCAATAAAATAACTAAAAAGAAAAGCAGTTTTTTTTTCTTTCAAGTTATTTTATTTTCAGAAATAAAATAAAAATTACAATAAATCACAATACATATCAATATGAACATAACCTAGTAAATGTCAGCAGGAACTAAAAAAAAGACTTACAGAGAGAGGGAGATAGAAAATCTCCCCCTTCAGATTTGAGAAGGAGAGAAAAAAAAATATATATCATACATTGTAATAAAATATGTGAGTATTAAAAGTTAAACAATTAAAACAAAAAATTATATATTGATGTAAGAAAGAGAAAGGACTCCTTATATAGGCTAACTCAATAGAAAAAAGGATACTTATAATCTCCTGGTGCCCCTATCGGGTTTAAACTGCACCAGGAGCGAAATCCTTTCGACATACTGAATTACACTCTGTTGCTAGATAAATCCCCCTACAAAACATCACTAGGCTCCCCTAAAGAAGGGGGAAAAATAAAAAGAAAGCGGGAAAAAGTCGGAGAAAAAAAAAGCTATATACCTAATTTACAGTGTTTGCGGAAATCGAAGAGGCATCCTGAGTAAGAGAAATACCTATATATCTGGCCCAAGGTTCCCAGATCGTTTCAAATTTCAAAACAGTATCATTCAAAATGCTAGCTAACTTTTCTTCAGTCATTATCCAAGAGATTATTTTTTTTTTTTTGCTTCCGAGAAAGAGGGCTTAGGTTTCTTCCAATTTTTGGCAATTGTAAGCTTAGCTCCTGTAAGAATAAAGTGAATTAATTTTTGAGAATGTTTTGGAATTCGAGATATATGCGCATTCAGGAGAGCTATTGGTAGAGATCTCGAGACCTGGCAACCTGTTACCTTGAAAATCATAGAAAAAATGTTGTTCCAAAATGATCTAATTCTAGGACACTCCCACCAGATATGAGTCGTAGTTCCCAGGAGTTGACATCCCCTAAAACAATTTGGATCTACTGTAGGGAAAATAGAAACAGATTTTTTTAAATCCCCCACGTACATATGTGCACTATGGATGCATGGGTACAAAAAATACACATATTAAAGTGGTTGTAAAACCTGCAAGACAAAGGCATAATTAACTAGTATGACTAGCATACTAGCTCATTATGAATTACTTACCTCAGTAATTGGCATTATTGATTAATAAAACCGGCATTTTTAGTGCGCCTGCGCCAATGACTACGGCGCACATGTGCTGTAGACATTGGTGTATTATTTTTGGCAAATATCTCCTAAACCGTGTAGGTTTAGGAGATATTGCAAACACCTACAGGTAAGCCTTAATCTAGGCTCACCTGTAGGTGTAACTTCCCCCAGAGGGTTTACAACCGCTTTAAAGTGTCACTAAACCTACAACAGTAAAATCAGTCTGTATATGCAGTAAAGCATGCATGTTATACTCACTGTGGAACCTAAGGGGTTAATCCTCTGCATTGTGTATAAAGGCTGTGTGATCCCGTCTTCTTTAACTGACTCCAACCCATCTCCTGGCAGAACAAAGCATTAGGAGTCAGGCTGCATATGCTCAGTTTGATGTGTATTGCTAGAGAGTTTTTCTTTTTTCTTGGGGGAGTGCCTGTGATCAGCACAGGGCCAATCAGCACTGTCCAGACAGAGGGTCAAGTGAGAGTGAAAACTCCTCCTACAAAGTTTACTAGTACTGTTCCAAGCCACAAGGCTGCTATATGAGAAGAGGTATATAGATTCTTCTCATCTTCTGATGAGAAGAGGTATATAGAAGTTTATATTTACTAAAACTATTGCATTTCCATGTTCTGTGTACTGTGGGAGACCAGATATAGTGAATGCAGGGGCCTTGGTTTTATTAACACTTTAAGTATTGCCATGCATGCCAGAGTGAGGTCAATCATATTATGGCCATCATTCACTGTTAACTATAAAATGATAACGTGTAAAGAGTCACCAATGGGGACATTTGGGATATCAAAGTCTTATACCATTTTGTGGGTGCAAACAATTTAAAGTGGAGTTCCACCCACATTTGTGATTATTTTTTTTAAAACAATCACTTACTATTGCAGAATGTATATTAAACATTGGTTACTCTTGTCATTAGCGCTGCATTTATTATTATTTTATTTTAAAAAATACCTCCAATTCAGCTTTCTCAGACATTCCCATCTTACTTGTGCAGACGAAGCCCACAAGCATAATCTTCCGGTATACGGCGCTGCTGTATTCCCAGCATGCACCGCTTATTCTCGCGCATGCGCAGTAAAAGTACGTAGTGGCGCAAGGAAATCTCACAGGTTGCCAAATACCACGATTCTAGCCTTCGGCGCTGCCCACTGACTGGGTTTCTCTGCAAAAACCAGCAAGAAAACTGCTTCATGCTGAGATTCCCGAGGCATTCAGTTTTCTCTTCTCTTCTCTTAACTACTTGCCGACCAGCTGCCGTATAACAGTTATACAGCGGTAGGTCGGCTCCCCTGCGCGAGGTCACGTAGCTATACGTCACCTCGCTAATGCGCACGCCCCTGCTCGTCCCTGATCCCAACGCGCGTGCCCGGTGGGTGCGATCACCGCCGGGCACCCGCGGTTGCTTGTTACAGAGCGAGAACCTGGAGCTGTGTTTGTAAACACACAGCTCCCGGTCCTGTCAGGGGGGGAAATTACCTATCATCTGTTCATACAATGTATGAACAGCGATTTTTCTTAATTTCCTATGTCAGTCCCACCCCCCTTCAGTTAGAACCTAGGGCTGGGGAAATTAAAGATTAATTCCTCGATTAATCTTTAATTTTTTCGATCACCAGACAGCCTGGACGGTGAGACTTACCCTGCTGGATGTGAGCAAGCTGCACCCATTGGATTGAGGTACCTCTGCATCTGTGGAGCAGGAGGATGCATCAGGCTCCATCAGGGGAAGGGGGCAAAAATAACCATTGTTTTCCTGTCCTAAGCAGTTTTGTGCAGACAATTCTTTGGGTATCGGCAACATCTGTTCCGTGCGAAAGACTGTTCAGTTCTTCAGGGTAAATTGTCAAAAAAATGCGATCATGTCTGCATCCAGAAAATGTAAACACTCTGGTATGTCTGTGTGACTGGCTAAAGTAATGCCTACTTGCCTACTATAAAGTGACTGAGAGTCAATATACTAGATAAGTTTTATAATTAAAGTTAAACTTTCTACGTTTTTCTTAAAGTTTGAATTTAAAACATATTTGTTTGAACTGTGAAATTAAGTCATGGATTGTGGAAACTAACTAGTGTCGGGTGATTGTATATAGTGTATACCACAATTACCACTGACTAATGCAGAGTTGCAAAGCAAGGAGATCAGCTAAAAGTAGTTGGATCTGTAAGTGCATTATAATTAATCAAAATTAGTCGATTAATCGATTAAAAATAATAATCGATTAATCGAACACGAAAATTTTAATCAATAACAGCCTTATTTAGAACACATCTAGGGAACATGATTAACCCCTTCCTCGCTGTGAAGAAAATAGACTTTATTCTGGATTTTCTCAGACTCTGTTTGTCCTTTAAGAACCCCTGGACCGATCTGGGTGAAATTTGGATATGTTGGCCCCCCAGATCGGGGCTATCAGGAGATATGTAATGGCAGGTAGACCTTGTGTGGAAGAGGGGTGTTCTAACGTTGGGAAAATTAGGGTGCTCTCTACCTGGAGATAATTGGTTTATTCCTTAAACTGATCTAAATATCTCAATGTGTCATGTAAATGATCTGTAGTCTGTCTTTCAAGAAGTGTTCATTGTGTGAAGTTCTATTGTTTAAGAGGTGAGAAGTTCTAAATCACCTTGTCTGGGCAAAGGACCAGTAATTAACTCATGTGGATTCTACCGGAGACAGCCGTCTGTGGCCTACAATAGGTCTCTTGAAAGGGGTCTCGTTAGTACACCATTGTATGATGATGTGGGAGGAGAATGTAATTGTATATCTGATTACATCAAGTATTTCTTTTGCTGTATATAAGTAACCTGTCTCTCTCAATAAAGTCATTCTATATCTGGACACCCTTCATGAAGTCTTGGCTCATGCTTGGGGATGGGGAACACTAACCATTCGGAAGAATCATCTTGGGAGACGGAAAGAAGGCCGCAGTACCCCAACCACTGCAGGTCTTAACAACTGGTGGCAAGCAGCGGGGTTGAATGGGACGCATAAAGACAACAAGTGAATGGCCCAGCATTACGAGAGACTGAAGAGGTCTACGCTAAAGGATCTGCTGGAAGCCCGAGGTCAGGTGACAAGCAACAAAAAGAAAGCTACCCTCATAGCAGAACTAATGGAGGGCGACCAAACCAGCAGCATGGCGAATGTTAGCCAGGAGGAAGCAGAGTTCCAACAGAAGGTGATGTGGAGGCTAAACCTATATGGGCCAAATCCCACACCAGAGATGGTGACGCAAGTCCTGGAGCAGGTGAGCGCAGAACGCAGAGCACAACAGGCAAGCGTAAACCAAGGAGACACCGCTTCCTCAGCCGGATCTATAAATGGAGGGCAGCGGAGAAAGATTAACTATGCTGCGTTTAAAAGTTTTTCGGATGGAGAAATGGAAATTGACGCATACCTACAAGACTTTGAGCGTCAATGTGCTTTGGAGGGTCTGGAATCAGAGCAATGGGCCGCGATTCTAAGCAGCAAACTCACGGGCCGAGCAGCAGAGGCATACCGAGCAGTTCCTGACACAGCCATACACGACTACGCCAGTGTAAAGGACATTCTGCTAGCCAGGTATGCCGTGACCCCAGAGACTTACAGGAAAAAGTTTCGGGCATTACGTAAAGGGGGCCGAGACTCCTACACCGAATGGGCTTTTAGGATGTATCGGGCGGCCCAAAACTGGATACAAGGCTGCCAAGCCGCGACGCTAGAGGAGGTGCTACAACTCTTCTTGCTAGAACAATTTTTTGACCACACACCTGCAGACACTAAGGACTGGGTCAGGGACAGGAAGCCGGCCACAATCGAGGAAGCTGCCAAGCTGGCAGACGAGCATCACGAGGGAAGAAGAGGAGAGACTAGTGGAAACCGCCCCCTGGTAAGGTCCAGCACCCCAACGCCTAGTCCTGTGACCTACCACCGACCGATTGCAGGACCACCCACTACACCACCTAATTTTAACCAGAAACTGCCATTGGTATGTCACCAATGCAATCGGCCAGGGCACTACAAGATACATTGCCCTCAGCGGAGCAGAGGCAATTGGGAGCGGCCACCACCACCAAGGGCAGCCGCCCATCACTATCAGCATGAACCGCTGGAAGACCACAGCCCTGAAGCTGAGCAATGGACCGTACTACATGAGGTGAACCTAGCACAAACCGAGGGGGACAACCGGGTGCACCACAGACAATGGGTCACAGTAGATGGAAAGGAGGCTGAGGCACTACGAGACTCTGGGGCCACCCTCACTCTGGTGCAACCTCACACCGTATCTGCGAAGGCGCGCACCAACAGGACTGTTGCAGTAAGAGTGGCAGGAGGCGCCATCCACAAACTACCCACAGCCCAAGTGCAGCTAAATTGGGGCACCGGAGCCAAGCAGATGGAAGTAGGCATTATGTCGGGCCTACCTGCGGAAGTATTGTTGGGTAACGATTTGGGGTGCCTAACTTCACAGCTGCTTACCCCAGATCCCGCTGGAACCTGCCCTGTGACTACCAGGACGCAAGCACGCCGAGCTGGACAGACGCACTCTGAGGAACCCCAGGTAGGAACCGAAAACCCTGTAGTAGGCCCTGACCCTATCCCCTTCTGGGGCACTCCACAAGACTTTGGCCAAGCCCAGCAGTCAGATCCCACCTTAGCAGGTTACAGGAAGGCCGTAGGTACCCCTAAGGAAGGTAATGCCCAAGAGGGCTTCCACTGGGACAAGGGACTGCTATATAGAGTCACAGGGGGAGTGGGAAGTGGGGCAGCCCAAGTTATAAAAAGACAACTAGTTGTACCCCGCAAATACAGGGCAGAGCTTCTAAAGCTCAGCCATGATATCCCTCTAGCCGGACATCTGGGTATCAAGAAAACTAAGGACCGCCTTACCCAGACGTTCTTCTGGCCAGGGATATCAAAAGACTTGCAGACGTACTGCAGGACATGCGACACATGTCAAAGGATAGGGAAACGGGGGGACCACCCCAAGGCCAAGTTACGGTCCCTACCTATAATAGAGGAACCATTCTACAGAGTGGCAGTAGACCTGATAGGGCCCCTCAACAAACCCAGCGCCTCTGGAAGGCGCTACATCCTCACGGTGGTGGACTATGCAACCAGGTACCCTGAGGCTGTGGCACTCTCCAACATTGAAGCGGAGACGGTAGCAGAGGCTCTAGTCAGGATCTTTTCTCGAGTAGGATTCCCCCGGGAAATACTCTCAGATCAGGGAACCCAGTTCACGGCAACTGTCACTCAACAGTTATGGCAGAGCTGCGGGGTGAAACCGTTATTTAGCTCCCCCTACCACCCCCAGACCAACGGCCTCTGTGAACGATTCAACGGCACGCTTAAGCAGATGCTCACAGCGTTCACAGAGTCCTGCGGTCAGTGGGAGAAATTTCTACCCCATCTCCTGTTTGCCTACCGGGAAGTGCCCCAGGCGTCGACCGGGTTCTCCCCCTTCGAACTCCTATACGGGAGAAAAGTCCGGGGACCCCTGGACCTCATACGGGAGCACTGGGAGGGCAACACAGGAGAGGAAGGGATCCCGGTTTTGCCGTACGTGCTGGAATTCCGGGACCGCCTGCGTGCACTGACCGAATCAGTTCGGGAGAGCCTACAGGCAGCCCAGAAACGACAGAAACAATGGTATGACCGGGGAGCACGCGATAGGAACCTGGAAGTAGGGCAAAAAGTTTTAGCCCTCCGACCATCCAAAAAGGACAAGCTACAGGCAGCGTGGCAGGGACTTTTTAAAGTGGTGGAACGGATTAGCGACACCACCTATATTGTGGCCAAATGTTCGGATGAAAGGATCAGACGAGCCTTTCATGTGAACATGTTGAAACCGTACTATGAGCGCTCCGAGGACGTGGCCGCTATCTGTGCCCCGTCCACTGACGATACTGAAGGACTCCCCTTACCCGACCTGCTGGCAGCTAACCAAGGTACCCTAGAGCAAGTTGGGTTAGGGGAGAAACTAAATCTCACACAGCAGACGGACGCAAAACAACTGCTGCAGGAACACGATGGGCTGTTCTCGGTCCGACCTGGGTACACCTCCGCCGCAGTACACCGGTTGGAGACGCAGGGGGAGACCCCATTAAGGCAGCAGCCGTACCGTATTCCGGCAGCAGTACGGACCAGCATGTGGAAAGAAATCCAAGAAATGTTGGAGTTAGGAATTATTGAGCCTTCCCAAAGTCCCTGGGCGTCCCCGGTAGTTTTAGTACCGAAGCGAGACGGAACGACTCGTTTCTGTATTGATTACCGGAAACTGAACGACCGGACTATCACTGACGCATACCCCATGCCACGGATCGACGAATTGCTCGATCGCATGGCCAGCGGTCACTTCCTAACTACCCTGGACCTGTGCAAAGGGTATTGGCAAATTCCGCTAGACTCGGCCGCCATCCTTAAGTCGGCATTTGTCACCCCATTCGGGCTATACCAATTTCGGGTTATGCCTTTTGGGATGAAAAATGCCCCAGCTACATTTCAACGGATGGCGGACCAACTTCTGGAGGGAATGCAGGACTTCGCATGTGCCTACCTAGATGATATTGCCATCTATAGCAGCACCTGGGAGGAGCACTTGACGCACTTGGCTTTGGTATTTGGGAGGTTACAAGAAGCCGGCCTCACCCTGAAACCTGAGAAATGCCATGTGGGCATGGCAGAGGTTCAATACCTAGGGCACAGAGTAGGGTCTGGGAAACAGCGCCCCGAACCCGCAAAAGTAGAGGCCATAGCCAATTGGCCCCAGCCCCGCACCAAGACGCAGGTATTGGCATTCCTAGGCACCGCAGGGTATTATAGAAAGTTTGTCCCGGAGTATAGCACCCTAGCAAAGCCCCTCACCGACCTGACCAAAAAGTCCCTACCCAAGCAGGTAGCCTGGTCCCCGGAGTGTGCAACAGCGTTCCAGAGACTTAAGACAGCTTTGAGCGAAGCTCCAGTATTGGCGGCACCAGACCCTAACAAAACATTTCTCGTTCATACAGATGCCTCCATGTTTGGGCTGGGAGCCGTACTGAGCCAAGTGGGGGAAGACGGCATGGAGCACCCAGTGGCATACCTCAGCCGCAAGTTATTACCTCGGGAGGTCAGCTATGCCACCGTGGAAAAAGAATGCCTTGCTCTAGGTTGGGCCTTAAAGAAGCTACAACCATACCTTTATGGCCGTGCATTTACCCTACTCACTGACCACAACCCCCTCATCTGGCTCAACCGAGTCTCTGGAGACAATCCCCGGTTGCTGCGCTGGAGTCTTGCTTTGCAGCCTTACAATTTTACACTGCAATACCGCCCGGGCAAGCAGAACGGTAATGCGGATGGGCTTTCCCGCCAAACCGACTTGGAAGTATAATTTTGACCCGGACATCCCCTAGCCAACCCGGCAGGGTCTAGGCGGGTATGCCGACCCATGGAACTAAGGGGGAGTATTGTGAAGAAAATAGACTTTATTCTGGATTTTCTCAGACTCTGTTTGTCCTTTAAGAACCCCTGGACCGATCTGGGTGAAATTTGGATATGTTGGCCCCCCAGATCGGGGCTATCAGGAGATATGTAATGGCAGGTAGACCTTGTGTGGAAGAGGGGTGTTCTAACGTTGGGAAAATTAGGGTGCTCTCTACCTGGAGATAATTGGTTTATTCCTTAAACTGATCTAAATATCTCAATGTGTCATGTAAATGATCTGTAGTCTGTCTTTCAAGAAGTGTTTATTGTGTGAAGTTCTATTGTTTAAGAGGTGAGAAGTTCTAAATCACCTTGTCTGGGCAAAGGACCAGTAATTAACTCATGTGGATTCTACCGGAGACAGCCGTCTGTGGCCTACAATAGGTCTCTTGAAAGGGGTCTCGTTAGTACACCATTGTATGATGATGTGGGAGGAGAATGTAATTGTATATCTGATTACATCAAGTATTTCTTTTGCTGTATATAAGTAACCTGTCTCTCTCAATAAAGTCATTCTATATCTGGACACCCTTCATGAAGTCTTGGCTCATGCTTGGGGATGGGGAACACTAACCATTCGGAAGAATCATCTTGGGAGACGGAAAGAAGGCCGCAGTACCCCAACCACTGCAGGTCTTAACACTCGCCCCCTAGTGTTAACCCCTTCACTGCCAGTGGCATTTTTATAGTAATCAATTCATTTTTATAGCACTGATCGCTATAAAAATGCCAATGGTCCCAAAAATGTGTCCGAAGTTTCCGCCATAATGTCGCAGTACCGATAAAAATCGCTGATCGCTATTACTAGTAAAAAGAAAAATTATTAAAAATGTGATAAAAATATCCCCTATTTTGTAAATGCTATAACTTTTGTGCAAACCAATCAATAAACGCTTATTGAGATTTTTTTAATTAAAAATATGTAGAATACTTATCGGCCTAAACTGAGGAAAAAAAAATGTTTTTATATATTTTTGGGGGATATTTATTATAGCAAAAAGTAAAAAATATTGCATTTTTTTTTAAATTGTCGCTTTATTTTTGTTTATAGCGCAAAAACTAAAAGGCGCAGAGATGATCAAATACCACCAAAAGAAAGCTCTATTTGTGGGAAAAAAAGGACGCCAATTTTGTTTGGGAGCCACGTCGCACGACCACGCAATTGTCAGTTAAAGCGACTCAGTGCCGAATCGCAAAAAGTGGCCCGGTCATTGACCAGCAATATGGTCCGTGGCTGAAGTGGTTAATGACCATTTAAAAAGGAATAAGAAACAAACCAAAAAATATTTGAAAAACGCAATAAAAATATAGTAGAAAAGTGCATTTCATTTAATAAAGAAAAATGAAAAAAAGACTCCAGTGTTGCTAGTGCAGAAATGTCCAGATGATCAGATTTGAAGAAGGGATTTCTGTAACATTTGACATGAAACTGGGCACTGGGATATTCTGTATACAATACTAGGTGGTGCGATTATAAGAAATGCATGAAAGAAGAACATTTTGAATGATTCCTGGTATAAGCAATACGCTCCATTCTCCTACATAAGAAATATGAGTCATTGCTTGCCAAGACCTGTTCTATAAACTTCTATTCAATAAATAACTGTGCCTTCCAGAATCCCAAGTATCTTGACATGTATTGTGAGAAAGATTAATTTGTGGCTATCTGTGTAATACCAATTTGTCATTAGCATCGGGGTTTTGTCTGTTTATTGTTTCAGTCTGAGCTGTGTAATTAGGTTTGTAATGTTGTGGTTTGTTTTGTCATTACAGACAATTAGCTGTAAAGGATCCTGCAAGCTCACTGCCTGGACAAGACGTTCTTCTACCACACCTACACAGTCAAAGTAGTGCTCTGAGTAGATGAAGAAGTGTGCGCTGCACCATCCATCTCCAGTACATAAAGTAGCACAGCCAGCTAGTTCACCCACTGCAGCTCTAAGCAAGCAGAGTATGTTTTAAAACTGAAGTTTGGCCACAAATTCTTTTATACGTTTACACAGAAAAAAAACAGGCTACCTCCAATAGTGTTCCCATCTCTGCCCGCTGCTGTGTTTATTAAAGATGAATTCCAGGTATGGCCATTTTCCTGTACATAATTACTTTGGTGCAGTTGGGATCAATGTAAATGTGTGTGCCATACCAGTGGGAATTCCATGGACGCTGGAAATCACTGTAGTAGGCACAGCAACTAAAGTAATCTTCACCAGATTCTTGGTCCCATGCTGAGCGGCTGCCCTACTGTATTGTAAACACATGAGGTTTCTCACTCAGCATGGGCACCATTCAGGGAGCACTTAGCATTTTTTCAATGAATGCAAAATGTCCTCCAATTAGATGAGGTGGGGCTGTGATGTCACAATCTCCAACTTGTCCAATGAGAGAACACTTTGCATTCAGTGAAAAAAATGGAAAGTGTTCCCTGAATGGCACCCATGCCAAGCAGGCAACCTCCTGCGTTCAGTTAGCAGCAGTGCAGCCGGTCGTCATGGGACCCGGAAGCCAGTGGCAATCACTGTAGTAGTGGTGTCTACTATAGCGAGTTCCAGCTTCCTCTGGGATCCCACAGGTATAACACATACATACTTTTAGTCCACAGTGTATCTACCTATAAATTGCAATACCTGGAATTCAGCTTTAAAATGTTTATTTATCTTCATCCTCAGTCTCCTGTTAGCATGAAATGTCTGGTGCTGAGCAGTGGCGGCTGGTATTTTTTTGGGGGGCACTTAATAACCCCCCCGCCCGCTCGCTCGCTGTCTGCCAGTCGGTCGGGCACCAATCTAGCTGTGACGGACGGCTCCTGTGTCCTCATGGCGACTTCCGCTGTGTGTCTCCTTTCTTCTCCTCCTAGGCCCTAAGCGTCCAATAGGATCACTTATCCTTTCAGCCAATCGTGTGACAGGGCTGCCGGCCCGCTTCTTGATTGGCCGGGAGGAGGATTAGTGCGAGAATAGCGAATACCCATTCGCTATTGTCACACAACTGGGTGGGCTCGGAGTGCAGTGCTCTACGCCCCGAGCCCACCCTTTTTTGAAGCCAATTAGAGCTCCTGGCTTTATTTACGTGCTTCAAAAAAAAAAATCGCCCCCATTGAAATCCTTGGTCTGGCGCCCTGTATGTAGATCAGGGGGCCGGAAAAATGGACATCGGGGGGCGCGCCCAGGCGCCCCTATGGATGAGCCACCACTGGTGCTGACACCTGCTGTTGAGCTGTAGTACAGATCACAGGAGGTCGCTTGTTTAGAACCTACTCTATTCAGTGCAGCTTGCTCTTAGTCAAATTAATGCAAGGATTTTTCTGAATGAGGAGGCAATGAGCAAGCAACCTCATGTAATATCTGTTCTGCAACCAAAACTACAAGTCTTTATACTGGTAGGAGACTGCAGCCTGAATAAAAATAACAGTTCTAACAAATGCTGGAGCAGCTAGAGGTGGGGCACACTTCATTGGAGGTAATTTTATTTTTATTGTGAAAACGTACAAAAAAAATGTTTTTGGACATGCCTGCATGCATTTAAATAACACAAAATAAAAACATAGTGAGAAAATTATTTATGATTCCTTAGCTGACCTCTTCTTTTGAAAATATTGGTTGCCTGATTGTTACGCTGAACCACTGGCTTCAACTTTGAGCACCTACATGATCAAGATGCACATCAAAAGGTCTTACTTTATAGGAGAAGTATGACCAAATCTCATTTATCCATACTTCTCCTGTGGATCTCAGGAGTAAGCTTAGTTCTGCACTCGTGTGACCCAGATTCAGTTGACAGCAGGCTAAAGTCCACTGTCTCGTGACATCACAGAACATGTCCAGCCTCTGCTGTTGGCTCAGCTTCTCAGCGCTCCTGCCCCCTCCACAGTCTGGTGCGCTCTGGAGGGGCAGAGCAGTGATTGACAGTCAATGCTCTCTGAGTGATCACTCAGACCTGAGTTATCAGCGATCTTTGATCGCTCAGTTCTTGGTGTAGAGCCAGCGGGGGACAGCTGCAGCATTGGATCGATGCTGGAGCAATCCAAGTGTTATTTTTTTTGTTTTGTTTTTATGTTTGTTTGTTTTTTCTTTCCCACACTTCTCTTTTAAGGGGAATTAAAAAAAATTAAATGCACTATGAATTAATGAACTGAGCTGCATTATTTGTGTTTGTTTCTGACTGGAGTTCGACTTTAAGGCTCCATTTACACCTAGGCGTTTTGTCGCCCGACGCTATAGCAGCCTGAAATACGCTGGAGGGGCGAATTTACATTGCCGGCTGTGGAGATGGTTCACATCTCTACGCTGAACGCTTAAACGCCGTACGCCTGAAGCTCAAAACAAGTCCCGGACCCTTTTTTTCAGGCGTCTTCGGCATTCGGGCATAGCCGACAATGCTAAAATCACCTCTCCAGCGAAAAACAAGGAGCGACTTGTCGCCGCAAATCGCGGGGACAAAAAACGCCAATTTCATGTTGCCGCAATACGTCACATACCGCCTACGCCTAGGTGTGAATGGAGCCTTAATGAGTATGGCCGTGTACACACGGCAGAGATCCTCGACGGGCAGAACACATCGTTCCGCCCGTCGAGGTTCTCTGCCGGCCGTCGAAATCGGCGACCCGCCCGTCGGGAATGGCAACCAGCCATTCATCCAGGCGGGCCGTCGAGCAAATAGAGAGCGTGCTCTCTATTTCTGCTCGACGGGCTTCCCGACGGGAAGCTCGCCGAGAGCGTACACACGGCCGAGGTCTTCGCTGGAATGCAGCTTCCAGCGAGGTTCTCGCTGGTTTCCAGCGAGAACCTCGGTCGTGTGTACGCCGCCTATCAGAAGCTGTGGTTTCAGATGTAATATACAGTGCCACCAGTAGAAGAAATTTGGCATCTCGATACAATTACTTAGTACATAAAACCCGGGGCCAGGTGTCAAGAGAACCTTTATGTGAAAAGCTTTTTTTTTTCTTTGTAAATAATAGAGTTTAAAAAAAGGAAAAAGAAACACTTTTCTTAGCTTTAGTACTTTGTAACATGTTTATTTTGCTTTCAGGATTTTCATGTTAAGTTACATTCTTAAATACTTCTGTTTGCTGGATAAAAATGTGCAGCAGCAAAATAAATATTGTATTTATTAAATACTTTACGTTAAAATGATCTGCTGTCGCTTTTCTTAATTATTATATCAGTGTTAACTACTGTATTTATCGGCGTATAACACGCACCTCAATTTAAGAGGGAATTTTGTATTTATTTTTTCAAATAAACCACTTTGAATCAAAATACCGTATTTTTCGCTCTATAAGACGCACCTGACCATAAGACGCACCTAGGTTTTAGAAGAGGAAAACAAGAAAAAAAATATTCTTAACCAAATAGTGTACTAAAATATTTACCAGTGCCAATGAAATGCAGCCTGACCTGTGCCAAATAAATGCAGCCTGATTAATGCAGCCTGACCATTGCCATTGGCACTGTGTAGTACTCCTCTTACCTTAACTATGGATACTGTAGCTGTGGCTGGCTCCCACGTCCTCTGTGGCTGACTAGCACCCTGGCCCTGCTGTGGATGGGTCACAGTGACTGGCTGGCTGCTATGTGTGGGTGAGTCATCCTATGTGGATGGCTGGCACCCTGGCTCTGCTGTGGGTGGATCACTGTAGGTGGCTGGCTGGCAGCACCCTGCTGTGGGTGGCTGGCCTGGCTCTCTGCTGTGGGTCAGTGGGTGGGTGGCTGGCATGGTGCACCCTGCTGCGGGTGGCTTGTCTGGCTCCCTGCTGTGGGTCAGTGGGTGGCTGGCATGGTGCACCCTGCTGTGGGTGGCTGGTTTGCATGGTACACTCTGCTGCGGGTGGCTGGCTCCCTACTCTGAGTCAGTGAGTGGGTGGCTGGCATGATGCACCCTGCTGTGGCTGACAGAGAGGGGGCACTGATAGAGGTGGGGTGGCTGATAGAGGTGGGGTGGCTGACAGTGGTGGGGTGGCTGACAGTGGTGGGGTGGCTGACAGTGGTGGGGTGGCTGACAGTGGTGGGGTGGCTGACAGTGGTGGGGTGGCTGACAGTGGTGGGGTGGGGTGGCTGACAGTGGTGGGATTGGGTGGCTGACAGTGGTGGGGTGGGGTGGCTAACAGGGGTGGGGTGGGGTGGCTAACAGGGGTGGGGTGGGGTGGGGTGGCTAACAGGGGTGGGGTGGGGTGGCTGACTGGGGTGGGGTGGCTGACTGGGGTGGGGTGGCTGACTGGGGTGGGGTGGCTGGCTGGGGTGGGGTGGCTGACTGGGGTGGGGTGGCTGGCTGGGGTGGGGTGGCTGGCTGGGTGGGGTGGCTGACAGTGGTGGGGTGGCTGACAGTGGTGGGGTGGCTGACAGGGGTGGGGTGGGGTGGCTGATAGGGGTGGGGTGGGGTGGCTGAGTGAGGTGGGATGGCTGACTGGGTGGGGTGGATGACTGGGTGGGGTGGCTGACTGGGGTGGGGTGGCTGACTGGGGTGGGGTGGCTGACTGGGGTGGGTGGGTATGTTGGCTGACTGGGGTGGGGTGGCTGACTGGGGTGACGTGTGGTGGGGTGGGATGGCTGACTGGGGTAGGGTGGCTGACAGACAGAGGGGGAAGGGTGCTGACAAAGGGGTGAGCTGAAAGAGATAAGTGGGCTGACAGAGTGATCAGAGGGAGACCTCAGGAGACACACAGCACGCCAGGCAGAGAGGCGGGACTCACACATGCAGCTGGTCCGGTCGCCAAATCTGACGGAACAGCACGATCCCTCAGACCAGCCCCGCCTCCACATGTTAAACGCTCTGCCACGGCCAATCACAAATGACATCTATCGGCCAATCACAGGGCGCTCGTCGCCCATCGCTAAGCACGGCTCGCAGTGGAACATTTCCAACAGAACACTGTCCCCCACACAACATCCTCCACCACTGCCAGCAACCCGCTCGGTGCTGTGTTTTTTCCCCTGCATGAGAAAGTTGCAGAGCCCCCCACCCGTTCTCTCACGGCCTCTCGGTGTAGTGACAATTGCAGGGGCAGACTGACCACAAGCTGTAGAACAACGGCAGTGACAGGAGGCAGTGACAGGAGGCGTTGCCAGCGGCGGCGGGGGGCGGTGCCTAATGTACATTCGCTCTATAAGACGCATAGAGGTTTTTCCCCATATTTTTAAGGGAAAAAAGTGCGTCTTATAGTCCGAAAAATACGGTAATGGTCAGTGCCAAGCAATGCAGCCTGATTAGTGTCCATCTGCAGCCTCAATGCAGCCTGATGCCTGTCTGCAGCCACAATGCAGCCTCTGTGCCCATCTGCAGCCTGATCTGCGGCCATCCAATGCAGCCTGATGCCCATCTGCAGCCTCTGTGCCCATCTGCAGCCTGATCTGCGGCCATCCAATGCAGCCAGATGCCTATCTGCAGCCTTACCATCTCTCATGCAGTGCAGGAAATCAGGAGGGGGACGAGGGCTCCCTAAATCACAGAGCTGTCATCTTCTGTTTACAGTACTCGGCTCTCAGTCGGCAGTCACATACACAGTCCCGCCTCCGCCATCGCCATTGGACCAGCTATTGTGATTGACAGAACACGGGTCAAATGTCGGTGGCGGAGGTGGGACGTGTGTGTGATATCAGAGCCAAGTAATCAGGACATGACGGCTCGATGATTCCGGCGGCACTTATCCTCCTCCTTCTCCTCCGAGGTACGCTATCGGAGTATAACACGCACCCGTGATTTGCCCTTTATTTTCAGGGAGAAAAAGTGTGTGTGAGGCCCCGTACACACGACCGAGCTTCTCCGCAGAATCCAGCGAGAAGCTCACTGGGAGACATATTCTGGCGAGAAGCTCGATCGTGTGTACACTTCCGACGAGCGTCCCGTCGGGAAGCTCGTCGAGCCAAAAAAGAGAGCACGCTCTCTTTTTCCTCATTGTTCAATGAGGACTTTGGCTTGACAAGCTTTTCCGACCGCTCATCGGGAACCTCGTTGGGCGGAACGATGGGTTTAGCCCGACGAGGTTCTCGGACGTGTGTACGCGGCCTTATATGCTGATAAATACGGTAATTATTTTATGGTGTCCTTCTTATTCACTCACTTTTTTACACTGGCAAAAAAAAAGAAGAAAAAAAAAACAGCGACCAACTTCGAAGAGCCTTTGCCAGATCTCAGTTTTTTGCTGCTGTCCTAGTTGGATGGACGTCTTTTCTATACTGAGGAAAGTTTAACCATTTTTACTAGTCGTTTTTTTTTTTTTTTTCCCCAAGACTAATTGTTCTTCAGCCAAGTCTTCTTTACATGCTGCTTGAACTGGTATCTTTCTGCAGCCTTTTGGAGGCCCTATGCACACCTCGCTGGACTGGACGATTGAGGGGCCCGCTTGGACTGTGACCTTCAGGCTTTGGGCTCCACATTGTGGTACATTTACATTTCTTTGTGGACTGTGTTAGTTAACCATGGACTGCTTCCTAGGTCTAGAACTGTGGCACAGCCTCTGGTGTGATCTATTCTCTAAAGACTCACTTTGTAAACACCACAGCTACTTACATATTGTCAAAAGTATTGGGGCGCCTGCCTTTACATGCACATTTGGCATCTTTCAGGGAGGGAGGGTGGAGTGGGTACCTTTTTTCAACAGGTACCAGACCCAACTTCCAAGAGATCTTGCCACGGTGAGATCACTCGGAAACTCGACTCCCCTGCTCCTTCACTCGCTGCCGAGTCATTCGGGAAGTTCAATGCGCTTCCCACATGCGCAGTAGGGAACCGGCTGTGAACCCGAAAGGCTTCAGTGCCAGTTTCCCTGACTACGAATGGTGGTAGCAGCACTCGAGAGCACCCGAGAAACATCGGCTAGGGTGGTGACATCTCTGTATGTGTAGCTGCTGACTTTAAATTTTTTGCTGGGTGGGGGGGAACTCTGCTTTAAATCTACCCAAGTATGTCTTATCTGCTATAAAAAAAAATTCCTTCTTGCAATTCTTTTTGCTAATATTCTGCTTTAATTTAAAAAAAAAAAGAAAATTTTAAGAAAAAAAATTGTACATTTTAATTCTAAAAATGTTACATTTAAAATAAGAAAAAGGTAGTTTTTCTCTTGTTATTTGCTTGTTACTGTGTAAGGCTGAATACACAACATTGCATAACATGCTTTTTTATCCTAGGTAGTATTTTACCATTTCTTTTGCAAGCACAACCTTCTTGGTGTTATTGTAGTAGCTGTTTTGATAAAATCAATGTCAATTTGCAAAGGTTACCACGCAGATTTTTGCTTATTACAATAACACAGGCTGGTGATAACTGTGAGCTTCTACAGGTGTCTGTTGAGGAAGCAGGAAAAGGTGTAGTGTGATGTAGAGATTGCTGTGATAAATCTGTGGAATCTGTAACATGAGAATAGTGCCATACATGTGCAGGTGTGCATACATTTATTGCCAGTGAATTTTTTGGGGGGGCCAATTGAAGAATAGCTAAACCCAAAAACAAAAATGTTATATATTTGTAGCTTACCAGCCCTTAGATATGGTAGCTACAGTAGTTTTCTGTTTAAATGCTAAGAACATTTTCAGCAAGTACAGAAAATACCTGTTGATCTTGCCAGAAATGCAGTGTCCTTGTCACTTGTTGTTAGAGGAGCCCATCTAAAAACTTGTAAACTACAGTATATTTCTTTTTATTTAGATATTATTAAAATCAATGCGTGGGTGGAGTCTAACTGCGTCCATGCATGTGGGGTAACACCTTGCCCAATGGCATGCTTACTAATGACTGGGACCAGGCTGAGGCTGCAGTTATGTGAAAAATCAAACATTAAAGCAGTCCCCGGCTCAGAGATGAGCCATTTGTGTGCAGTACTAATGTGCAGAGTTCCCCCCTAAGATTTTTTCCCCATATGTCTACACACTTGTAATTAAAGTGGATGTAAACCCCAAAAAAATAAAAATAAAATTATGTCACAATGTAAAGTATAAGATTTCCTATCATCTGTGCCCAGTCTTGCCACACAGAGTTAATCCAGCGCTGAGAAATCCTCTTTTAATGTTCAGTGCAAATTAACAGAATTCCAGATAAAACTTGCCAAATTATAAAGTCCGTTTCTCTGTTTTTGCTTTCAGCGACAGGTTATTTACAAATCTAGCTTGGACATGTTTATCATATGCTATGTTTTGTTTATCATAACATGAGGTGATCCAAAGTTCATTGTATATTACCAGGATGTGTTATGTGGGGGAGGGGTGAATTTCTCACTTTTTATACCTCATGTTATGATAAACATAACATATGATAAACATGTCCTAGCTAGATATGTAAATAACCTGTCACTCAAAGCAAGAAGAGAGAAAATTTTATTTTTATTATGCAGGTTTTTATCTGGAAGGCTGTTCATTTTCACTGAGCATTAAAAGAGGATTACTCAGATCTGGATTAACTCTGTGTGGGAAGACTGGGCACAGATGATAGGAAATCTTATACTCTACATTGTGACATAAAAAAATAATATTTATTTTTGGGGTTTACATCCACTTTAATATACAATCATGGCCAAAAATATTGGTACCCCTGCATTTACATAGTTGCATAGTAGGTGATGTTGAAAAAAGATACAAGTCCAACCTATGTGTGTGATTATTAGGTCAATATTACATTGTATACCCCTGTATGTTGTGGTCATTCAGGTGCTTATTTAATGTTTTTTTTTTTTAAACTATCGATGCTCCACACTGAGACCATCGCCTGTGGAAGGGAATTCCACATCCTTGCCGATCTTACATTAAAGAACCCTCTACGTAGTTTAAGGTTAAAGTGGATGTAAACTCCAATTATTATTTTTTTTATGTCCTATCATCTGTGCCCAGTCTTGCCACACAGAGTTAATCCAGCTCTGAGCAATCCTCTTTTATTGTTCAGTGAAAATTAACAGAATTCCAGATAAAAACCTGTCTAAATAAAAAGTCTGTTTCTCTCTCCTTGCTTTGAGTGACAGGTTATTTACAGATCTAGCTTGGACATGTTTATCATATGTTATGTTATGTTTATCAAAATATGAGGTGATCCCAAGTTTATTGTATATTGCCAGGATGTGTTATGTGGGGGAGGGGGTGGATTTCTCACTTTTTATACTTTGGATCACCTCATATTATGATAAACATAACATATGATAAACATGTCCAAGCTAGATTTGTAAATAACCTGTCACTCAAAGCAAGAAGAGAGAAACTGACTTTTTATTTGGACAGGTTTTTATCTGGAATTCTGTTAATTTTCACTGAACAATAAAAGAGGATCGATAGGAGCTGGATTAACTCTGTGTGGCAAGACTGGGCACCGGTGATAGGAAATCTTATACTCTACATTGTGACATCCACTTTAAACTTATTTTCTTGTTAAACTCCCTTCCGCAAAAAAATTTATTCCTATTGTGGGGTCACCATTACGGTATTTGTAAACTGAAATCATATCCCCTATCAAGCGCCTCTTCTCCAGAGAGAATACGTTTAGTGCTCGCAACCTCATAACTAATATCCTCCAGACCCTTTATTAGCTTTGTTGCCCTTTTTTGTACTCGCTTCATTTTCAGTTTATCCTTTCTGAGTACTGGTGCCCAGAACTGGACAGCATACTCCAGGTGTGGCCGGACCAGAGTCTTGTAGAGCAGGAGAATTATCGTTTTATCTCTGGAGTTAATCCCCTTTTTAATGCATTCCAATATTCTGTTTGCTTTGTTAGCAGCAGCTTGGCATTGCTGAGCCTTTCTTCTACTAGAACCCCCAGGTCCTTTTCCATCCTAGATTTCCCCAGTTCTCCCCCTAGTGTATAGATTGCATTCATATTTTTGCCACCCAAATGCATTATTTTACACTCCTGTCATATAATGCACTACTTTGCCAAGAAAATTGGCGCAATTACAGATCTCTAGGCTTCGTTCACATCTAGGCATTGCTATTTTACAGGTGTTTTTCGGGTGTTTTTTCAGGCATTTTGCAACGTTTTTGTACAGGCATTTGATGTTTAAAAGGTCACCAATGTAAAAGCAGCAAAACGTCTGTATCTGCCAAAAAAAAAAAAAGCTCATGTACCTTTTTAAGGGACGGAGTTTTGCTTTAGGCGACAGGACACTCAGATGTGAACAGGAGCCATTAAAATTAATGAAATTTGTCTTGTTGGCCGTTTTTGGAGGCAGAAGCTTAGAGCAAAAAAACGCCCAAAAATGCCTAGATGTGAACGGAGTCTTAGGTATTCTCATATTTTCTTTGAATTAGTATGACACAAAAAAAGTGGAGAAACAAAAAGTAAAATCTGATGCATTCCACGCAAAACTCAAAAAATGGATTGGACAAAATTATTGGCACCTTCTCAAAATTGTAAGAAATTATCTGCATTCCAAGTTTGTGATGCTCCGGTAGTTTGTAATTAAACTCATCTGTATCATTTAACTGCTGCTGACAATATAGAAATCACACTGGCAACCTGGTAAAATTGTGAAAAATTCACTCAAACTTACTGTTGTGTGTCCATGTGTGCCACAAGGGGCATGGAGAAGAGAAAGAGCAGCAAAGAATTGACTGAGGATTTGAGAACAAAAATTGTGGAAAAGCATGGACAGTCTCAAGGTTACAAGTCGATCTCCAGAGATCCTAATGTTTGTGTCCACTGTGCACAACATCGTCAAGAGGTTTACAGCCCATGGCACTGTAGCTAATCTCCCTGGACATGGACAAAAGAAAATTGAAATTGATTGATCAAAGATCGCACAATATGGCGCCATCTGAATTAAAAGGTACGCTATGGTAGGAGATCCAGGAATTTCTCACTTCCTGTTTCTCCTCAGTAAGCATGCCCCCATCATCCGAGCCATTCTGGCTGGGGGTTAGTCAGCGTGCTCATTCCCCTCCCTTGGGACTATATCCCTGCTGGGAGATGCTGTAAACATTCACAGGCACAGGAGGAAGGGGATCAACGGGCTTGTCTAAGACGCTGTAGCCCCGCCTCCCATGCCTTGTTTATGTACTGAATGACCATCTAACCAGCACAGCCCGCCTTAAATCCGCCCCGATATTTGCTGCATTGAGAGTTGGACTCAGGATCGTCGGCTCGTCTGCGAGTTTGAGTGAAAAGACAGCAGCAAATAGAAAACGTTTTAAACAATAAGGTAATGTTGAACCAAAATAAATAGAAACGAGAACTATCCTCATGTGAGAATGCAAAAAAGCAGCACTGTGCATGCGCGATTCCACTAAGCCTCAAGGGAAATGTAGTTCCTTTGATCTCGTGACGTTGCTTTAGTGAGCGTGCTCCGAAACCTGGAAGTTGAGGAGAGAATCATGACAGGGAATGAGGAATTGGATAAATAGTTCTTTTTTTTACAGGTAACTAAATCGTTTAAAGAAAAATAACAACTATATTCACTATATATATATATATATATATATATATATATATATATATATAGCACAAAGATCACATATGGGCCAAAAAATAATTACTTCTACAACCCCTTTAAAACAACTTTTACTGAAAAATCAGCAGAACATGTATAACATGAATAAACTTCCTTTCCCTATCTAACTCTAACTGTGGCTGCCCCAGCGTACCTGCATAGGAAAAGTCCTTTTGAGAAAAGTCCACAATTGGAAGAACTTGAGCAGAGATGTCCATGGTTACAGGGATCCCGATGAGTTTGTGCTCCGATGCTAGACCTCAGGTCTCAACAAGCATTCCCGTTCTCGTATGTGCTTTCTAGCCCCTTGGGACCCGGACCTCTACCCTTTTATGTCACATGATTCGTAGACTGGATCCCTTAAAAAGCCCATGAACATTACTTGGCTTAGGCAGCCAAGTTACTTAACTAAACATACAGTATTGTAGGCAACCTCCTTACAAATGGATCAAGCATAGGACATTCAATATCCTTAGCTGATGCCCTCCTATCCCTATTCCTAGTAACTTTGTAATATATTATGCATACTTGAAACAAAGCTCCCCTGATCATAGTGGACACAATAGACTCTTTTTTTGCATTCTTTATAAATTTTCAATACATAACAAGGTAGAAAGTACCACAAAAAATCTAGAGCACATAAGCCATTTCAAAACAGGTTATCATGCATGTAAAATACAATCAATATATTCAACAAAAGTGGCCTTCAGGTAAGTAAAATAGTCATTTGGGTGGTCTTTAACCACTTCAATACAGGGCACATTTACCCCCTTCCTGTCCAAGTCAATTTTCAGCTTTCATCGCTGTCGCTTTTTAAATGACAAGTGCGCGCTCATGCTACACGGTACCCAAACAACATTTATATAATTTTGTTATCACGATCAGAGATTTCTTTTGGTGCTATTTGATTTATTTTTTGCTAAACAACTAAAAAAAGACATTTTGAAAAAAAATAAAGTTTTCTTTGTTTCTGTTATAAATCTTTGTAAATAAGTACGTTTTCCCCTTTACTGATAGGCACTGATAAGGCTGCACTGACGGGCACTAATAAGGCGCCACTGATGAGGTGGCACTAATCAGAGATTTCTTTTGGTGCTATTTGATTTATTTTTTGCTAAACAAATAAAAAAAGACAGAACATTTTGAAAAATAATTACGTTTTCTTTGTTTCTGTTATAAATCTTTGTAAATAAGTAAGTTTTCCCCTTTACTGATAGGCACTGATGAGGCTGCACTGACGGGCACTAATAAGGCGCCACTGATGAGGTGGCACTAATATGCAGGACTGATGGGCACTGATAGATGGCACTAATATGAAGCACTGATGGGCATTGATAGGCGGCTCACTGATGGACACTCATATGTGGCACTGATGGGCACTGATAGGCGACATTGATGGGCACTGAAGGGCTGCACTTATGGGTACTTATGGGTGGCACTGATGGACATGGATGGGCACTGATAGGTGACACTGATGGGCATCACTGATAAGGAGGCACTGGCAGGCATTACTAATGGGCACTGATTGGTATCATATGTGGGCACTGATTGGCATTATTTCTGGGCACTGATTGGCATCCCTGGTGGCCATGAGTGGCATACCTGGTGGTCATCAGTGGTGGTCATCCCTGGTGGTATTCCTGGTTGTCCTGGGTGGGCATCCTCGGGAGGGCTGCACTGATAATCAAGTAGCACACGACTTTTCCTGTTTACACCATGATCAGCTGTGATTGGACACAGCTAATCACGTGGTAAAGAGCCTCCTTCAGAGTCTCTTTACCCAGATCAGAGATGCAGACTGACACTCACAGTCAACGATCATCGCACTGTATGCCCCCGTTGGCACGCGATCGCGGTTTATCCTGATCACGCCATATGACATCCGATTAGAGTAACAGAACCAATTTGCGCACGTCATATTGCTATATGGCGTCCAGGAAGTGGTTAAAGAAGAAAAAGCATTGACTATAAGGCCGCGTACACACGATCGGTCAAAACCGATGAAAACAGACTAAAGGTCAGTTTTCATCGGTCAAAACCGATCGTGTGTAGACCCCCATCGGTCAGTTATCCTTCGGTGAAAAAAAAGAGATCTTGCTTTAAAATGTAACCGATGGACGCCTGACCGATGGGTCAAAACCGATCGTTAGTATGCAAAAGCATCAGTTTTTTTCAGCACGTCGTTGTGTTTTACGTCACCGCGTTCTGACACGATCGTTTTTTTTAACCGATGGTGTGTAGGCACATCAGACCATCAGTCAGCTTCATCAGTTAACCAATAAAAACGGTCCTTCGGACTGTTCTCATCGGATGGACTGATCGTGTCAGATATTCTGGGAGTCTGGCTTGACAGATCAGAACATTTTAAAAATAGCAGCCATCCCAGCTTCAGAAACAGAGACAAATCTCTTAATAGGTTGTATTTAGAAACCTAAACAACTATGTCATTCCAAGTATTAGGAGTTTTGGTTTAGACCAGAGTGTTTCTCCAAAGAATGCGCCTAAATCTTTGTCTTGTATGTAAAGTGACAAGTGGAAAGTGAGTAATAATGTTGATGAAGTTGACCAGTTTATTGACACAGGCTGTAATCCAGCAAGTTGTTTAATTCCCAGCTCTCAATACATCAGCACAATATCTCTTAATGTTGAGACTCTGTGGAAAATCTTATCTTGCCAATTTGGATTTCTAACAAATGCTGATAACACTCCATACCGGGAAATTATTTCTAAGAGAGCAGCAGTCAGCCCAATTCTCTATCCTTATGGTAAGTTATCTGTTTAATTTGCCACCACAACAATGAAAAAGTAAATTAGGTGAGACAATAAAAAAGTAAAAACGATACTAAAATTTAAAAAGTCAATAATGAATAAAAAGGGAAGTCATATAAAGAAGGCATAGGGGCTTTAGGCTGCATGATCCAAAGTAATCATGTAGTGATTCTAGGTGTCTGCTGACACAAGTTGATGGCGACATGTATGTTCTAGTTGCCATTGGGCATTTTTATGCCTATGGAGAAGGGAATGAACAGGGTTTAGTCAGGAAACGCTATCCCAGCCATTTGTTTCTTCACCCATGAGAAGGCGTCTACAGCGTAGATGTCCTACAGATGTAAGGAGTGACTTTCTCAAGTCTGACCCTTAACCAGAACCTCTAACATCTGTAAGTACCTTACCTACAGCTTACATTTGTAAGCATATACTGTAAATGCTGAACACCAGCTGATGTGCAGTTTTAATATGAATATGTGGCTTTACCCACAAAAGGATTTGTATCTTCATCCATCCAATCCTGAGATTTATACAGCCTTGCCACACAGAACAGCTTTGTTGGTGACCTGATTTTTCTCTACTCTAATTCAGCTTGTTCAGCCAATGACCTGTGATTAGGGATGAGCTTTGAGTTCGAGTCGAACCCATGTTTGACTCGAACATCGGCTGTTCGACCATTCGCCGAATTTCGAACATTATGGGGCATTTGCGCCAAATTCAAATGTCGCGTCACGGCCCATAATTCATTGCGGCATCGCAGTGCATTGCTGGCTGATGATTGGCCAAGCATGCACTATGACCCGCAATGTCTATCTTGGTCACTAAAGTTATAAAATAAATTAAGATCTGCGTTCATAGAAGTCTCATTTGTTCAATGTTACTGTGACTCTGGAAAAAAAAAAATTGCGCGGCTGCGTCTGCAACCTTACTGTATCTGCTACCTGGTTGATTCATTGTACTGCCTGTACTCATACCTTTCTGTTCAATAAACTAAGTTGCAAAAAAAAAAAGAAAACAAAAAAAAAATAGGATCTGCGTTTGTCTCGTGACATTAAACTTTCTTCATATCAACCCATGTATTGCTGTATTACGGACACACATGAATGTACACTGTAGACACTTCACTCTATGAGCACTCCAGAGTGAACGCAAACACATTTTTTCATGTAAGAATAATGTCTTATTGCTCATTTACATCCTTCCTGCAAATATTTAGTTCATCTGGAAAGCGTGAAAGAGGAACAATAAATAGGAGTTTCTGTGATTGATGGTGCTGCATAGGTTAATGACTGTACTTAAGCATTTTATTGCTTTTTTATGCAGCAATGAAATTTACATTGGGACTAAATTCTTCCTGTAATACATTTACATACACTTGGGTGTAAGTCTAGTCATAGATCGCACAGCACAAATCAATTTTCAATATTTGTATTGTGTTGGTTGAGCAATCTACTAGAACACTAGCATTCGTTTAGTAAAAGATTTTTTGCACCAGAAAAGGTTTTCTGGTTCCCAATTGTTCTTGCAGTTTGTGTAGATATAAGCTGACTATGTATATTGGTACATACTGTGGCTGGTGATTTTGTGTGGCTGATGAACTCAAACAGTTTCCTGCATGCATAGCCATAGTTTTCAGTATTGTGACTCCACTAGGGACGTTCCCTCCTTCTTTTTGGTCTAGGTCTAGGTGATCGTTGTCACTGAGACTGAAAAAGACTAAAAATATAAAATTTGGAGTTGTATAATAAAATTAGGGGTAACCTTCCAATGGGGACACGTGTTCCAGTGACTACTGCCTAACGAATGAAAAAAAAAAAAAATTACCCCATCCACAAACAAAGTGGATGGAGGAATCCAGGTTAGAGGATGAGGTGAGGATCAGGCGCAGTGGTTAAAGCGTTTTATACCCCAACACTTTATATTCTTTATATGTGCCTTCTCTACCATGTTCTTGTATGAGAAAGTATCCTGTTCACTTTGTATTGCACAAATTAAGAGTCCATACACAAATTAAGAAATAACACTGATGAAAGGAAACAAGTCCAATGAGAAGACAAGATCCAGAGTTCGTCCACTTTCACCAAGGAAGAAAGGAGGGGGAGGAGGAGATTTAAAAGAGTCCACGATTGAAGATCAATTCCATTCTGTATGTCTTAAGAAAACGGTGGACACCCTGAATAGCAAGGTCTTAAGCGCTAGCAGATTCAGCCCTCTGCAGGGACAGATGGATCTCCTGTATTACCGGAATCTCTGTGTTGTATTCAGATCTCTGTGGTGCTCAATAGAAGAGAAGCTGGAACTCCAATCTGGGGGTATCATTCTCTCGACCGAAAGGCTGTCAGTGTAAAAAGACAAAGAACTCCAAAAGTGTAATAAAGTAGGTAAAAAAAGCCTTTATTGCCTTAAATTTAGCAAGTGGAAACAACCGCATAGTACATTAAAAAGTAGCCGGGAAGCTTAAAAAGCAAAAAAAAAACTAACGCCCGTGTACCAGGGTCACGTGAGGCGTACCGTCGTAACTACTCCCTTCATGTTTTGTCATACGTGACGTCTTCAGACCACATTAAGCAGGAGAGCACAACGTGGTCAGTTTTCTAGCTATGCTGAGCACTCCGTGTACTCTCATCCAATGATCAGACTTGCCCTGCAAAGCCATTCACTGGGAAGATCAGTGTGCTGCTTCTCCTCCCCCAGCTCATAGGCAGCTGAGAACAGAGGGAATGTGATCCCTTATTAAAAAGGGGAAAAAAGTATTTACATTTTTTTATAACTATACAAAATTGTTGTGTCTTTCAATTCTATTTTAAACTGAATGGTTTGTTTTACAAGGTGATTGTTCACTTTAAGGGTAGGGTTATAGTTACTATCAAAGTGCATAATACCGAAAAACCTTAAAAAGGTAGTAGGATCTGTGGACTGGAGCCACGGTGAGACAGCCTTGCTAGACCTGATGAGCAGAGAAGCACAGAGACACTGAATCCTGACGGCGATAGTGCAGTGATGACTGCACTGTCTAAGTGAGATCTCTGATTCAGAGAGGTTTTACTATTTTCTACCACTAATGGATGTTGGAGGTACTGTTCCTTCCTTTTTAGTTGGCTACTGGTTGGGTACTTCTGGAAGGTGCTGGATGATGTAAAAGTACTCTGATCTTGGTGGTGTATACAGTATGTGTAAATATATTATATTGTACAGACAGATTAACCACTTGTTGACCAGCTCCTATAGCTATATGGCGGCAATGTAGCTCTGTCCTGCAAATCGCTGTACCCGTACGGAAGCTCCTTTAAGAACCATAGCAGACGGGCACCATCGCCTCTGGTGACCCGCGATCGCGGGCATGAGAGAGTAAACACACAAATCCTAGTTCTGACAGGAGAGAAGAGACAGATCTGCTGTTCATAGTGATTGCGAACAGCGATATGTCTCCTCCACATGTCAGTCCCACCCCCCCACAGCTAGAAACACTCCCTAGGGAACACATTGCACCCTCTAGTGTTAACCCCTTGCCTATCAGTGACATGTATACAGTAATCAGTGCATCTTTATAGCACTGATCGCTTTATAAATGTCAGTGGTCCCAAAAAAGTGTTAAAATTGTCCACAGTCCCGCATATAAATCTATCCCTTATATGGATAAGGGGAGCCCTGCGCAAGTTAAAAAAGAATGGCATAGGGGTCCCCCTCAAAATCCATACCAGACCCTTATCCAAGCACGCAACCTGGCAGGCTGCAAGAAAAGAGGGCAGATGAGAGAGCGCCCCCCTCCTGAACCATACCAGGTCATATGCTCTCAACATGTGGAGGATGCTTTGGGGTCTGACCCCAAAGCACCTTATCCCCATGTTAATGGGGACAAGGACCTCATCCCCACAACCTTTGCCCAGTCGTTGTGGGGGTCTGTGGGGTGGGGGGGCTTATCGGATTCTGGAAGCCCCCTTTAACAATGGGACCCCAAGATCCTGGCCCTCCCTATATGGAAAATAGTGTAAAAAATTGTAAAAAAAGACAAAAGAAAAAGACAAAGACCAAAAGAAAAGCTGCAACGGTTTTGCCTACATGGAAGGAGACCGCCTGAGTGGCACTTCTCCCGCGTGACAGCTGTTATATAGCTAAGGATGGGGCCACCCAGTGAAGTAAACGGTGACCCCCGACACCACGGGGGTTGTGGGAATGAGGCCGAGAGTGGGGATGAGGCCAAGGGATGCGGGCAATGGTTGTGGGGATGAGGCCCTTGTCCCCATCAACATGGGGACAAGGTGCTTTGAGGTCAGACCCCAAAGCATCCTCCCCATGTTGAGGGCATGTGGCCTGGTATGGTTCAGGAGGGGGCACTCTCTCGTTCCCCCTCTTTTCCTGCAGCCTACCAGGTTGCGTGCTCAGATAAGGGTCTGGTATGGATTTTTGGGGGGATCCCTATGCCATTTTTTTTTATTTGGAGCAGTGTTCCCCTAAAATCCAGGAGACCCCCATGCATTTTTTTTTTTAATTTTGGTTCGGGGTTCCCTTTAATATCCTTACCAGACCCAAAGGACATGGTAATTAGTGTTGCTCACGAATATTCGCATTGCGAATATTGCATATTCAAGTATTCGCGAATAACTCGAATATCGCGGTGAATATTCGCTATTCGAATATTCGTATTTTTTCAAATTTATTTTTAAAACAGATCACATCCTAGTGATCTCCATCGACGTCTAAGGCCTCGTACACACGAGTAAATCAATTTGTTCAAATCGGTCGGACCGACCGATTTGAACAAATCTGTCTGCTGGGATTTTGGTTTGCTCGCGTGTACACACGAGCAAACCAAAATCCCCGCCAGCAGACAGCGCGCTGACGTGTCAATGACGTGGCGGTGACGTTGACGCCGCCACGTCACCGCACCAGGAGGTAAAACACTTCCGCGCATGCGTCAAAATCATTTGGCGCGTGTGCGAGAAGTCATGTCTGCTGGTTAGCATACTAACCAGCAGACATGTCGGGCGGACGGGTTCCCAGCCGACAGATTTCAAAGCATGCTTCGCAAATCAATTTCGCATTCGCATTAGCGAAATTTCGCAAACATTTTTTTTGATAAAATATCATGAATATTCGATATTAACAAATATTTCACGAATAGTCTATATATTCGTGAAATATCGCGAAATCGAATATGGCGTATTCCGCTCAACACTGATGGTAATGCCAATTTTTCAATGAGTTTTATCTATATTGGCGATACCAGACAACTCATTACAGCCGCAATCAGTTTTAAATGACTTTTTTTCCTTTAGAAATGTCGTTTTGCTGCTGGACTGTTCTAACCATGGGAAAAATGCGCCACTTTACATGCATACTATAGACACCACCCCAAGCACGAAATGTATAGGAATATTTATTTTCTTGTTTCACTGCTCCCGAAATAACAGCCATTTTTTAAAACTTTTTTTGCATTAATACATGTGCCCTGGGGCAGGACCCAGGTCCTCAAACACTTTTTATGACAATACCTTGCATATAAGCCTTTAAAATTAGCACTTTTTCGAACATCGGGCTCATCCCTATTTACTATAGCAAAAAGTAAAAAGTATTGTTTTTTTTTTTTTATTTCTGTCTTTTTTTTTGCAGATCACTGCCATAAAAAAAATGCCTTATTAAAGCGGAGTTCCGGTTTAAAAAGAATTAAAAATTAAAGTCAGTAGCTACTAACACTCGGCTACCCCTCCGCCATCCTCGGTGAGGGAACCAGGAAGTGAAGCCTTGCGGTCTCACCGCCCCATTTCCTACTGCGCATGGGTGAGCCGCGTGGCGCGACGTGAATGGATGACACACACAAGGTCCCAGAAGACACCGCTCCCCCATTCCCCAGGAGGCAGCCGAGGAGCAGAAGAAAGAAGACGGACTGCGGATCAGGAAGTGGCAGATTAGGATGATCTGCCTAGCAACAGGTACTTTAGAATTTTTACATTTTCTTGGTGGAGCTCCGCTTTAACTTTTGTGCAAACCAATCAATATACGCTTATTGCGATTTATTTTTTTACCAAAACATATGTAGAAGAATATATATTAGCCTAAACTGATGAAGAAACTTGTTTTTAAAAATGTTTGGTGGGGAATTTATTATAGCAAAAAAGTTTTGTTTTTTAAAAATTTCGGTCTTTTTTTGTTTATCCACTTCAGTACAGTGCACTTAAACCCCCTTCTTACCCAGACCAATTTTCAGCTTTCGGTGCTCTCACACTTTGAATGACAATTACTCAGTTATGCAACACTGTACCCAAATAAAAATTGCATCCTTTTTTTCACACAAATAGAGCTTTCTTTTGGTGGTATTTGATCACTCGTGGGTTTTTTATTTTTTGCGCTATATATAAAAAAAGACGGAAAATTTTGTGAAAAAATTGCCTTTTTCTTTGTTTCTGTCAAAAAATTTAGCAAATTAGTAATATTTCTTCATAAACGGGTGACAGGGCAGGTCACTGGTGGGTGACGGGTGACAGGGTAGGTCACAGATGGGTGACGGTCACAGGGCACGGTCACTGGTGGGTGACGGTTGCACCGCTGATGGCAGTCTCTTTATGTGACAGGTGCACTTTATGGGTTACTGTTGGGTGACTGGTGACAATTGGGGGGGGGGGGGGCAAAGGGACAGATGTGGTGTTTGTGCAGACACTACAGTAACACAGAACTGTAACTCACTGCTTCTAGCTCTTCTCTCCTCACACTGGAAACGATGTGTGAGTGGAGAAGAGCTGGTAACAGTTAGTTACAGCTCTTTGTTTACACTTAGTGATCAGGCTATGAATGGATCACAGATGATCACGTGGTACACAGCCCTGACCAATGGCTGTGTACCATTGTCGGTGACAAGCAGTGTTCCCGGGAACACGCTGCCACCGACGGGCACGCGTGGCGCGATCGCGAACACGCGCCATGCACTATGGGGGTGTTTCCAATGCGTGATCAGCCGTGACTTCATCACGGCCGATCACGTGGTTAACAGCGCATCCGCGCCCGCTGTTCACCCCTGTCGGTAACGAGCTGTGTCTCCGTGACACGCCGCTACCGACAGTACATTCTCTATTTAAGTGACTGGACGTCATATGACGTGCAGTCAGGAGATTGGAGTCCTCCGCTCGCCGTCATTTGACGGTGGACCCGACCTCTAGTTCTCTCCACTGAACAAATGTAAACATTTTTGACCCCTTATGTTTCCATTAACGCCTAAATGTTGAGATGGGTCTTTGCACAAATGCCTCTTCAAAAGATCAACTGTTTTGTTCAAGAGCCTTGTAACTTCTTGGTTCTGTGGTTTGGATCCTCTTGATCATCTCTTCTACTACACCAGTTTACACTCTAATTGTGGAGCAAACATTTTAGGATCTAAGAGGCCACATACCCCAACGTCACAGTTATTCTGTACCTTTTCACTCTTCCGAAAACATTTTTCACAACAAGGATTTTCACATGGCCACCATTTGTGAATTAATTAAGCGTTCTCAAGCTTCAGATGCCTATGCATTATTCCTTTAGTATGTATGAACTGGATACTACAGACTATTTCTGCCGTGATATGACTTACCACATCAATCTTCAGATATCCATTCTCACAAACTAGCTGAAGTAGGGTTCCACATCTGGCCAGCTCCATGACACTATACTGTACACATAGTTGTGTGTGTGGAATGCTCCATAGCCATGGATTAGGAAAGGGCATTCCTTTAACATGAATGAATGACCATTACGTGCATTTATGTCATTCACTTTGGTCAGATACTCAACAGGAAGTTCTCCTTCATTATAAAGGACACCACAAATTGTTTTCATTTATGGATATTTGATATTCACCAGGAAGTTTCCCTTCATTATAAAGGACAGCATGATTGTTTTCATTTATGGCCACTTGTTCACTTATTATCAATGTTTAGCGCAGCAACGTTAATTGTTTTATTTCATTTATCACAAAAAGTCATTTTTTCTATTTTATGTTGCATCATTCCTTTACAGTTGTAAAATTTTGTGCTTAATCATGAGGTGTTTATTTTGTATTTTTGATATTTTTACAGCCACCTGTTCCCCTTGCAAATGAACTATTGCCGATAAAACATTTTAAAGCCTACTTCTCCAACCACACTATGGAAAAATAATTTTTTTCAGCTGTCATGACAGTCATGGCAGCTATCTGTCCACTTGGTGGTGAAAGACTGACGTGGGCCCGGAGCCTGGGCAGACAGGGCATGGGAGGTAGTCAACCCAGAGATGCTAAGATGTAGCCTCCTGCAGAGCTGATCTATAGGGCTATTTGTAGGGCTGAAGTCTCAGGCAAGGTGGTACAGAGCATGGGAGGGATAGCTGTAGTTGCCCTGTCTCCCCCGACCTTCTTCTACAGGTCCCTTGGAGGCCTGGGAAATGTCCTCTTATGTGAGTAACGGTTAAGCCTGGAAATGAGTGTGCCACCTGGGAGCATGCCTGGCTGGGAAGAGCTATGGAAGGGACATTGGGAAGAGAATGGTATACTAAAGGAAGCACCTCCTTGATCCCCCCCCCCCGACCCTCAGCTGCAGGTCTTTTGACTTGCTATGGACTTAGTAAACTTCGGAAAATGTGTGCTCTGTGGTGCTCCCAAGGAGAAAAATGTAGGTGTAAAGGGATAGTGGCTTAAAGGTGTATACTTGCACTTGCTGAAATGACTGTCTGACTTTGCATGTGGCGTTTCATGTCAAAGATTCTGCTAGAATGTCAATGTGATATGTCACGAAAAAGTTACAGCAAAGTGCAAAAAAATGTATCTATGTGTGGACATTCCTTTATTCTACATATTAAAGCCTCTGGTCGGGGATGTCGTGAACAGGCCTCAGGCCAGCAGTATGATAAAATATGGAGGAGAGTTTAATTCAACAACTGGTGGGTGGTTATCCTATCAGTGATTTGAGCTGTGTGGTGCCAACATCTGCCCAATCGTAGTCCCCCTTACAAACTGCTTACCCGGATCTTCCAAGTGGTTTTCAATGTTATCTTTTTTAATTGTAAACTCTAACCAGCAGGGCCTTCTGAATCCTCTTGTATTGAATTGTATTGTGACTGTACTGTTTACCTTAATTTTGTAAAGTGTTACGCAAATGGTTGGCGCTATATAAATCCTTTATAAAATTATAGTAATTTGCTGGTTTTATCATCTGTTTTGAATTATAGTACATTTTTGTTAGTGTTTTTGTAGCAATAAAGTTGCATAGTATTGTTTTCTTTTCAATAGTAAAAAAAAAAAAAAACAATCTCTAAAATAGGAGTGTTTAACTTTCTAACCTTACTGGGCCACATTGGAAGAGAAGGAATTGTCCTGGGCCAGACATAAAATACACTAACAGTAAGTAAAGCTGATGAGCAGAAAAAAGTCAGGCAGATAAGTTAACGGTCACTAAGGAAACAAGAGTCCAAGAATCTCCAGGAAAGCAGCCGGCCATTGGATATATACCGTGAGGCCGCGTACACACGACCGTTTTCCTCGACAGAATCCATCAAGAAACTTGGTGAGAGAGCTTTTTTGCTGTACGTTTTTCATCGAGGAACTCGACGAGCAAAAAAGAGAGCAAGTTCTCTTTTTCCTCGACGGGAGTCTCAAAATGGCTTGTTGTGTTCCTCATCGGGCTGGTTTTCGACGAGAAACACGTTGGTGTGTATGCTTAGAAACCCACGCACCTTCTGTAAAAGTAGCGTTTGTAATGGAGGTAGCACATTTGTCACGCTGTAACAGACTGAAAAGTGCAAATGTCTCTTACCAAACTTTTACCTAACACGCAGTAACATGAGATTAGCAAAAGCAGCCCCAAGGGTTGTGCCAGTGGAATCGAACTTCCCCTGCTGTTGTATGTGTTGAAGTCACCGCGATTGAGAACGAGGAGATTTGGTCTTTAACATGTGTAAACAAAGCAAGCTTGTCGAGTTCCTCGACAAGCCTAACAAGAAACGATGTGTTTCGCCCGACGAGTTCCTCGGTTATGTGTACGAGGCCTAAGGGGAATGCCATTGTAGATCCCTGGGAGGGTCACGCCTGGAGGTGAGCGCATAGTGTGACCGGTGCACTGAACTTTATTATTGGATTTCTGATTATTCACAGAGAGTGTATGAGCATGTGCACTAAGTGAATGGATTGGAATTAAATATCACTTTTCTATAAGGACTATTTACAGTATCCATTTAAGATTGCTGAGTTGTTATGGTTATTTCAACTGCATGTTACTTTTGAGTATATATCAAATGGTTCACAAGTGTGATACAGTGCCTTAAAACAGTATTTTCCACATTTTGTGATATTACAACCAAAAATGTAAATGTATTTGGATTTTATGTGATAGACCAACACAAAGTGGCACATAATTGTGAAGTGGAAGGAAAATTATAAATGGTTTTCAATGTTGTTGTTTTTTTACAAATAAATGTAGCATCCTCTAGTGTGCTACAATGATAGTGCATGTTTTGTGAGAGTAGGTACATTTACAGGCTGCCAAGCCTGTGTGTGTTTTAATCTGGGTTGGGAGTGACCAAGAGTAAAGTTTTACAGGCAGCATCACCAAGATCTCCCACTTCTTTCAACAATGTTCTAGTGTTTTCTGGAAAGGAAAGAGGAGAGGGGAGGTGGAGCTGCTTGGGATGTTCTGAGGAGCCCTGACCAATCTCCAATCTGGATTGGCAGAGGGGAGGCCTCCCTAAATACCCAGGGTCAGCCGGGTGGAAGCTGGAGATGGAGTGTTAGGCTGTTGGGGCCTTTGAGGGAGCTCCCCAGTCTGGGAGGGGGTGACCTTGGGCCTGGGGCTCGGGTGCAGACAGGACCCCTCTCACGACACACGGAGATGTCCTGGACATTTACTTACTCTCATAAAACATGCAATATCCTTCTAGCACACTAGAGGATGCTACATTTATTTGTAAAAAAAAAATGAAAACCATTTATCATTTTCCTTCCACTTCACAATTATGTTCCACTTTGTGTAAAAATCCAAATAAAATATATTTACATTTTTGGTTGTAACATGTGGAAATTTTCAAGAGATAGAAATGTATCCATCGGGAAACCATGTGATAAGGTGACAACATGGAGTACAGTTGGGTCACAGGAACAAAGTGTTGTCACCAGAGCTTTTTTTCTCAGAAAATAGGTGCAGGAACTCAACAACGACCCGTTCAGATTTCACAAACAGTAGAAGGGTCTTAAAGGGGCATTAAATACCAGAATTGCATTACATACAGTGTGCAGAGTTCAGGGGGTTACAAAGCAGTCACTTGTAAACACAGAAACCAGACTTCTGTGTTCACAAGTGATTGTGGTGAGCGGGCACCAAAGGGTCTGAGCCAAAGGTGGTGGAACTGAGTTCCCCCAAGTTCCCCCAGAAAAAAAGCCCTGGTTGTCACCCTATAACAGGAAGTGCCTGCCCAGGGACCTTTATGTCACAATCACAGTCATTATTTTAATAAAGGCAGTACATTTAAAATAATAAAAATAACATTTTACTAATTACTTTAACATGGTAAAGCTTATATGATATTTTGATATGAAATTACATATTCTTTAGGTCTCTTGTTGTATTTTACTGTTTTTGTTCTTTCTCTGTATTACACAGTGTAAAAGTATGCGATGGTGACTGCTGGAATAAGAATGAATGGAAGGAAAGCCAGGCTGAGGAAGCAGTTTAACCTACGAGCCACGGTCTCAGTTACTAGCCTGCAGCTCTACTGTCACCCAACTCCAATAAAAACAGCAGTGTGCAAGGGCTAATAGAATCTATTACTCCAGCAGTATAATCACTCCTTTCATTAGGGACTTGATATTTAGGCAGTTAAATAAATATTATTAACCACTTAGATGCTAGTGGGCGTAAGACACCTAGAAGTGCAGTCTATAGACTGCAGTGGGTTTGAAGATCAATGGCTGTCCATCTGTTCTGACCTGGATGGTGCTTTATGATGGGAGTATTTATTATCCCGGCTGGTATCAACAATAAAAAAAACGGAGCCATGTATGTCCAGCTTCTACAAAGACACTAAAAGGGAAATTAAGGGGTTGATTTATTAAAACTGAGGAGTGCAAAATAGTGTGCAGTTCTGCATAGGAACCAATCAGTTTCCATTTTTTTTTGTCAAATTTTAATTGAACAAGCTGAAGTTAGAAGCTGATTGGCTGCCATACACAGCTGCACCAGATTTTACACTCTCCAGTTTAAAAAATCAACCCCTAAGTGCCGGTTCACACAGGGGTAACACGACTTCCAGTACGACTTTGGGAGGCAACTTGGACACGACTTGAGTATGAATCACAACGCGACCCACAACACGACTTGAAGTCACCTCAAGGAGGGGAAACTCGATGCCAAATTTTAAATAAAAAAACAGCATGGGTTTCCCCTCTAGGAGCCTACCAGGCCCTTAGGTCTGGTATGGATTTAAAGGGTAACCCCCAACACCGAAAAAAAGGCGTGGGGTTACCCCCCAAATCCATACCAAATCCATATCTGAGCACGCAGACCTGCCGGTTAGGAAAGGGGGTGGGGACGGGCGAGCGCCTGTATATAGGCCTCTTATGATGTCACAGTCCCAGCATGCTCCAGGTGGTGACGTCACCACCCGGAGCGTGCTGGGACTGTGATGTCATAAGCGGCCTATATAAATCACCACGCACTGCACACCCGGCATTACAGCGGGAGGGAGCGTTGAGTCAACATCGAAGAGGAGAAGAGGAGAAGAAGAGAAGAAGGCGACGCAGAAGACTGGGCTCCCGCTGGTGAAAGAGCTGAAAGAAGACAGCAGTGGAGCCTGGCAGAAGAGAAAAAGAACTGGAGAGCGGGAGAAGAGAGCAGAGAAGTCGGAAGACCCCCTCATGGGCTTCGATCTGGGGTAAGTAATGCATAAAGAGCTACTATGCTATGCCTATCAGCTCATTATGTCTTTGTTTTGCAACGTTTATTTATTTTAATTTTTTCTTTTTTACAAGGGTTTACTTTCTTTTAAAGTCCATCAGGCAACTAAAAAAATATTCTTTGTAGTGGAGCTGTGCCCATGCAGCAAGAGTCAAGTGTTAATAGCTTGTTTTTTTATGGGGGAGAAGAGAAACCGTTTCACTTACCTGATCTTCTGCTCCCCCAGGAGAAGATGTCCCCCCACACTCCGGCGGTGGACTGTCCCTCAGCATCATCATGTCCAATGCAGGGCTATGGGGAAAAAAGCTGTGGGAAAGCTGTTTAAATTGGCTAAAAAAAAAAAAAAATTTAATGCCCCCCCCCTTCCACCTCCAGGCACCACAGCAGCCAGTTGGACTGCTATGGCTATTGTTAGGCCACTGAATTACATGTAACATTGAAATATGTATGTTTTAATTAGGGTTGTCCTGATACCGATACCAGTATCGGTATCGGGACCGATACTGAGTATTTGCGGGAGTACTTGTACTCGCGCAAATACCCCTGATACCTAAATAGAATACTCCCCCCTGCCGCTGCCGCCGCATCGAAAGCTGCCGCATGGATTAAACGGCGTGCGGGAACATCACAGCTTTCATTTCAATAGCTGTAGTGTTCCCGCGCGTATAGACAACCCCTCCTTGCTCGGGATTGGATGGGTGATCGTGATCTGTCCAATCCCGAGCAAGGGGGAGTGTCTATACGCGCGGGCAAAACAGCTATTCAAATGAATGCTGTGATTTTCTCCATGCAGCGGCGGCGGCTTTTCGGCGGCAAAGGTATGGGGGAAATGGCTGGAGGGACATGGCTGCATATGTGAGGGACATGGCTAGAGGGACATAGCTGCATATGTGAGGGATATGGCTAGAGGGATATGGCTGCATATGTGAGGGACATGGCTAGAGGGACATGGCTGCATATGTGAGGGACATGGCTAGAGGGACATGGCTGCATATGTGAGGGACATGGCTAGAGGGACATGGCTGCATATGTGAGGGACATCGCTGCATATGTGAGGGACATCGCTTAGGGGGACATGGCTGCATATGTGAGGGACATGGCTAGAGGGACATGGCTGCATATGTGAGGGACTTGGCTAGAGGGACATGGCTGCATATGTGAGGGACATGGCTAGAGGGACATGGCTGCATATGTGAGGGACATGGCTAGAGGGACATGGCTGCATATGTGAGGGACATGGCTAGAGGGACATGGCTGCATATGTGAGGGACATGGCTGGAGGGACATGGCTGGAGGGACATGGCTGGAGGGACATGGCTGCATATGTGGGGGACATGGCTGCATATGTGGGGGACATGGCTGCATTTGGGGACACATTTAAAAAAAGTCTAGGTATTCGGTATCGGCGACTACTTGAAAAAAAGTATCGGTACTTGTACTCGGTCCTAAAAAAGTGGTATCGGGACAACCCTAAGTTTTAATAATTATATATTATACTATTTATGGACTAAACTAAGATTTTGACAATTTTCTTGAGTACTTATTTGATTTCAACAACGACTTGTGTTCATAACGCGCTATTTTTGATGCGTACGATTGTAGTGAACCAAATGGCTGCCTTGTCATGCCTTGAATACATTACTGTAAATGATAGAATTTCTTTGATATTGTACACAAAATAAGTCTGCTACAAAAATGCTGATCACTTTTTATTGGTTTTCTCTTTGCATTATATAAACTCAGAGTGATAATTGTTTTATTAATAAAGTGTCCTTTATGCGCATAGCTCTGTTTGAGAATCTTTATCGAGTTTCTGCTCCTTGGCCTGTCTGTGTCAGTTGATAAATGGCTCCAGTCTGTCAGTCCCAGGTGAGTACATGTTGTCCAGCCTCTATACATATTGACACAGGGAAGCTGTCAGTAGCAGGGAGAGTGACAGCTTGTAAGAGGCCAGGATAATGTGGACAAAGCCTCTGCCCTTGTCGTCCTACCCCCAAAGAGAGCTCGGGATGGTCCCTTGGAACCTGCCATGGAAAAAGCTCAATTCACTATGAAGTGGTAATCTGATACATGGACTTCACAGGCAGCCCATGGGGGGTATTTCATTGTGTCAACTAATATATTTACTTTTCTTCACTCGGGTCAACAGTACATTTCAGCCCTTGGAAATTATAATTAGTGCAAAAATAGAAAAAGACAACATTCATTTTGTAGCCTGGGCTTCCCAAATGCAAAACGGATAGCTTGTAAAGAGCCTATCATTGAATTATGAATATCTATGTATTGTTACAGAATGCGATCACATAGAGATAGAGAACAATTCACAAACTGTATGGGCTCTACAAACTTTCCACATCTTAAAAATTACACATTTTTGCAAGGCAAAAACAATTTAGTTTTCCAATGAATGAACAAAATTGGCACAAGAAATAACTTTACAACAGAAGCCTCCATTGCATCAGTAGTCCCAATTTATATCAGAACCTTCCCATCACATTGTTGGGGTGAATATTACCGTGCTTACCATAAACGGGGGGGGGGGGAGAGGGGAGTGGGTGGGTACAGCTGCTGCACTGAATGGTGTATCAACCAAGGCAGATAAAAATGGGGGGGGGGGGGTGTAGTGCTGCGCTGTAGGGAAGGGAGTGGGGATGGGATAATATGAAGAGGAAGTGTGGCAATACACTAGATATGTGGAAAAAAGAAAAAAGGAATAACCTAACTATTAAAATACATAGCAATGTCAGAAAATGACAGTGATATAATATTGAACGTGCTAAATGCAGCCTAAGCCGGCTGCCAAACCAATGACTGTGCAAAATAACATAAAGGGCCAGATTCATGTAGATGGGCGCATATTTTTTCCGGCGTAGCGCAGCGCATATACGTTACGCCGACGCAAACTAGTGAGTCAAGTACAGTATTCACCAAGCACTTGCTCCTTACTTTGCGCCGGCGTAACGAAAATGCGATGGCGCAACCCGACGGAAGTGGGTGTGACCATATGTAAATGATGGGCGGAGCCCAGCGCAGAGACTTACGTACGGCGCATCATCCACGGAGCATGTGCAGTGACGTCGGGCTCTACTCGCTTCCCTGTGCGCATGCTCACAACTTCCGTTGGCACCACTTCCTGGGAAACGTCGACGCATCGTCTTACGTTGCGCGTATAAATGCGGCCGCAGATGCGCCATTCCGGCGCAAAAGTATATCCGTTCCCCCCTCCCCCAGGGAAGTTACGTTTGCTTTGAGATGGCTGCTCCCGTTTCCCGCAGACAAAGGAGAAAGCTAAACTTCAATGCCCAGGAGCTGTCAACAGTCATCTCGGCTATGGAGACCTACAATGTCTTTCTCCATGGCAGTAAAAGTCGCCAGACAACCTGGGACAGGAAGCAGGCCATCCTCGAGTCCATTGCTGCCAGGGTGAATAGTTTGGGCTATTCGACCTGGACTGCTGCTGACATCTCCAAAAAAATCAATGATGTGAAGCGCAAAGTCCGGGGCAAGGTGGCCACCATTAGGAGGCATGAGAGGGGCAGGGGGGGTGGACCCCCATGTGCGGTCAGCCTGACCACGGAGGAGGAGGTGGTCGCCCGCTGCCTGGAGAGGGAGCAGTTGGAGGGGGTACAGGGCTATGATTCTGTGGAGGAAGGCTCCAGGACAGGTAAGTGTTTTTTATCCCCTATTTGGTGTGTTGCATGTGGGGGGGGAGGGTACATGTACATGGACCACCAACATGTGTATGCTTTGTGTCATCCACAGATGACAGAGCTGGGCCATCATCTGCCGGCGGCCATTCCACCCCATCCCCCCAACTGCATCCTGAGCCAAACCCCCTGGGCACTGAAGACACCGAGGTCGAGGGGAGTGCCCACACCTCACCTGCTGAGGTGGTTGAGGAGGAGCCGGTCGTCTCTGAGCAGGAGTTTCTTTTATTTTTGGAGGAGTCCTCCCCTTCAGCAGGGCCCTCTCAGATCCCCTCCCCCATCATAGGAAGCCCCTCAAGGGCGACTCCATCCCTCCGGGGACTACCATCTCCTGGCCCCAGGAAGGCGACGCGGAATACCAGGGGGGTGTCTGACGTGGTCCATGACCAAATGGCGAGGGACCAGGCCAGGCAGACCCAGCAGATGGGGGAGATAGCTGGCCACCTGGACCGTGTGGCTGGCAGCCTGGCCTCCGTGGGCCACATGACAGAGGCAGTGCAGGACGTCAACTGCAACTGCGCTGCAGTGGTGACCAGCCTGGGGGAGGTGCAGGCTGATGTTCGGCACCTTACTGCTGTCGTGCAGGCCAACACAGCTGCAATCCGGGACCAGGGGAGGCAGAGGCAGCGGGCCCACCAATATCAGGTGACCCGGCAGCTGAGGATGCAGGCCCAGACCAACTCCTTCCTCAGCCGGATAGCCGTGGCCTTGGAGGGCATGCAGGCCACACCTGCCAGGAGTGGCCCACCCGGGGGTCAGCCACCTCCAGATGCCCCCCCCACCCCCACCCACTCCCTCCAGGCAGCTGAGGAGCCAGAGAGGGCCCCCGTCAGGCCAAATTATGGCTTTTTTTGGTTGCTCTTTTTTTTCTTCATTTTGTAATTATGCTCAGGTTATGAGCTTTTTGTTTTTATTATGCTCAGGTTATGAGCTTTTTGTTTTTATTATGCTCAGGTTATGAGCTTTTTGTTTTATACAAACTGCACACGGTCAGTAGTGCAGGCTACTGTGTGAATGTTGTGTGAATGTGGGGGTGGCACTCCTGCCAGTAAGGGGTGTCACCCTCGGTAGTTGGGGAGAAGTTATCCCTGTGTGAATGTAGTATAAATGGACAGCGACATCATTGGAGCCTTGGCGCGGCGTTGCTGCTCCCAAGTCCTGCATGTTGGACTTGGGCTAATCCAATGTGATGTGGATGTGGTGTGTGTGATCTAGGGACCTCAGTGGTGTGCATGCGTGCATTGTCCGTGTGATCAATGTATTTGTTTATTGTCCAAAGATGCCTACCGCGAGGACCCTCCTGACTGCTCTTCCCTCAGACGGGGTAGCCTCTGGCAGGTGGGGACTGTGTGGGTCGGGGGTCAGGTCATCACGTATGTCAATCTGCAGGCCCTTTCTCATGGCGTAGTTGTGCAGCACACAACATGCACCGATGATCTGACACACGAAGGTAGGGGAATACAACAGGGTCCCCCCAGACTTATCCAGGCATCGGAAACGGGACTTCAGGAGGCCAAATGTTTGCTCCACCACTGCCCGGGTTTGGATATGTGCCGCATTGTATCTTCGCTCTCCTCTGGTTTGGGGGTTCCAGAAAGGAGTCATGAGATGGGGTCCCAGTGCATATGCAGAGTCACCTGGAAGGGAAAAGACAGGAAGATGTTAGTAGTGCATGTGCCCCTTGTGATGTCTGCATCATGGGGTCGGACAGTCATGCCTGACTCCCATGTCACTCACCAACCAACCAGCTGTCCTTGTACACGTTCTGCTTGGATTCCGTTGGGATGGGGCTTTGACGGTATATGAAGCTGTCATGGCTGGATCCGGGGTGTTTGGCACAGACGTGCCATATGAGGAATTGGGCATCGGCTATCACCTGTACGTTGATGGAATGCCAATGCTTCCGATTGCGGTATATGTGCTCTGTGGCACTGGGGGGCTGTAGTGCCACATGTGTGCAATCAATGGCCCCCACGGTGCGTGGGAATCTGGCAATGCTGTAGAAATCTTTCATTGCCTTCTGCCGCAGGTCCTCAGTGGTGGGTCTGATGAACTGGTTGGACATGCGTCTGAGGATTGCAGGGACAACCTGGTGCACACATCTGCTCATGGTTGATTGTGACATCCCAGCCACCACTCCACTTGTACGCTGGAATGATCCACTGGCAAGGAAATGGAGTGTTGCCAGTACCTTCACCAGTGGCTGCACTGCTTGTGAGCGGTGTGTCTTGCTGGTGATGTCATCCTGCAGGGTTGTGGTTAGTTCCAGGATTGCATCTGGGCTGAATCGGAAGAGGCGATACACCTCCTCATCACCCATGCCAAAGAGGCTCATGCGCGTGCGGTATATCCTCTCACGTGCCCGCCTCCTCCGTACCGGGGGACCCATCAGTAGTGCTAGGACCACGGCTGCCCCTGGCATGTTGGCACACAGAGGTGTTGTCCTGCAAGTGTGGTTGCTCAGCTTGCTTTTTTCGTCGGTAACGCTGCTGCTGTAGCTGCTCTCCTGCTGACCTGCGGCCGTCAGGAGTAAAGATAAAGCAGCTATTTGTAGGAATATCTTCGCGCCGGACGTACGACGTATGCGCGGCGCACGTAGCCAGCGCCTGGTGCTAATCCGTTCGCGAATCGGCATATCTCCCTCATTTGCATATTTGAATGGGAAATCAATAGGCGCGACAGATGCGCCAAGCGAAAAAATGCGCATACGATACGCTGGCGTAGGATGGTTAAGTCGGTCGGAGGAAGCCCGTTTTCTGGCGTATCTAGTTTGGTGGGTACGGCGCAGAGATACTACGGCGCATCTTTACACTTACGCGGCGCATATCGATATACTCCAGCGTAAGTCTTTCTGAATCTGGCCCATAAAGTGTAACTTACTTATACACAATCCCGGGCACATAGTGCCAGAAATAGCACACAACAGTGTTAATCAGGGTGAATGTCCATAGAACAGGTAAATGCAATGTATAAATGCAATATGGAAATAAAGTTCAAAAAGATTGCTGATATAAAATCCAAAATGCCGTGATGACCTGTTGCAGATGCTATCTCCAAAATAAGTAAAGATGTCCCCTTACCTTACTGCTGTAAGGCAACAGCAAAAAACAAAGCCCAGGAGCACTTTTCAGGTTGAGTCCACTTGTGGTGTCATCCAAATAGATCAATGTGGTGGAAATGGATCCTTCCTGGTAATCACCTCCAAACGATAATAATCGCTCACATCCAGGGAAACAAAAAAATGCCAAAATTGTAGTACCATTAAAACAGGGGGGGGGGGGGGGGTTATTAAAAAAAATAGCTGAGTACTCACAATGTTGAAATAAAAAACAGCCATAAAAAACACAGGGCATCCGCCAACGTCACCTCTGGTACCTCATACGTTCATTTGTCACTCCACGTGACTTCCTCAGGAGACTCCGGGGGGGCGGCGCTCCGGACACTGACAGGTTAGAACACTTTTGCTCTTTGCTGTTCCATCCCCTTATAGATTACTAGAAGAGTCTGCCCTCACCTCTCTCCTTTTCCACCCCCTGCCCACTGAAATCACCTTAACAGGTTAAAGGGAAGTTGGATCAGACTTAAAAATGGTTCAGCGCTGTGCTGTCACGGCTGAGAGGGCTGACATGTTCCCCCAGCCTTTCTTCTGGGTTTGCGCACTCCGGCTATGTGATTGGCTGGAGCCGCGATGATGTCACTCCTGCCCGCAGTTCTGGCACGAAGCTCTGAAGGTGCGGCAAGGTATGCTGGACCTTCAGAACGCATGCGCCGGCGACGTTACTGGCTGTATTCAGGGTGAATATCTCCTAAATGGTGCACGTTAAGGAGATATTCATTTTACCTACAGGTAAGGCCTCGTACACACGACCGGTTTCCTCGGCAGAATCCATCAAGAAGCTCGGTGGGAGAGCTTTTTTGCCCAGGAAACCGGTCGTTTGTACGTTTTTCATCGAGGAAACTGTCGAGGAACTCAACGAGCAAAAAAGAGAGCAAGTTCTCTTTTTCCTCGACGGGAGTCTAAATTGGCTCGTCGTGTTCCTCGTCGGGCTGGTTTTCGATGAGAAACACGTTGGTGTGTATGCTAAGAAACCCGTGCACCTTCGGTAAAAGTAGCGTTTGAAATGGAAATAGCACATTTGTCACCCTGTAACAGACTGAAAAGTGCAAATGTCTCTTACCAAACTTTTTCCTAACACGCAGTAACATGAGATTAGTAAATGCAGCCACAAGGGTAGTGCCAGTGGAATTGAACTTCCCCTGCTGTTGTATGTGTTGAAGTCACTGCATTTGAGAACGAGGAGATTTGGTCTTGACAGTGTGTATGCAAAGCAAGCTTGTCGAGTTCCTCGACAAGCCTAACAAGGAACTTGACGAGGAAAACGATGTGTTTCGCCCAACGAGTTCCTTGGTCGTGTGTACCAGGCCTATGCCTTATTATAGGGTTACTTGTAGGGTAAAAATGACCAAGCAGGCTTTACTACCGCTTTAACCACTTAAGGACCGCCTGACGCCGATATACGACGGCAGAATGGCAAGGCTGGGCAAATGGATGTATATATACTTTGCCTTTAAGAGCCCAGCCGTGGGTCCGAAGCTCCGTGACCCGATCACCGCCGGTGTCCCACGATCGGGTCACAGGAGCTGAAGAACGGGGAGAGGTGTGTGTAAACAAACCTTCCCCGTTCTTCTGTGTGGTAGTGACACTGATCGTCTGTTCCCTGTTAAAGGGAACGACGATCAGTGACATCACACATCCAGCCATGCCCCCCTACAGTAAGAATCACTCCCTTAGGGCACACTTAACCCCTTAGCGCCCCCTAGTGGTTAACCCCTTCACTGCCATTGTCGTTTTCACAGTAACCAGTGCATTTTTATAGCACTTTTCGCTGTGAAAAAGACAATGGTCCCAAAATGTGTCAAAAGTGTCCGATGTGTCCGCCATCGCAGTCACAAAAAAAAATGGCTGATCGCCGCCATTACTAGTAAAAAAAAATATATATATATTAATAAAAATGCCATAAAACTATCCCCTATTTTGTAAACGCTATAACTTTTGCGCAAACCAATCAATAAACGCTAATTGCGATTTTTTACCAAAAATATGTAGAAGAATACGTATCGGCCTACACTGAGAAAAAAAAAGTTTATATATATATAGATATATATCTATATCTATATATATATATATATATATATATATATATAGATATAAATATATATATATCTATATCTATATATATATATATATTGGGGATATTTATTATAGCAAAAAGTAAAAATTATTGATTTTTTTCTAAATTAAACCGCAGAGGTGATCAAATACCACCAAAAGAAAGCTCTGTTTGTGGGAAAAAAGGACACCAATTTTGTTTGGGAGCCACGTCGTGCGACCGCGCAATTGTCAGTTTAAGCAACGCAGTGCCAAATCGAAAAAACTGGGCAGGTCCTTTACCTGCATAATGGTCCGGGTCTTAAGTGGTTAAAAACGATCCTGTGTAGGCTCCAGAGCATTTTTTTTTACGAGAAAAAAGGCCATTAAAAATTCAGAACCTGCTCTATTTTTTCTCGTAATTTTTCACGTTGTTGTTTTTTTTGTCATGAAAAACGGTCATGTAGAGTTTAACGACGGGGAAAAAAACGTGCATGTTCAGAAGCAAGTTATAAGAAGGTAAATTTGCATAATCAGCACAATGGGCGGCGCCATACGAATGAAACTTCCCCTTTATAGTGCTGTCGTACGTATTGTACGCCACCGTGCATTTTTTATCACAATTGTGTGTAGGCAAGGCAGGCTTGAGAGGAATCATGTGGAGAAAATGTTGTTTTGCTTACCTGTAGGTACAGTGAATATTTCCTAAACATGTACTGTTTAGGAGATAGTCACAGCCGAAGCAGTCAGTAAAGTCAGTGGCACGTGTACAGCATACTCTCCAGGGCACATGCATCATCATTGGCTTGGCTATTCAAATGGCTGGAGGTCATGAACCTGCAAAGTTGGAAGTGCAGGCGGCAGTGACAGCGTGCTGTTGGAGGGCTTTGTTTAAAATGGGGATGTCCCTCAAAGAGGGACAGATTTGATGAAGTGAATATGCGTGTGAGCCGACCATTTTACGTGACATTTTTTGAACCATTAAAATGAAATGCAACTTAACGAATACTCTGTCCAACAATAATTATCTTGTCTTTGTGGCTGTGTGTGGTGAAGCTCGGGTGTGTTATTTGTGATTACCATATTTATCGGCGTATAACACACACCTTCCCTTTAAGAGGGAAGATTCAGGAAAAAAAATAAAAAATAAAGAACTGTGAAGCAAAATAATCAGTGCAGCCAAATTAGTGCCCATCTGCAGCCTCACCATTGCCATGAATGCAGCCTCACCATTGCCATGAATGCAGCCTCACAAATGCCATAAATGCAGCCTCACCATTGCCATAAATGCAGCCTCACCATTGCCATGAATGCAGCCTCACCATTGTCATGAATAGAGCCTCTGAATGCATCCTCACCATTGACATGAATGCAGCCTCTCCATTGCCCTGAATGTAGCCTCACAAGTGCCATCATTGCAGCCTTACCATTGCCATCAGTGCAGCCAGATCCATGCCCATCTGCAGCCTCGGAGGGGACAGTGAAGGGGGCGGGAAGGATGCCAACAGATAACATACAGGAGAATCTCCTGTGAATCTCATCTAAACTTCAGCCCATCTGGGACTTCCTTTGCTTCTCCTTCTGGCCAAACCGATCTGCCTCCTGTCCTGACTGTCTGGGGGGAGAGGCCGAAAAAAATATCAAATATTGGTTTGCTAGTGTCACAAGTGGGTGGGTTTGGGGCACAGGGCTCTGCGCCCCAAGCCCAAACTTTTTCAAGCCTCAGGCTCTAATCATGTGGCTTAAAAAAATAAACTCTTGTGCCCTGCATGCATACCCGATTGCAAACTAGAAGGACAGCGCCCCTGTGCCCCTTATGGATCGTCTGCTCCTGAGTATAACTAAAGGCAAAACATTTTCTTTAGTTTTGGATAGAGTGGAGATGGATAAGAACACCTATTAGGTTTTTATTGCTGTCTATGTCCCTATTAGGGAGATTTGCCCTCTCTATTTTTTCTATTTACCATTATCATTGAAAGTGAAAGTAAAAGAATATCACAAATGTTGGGTTGTCCCCAGAAAAGTAAGAGGGGAAATCTTCCAATGGGGACACTAGTTCTGGTGACCTGGCAGAGATGTTTACATTTCTTGTAATAGGAAAAGTGTAAAAAATAAAAATGTAAGCGTCCCGTCCCCTCGTGCTCCTACGCAGAAGTGAACGCACACATCGGTCACGCCCACCTATGTAAACGGTGTTCAAACCACACATGTGAGGTATCGCTACGAATGTTATATTGAGAGCAATAATTCTAGGGCTAGATCTCCTCTGTAACTCTAAACTGGTAACCTGTAAAAATGTTTAAAGCGTCGCCTATGGAGATTTTTAAGTATCGTAGCTTGTTGACATTTCACAAGTGTGCGCAATTTTAAAGCGTGACATGTTAGGTATTATCTATACACTATGGCCCGGATTCACATACATCGGCGCATATTAATGCCGCCGTAGCGTATCTTCTATACGCTAAGCCAGCGCAATGCAGAGAGGCAAGCATGGAATTCACAAAGCAAATGCTCCCAACGTTGCACGGCGTAGCGTATATTCATAGGCGTAAGTCAGCGTAAGTGGAAGTGGGCTGGAAGTGGGCATGATACATTTAAATGAAGCGTGACCCCTTGCAAATGATGGACTGAGCTGCAGACAAGTACTTAAAATTAACTGCGCATGCGTCCCAGTGCGCATCCCAGTGCGCATGCTCACAATCACGTCAAAACAACTGACTGAGATACGTCGAATCACTGCCTATGCCGTGAACGTAACCTACGCACAGCCCTATTCACATACTACGTATACAACGTAAAATTGAACGGCGTTTGTTCCCTGGTCCATACCTTTGCATGAGTTGCGCCTCCAATATGGGGAATAACTTTACGCCGGACGTAAACCGTATGCAACTAGCTTAAAACATGCGCTGGGCGCAAGTACGTTCGTGAATTGGCGTATCTCCCTCATTTGCATATTTGAATAGAAAATCAATGGAAGTACCAAATGCGTCCAGCGTAACTATGCGCCCACTATACGCCGGCATAGGCAAGTTATGTCGGTCGGATGAGGTCAGTTTTTAGGCGTATCTATGTTTGTGGGTACGGCGCACAGATACGGCGGCGCATATTTGTACTTACGTGGAGTATCTCGAGATACGTCAGCGTAAGTGCTTTGTGAATCCGGGCCTATAGGTGTAACATGATCTTTAATATTACACATGGGTAAATTGGGGTAAATATTATGGGCCAGATTCAGAGAGCCATTACGCCTGTCTAACTGGTGTTAGACTGGAGTAATTTCAAATTACGCGCGTTTTCTAGCTAGTCGAAAACCTCAAACCATGAATAGACGGCTGCGGGCTTCAATTCGACTGGATTACGTGTTTGTACGCCTTCGGATCTACGCTGCAATAAAATTGCGGCCACTGGGTGGACTTCCGCGTCGGGGTATGCAAATGAGCTTTTGCCGGCGATCCCCGAAATTACGATCTTCAATCGCAATCTCTTACAGCACCTTTAGTCATCTTTTATTTGCATAACACTATACCAGCTTTTTGCTGCTCTAATATTAGACAGCCCATGTTAAGTATGGCCGTCGTTCCCGCGTCGAATTTCTACGTTTTCCGACGTCTTTTATTATTTTTTACGTAAGTCGTCCGGGAATAGGAATGTTCGTAAACGCCGCTACTCAAACAACGAATGACGTAACGACGTGATATCGCGCAATGCGCGGCGGGAAATTTCTGAACGGAGCATGCGCATTTCGATCGCCGCGGGGACGCGCTTAATTTAAATGCTTCACGCCCCCAATCGCGTATTTCGATTACGCGGCGAGAAATAGACTACGCCGCCGTAGCGTACGGCCAAAAATCTACCAGGATTCGGTGTAGAGCCTGGTAAAATACGGCAGCGTAGAGTATTTCGATTACGCAGCGCAATATTAAGTGTATGTGAATCTACCCCTATGTTTTTTGTTTTTTATTCATGAAAGTGTTCTGTTTCCAAAAACAAAAAGCCCTTTTGAAAAATTGCTGCACAAATATTGTGTGACATAAAAAATTGCAACGACCACCTTTTTATTCCCTAGGTATTCTTCTAAATATATATATATATATATATATATTTGGCCCATTTCACATGAGCGGACGAACGGTCCGCTAATTACAAGTCCGTTTACGGACTTGTAATGGGCCCCTATGGGAGCGGATCCGTTAGCGGATGATGCATCCGCTAACGTCCACCTAAGATCCGCGTCCGTCTGGTTCCGTTTTGCGGACGGAAGAAAACCCTATTTTTCTTCCGTCCGGTGGAACGGATCTGATGCAAACGGACAGACGATCCGTTTCCATCTGATTCCCCATAGGGGATAGCGGAGGAGAGACAGGGCGGTCCCTGCATAGTGTGCGGGGACCGCCCTGTCCGCCCGACAGCTCAGCCGACGGACACACGGAGCGGACCGAAAAACGGTCCGGACACACGGAGCGGACCGAAAAACGGTCCGCTCCGTGTGAAAGAGGCCTTTAATGTTTGGGGGTTCTAAATAATTTTCTAGCAAAAAAAATTAAAAATTGACCCATGTTGGAGACACTTAGAGTCGGTTCACACTGGGGCGACACGACTTCGGGGGCAACTCGGCAAGTCGTTCTGAAGACGACTTCAGAGGCGATTAGCAAAATTACTTCTGTATAGAAGTCAATGCAAATCACCCAGAGCCGCCCCTGAAGTCGTACGAAGTCGCGACTTGCGTTGCTCCTATTAGAACGGTTCTGGTGAATAGAATAGGATACAACTTGCCAAGCGGCTGAGTCGTCTGACGAGTCGTCTGACGAGTCGCCCCAGTGTGAAACGGCTTTTAGGGGGTTATTTACTAAAGGCAAATCCACTTTGCACTACAAGTGCAAACTACAAGTTCAAAGTGCACTTGAAATTCCACTTGGAAGTGCAGTCATTGTAGATCCGAGGGGGACATGCAAGGAGGATAAAAAACAGCATTTTAGCTTGCACATGATTGGAGAATAAAATCAGCAGAGCTTCCCCTTATTTCAGATCTACCCCTCAGATTTACAGCGACTGCACTTCCAAGTGCACTTTGCATTTGTAGTTTGCATTTGATCTTCACAGAGATTCACTTTAATGTAGCTGGAATAAATGTATATACTACAAACTACAGAGCTCTCTATGTCTAGGGAGGCGTCTTTGGTATGAAAATAACGATTCTCCCTGTATTCAGAGATCAGAGAGTGCTCTAGGGTGACAAGGTGTCACACTGTCCCTGTAACTTTGGGACAATAACTTTGCAATGCCCTTTTTACAGTTTCACATCAATAAAACCAGCAGGCTTGGTTTCTGCTGGAAGACAGGGAGCAATGACAGGACATCTGTGACACTGGGAGGAGGACTGTCAAGTGTAACACTTGTAATTCGGTCCCCAGGGTTCTGCAGTGACCCAGGTAATGGGATCGGCTCACACATGCGCACTGGCTGGTTCAGGTCATTTGATCTCTGGGTGGGGTGTGCATAAGAGGGCAGTCAACTAGCTGGAATTTTTGTAGATCATTTAAAGCAAGACCACCGCCTTGTCTGCTGGTGAGAGTGGAGCCGGCCAGCCCTCCAGACAGCTCCTGGATTCAGTGATGACAGACAGCTCCATCTGATGGTCTAATTCTGGGGAAACACTTACTATCAGTCCTCCAGAGCTGAACCTTCACTTTACTCTGGGTTCAGGTAAGAATGGATCATAACACTCACCCCATAATCTCTCACCCCAATAAGTCTATCTCCTACATTAATCACCCCATCCCTCTCCCATCATCATCTCTCACCCCAATAAGTCTATCTACTACCTTACTCACCCCATCCCTCTCCCATCATCATCTCTCACCCCAATAAGTCGACTACATTGCTCACCCCATACCCCTCCCATCATCATCTCTCGCCCCAATAAGTCTATCTCCTACACTACTCACCCAATCCCTCTCCCATCGTCATCCTCTTTCACCCCAATAAGTCTATCTACTACATTAATCACCCCATCCCTCTCCCATCATCATCCTCTTTCACCCCAATAAGTCTATCTACTACATTACTCACCCCATCCCTCTCCCATCACCATCTCTCACCCCAAATAAGTCTATCTACTACATTACTCACCCCATCCCTCTCCCATCACCATCTCTCACCCCAATAAGTCTATCTACTACATTACTCACCCCATCCCTCTCCCATCACCATCTCTCACCCCAAATAAGTCTATCTACTACATTACTCACCCCATCCCTCTCACATCACCATCTCTCACCCCAATAAGTCTATCTACTACATTACTCACCCCATCCCTCTCCCATCACCATCTCTCACCCCAAATAAGTCTATCTCCTATCTGTCACCCCAATAAGTCTATCTACTACATTACTCACCCCATCCCTCTCCCACCATTATTATCTTTTACCCTAATAAGTCTGCCCCCCCCCCCCCCCAGAGAGATCCACTAACCTTATCAGAATTCAGGAGGAACCTCCTTAGATCGTTCAAAGTTTGCACTTCTAATCATGGAAGAGACTCCGAATTTAGTATGAAGTTTTCTGAGGATTAAAACTTTTTACTGTCAAGACGTTTTGTAAATCAGAAATCCTATATGGCACTTTCAGCCTATTAACCTATTAACGGGGATATGTGCTGCTCCACCAAGGGATCGCTGCTGCTCCTATCACAGTGTATTATACTGTGTATATATCAGATGTTGTTAGATCAGGATTCCTGGGGGAAAAAAGCCAGTTCTAGAAAGATGGTGTAGGCAAAAATAGTGTTTATATTTAATATATTAATAATAATAATAATAATAATAATAATAATAATATATGTGTGTATCTATCTATCTATCTATCTATCTATATCTATCTATCTATCTATATATCTATCTATCTATCTATCTATCTATCTATCTATCTATCTATCTATCTATCTATCTATCTATCTATCTATCTATCTATCTATATAAATATATATATATGTATATCTATAGATAGATAGATAGATAGATAGATAGATAGATAGATAGATAGATAGATAGATAAAAGATAGATATTATTTTTTTACAGTGTATATTTAATTTGTGTATAATGTGTATTATTGTACACACGTATAGCATCTAATTATAGTTGTTGTGTATATGATGCTATGAAATAAATCATTCAGAAGCCACATCTGCCCACCCAAATATTTTATTAAAACTTGAAAGAGAAACAAAATTATAATTATTTGTTTATACATATAGAGAAAGTTAACACTAAAATTCACTAATTACAAACAACGTTTATGTCTGATGTTAGTGATAACAAACAAAAGACATTTTAGCAGCACCGTGTGATTTGCAGTGTATTACAAATATGAATATGTCTGAAAATACATATGTACTGCTCTGTGGATGAAGGACAGGAATTATTAAACTATTCTTTATTTTTTTATGTGTACCTAGCAACTAATATCATTCACGTAGGTTATATTATAAAGAGCTACTAATAAATTCACGTTGCAGAAAGAGAAATATTTTTTTGAAAGGGATTGTAAACAAGGATTCAATTACTCAAAAGTCTTATGAAGATAGTTACATTTAAAAAATATAAATGACAATAACAATATCATATATATATATATATATATATATATATATATATATATATATATATATATATATATATATATATATATATATATATATATAAATAATAAAAGCACGATTCTTTGTGCAACATTTTCATAATATATTTAAAAATTAAAAAGTTTAAAATAAAGTAGCATACAATTAACATCAGTAATAGAGGAGTAAAGTGAAGCAGTTTTCTCTAGGTGTTATGGAAGAGCTTTGTTTTAGGATGTATAGGTAAATCATGCGAAAATTATCCTGTTCGAGTTAATGTGATGTGTGATGACATTCTTAATTATCACCCTTGTGTGTGTATGTATTTAACCAGAAAAAAAAATCGATATATAATGACAATATTAGTTGCAAGCATATGGTTTTGTGCATGCATATAAAAATATTAATGTGATATAGGATGGCATTATTAGTTACTATTGTTACTTAATAATAATAATTATACATATATATATATATATATAGATAGATAGATAGATAGATAGATAGATAGATAGATAGATAGATAGATATAGATATATGTATATATATATATGTATATATCAATATATATATATATATATATAGATATATGTATATATATCTATATATATATATATATCTATATATATATCTAGATATATATAAATATATATCTAGATATATATATAGATATATATAGATATATATCTATCTATATAAACATTTTGCAAACCTGTGTCCTGAACAATACTAGTATAAAACACCCCTAAATAATAAAGAAGTAATTAGCAGTTTGCACTATAAGGAGAAGCATATTCTCAGAGGTCTGTGTGTTTATGACTTGCTCAGAGCTGTAGGAGTGATGAGAGCTTTTGAATGTCAAAGCTACAGCTCTGTATACCTATTCTAAATCACTTGTTGAAATAGTGGATTTTCTTCCAGAAACCACTTATTTGGATTACATTCCTTCTTGTAGGATTTTCCGCACCTCTGCTTTATATTCCATAATCCTGATCTCATTCATCCTGCAGTCAGCTGTGTGCTCTTGTATAAATATATCTGATCTGATATACAGCTGTATACACAGATGTTCTCTCTGTCAAAGCCAAAGATGTCTGTGCCAATTTTTTTTTAAAGTATTGTACACAGCAAAGATGGCTGATCTTGGCAGGATTTAAAACTGAAGTAATATGATGAATTATAATGGTTATTGTGTTGAATTTGCTTATTTAAAGAGGACCTGTCACAAAGAGCACTTGGATATTCAGCAGTTCAATTACTGTATAAAGGTCCCACCAAGTCTTTAGTGTTTGGATTAGTTTTTACCCATAATACAAAGTTTGCACACATTCGTTCTGAATAATGATATGAACTGTCCAGGGCTCTAATTCTGTGGAGGGGATTGGCTCCTGGTTGTTGGAGAAAAAAATATTTTCCACTGTTGATCACTCAACAATGATAGTATAGACTTAATACTGATTTCTGCATGGTCTCAGTCAGCTCTGTGGCATTTTATGATACTTCATATGTAATATATTTAATTTTAATCATTGAATAAGAAAAAATTTAATCTGGGAGATTTTAAATGCCATTGCAGAAACATGCCAGATTGTCCAAGCTTAGCTCTTGCATATTGTTTAAAGACTACAATAGAAAATTGGTATGAAAATTCGTTTTTTTAATGCACGAACCAGTGGCAGGAAAGCTGAAAGGCTTGTAGTTCTACAACAGGGACAGTCCTGGCAATATGGTATATTAAAATTGAATTCTTACCTACCCATTCACTTATTTATAAAACAAAATATAATTATAAACAAAATATTGTTGCTTCTATGTAAATATGAAGGTGTCATTGTTTATAAAGTGCTATTCATAGCCTCTCATTGGGTAATTTTGACAAGAAAGCTGGGCATCCACTGGCACATTGGCACTGACTTTCCTGATTCATCTGACTCATCTGTGGACTGTTTAGTTTAAAGTCAATGTCAGCTGAGCTACAAGCAAAGGGCCAGATTCAGAGAGCCATTACGCCTGTCTAACTGGTGTTAGACAGGAGTAATTTCAAATTTTGCACGCCGTATCACTAGTTTGAATCCTCAAACCATGATACGGCGGCGTTGGGCTTCGATCTGACAGGCTTACGTCTTCGTACGCCTTCGGTTCTACGCTGTAATCTTTTTGCGGCCGCTGGGTGGAGTTCGCGACGTTTTCAGCGTCGGGGTATGCAAATGAGTTTTTTCCGGCGATCCACGAAGTTACGAGCGTCGTTCGCAATCGCGTACGTCATTTTTTCGCTACATAAAGTTAAACCAGCTATTAGCTGGTCTAACGTTACACGGCCCATGTTAAGTATGGCCGTCGTTCCCGCGTCGACTTTCAATTTTTTTTTTATTTTTTGCGTAAGTCGTCCGTCGTCCGTATTGGAATGTCCGTAAGCGACGCTACTCAAAAAAAAATGACGTAACGACGTGATTTCGCGCAATGCACGGCGGGAAATTTCTGAACGGAGCATGCGCAGTTCGATCGCCGCGGGGACGCGCTCAATTTAAATGCCTCACGCCCCCTAATCACGTAGTTTGATTCCGCCGGGAGAAATACACTACGCCGCCGTACCTTACGGGCCAAAATCTCTCTGAATTCCTCCTAGAGCCAGGTAAAGTACGGCGGCGTAGAGTATCTCTGATACTCTGCGGGAATCGAATTCTTTCTGAATCTGGCCCAAAGAGTTTACATTGACCTTTCTTGACTAATAACTGGCCCCAGTGTGGACACCTGAAGCTATTTGTCTGTTTTTGTTCCCAAATAACAGGCAGCAGTGTAGTACCCATAAGAACCTGGATACCCTAATGAAAATGTAATTATTTTTTTCAATGCATAGTACCAATAAGTGTGCACAGGGGGTGTGCTGAATGTGCCTGGGTGGCACAGATTCCCCCTACTGGTTTTTCACCAGAGCTCCTAAAAAAAAATGTAATACTACATTTTAAAAATATAAATAAAATTGCAAAAAATAATACAAAAGTAAAATAATAAAAAATAATACAAAAATGAAATAATAAAAATAAAAAACTACTAACACTGTCCACTGCTCTACTGACACTGGCCACTGCTCTACTGACACCATCCACTATCCTACTATATTTAAAAATGTTTACATTTATTTTAAGTGTGTATAATATTATTATTATTATTATTATACAGGATTTATATAGTGCCAACAGTTTGCACAGTGCTTTACAACATGAGGGCAGACAGTACAGTTACTATACAATTCAATACAGGAGGAATCAGAGGGCCCAGCTCTGTAGAGCTTACAACCTAGTATATATATATATATATATATATATATATATATATATATATATATATATATATATATATATATGCACGTGTGTTTGAATTTTGGGGTGCAAACGATCGTTGGTAGGCACATCCATCTGTTAAAAATCCACGCATGCTCAGAATCAAGTCGACGCATGCTTGGAAGCATTGAACTTCATTTTTCTGAGCACGTCGTGTTTTACGTGACTGTGTTCTGACACGATCGGTTTTTTAACCGATGGTGTGTAGGCGCGATGGACCATCAGTCACCTTCATCGGTTAACTGATGAAAAATCCATCAGGCCGTTCTCATCGGTATGACCGATCGTGTGTACAGGGCATAAAAGCATTTTTTTTCCTACCTGGTGAAAAAAAGAATGCTGAGACAGTACAAAAACTCCCACAATGACCCATTTTGTAGATCAGACAACCCAAAGTGATTTCATTATTTTGCCACTTTTTTTGGCAAAAACCCAAATTGATTTATTAGAACAGTTTCTACTCTTTGAGTAAAAAAAAATCCCTTATATAACTCCTACAGATCAAGATCAGTTTGTATATTCCCCCTGCTCTGACTCATTAAAGCACATTTTGTTTCTCTTTCAAGTTTTAATAAAATATTTGGGTGGGCAGATGTGGCTTCTGAATGATTTATTTCATAGCATCATATACACAACAACTATAATTAGATGCTATACGTGTGTACAATAATACACAATATACACAAATTAAATATACACTGTAAAAAAATAATATCTATCTATCTATCTATCTATCTATCTATCTATCTATAGATCATCATTTTTGCAATATGTGGCTCCATTTTAAGGGACCACCGGGATAATTCATTCCTTGTCCCCTAAAGCAATCAGATATTCCTTGGAATATTCTATTTATTGGGCGTTATTTAATAATTTTAAAACATAACAATAATACACACATATCCATAACACTTAGACAAGTTTCTTCTGCCTAATATAGTCATAAAAATCAAATATGGCTTCTAACTAGTTGCTTTGTGTTGCCAAACTTGTGGTATTTTTCTTTTAACAAATTAGTATTGATGATGTGAATTTACATTATGTACGTAAATCGCTGTATAAATTGTCGTTGCTCTATGAATGCCTTTAATAAATAAATCTGATAGATTGTAAGCTCATTAGACCCTCTGGTATTTTATTATTTTGCAACTGTACGGCCTCCCTTTAGATTGTAATACTGTGAAAACTGTTGGCGCTATTTAAATCCTGTATAGTAACAATAATAATGTCCAATTATGCATTATAGTGTCTTGTGTGGATATGGTGGAGAAGGTCCAACGCCCTCTGGTGTCCAGACTGGTGCATGTCAGGGAAGAGTCACCTGGAAGCTCTGAACATGACTCACAATATTCTTTGGGAAGAGGAAAACTTGATGAATCAAGGACAGGAGGAGGTAACGGGAATGGAATGGTGGGTCGTCCAGCTGCTGCCAATGCTGCCCGTGAGAGAAACAGAGTGCAGACCTTACGCCATGCTTTCCTGGAGCTACAGAGGACACTACCTTCTGTGCCCCCAGACACAAAGCTGTCCAAGCTGGATGTTCTCATACTTGCTACAACCTACATTGCCCACCTTACCCGCAGTCTCCAGGAGGAGGATGAGAGCAGCCACAACCACCCATCCACCAGCCCAAGCAGCTCCAACAGCCTCAGTCCAGATCTTCTTGGGTCCTTACACAGTGGAGATGGATACCTACATCCTGTCAAGGTGAGTTATATTGTCTATTTTTGAGTTATATAGTGTGTAACTGTTTTCAATAAAATTAGAATACAGTGAAAACTGAAATTTAAACAATGAGATATAAAGATGCCTTAAAGAGCAATTCCAGGCATCAAGAAAAGCAATTAATTGTAGGTGTTCTCAGATTCACCTGGCTTGACAAAAGTTGATTTCAAAATCTGTTTATCACTGTGGAATAATATCTATTAGATACAGTTACTGTTCCAAAATGGCATTATATTCAAGCAGCTGTGGGTACTGTGGTTGCCTCAAATACAGTAGCCAGCAGTGGAGATTCCTCCATCCACTCTGTTAGTGTGGAAGGTGGAATAAATTGATTTTCAAAGCATGTATGATTACCATAGGCATGCGTACAGGGTGTGCCGAGTGTGGCCAGGAACACCCTAATCACCCCATACACATTAGTATTATTGCTCTGTGTAGCAGCAGGAACATGTGAAAGATCTACCTCTTACTATGCTCTTCTCTTTCACGGTGCCAGCAGTGAGAGCAATGTCCCGGGATCATATATATGTAGACACACATACACATGCATGTGTGTTTGAGCTTTAGGGTGCACACCCTAATGCAATAGACTGTGCACACCTATGTTACCCCAACTTTAGTGATTAGAATGTTGCAGCTATTCTCATCCAGGGTTCCATTGAACCATAGGCTTTCTCCAGATGTTGCTAGAGTTTCATAAGCCATGGCAGATCAGTTCCTCATTTGATGATGCCTGCATAGTTCTGGGGACAACGTGAGTTGGCAAAGTCAGTGGCATAACCCCCAAGGATCCTTTCAGCTGTCTGTAAGGCCGACATTCTTCTCATTGACCAACAATGTAAGATGTTCATCTTCACTGACCAATGATGTAAGAGAGTCTGTATGTTTCTTTTCTGGATATTCATTATTACCTTTCATCTTAATTTTGTGATTATTAATTAAAAGTGTTTTAGAAATTAGAGGATTTTAGTGTCAAAAATTATCCACAATGAGTGGATTCTCTAGGTATGCCATATACTTTTACTGTTTCAAATATTTTATTGAATTTCATAATTATCAACAAAATTCCATTAACAGAGCAAATACTAATATATATAATAATATAATAGAAATAGATTTTCCATTAACGGAACATGTACAATAGTATAGTAGAAAAAGGCGTAATCATTTAGGAAAGTAACTCTTATGCCCTGTGCAAACGATCGGTTTGTCTGATGAAAAGAGACTGATGGACTGTTTTCATCGGACAAACAGATCGTGTGTGGGCCCCATCGGTTTGATTTCCATCGATGAAAAAAAAAAGAACATGTTTTACATTTTTCCTATGGATTAAAAAACGGTAGAAAAATCAGATCGTCTGTGTGGAACCCCATCGGTCAAAAATCCACGCATTTTTAGAATCAAGACGACGTATGCTTGAAAGCATTGAACTTCATTTTTTTCGGGTCGTCGTAGTGTTGTACGCTACCGCGTTTGGACACGATCGGATTTTTGACTGATGGTGTGTAGGCAAGACTGATGAAAGTCAGCTTCATCAGATATCCGATGAAAAAATCCAACGGATTAGATTCCATCAGATATCCGATCGTGTGTACGAGGCTTTAGAAATGTAAATGAAAATAGATAACCTAGCGGATTGTAGGATAAGATTATGTAACATGAAGTGTCATAATCATAGCTTCATGGCAGCATTTGTCGACAAGTAATTGATAAATTAGGTTGATTGAAATAATATAATAAAAAAAGATTTTCCATTAACGGAACATGTACAATAGTATAGTAGAAAAGGGCGTAATCATTCAGGAAAGTAACTCTTATAAATGTAAATGAAAATAGATAACCTAGCGGATTGTAAGATAAGATTATGTAACATGAAGTGTCATAATCATAGCTTCATGGCAGCATTTGACTACAAGTAATTGAGAAATTAAGTTGATTGAAATAATATAATATAATTATGTTATCTATGAAGAGAATCGAATTGAATGATTCTATAAAGATATATAAAGTTAATGTGTTGTAGAATAGCCGGGGGAATAAATTAGGCTAAACCAGGGCCAAGTCCCTTCTCTTGGCTTGGCTTTATCTGGTGCGAAGGTCAAAAATCCCAACCTTTCAAACATCTTCTATTACAGTTGGTATATCAGATAAATAACAAGAATTAGGGTTGTCCCGATACCACTTTTTTAGGACCGAGTACAAGTACCGATACTTTTTTTCATGTACTTGTCGATACCGAATACCGATACTTTTTTTAAATGTCATGTGACAGTTTTCAAACCACAATACAGACTAAGGATATTTTCTTTAGAATTATGAAGAACTCTAACTCAAGATAAAAATGAGTAAAAATGAATAAAAATGTTTTATTTTCTTGTCACGCAGTAGTAAAAAACTCAAGGAATTTTCACAGAACATGTTGATAAATACAAAAAAAGTATTCTATTTAGGTATCGGGAGCATTTGCGCGAGTACAAGTACTTCCGCAAATACTCGGTATCGGTCCCGATACCGATACTAGTATCGGTATCTGGACAACCCTAACAAGAGTAAACCTAGTAGAGGGGATAGCCATATTCTTTTATTTATTATTATTTCTGATCTTTATAATGTACTGTAAACTGTAGAAATAATTTTAAGCTGGAGTTCCCTTGGGTAAAAAGGTTGAGAAAGGCTGATTTAGTATACTATGTAGCAAAAAAATAAAAAATACTTCTCCCAGATGCAATCAAAACACAAATACAGGCATACCCCACTTTTAAGTACACAATGGGGTTTATTTACTAAAGCTGGAAAGCACAAAATCAGGCTAATTTCTGCATAAAAAAAATGAGCTTCCAGGTTTTATTACCAGGCTTAATTGAACAAGTTGGGGTTAGAAGCTCATTGGTTTCTATACAGAAGTGAGCTTGATTTTGCACTTTCCAGCTTTAGTAGATAAACCCAATTGTGTACTTAAAAGTGGGGTATGCCCGTAAGCAAGTACAGAAAAATGAAATCAGAATTTTTTTGTTATAACAAACAACCATCATTTTATTAGCCAATTATCCCCTAGATTAAAAGATTTATCTGATATTTAAAAGTCACGAGAAGGGGTAACCACTTGTAATGCACTTGTAATGTAGTCCACTACTGGTGATAACCTTAGAGTCAGTGCACTCATCTAGCTGCTGCCATAACACAGATATTTAACGTTAAAGTAATTATGTATATATATACTGTGGGCGATTGGCAAGTGGTTACGTTTCTTTCTGATTTTTTTTCTACCTGCTTACTTGTGTTTTGATTGAATCTGGGAGAAGTACCCAAAGCTTTCTCTTTTCTTAGGATGGGTTCACACTATTGTGAACGCACTGTGAATGGCTCTCTATGGAGCCGGTTCACATATCTCCGATGCAGCTCTGGTGCGAATTTGCACAGGAGCCCTGTGCGTCTTCTGGTCTGTTTCAGGTCCGAATTTAGTCAAAAATCCGGTCTGAAATCGGACCTGAAACTTCCAGGTTTTATTGCGAAAGATGATTGGCTACCATGCACAGTGCTCCAGTTTTAGTAAATCTACCCCACTGCAATCCTCTTCAGTATAGGTTTGGACCTTTTTTCACTTGACTGTGGAAAACATTCTAGTATGTGTCCACCTAAAATTGTGTAATCAAATATCAACCCATGCAGTCACATATATAGAATAATAGGTTGCAAGCTAACATCTATACCGTGATTCCACACCACTACATAACAATAACAATCATTTTGTTTGGGAAAAGGGGTCTGGAGGAGAATAAACATAAATGGAGAAAAGGGGGGGGGTACGGAGGGGATAGAAGCATTAGCGTACATTATAAGCGTATTTTATGTATACACAACCATCATATTTCGCCAGGGGGAACTGCAATTCGCCATGTGCAGGCGTCGGGGTGTCCTACCCGTCTGGGCCTGACTCGGACGTTCGGTCCACTTAGCCAGACCTCTCCCCCCCCCCAAAAAAAGAAAAAACTAGGGGAGGACAGGGCAGGCAATCGCCTCACTTAAAAAAAAGGGCAGAGCGGCAGATACAGGTCCCCCGTGCTATAACCAGAGCAGTACGTTTGGGGTACCCAGAACGTCCGGAAGCCCGAGGACCGCCTAGGAAACCCAAAGAGAAAAACAAAAAGCCCCCAGGTGTCCCAGGAGGGGAGGTAAGTAAAAAAGAAAAAAACAAAAAAACAAACAAAACAAACCTGTTCCTAAACAACGATAAGTAGAGAGGATGGCAGAAAGGAAGAAACGAGAACAGATAGTTAGCTAAGGAGAAGGGAGAAAGGAGAAGAGAGTAGAATGAGGTAGGGAAGCATGCGGATCAGTCTGCTCGGTGAGTCATTATGAAGTGGAGCCAGTGGCGTTAGAGTCACGGTGCGCCTGGACAAGTCGCGCAAATGAAGGGTCGGCTAAGGCTAGTAGTGCTACATCTAGGCTAGACGTAGCCATAACAGTGTCATGCACGTGGGCTCTCTATTCGGCCCACACAAGGTCAAATTTCTCACAGGTGCCTCTGCAGTTAGCCATCCACCTCTCTGCCTCAATGATCTCCCCCACCTTCCCCAACCAATCTTGCTCGCTTGGGATACGCAAGCTTTTCCAGTGTATCGGAATGAGTCTTTTGGCAGCGTTGAGGAGGTGGGGGAGGGCACTTCGCTTATAACGTGACTGAGATACAGGAGGTACGTGGAGCAGAAAATGTTTGGGCTGCGTCGGCATAACAATGCCCAGGCCGTCCAAGATATGTTTACTGACCATGTCCCAAAATGGCCGAAGTACTGGGCACTCCCACCAAATATGGAGAAACGTGCCTCTCTGTCCACATCCCCTCCAGCACCTGTCGGATGCCGTGGGGAAGATTCTGGCTAGGGTGACGGGAACCCTGTACCATCTCGACATCAATTTGTAGTTGTTTTCTTGGGTCTTAGCATCGCAAATTAACTTTTAATTCATCGATTAATCTTTAATTTTTTTGATCGATCAAAATATTTTTGATTGATTAAAATTCATTTGATTGGTACTCACCTCTCCGCCGGCTTCTGGGCTTTCAGGGAGTTTCGTTGGAGATCTGGTGACGTCACGGGCACCGGCGGGGCTTGCTGTGTCCATCTGAAGGGCTCCGTTGCTGTGCGTTCATATGTGCATGGCGGCGGGACCTTACTATCTGCCACACGCAAAGGCTGTTACACTTCCCCCCCATCACTTCCCTCTATCAACCTGGGATTCTACAACCATCCACTGGGAGTTGTGATAGTTCTCTTCATGAGATATCTACATGCCGACGGACTGATGTTCTGGATTCAGCAGTGGTATCGTTGTACACATTTTTATACCAGTATCATACTTAGCTACATGTTTTTATGACTGCTTTTGGTACCGTTTGGTATTACTCGCACCATTTTTACAGTTTATGTAGCTACATCGATTTTATCTCCAGTGCAATGTTTATTTTGTTACCTACTTAAAGACTATAAAAGTTTTAATGCTATTCCCATCGAGCGCTGCCTTTGTGTGTGTTTTGTATCCTGCTATCCATTTTTCCAGTGGTTGGTAGCTGCACTGGGAATCAGCCTGCAAGGAGATCAGCTAAAAGTAGTTGGATCTATATGTGCGTTATATTTAATCGAAATTAGTCAATTAATCGATTTTAAAAAAAAAACGATTAATCGAACACAAAAATTGTGATCAGTAACAGCCCTAATATTTATATATACATATATATATATATATATATATATATATATAATAACACAGTCAAAATAAGCAAAACATATAAGTTAAAACCTCAAAAAAGAGTACTGTATTTATCGGGGTATTGCGTGCTCCGGCGTATAGCGCGCACCCTTAATGTGGACCTGTAAAACAATTTAGTACTTTTAGTACTTACAGTTTTGCTGTCTTGGGCGGTGTCCATCTGTGGCCTTGTCTGGTCCGGCGTCCGTCTTCGGCATCAGTGGTGTCCTCCCAGCTTCTCCAGCGCGCACCTCGAGTCGAATCCCCGCTTCCCGCGCTCAGTTTGAACGCCTCCACCGATATATACCGAGTGCAGTACACTCGGGTACATTCGGCTAGGCTCGGCTTCGCTCGTGCTCACGTTCTGTGACGTTTATGCATGAGCATGAGCGGAGCCGAGCCTGGCCGAATGTACCCGAGTGTACTGCACTCGGTATATGTCGGCGGCTCACTTCAAACTGAGCGCGGGAAGCGGGTATCGGCGTATATCGCGCACCCACGATTTTCCTCTTATTTGAAGGGGGAAAGGGTGCGCGGTATATGCCGATAAATACGGTATATAAGCATTTATTTAGAGGACTGAATAAGGTCCCAAACAAGTCCGTGATGGCAGATAAAAAATCTTTAAAAGTGGTGACACCCTTCTTCCACAAAGTGCCAAAACCACTTCACCCTCTATAATTGTAATAGAGGGTCATACTTTTAGTAAGAGTTTTCAACTTCAGTCATGATATCTTCCTTACAATGACATATACGTACAGTAGATGACATACTGAGATTTATTTACTAAAACTGGAGAGTGCAAAATCTGGTGCAGTTGTGCTTGGTAGCCAATCAGCTTCTAACGTCAGCTTGTTCAATAAAGCTTTGACAATAGAATCTGGAAGCTGATTGGTTTCTATGCAGAGCTGCAGTAGATTTTGCACACTTTAGCTTCAGTAAATCAACCCTATATTCTTTTGTGTTGGGTATCTGGTAAAAATTATTATAACAGATTGCCTCTTTCAGAATTATAAAGCATATAACAATCTAATGCCACGTACACACGGTCGTTTTTTGTGATGAAACAAAACGACGTTTTAAAAAACGTCATTTAAAATGATTGTGTGTGGGCAAAACGTCGTTTTATGTCTTCAAAAAAACGACCAAAAAAAAATTCGAACATGCTTGAATTTTTTATGTCGTTTTTCAGAATGTCGTCTTTTGTTTCACAAAAAATTATCGTGTGTGGGCAAAAACAACGTTTAAAACGACGTTTTTAAACCCGCGCATGCCCAGAAGCAAGTTATGAGACGGGAGCTTCAATGGAACAGAGTGCCGTCGAAAGTGTCTTACGTAACCGCGCTTTGCAAGAGCATTTTCAGAAAACGATGGTGTGTATGCAACATCGTTTTTTAAAATGAAGTTTGAAAAACGTTGTTTTGTTTCATGAGATAAAACGACGTTTTTTACATCACAAAAAGTGATCGTGTGTACGGGACATCAGAATCTGTGTTCTCCTGGCGGGGGGCGGCGGAAGAACACATTGACTATAAAAAATCCAGCAGGCTGGTTGTACCCAAGTTGATTGATCGATCAGGTAGGGTACATTTAGCCTGCCCATACATGGATCGAATCTCAGACAGTTCCTGCTGAACCGGCCAAGATTCAAACAATCCATGGCCGACTTAAGACAGGTGCGAGTAAAATGAATAAAAGCATTTTTGCTTGCAAATGATTGGATGATGGAAATCAACAGAGCTTTACCACGTTTTATTAGGATTTGGGGAAGATGAGAGCAACTCCCCTTGGAGAGTCGAGAGTGTCTTTAGTAAATCCACCCTATTGTAACAGGTGCATTATTACATACCTGAGCAAAAGGCTGATTGATGGGACCAGAAGCACCTAGAAAAGCAGAGTGGGGGAAATACCACTACAGGTAGGCAGAGAAATAGCCAAATTGTTCAATATCTGTACCAGGCAGGGGACAGCTGGGAGAAAATAGAGGTCAACAACACAGAAGTAACAAAATGAGATGCCAGCTGTCAGTTGGCAAACACTGTTAAAAGAAAAGGCCAGGAGAGACAGCAATATACCGGATTAATGGGTAGAAGTATAGTTAAAGTATAAAAAAGGCCAAACTTTTTTGTTTTTGTTCCGCATAGACTAGAGAGGGATTAGATGCCAGTTTTAATTGCTGTCTATGCCCCTGTTAAGGAGACTCACCCTCTGTATTTGTCCTGTTTATCATTGAAAGTGAAAGTAAAAGAAAATCCCAGATTTTTGGGTTGTTCCCACAAAAGGAATAGAGGGGAAATCTTTCAATGAAGACACTAGTTCTGGTGACCTGGGGGTCCCCAAGGAATTCCCCTAATTTGCTGGGATTTCCTCTCACTTCCTGTTTGGCTATGGGACAGGAAGTGAAGGGAAATCTCTGCAATGGCACACAGATGGTGAAAAAAATCTGACAGGGCTTATAACCCCTCCTTGCTCTATGAAAAAAAAAAAATTGCCTATTGTTCTACTTTAAGTTTGAATTTAAGCTGTAGGTGGCCCTGTAGACACATTGTCAAAAATGTTTAATTTACTGAGCCAGGTGGAAAATTGTTGGCTGTTCTTGATATCTTTGACTTATTATGCCAAAATGGTCAATACTGATCAACATTGTCAATGATGTCACAAGCATCAATGCCCCTGCAGCTGATTGGGCCAGCACTTTCAGCTTCCTTCCCAGTTCAGCCAACATGGGTTCGGACCAAATCCAAGCTCTCCAGAGTTACATGGAGGGATGTCGCTTTGAAATACACAGAAGATAGCTGAGAAAGCTGTTTTTGAGATTTCATTCCACTGGAAGTAATGCTAGCCATACACGGATAGATCTCTTTCATTCAGCTGAAAAAAATTAATTTCTCCACCCATGCTAAGCATAATGCAGTTACTATTCAGCTGATAATTTTCCACCTGGCTCAGCCGACTTTTAGGCTGGGTTATCACTAGTGCGAATTTGATGAGGCTTTATGGAGCCGGTTGACATATCTCCGTGGTAACTGCGGAGCGGCTTGCATAGGAGTCCTGTGCATCTTTGGCTCCATTTCAAGGCCGAATTCAGGCAAAAATGTTACCCTGATTCGTCTCTGAAATGGAGAACAGGGACGTAGCGGAAACCCTGCTGCGAGCCGCATCCATCTTCAGTGTGAACCCAGCCTTAAAGTGACTTATGTTGAGCTAGGTGGTGCTGAGAGGGCCACCCACAGCTCAAATTTAGAATTTTTTAAATTTGAGTCAACTTTGGCCAGATTTAGAAAGATACAAGATTTATGATGAGGTAACAATTTATATATATATATATATATATATATATATATATATATATTTTTTTTTTACTTGGGTTTAGATCTACCGTACTTCATGGTGTTAGATATTAATTAATACTTTATGATGAAAATTCAGCACTGGAGAGGTAAACTTGCATGTCCGGAATAGCACACCTATGTCACCAATATACTGTAGGTGACGAGACATCAGAATTGAGCTTGTGCAGAACATTCATCTTGCAGCTAATTTTTTCATGTCTTTTATAATACCAATATGCAGGCATTCTACTCAAACATGGTGTACATGTTTGTTAATCAAACTGCTAGATTTAATAATATTTAATTCATAATGAAATATTTTGATGCATGTCCAGCTTTGAAAAATGCCAGATTAGGTTCGTTAACGTTTACCAGAGAGAAAAAAAGAGTACTGTCCATTAGGCCGTGTACACACGGCAGAGATCCTCGACGGGCAGAACACATCGTTCCGCCCGTCGAGGTTCTCTGCCGGGCCGTCGAAATCGGCGACCCGCCCGTCGGGAATGGCAAGCAGCCATTCATCCAGGCGGGCCGTCGAGCAAATAGAGAGCGTGCTCTCTATTTCTGCTCGACGGGCTTCCCGACGGGATGCTCGCCGAGAGCGTACACACGGCCGAGGTCCTCGCTGGAATGCAGCTTCCAGCGAGGTTCTCACTGGTTTCCAGCGAGAACCTCGGTCGTGTGTACGCTGCCTTAGAGCTGCACCATTCTGGGAAAAATGAGAATCACAATTTTTTTGCTTAGAATAAAGATCATGACGTAACATCATCTTTCACATTATACAAAAAAATTGGGCTAACTTTACTGTTTTGTTTTTTTAACCACTTTAGCCCCGGACGATATTGCTGTCCAAAGACCAGAGCACTTTTTGTGATTCGGCACTGCGTCGCTTTAACTGACAATTGCGCGGTCGTGCGACGTGGCTCCCAAACAAAATTGGCGTCCTTTTTTTCCCACAAATAGAGCTTTCTTTTGGTGGTATTTGATCATCTCTGCGTTTTTTATTTTTTGCGCCATAAACAAAAATAGAGCGACTATTTTGAAAAAAATGCAATATTTTTTACATTTTGCTATAATAAATATCCCCAAAAAAGATATAAAAAAAAATTTTTTTCCTCAGTTTAGGCCGATACGTATTCTTCTACATATTTTTCGTAAAAAAAAATCGCAATTAGCGTCTATTGATTGGTTAGCGCAAAATTTATAGCGTTTACAAAAAAGGGGGTAGTTTTATGGCATTTTTAGTAATATTTTTTTTTTACTAGTAATGGCGGCGATCAGCGTTTTTTTTTCGGTACTGCGATATTATGTTGGACACATCGGACACTTTTGACACATTTTTGGGACCATTGGCATTTTTATAGCGATCAATGCTATAAAAATGCTTTGGATTACTATAAAAATGCCATTGGCAGTGAAGGGGTTAACACTAGGGGGCAGGGAAGGGGTTAAGTGTGTTCCTATTTGTGTTCTAACTGTATAGGGGGGGTGGGACTCACTGGGGGAAATCACTGATCTTCTGTTCATACATTGTATGAACAGAAAATCAGCGTTTCCCCCGCTGACAGGAACGAAAGGTATGTGTTTACACACAAAGCTCCCATTCCCTGCTCTGTAACGAGCAATCGCGGGTGCCCGGCGGCTATCGTACCCGCCGGGCACGTGCGCGGGACTCGGGGGAGTGCGCGCCCCCTAGTGGCCGAAAAGTATAGGACGTAAAGCTACGTGCTCCCGCGAGACCGCGCCACCGTCCCGCAGTAATATGACGGTGGGCGGTCGGGAAGTAGTTAATTATTAAAGTGTATTTTTTTCTAATAAGATTTAGGGCCAGATTCACAAAGGACTTACGACGGCGTATCTCCACGTACGCTGTCGTAAGTCCGAATGTGAGCCGTCGTATCTATGCGCCTGATTCTTAGAATCAGTTACACATAGATTTGGCCAAGATACGAGCGGCGTAAAGCCCCATACACACCATCAGATTATCTGCAGATTTTTGTCTTCAGATTTACCAAAACCATATAATATGAGGTCAAACCTTAAGGCCTCGTACACACGATCAGACATATCCGATGAAAACGGTCCGCGGACCATTTCCATCGGATATGTCCGATCTGGAGTTTGATCTGATGGCGTGTACACACCATCGGATCAAATTCCCCGCCGGCGGACGGCGCGGTGACGTGTCGGTGACGCGGCGGTGACGTTGACGCCGCCACGTCACCGCCACGTCACCGCACCAGGAAGTAAAACACTTCCGCGCATGCGCCGAATCCATTCGGCGGCGGCGGTGCGGGACGACATGTCTGCTGGTAAGTGTACTAACCAGCAGACATGTCGGGCGGACAGATTCCCACCGGATAGATTTCAAAGCATGCTTTGAAATCTGTCGGGTGGACAAATCTGTCCGCTAGCCCATACACACGATCGGAGATGTCTGCTGAAACGGTCCATCGGACCGTTTTCAGCGGACATATCCCCTCGTGTGTACGAGGCCTAAGAGTTTCAATTTATATGGCATCAGGCAGGCCCTTGTACTACTGGCCGCTAGGTGGTGCTTCCGCGTCGAATATGCAAATGAGCTAGATACGCCGATTCACGAACGTACTTGCGCCCGCCGCATTTTTTTTATGTCGTTTGCGTAAGCGTATGTCCGGCGTAAAGTTACCCCTGCTATATGAGGTGTTCGTAATGTTAAGTATGGACGCCGGGACAGCGTCGAATTTTCCATCGCGAATAGGGCCTTGCGTAAGTTACGTTCATGTCAAAACCAATGAGTATTTGCGGCGTAATTTTGAGCATGCGCACTGGGATACGTCCACGGACGGCACATGCGCCGTTCGTTTGAAACGTCATTTATGTGGGGTCATGGTTGATTACCATGCAACACGCCCACTCCAAGCCTAATTTGAATTACCCGGGCTTACGCCGGCCCATTTACGCTACGCTGCCGTAACTTAGGACGCAAGTGCTTTGAGAATACTGCACTTGCGTCCAAAGTTGCCCTACGAGAATCTGGCCCTTAGTGTTTAACCACTTGTGGACCGCCTAACGCCGATATACATCGGCAGAATGGCACGGCTGGGCGCCGGTGGCGCACTCGCAACCCGGTACGAAGCTCCGTGACCGCGTCTGCGGGACCCGATCTCCGCAGGTATCCCGCGATCGGGTCACAGGAGCTGAAGAATGGGGAGAGGTGAGTGTAAACAAACCTTCCCCGTTCTTCTCTGTGGCTTGTCACTGATCGTCTGTTCCCTGTTATAGGGAACGACGATCAGTGACGTCACATGTCCAGCCCCGCCCCCTACAGTGAGAATCACTCCCTTAGGGCACACTTAACTCCTTAGCGCCCTCTAGTGGTTAACCCCTTCACTGCCATTGTCATTTTCACGGTAATCAATTATAGCACTTTTCGCTGTAAAAATGAAAATGGTCCCAAAAATGTGTCAAAAGTGTCCGATGTGTCCGCCATAATGTCGCAGTCACGAAAAAAATCGCTGTTCGCCGCAATTACTAGTAAAAAAAAAATTACAAAAATGCCATAAAAATAGCCCCTATTTTGTAAACGCTATAACTTTTGCACAAACCAATCAATAAACGCTTATTGCGTTTTTTTTTTTACAAAAATATGTAGAAGAATACGTATAGGCCTAAACTGAGGAAAAAAAATGTTTTAGATATTTTTTTGGAGATATTATTTATAGAGCAAAAAAAAAAACCGCAGAGGTGATCAAATTTTAACATCCTGCAAGCACACTGCCTGCAGTTTTCATGAGCTTTACAGGCGCTATTTCTAGCGCTAAAACGCCTGAAACCTGCCTCAGTGTGAAAGGGGTCTTAGCTCAGCGGCTGAAAAACATTGTAAAACTTGGCGGACTGACTATTTTTAATTTTTGAGCTGTCAGTTAGAGCAGAGAACTCTGCATAGAATCTGAAAAATGCTTTAAGATTGCGAGGGGGAAGGAATCGCAACCTCGATTCTTAACAATTAATTGTGCAGCTCTACTGTCCATGATATTTTTTTTTATTTGCACTAACAGTTACATTTTCAGGACAAGCTTTCTGGATATACCCTCCTTCTGAGGTCAAACAACAAAGTACACTCCAAAAGCTTGTCCTGAAAATGTCATGGCTAGCAGTGGTGGCTGGTGGTATATTTCTTGGGGGGGGGGGCAAACAAAGCACCAACAACCCCCCCCCCCCCTGGGTGACGGGTCCCGCTTCCTGATTGGCCAGGAGAAGAATCAGGAAGACAATAGCAAATATTCACACAAGTGAATTAGTAATTAGAGCATCAGGCTTTAACCTCCCTGGCGGTATGATTCTTTTTGATTTTAGGTGCTGAAAGCGGTACCATTATTTGCAAGGAAATTTGGTGATTTATACTGTAGGCCTGTAATTCTTAGGAATAACTCACTTAAATCTGTCCAAACCAGAGTCTAATAGGCATCCCATTTATGATTTTTTTTTTAAAACAAAATTATAAATTATAATATAATAAGTAATTATAACAAATAATAATATAATTATAATAAAAATTATTCAATAATGTAATCAACTCAAAAACACTGAAATTTGCTCAGTTGCAGAATTGTCGCTTTTTTTTATGATGAATTTCCCCACAAATCGCTATCGCTCAATTCTGCAAGTGATTATAATTTATTATCGCTGTTTTCTAGCTGATCTAAAACCATTTTTGACATAAAGGGACACTTTTGGTTGCTATGGACAATCTACAGTTTCCAGGCAGAAAGAACAGTTTTTATTATATAAAAGGACATGCAGGGCACTGGGCAGACCACTAGGGACAAGGGGTGTGTGTATTTTTTACATACAGTACTGTAATCTATAAGATTACAGTGTACTGGATGTATAGTGTGTGTTTACTTTTTTGAATTTGGCGCCGTTCTCCGCCCCGTGCGTCGTAACGTTGCAGGGAACGGAGATTAACGGCACTCGGGGACACTGTGTAAATCGAGCGAGCACCCGCTCGCTCACACAGCACGGATGCATCGCTGGATCCAGAAACAAGGTAAGCCAGCGCGCGCTGCAGGCTCTGCATAGCTACCCAGAGCGTGACTCGGGGTTTCCGATAATGGCACAACAAAAACAACCCGAGTCACGCTCGGGGATACCGCCAGGGGGGTTAATCATGTGTTCTAAAAATAAAAAAAATAATATTGGCAGCATTAATAGCAGCATGATATCAGAATACGGCACGGGACTAAAACTTCAAGGGACAAGGGAATTTAAACCGGGATAGTTGGCAAGTAGGAGTAAGCTGCTTTGGGCCCCACAACAATTACAGGACCCAGTGCAGCTGCCCCTTTCGCCCTGCCTTAAAGATGGCCCTGACCCAGGCCTGCAGCACACACATTGCTGTTTCCTAGCTGGCTAGCTAAAGGAGAGGTTCCTCTCCATTCGCATGTAGTCACACAATGCACTCACCAGATTAATTGACCCCTATTACAGAACCCCTTTAATAGGGGTGAATTAAGTATGGTGAGTGCATTGTGTGCCTGCATGCGGATGGAGAGGAACCTTTCCTACACTCACTGAGGATGTTATTTACATGTGGGATGTATACATGAACTTCACAATTTTAATGTATTTATGTCTCAAATGAAGACTTATTTTTTTATTCACTATGGTGATTTTTGATATGTAATTTATGATATAAGAGCGCAGTTCCTTTGTTTATTTTTCTGTTTTAGGTGTTCTATACACTTTACAACACGCAGCTCTAAATTATAGTTTATTTGTTTTTTGGTCATTAATTTGCACGAGTTTGGAACCTATTGGTTCCTATATTTTCTTTTAGCTAAAGGAGACACCTGGTTTGGGGACTGGTCAAACCAGGAAAAGAGAGCATTTCCAAGGAAGAAGACCACACATTTTAAGTAAGTCTTAGTTTCCTTAACTATAAGGCCTTGTTCACATGGACATAGCTAAGTGTACACCCGTGTGTGAGGGTCATGTTGCGGGTCCCTGAACAGATGGTGTGAGTACGCTTAAGTACGCTCATATGTACAAAACCTTAGGCATTTAGGTGTGATAGTGAGAGCAGGGGAAGAGTGGAGGTAAGGCACACAGGTGAGGTGGTGAAAGCAATGGATGCATGAAGAGTGTTCAGTGTGAAGGGATGTGTAGGTGCAGTAAAGAGGGGGTCCTGTAAGCAAAGTCAAAAATCGCTACCGGGAGCAGAATTCCTATCAGCAAAACAGAAGTATGACTTTTATTTTATTAAATTGGAATCAAAGTATGCAATACGCACCGTCTTCAAGGAGCTGGGATGCAGCCATCTTTATTGGCCAACATGGGATTCATGTGCAGGAGTTCAGTTATTCCTCCACAGATTCTATGTCAAAGCAAAATGTCTGATAAATTAAAGAGATTTACAAACTACTCTGGAAATAAAGAAAACCTTCGACCTGTGTCATTATAGAGCTCATTCTTTATAATTAGGGATTTATAAAGACTAAACACTGGGCTGACGAAACTCCTCTTAGATATGTTTTTTGTACATCATAGTTTTTTAGTGATGGAATAAAATAATTGTCATTCAAAGACCCCTTCATACTCCACTTCAAAGTATAAATTTTAATAAGGAAATATTGTAAGTGATATCTTTATTTAATATAGACTTCATAATGATGGTATCACATTACACTACATTAATCTTTCTTAGATGTAATATATACAAGGTCCATGTTCATTTCACGCCAGCAAGGAAATAGCAGCTATATTACATTTTGGTATTTGGGGTAGAGTTGCGTATGACAGTTTTTTGTTAACATATCTGTTTTCCTGAAATTAACCTTTTAATCGAAGGACTGATCAATCATTTACATTCTCCACTTTTTCTCACCCTGTAACTTACCAATATACCATATTATGGATAAAATAGGTCAATCATTTATATTATCCACGTTTCCCATCCTGTAACATACCAATATACCATATTATGGATAAAATATTGTAAACTGCAATTTTATTTTAATATAATGTAAATTTCTGAAGTAGGATGTTAAGTAGGTGCAACCCGCAGTGGACAAAATGCAGTCCTTTGATTTTTTATTTTACTCAATTCAGCCCACTGTTTCATCTGAGTTTAACACGCCTGCTGTAAAGTGATCATTATAACATTTTAACTGTAAAAAGCATTTTATTTTTCACTGATTTGTGTTTTACTAAATTCCATATTTTTTTCCACTTTAACGCCAATAAATTTCAAACAGTACAACATTGCATTCTAAAACCATTAACCAGCTCAGTGATCTCTGTGTTATTTCTGTATATTATTATTACAACATTTTTGAGCTGAATCCATAGAAATAAAAAACTGAGAACTAGTACCTGATTAAATCTTTGTGTTTTCTGTGGTGCAAAATATATTAACTTGTTTGATACTATATTGCTATTGCCAATACTGTACAAGTATTGTGGTATTTTTGAAATTCCTAATCTATCAAATCTTAATGAATATACTGCAAAATTTACATTTGAACATTTTTTTTTGGAAAATCTGTTTATTTTTTTCATATTATACTTACCAATAGTGTGGCGGTCTAGAACTATCTGTTTGGTAATGCCTGCCAGGTCTATGGTGTTTGAGGTGGAGTGCCAATGCATACAGAAATTTGCAGGCAGAAGAGGACACGTAATTAGAGTCATGGAACAGTACACCATTTGGGAGCACAAACATGTATACTACCTTTCTACAAAATGATAATTACATGTTAATGTTGATGATTCAAGCAATAACAGAAAATGAGTAGACTGCGCTGCCTCCTTCTCCCAAGCCACAGCAAGAACAAGATGGATCCATTTGTGGATTCAAAATGTATTCAAAAACAAAGAGTGCTTTATTGAAGATCCCACATAATAGGACATAGCTGACGCATTTTAACCTAATGGAGTCATAAACATAATGATATACAGTGTATTGCTATGATTAAGACCTAAATGGATTGAAATGCATCACTTGTGTTTTACTATGTGTCTTTTTTGTACATATATATATAATATATTACAGTCCCCTGGCCTTCTTTTTCTTGATGTATCCAGTTGTAAACCCACTAAGCCACTACTCATTCTAAAGGTCTGAATTTTAATCATCCTAAAGTCAACTGACAAACCCTCAATTTTTTTTAGCCTAGCACACCGAGCACAATAAAATAAACATTCCCCAGTTTTTGCTATAATTCTAACTCAAGCACTTGCAGTTTACCACTTTTAGTATTGCTAGCTCCTGCTCTCTTAGTGTGCTTCCCTTAAAGTGGAAGTTCACCCCAAAATTTTTTCTTAACATTGCATTCAGGCAAGTTTTTACAATGACAATCGGCTGTTTGTTTAAAAATCGTTGCGGTACATACCGTTTTCTATATAGATGTTCACCGCGGCTTCCGGGTATGATCTTCGGGGCTGGGCGTTCCTAATTGATTGACAGGCATCCTGACCGACGCATACAGTGCGCCACGAGTTGCCGAAAGAAGCTAAACGTCGGTGCGGCTCTGTACGGCGCCTGTGCACCGATGTTCGGCTTCTTTCGGCCTGAATGCAATGTTAAATAAAAAAATTTGGGTGAACTTCTACTTTAACCTCTGGTTTTTACAAAAAAGGCATAACCATTGAGAGTGCAGTCTTGAGTCAGTCTGTTAGTTTGGAGCAGATGAGGAGCAGGGTGGTGCCTTGCCATCTTAGGCTATACGATATGTGTGTTTCTATTTATGCACACAGTATAAGGAGACACAACTCTAGTCCTTGTATGCAAAGGTAGTTCCATAGGGTGCTGCAAGAGAAAAAAAACACTCTAAAACAGGAAACCCAGGGCAGCAATAGTGGCACAAGCATAAACAGGCACATGGGCAAGGATTAAAAGATGAAGAAGCTGCATACTACCTTTCTTTGCTTATATTTATGTATGAATGTAGATAGATATACAAAATGTTGTTGACTTAGGGTCACCATACGAATTACAATTTTACTGTATTCACTTTAGATTTTCCAAAACTGTGTAATGTGAGGACCTACCTAAACTATCCGATCAATGTGTTTTCAATCAGGCGGGTCCTTACACTACATAGCTAGTAGATCTAATGCCTCGTACACACGACCGGACTTTCCGAGAAAAAAAAGTCAGACGGGCTTTTTTCTCGGAAAGTCCGGCCGTGTGTAGCCTCCATCTGACTTTTTTTGTCGGAAGTCCGATGGACCTTAGAAAGAGAACCTGTTCTCCTTCTTTCTGTCAGACTTCCGGCGGACTCACGGTGGACTTTTGCACGGTCAAAAGTCCGGCCGTGTGTACAAGGCATAAGGGACATTTTACATTCAACTCATAATGTGTGTGGTGAGTGTTAGATCTTTTTTCAGACATTGAAGTGGTGCTCATCACAAAGGGAACATTTAAATACACTGTATACTCATAAACACCATGCATATCCCATACTGCTTGTTGTAAAATTATATTTTAATAAGATTTGAGCTGCTTTTCAAAGTCTGTAAGGTATGTGGACTGTGCTAAGAGCTATTGCATACAGAAGCTATAATTTGGATTGTTTTTAAGTAAGATTTTTTTTTCTTTTTCTCTTACAGAAATGGCCCATGAGATCCAGACTTTACATTGGAGCCTCTGGGCAGTTCCTCCACCAGTCAACAGGGTCTGAGAACCAGGATCAAGATGAGAACACCCCACGCTCATAGAGCTAAGGCCAGGACATTTGAGAGGATGCAGTAAAAGACAGCTCTGCATTTGTTTGCTTATAAACATTCTACCTGGGACTTCTTGCCTAGTGCCCTACCAAGATCTCTCCAACAGTTCTTTGTTGGATTGAAAGACTTGTATAAATGACGCCACCTTCCAGTGAATGAACTCAAACATTGACATGTAAATGTATTTATTATAGTAGACATTCATTCAAAGGTGGTAGACAAATGTTTTAATGTATGTAGATAGAATATTATACATTTTAGTGGTTTAGCAATAAGAGGAGAGCTGGTAACTACTGCTACTGGGTACATGTGTAACCTAAATACTTTGGGCAGGCACAGGATGAGCATTGACGTGGATCTATCAGAATTCAAAACAATTAAACACTACAAGCAAAGCAGAAGCTGAAATTAAATATACAAAATGTAGGAATTTTAGAAGAAATAACAGCTATATAAAATAAGCTCATCCTTCCTTGCGCATGAAGTGCCAATGGCATTATATAAATTATCTATCAGTGTCGATCAAGTACAAAGATTTCATAGCTACAAGATTTCTGCAAAGGGAGTTTGTATGTCTCAGAGGAGGCAACACGGCGTTTAGGCTGGCTTCACAGTTGTGCAATGCAGAAACAAGCTTCTTATCATAGATTATCGCAATGTGCGGTACGTTCTTCATTGTGGTGACATTAGAATGGTACCCCAATACAGACATACAGTAGCTGTGAACAGGGGCGGACTGGCCATTGAGTCACTCGGGCACTGCCCAAGGGCCCCATGCCACTAGGGGGCCCCATCAGTGATGCCAGGCTCAGTAAAACCAGGGACAGTATGTAAAAATCTATGTTTTTTTTACATCTGTCCCTGATATGTCCGAAACCGACATGCTTTTGATGTAAAAATCCCAAGATTTTAGCTGCCCCGTCTCTGCATGCCTCCTGGCATGGTGTCCATCTGTAAGCCTGGGGCCCCATAATCTTTAATTGCCCGGGGGCCCCATGAGTTGTCAGTCCGCCCCTGGCTGTGAATGCACCTAAGCTACAGTGCACCACAAAATATATACTGTGAATTGTGCTGTGTTCCTGAAAATGCTGCAGGTGCGTTTTTTCAAAGCAGAACTAAACTCTCTCAATCAACATTCATTGTTTTTAATCCTTATGCTGCTATCATTTGTATATAGATAGGAAATTATATTATATTGACTTGTTTCAAACTTATTTGTTTTACATTTCTTCAATTGCTTCCTTGTTTCTGGCCTAGGCCAAAAAATGATGTCATACATCGCAGGTGTTTTCATGGCATTTTTTTCTTTAATTTGGAGGAGGGCAGGGTGGGCTTTCTTAGCTAAGCATACCCTCCTCAGTTAAGGGCAGATGGATTTCAGGAAGTAAATGTTACAAGAATCATCTGCCCTTACTCAAGATGGCTGCAACTAGAAATGCTAGGGGGTGTTTTTTAAAGTGATTTCTCATCAAAATAATGTAAGGTGGCATGAATGAATTGATGGGTGAGTTTGCTTTGAATAAAAAAAATGTATTAAATAGCTTTTTCAGTTTGTGGTGATCATATACAGTTTAGTTCTTCTAAGCACAAAAAAATAATGTTTTAGCTCACATAAAAGGCCCTTAAAAAGCTATTTAACTAGCCAAACAGTGACATACACAGGGAACATATTCATATGAACTGTTTTAATTTACAGAGGATGCATGAAGTAATACAGATCAACCAAATCTAGCTTTATGGTGACACAGCATGGGGCTACATAACTCTTTTTTAGAGCCCCCAGCTTTACTGACACCTTAAATTCCATCTGCTCCTATAAGCCCACCTATGTACTTTGCCCTTTTTACTGTCACCAAACAAAACAGGCATACCCACTTCATGGCCCTCATTATAATAACTGCTTTCAGATTTATTATACTAGGTGAAATGGAAATGTTTATAGCTTTAGAAGCGACAATTAAATGAACTTTGGGCTCATTCACAAGGGCATCTAAAATGCTGTCTTTAGATGTATACAGCCTCTTTTCTGTATGCATCTAAATGCAGACCTATAGGAATCAATAGGGCCACACAGCTTCCTTTCTGGTTGTAAAGTCTCTAGAATTGAACACGTCTAAATGCATCTAAACATGAAGGGGCAGATTCACAGAGAATTAGATTCTCGTAGAGTATCAGAAATACACTACGCTGCCGTTTTTTACCTGGCTCTACGTGGAATCCAGGTAGATTTTGTCCAGTAAACGATGGCGGCGTAGTGTATTTCTCCCGTCGCAATCCATCTGCGCGAGTAGGGGGCGTGAAGCATTTAAAATAGGCGCGTTCCCGCGGCGATCGAACTGCGCATGCTCCGTTCGCAAATTTCCCGCCGTGCATTGCACGAAAACACGTCGTCACGTCGTAGTAGCGTCGTTTACGTACATTCCTATTCCCGAACAAGTTACGTTAAAAAAAATATTTTAAAATCGACGCGGGAACGACGGCCATACTTTACATGGGTTACGCACTGTTAGACCAGCAAAAAGCTCCTCTAACATTACGTAGCCAAAAAATGACGTAGGTGATTGCGAGGGACACTCGTACCTTCGTGGATCGCCGTAAAAAGTCATTTGCATATCCCGACGCATGAAAACGACGCAAACTCCTCCCAGCGGCCGCAAAAATATCGCAGTGTAGATCCGAAGGCTTACGAGGACGTAAGCCTCTCGGATCGAAGCCCGAAGCCGCCGTATCATGGTTTGAGGATTCAAACTAGTGATACGGCGCGCGCAATTTGAAATTACTCCAGTTAGAAAGGCGTAATTGCTCTGTGAATCTGGGCCGAACACTTTAGGTGTATATTTCATGCACGATCTTCTATTAGCTCTGCGACCAGGAACCTGCAGTCTATGCAGAAATATGCCATGTAAATGAGCCCTAAATGGCATGTTTACCTGATTATTTTTTTTGGATTCATTTGAAAGGGTTTTTTATATTATATCCATTTTTTAGCAATAAAATAAAGAGGAGACATTAAAAAAAATTACAGCTTGACCTACCTTTACATTTTCCTTGCCTGTGTCATGAGGGGCTGCCAGCAAGATCCTGCATGAAATCATACATCGTACATTATAACATCATACATTATAATGGCACGGGAATCTGGTGCTAGTGGAATGTGCCACATTAACAAAGTAGATAGACCTGTTTCAGAGTAAATCAAAACTGGTGCAGGTTCTGCTCTAAACTAATAAGGTGATCACACAGTGTTGCCAACCTACACCAACCAACACCCAAAACTTACTGGCACAGCCAAGTTTTTACTGGCAAAAAACATATTTCTTATTTTATTTTTAATATAGTAAGTAGCTCAGGGACTGACCTCAGGAGGGCAAGAAATTAGAATGGGTGGCACACACATAAAATTGACTTTCACAGTGACACTGACAGCAGTGTGCAACAGCACAGATGCTGAGACCTCACAGACACGTCATGTGCCCTCCTGTGTCACAATGACAGTCTTTCTCCAAGCCAAGTGGTCCCCCAGTCTAAACAGCACTGACCGTCCTGGTCCCAGCCTGCCTTGCTCCCATACCATCGACCCGCACAGAAGGTTCTGGCTCCATTGCACCATGACATCACACGAAATGCTCAGGCAACGCCTCTGCCAGAGCTGCCCGATCACACTGTAGCAAGCGTTCGGATGGTTCCAGCCGGCTCCGGACCAAGCCGAGTGTCACAGCCATATTTTTTACTGGCAACCTTTTACTTTTACTGGCATTTACTGACAGGAGAAATTGCCTGTTTTTTACTGGCTGCCAGTAAAAATACTGGTGGTTGGCAACACTGTGATTACATCAATATAGAAAACTGATGCAGATACTCGCCAGATTGAGGAATGAACATGGCGTACCTTATGTGAACTGTTTCCCAATAACCTCACAGACAGCTCACATGCCTCTTTCTGCCTCCGCAGTGAGCACAGTACATTGGCATAGCCTGCATAAAGGCAGGGAAAGCTTCTTTCTCTGTGTATATGCCTGGATATTAACCCAAGCAACCTCAAGGTTACTAACCTTCCTCCTTGCTGCCAGATTGCGGAAGGTGGGGTAGGCAGTTTGAGGGAGGCAGATCTGCTTTGTATTCTTAGTTTAAGAGAGTGGCATAGTCTTTATAATTCCACCACTCTTAATTTTCCCAATGTGTGAAAGGACTAGAACCCCTGCCAAATTTGTATTGCTATCTGTGCCCCTGCAAAATAAATTCGCCTTCTATAACAGTCCTTTTGACCACTGCCACTGGGACAGAAAGTGTTACGAAATTATTATTAGTATTTCCACCAGAACAAGAAGTGAGGGGAAATATTCCAATGAAAACAACTGTTCTAGTGATAATTGTCCAAAAAGAGAATTCCCTTAAAGTGGTTGTAAAGCCAAAATGGATCCTTTATTAAAATAAAAACTTACCTGCTCTCCCGATAGGGGTGGGCTGGTACAGGCTACCAAGTACTGTATTGTTATAAGAACAATCTTATGAACCAAGGTAACTCGTTCTGTTACTAAGGATTAATGTGACAATTTAATCTGTACTGTTAAGTAAATACTTTCAATAAAAATCTATTGTTAAAAAAAACAAAAAAAACTTACCTGCTCTGTGCAAGGTTATTGCACAAAGTGGCCCTTTGCCTTCTCTTCTGGTGCCCCCCTGCTAGCGCTTGCTGCTCCTCCTCATCTGGGTGTGTCCCCATAGCAAGCTGCAGCGCAGCTCGGGTTGCCCCCACTCACTCATCAAAGGATTTGAATGACAGCAGCAAGAACCAATGGCTCTGTTTGCCTTCAGTGAAGCCTGTGAGAGCAAGAAACAAAGGGAGAACAGCTACAGCTGGGCACAACACTGGATTGATGTAGGACTCAGGTAAGGCAGGCCATAGATGGTGCACATTTCTTTCCTGCAATCATAGGTTGCAGGAAATACATTTGCATGATTCCCCATCAACACAGACAGTGTTGACAGGGGACAGGGGAATCCCTGCTGAAACATTGTATCCCCCTGGCAGGGATGGCTTCCCACCAGGAGAAGATAGTAATTATGCAGCAGGCTGGGCAACATGGTACATTCAGCCTTCCCATACATGGTTGGAATCTTGCCCAGTTCCTGCTGAACAGTTTTTTACCTTAAGTATAAGTTCACCTTCGGGAACAAGGTACATGTTCACCACGTTTTTAGGGTGGAACATGTAACATGTTCTCAATGTTGCATCCGCTGCCCCTCCCTATGAAAGCAGTAGTGGGAGAAGTTCCCTGTACTAGCTGTCACTTTTTGAAATCAGCACAACCACTACATTCACGCACACAGCTCTGTGTGTGAATGAACTACAAGCCTCAAAATCCTTTGTGGCTGTCAGCTTGTAGTTCTCGTTGAATTACCACATTGTTAGTGTATCTGCTTGTCTGTACGAGATGTACCGGCACACAGATACACTAAAGCCCCGTGCACATGATCAGGCTTTTGCCCAGCCAAATTCCATTGGAGTAAAAGAGAACATGTTCTCTTTCTAAACTTCGATAGAATTCATCGGAATTACTCCGATAGGCCTTACACACGGTCGGAATTTCTGATGGAAAAAGTAAGTCAGATCTGAAACTCCGATCTTGTGTACGGGGCTTCACAGATCTTCAGGAGACCTGCATGGCATCAATGATCTGCAGACGCTGGTGCAATGCTTTACAGGCTCAAACATTTTTTTAGAAAAGTGAACTGATCCTTTATTGCAGGGGTCTTCAAACTTTCTAAGCAAAGGGCCAGTTAAGTGTCCTTTAGGCTTTAGGGCGGCCAGACTATGGCCAATGGGAATAGATAATGCCCCGGCATTAGTGCTCCATCATTGGTTCTAATAGGAGGAATAGTGCCCTATTGTTGATATCAATGAGAAGAAAAATGCCCCATTGATGGGGTTAGCAGGGGGAATAGTGCCGCATCATTGGTGTCTGTTGGTGAAATAGCTCTCCGGGGGGGGGCAGATAAGGGCAAGCAAAGGGCCACATCCAGCCCCGGGGCGTAGTTTGGAGACCACTGCTTGCATAGAATGAAGCTAAAAAAAAAAAATTGACTTTATAACTCTGTAGAGCTTTGCTCTCACCTGTTGTGTCTTCAGGATTGGAAGTGAAGGGAAAACCAATGGGACAAAATTGTGAAAAAATAAACTTCTTCTCTGTAATATGATAATTACAATAACAATAATATGTTCATATTATCTAGAGCAGAGACACTATGCATTTTCAAGTTAAGATTTCAAATGTCAGTAGTCTAATGTTTCCAGTAATACTTATTAGAATAAATGCCATATACGGTACTGTACAAAAGGCCAGTACAACCAAGACTAATGTTTCAGTTTTGCTAGATGCTGGTGGGATTAATTATTCAGGTATCCTAAACGTGAAACGTCTGGTGTACCTTATCCTACTTGCCATGGCAAACATTCTTATTCCTGTTGCATGTTTTATTTATTTTACATTTCATAATATGAGCAGGAGAATGAGACGCCATGATGGAGGTGGAAGAGCAAAGGACTCTGATGAGATAAAAAGCCAGTGGTCAACTTATGGTCAACTCAACCTATAACAATAAGACTATTCCACAAATGTATTTACAGGGCCTCAGCTGACAGATGTCAAGATATAGACAGATTAGATATTTCTGTGCCCATCAGCCAGTATCATGGCCTCATATTTGCAGATTGGCTCCATATACTTGTCCATGTGCCCTCTTCATAGCCATTACAGATTTAAACTTCCAGGTTTGTACATATGATCTAACAAGTCTGTACATGAACTGTACAAAAAGAGAGAATTAAATGCAATTTCCGCTTGTAATATGTTTATTGTTCTGTATAGTGACCCATTTGCTTTGTAGAAATTTCTTGAGTATAAAATGTAATAATCTGTATGTGTAAATTGGAATATCCACAGGTTTATACGTGCCCCTTGCCTGCAACATGCTTTTTTCAAATTCTGCTGCTATGTTAAATCTTCTCAAGAAGCTTTTGGCATTATTGACATTGTGCTTTTAAGGAATTTCGTATATTTAAGAGAATTGAATTGTCATGCCTGGCTGGAGGACTGTGCTCTTTCAGTGAAAACATTTGCACTAAATGCATGCAACAATAGGCAAATAGTTTGTCATGTTAAGTGGCCTGTCAGATTGTGGACAATAGTCCCCATTTATCGAAAGTGATTCCCAGTCGTTGGGAGTTTTTTTCATTTGTGTTCGAACAAAACATGCTAAGAAATATGCAAAAAAAATGTTCTATTGTTTTGTACCTGTAAAAGAAATCCCTTATCTCGACACTTTTTTCCCACTAGGTATGCTGTTGACAAATGGATTTAAGGGGAGAAATATTTAACTGTATTTATTTGAGTAATGCTGAATGTATAGTTTAACCCGTCCAAACCAGGGTAAAGAACAGAGGCGATTCCTCCCATCACAGTTTGCTGTGATGGGAGGAGGAGGCAGAACAGTAGGGGTCAGTGCTATCCAGTCTGCACATTACTACGGAAGTAGATCAGCGCTCAACTGCTAGAGAGCAACTTTGTGATGGTGGCCATGCATGGCTTTCTGCTGAATGTGCTGAAGTTCAAGTCGCAGGTGGCCCTGTTGGCACAACCTGGCTCATCAAACTTTGATCTGAAATTCTGAGCAGAAAATTCAGCAAATAAAATAGCAGGCAGGGGAAAGTCCTCCATCAACACTACAAAAACCAGTGAAGCCATAGAGCCTGGCCGCCTGCTTCCTAGCAACCAATGAAGACTTAGATGAGATTGTCTTCTGAAATACATTTTTGGTTCATTGCAGAGACAAAGTATAGTATCTAAACATGCATATATGGAATAGTATTATATATTTTACTAATTATGAGAGTTCTTTTATGTTGATAGGTCTTTGCTCTGTTCAAACAGGTTTTGCATTACCTTACTAACTTGCCTTAAAGTGGTTGTAAAGGCATAAGGTTTTTTGCCTTTTCAATGCATAAAGGCAAAAACCCTTCTGTGTGCAAGAGCCCCCCTAATAGTTACCTGAGCCTCCTCTCGATCCAGTAATGTCCACGAGAACCTTGCCTCTCCAGGGACCTGCTTGCTGTGGGGGCACCGGGTAGGATGGGGAGCCAGGAGTTCCAGCGTGGGACCCAAGAAGAGGAGGATCCAGGCTGCTCTGTGCAAAACCACTGCACAGTAAAGGTAAGTATAACATGTTTGTTAATTAAAAAAAAACAAAGAAACAAGGCTTTAATATTGCTTTAGGTCTATGGAAATGCAAAACTGGCTTGAAGCAAGTCAAATCCACTTTAGAAGCCAACTGCAGGTCAAGTGCACCTGTCAATGAAATCTGAATGATCTCAGAAGTGCCTCAAACTGATGTCAAAATTATGTAATTAACATGGGCGTAAAGCAGAGTTTCACCCAAAAATGGAACTTCCGCTTTTTGGATTCCTCCCCCCTCCGGTGTCATATTTGGCCCCTTTCAGGGGGGAGCAGATACCTGTCTAATACGGGTATTTTTCTCCCACTTCCGGGCATAGATACCCATGCCACCCGTGTGTATCTACTCCATCTCCAATGCCCCCCCGCTGTCTTATGGGCGACGCACAGGTCCCAGAAGACAGTTGGGATCATGCATTCGCAGTAGGGAACCAGGAAGTGAAGCCGCAAGGCTTCACTTCCTGATTCCCTTACCGAAGATGGCAGCGGCAGCACCAGAGAGGCAAGGGATGGATCGGCTTCAGGGGCCGACACCACGCGTGCCCTGGACAGGTAAAAAGCTGACACCATTTTTATCACCTTGAACTGAGGAAGTGGCAATTTAAAGCCATGAAGCGCATTTTATTTGGTGAAATAATGGGATGTTTTACTAAAGCAGACGACTCATGCCTATCCTTTAAAAAACCTCATTGGGCGCCTCTGCCAATCGAACTCTGCCCTTTTTGTTCTGACTCTTTCTACTAAAACTAGTTCATGTTGGCTCCACCAACAATCATGTCACGGTCACAATTACTGAGATCACATACCCACCCCCCATTTAGGTGTTTGATGTAAACATTATATGACTCTCCTGACCTGTATCTGCATGATTTTATACACTGTGCTGCTGCCACATGGCTGGCTGATTGGAAAACTACATAAAAAAGCAGCTGTACTGCTGTTCCTTTAAGCTTGCATGGCTTAGTGGTTAGTATTTCTGTCCGGCACCATTGTGGTTCCTGGTTTGCAACCTGGTCAGGGCACTATTTGCACGTTCTCCCTGGGCTTGTGTGGGTTATCTTTTGGATTCACTTTTTTTGTCTCTCACACTTCAGGACATGCTGGTAGGTTCCTGTCTAAAATGACCCTAATGTGTGTACCTACGCATGAGAGATAAGGACCGTAGATTGTAAGCTCCTTGAGGGCAGGGGCTGATATAAATATACAGTATGATGTAAATATACAGTATGTAAAGTAATTGTTGGCAGTATATAAAATACCTGTAATAAAATTTTTTAAATAGAAGAAGATTTGCTGGGGGTTGTCTATGGCTGAAAAAAATAAGAAACAGGAGGTTAGATGGCTGAGTAAGAAACCTATGGATATACTTTGGATTGTTTGCTGAGATCTCTTTGTGCCTATTTTTTCCAAGGGTCGTCTGGCTGGTCTGCTGAAGTTGTAGGTCCTCTTCTTTGATAATGGGTGCTCTATCCTCCTGCTCAGCTATGGTCAGTAATACTGACACCAGGCTATGTGATAATGCACCCTGGAGGGGCGGATCCATAACAGCCTGGTCTCAAAAAAGTGCGTTCAATGATGGTAGCTGTCAATCAACCTGAAAGAAAACAATTACTATTAATATTCTTATTATTACATATTTTATTAACACAAAAACATATATTTATTGTTATTATTAATTATAATAATAATAATGTATTATTAATAATAATATAAATACTACTACTAATAAATATGTATTCTTATTATAAATACTATTATTATTACATATATTATTAATACAAAAACATCTGTAATAATAATAATAAAAAAAAAATCATAATGTTGATAATAGATACAAATTATAATACATTTTATATTATTATAAAAGAAGAAGTTAATATTATTGTTATTAATATTAATAACAATAATAATAATAACAAATTATGTATTATTAGTAAATATTTATTTGAAATAATAAATATTATTATTATTATTATTTAATAATAAATAATATATCAGTATTATAAAATGTTTTATCAATAATAATAATAATTATCTTAATGTAATAAAGATTAAAAAAACAACAATAATAATTATCATGATAAATACAAGTAATAATATATTTAATGATCGTAATTATTATTAATAATAATATGTTTGTTAATAATAACTTTTATTTTATTATTAAATATTGTTAGGCATTTGTCTTCAGCTATACTCTAAACTTCCCAGTAACAAAAGACTTTAGTCACCAGTGTTTCCCAGAGATTTGTCAGCAGCCCACGTTCCGCTTTTTGTTCACCAATTGATAATATCACTTGCAGCATGGTGTAGCAAGATGGCGGCGACGGAACGTCACTTCCGTTACAAATTCTGATAGTTCGTCTAATCTGATGAATCAGCTAATCTGACGCAACACTTGCCCTCAATAAAAATGGCTGAACGAGCGTGGGTTACTCTATGGTTAGAATGTTGTCCGCTCTTGCTCCGGTCAGAACTCTATGATGGCAGAGTAGATAGGGATGGCTGGGCTCCTCCCCCGTTCTCTTTGCGCTGGGCAATGCCGTAGGTAAGATGTGTGGGGTGAGGCGCGTGTTATCGCTCCATAGGAGGAACACGGAGGTTATCTTTCTGGGCAGAGCTCGGGGCACGGATTGGAGAGGAGAATCTCCCCGTGATTACACGATTTACTCCTAGGTTGAGCTTCTGCGTGAATTGTGCTGTTCTAGGAGGACTTCTGCTTCCTGGTGATCACATCTCGCTTACTAGATTTATTGTCTACGATAAAAGGTCACCACGCACAAGTTGTGATCTCTTTTAGATCTACTGACCGCTGTGCTATAAAGAGCTTTGCATCGATTACATGTGGCGTCCTGTATGCATGCATGATGGGCCCTCCTAGTACATGCTGAGTCTTGTATGCATGATGGGCCCTCCTAGTACATGCTGAGTCTTGTATGCATGATGGGCCCTCCTAGTACATGCTGAGTCTTGTATGCATGATGGGCCCTTCTAGTACATGCTGAGTCTTGTATGCATGCATGATGGGCCCTCCTGGTACATGCTGAGTCCTGTATGCATGCATGATGGGCCCTCCTGGTACATGCTGAGTCCTGTATGCATGCATGATGGGCCCTCCTGGTACATGCTGAGTCTTGTATGCATGCATGATGGGCCCTCCTGGTACATGCTGAGTCCTGTATGCATGCATGATGGGCCCTCCTGGTACATGCTGAGTCCTGTATGCATGCATGATGGGCCCTCCTGGTACATGCTGAGTCCTGTATGCATGCATGATGGGCCCTCCTGGTACATGCTGAGTCTTGTATGCATGCATGATGGGCCCTCCTAGTACATGCTGAGTCCTGTATGCATGCATGATGGGCCCTCCTAGTACATGCTGAGTCCTGTATGCATGCATGATGGGCCCTCCTAGTACATGCTGAGTCCTGTATGCATGCATGATGGGCCCTCCTAGTACATGCTGAGTCCTGTATGCATGCATGATGGGCCCTCCTAGTACATGCTGAGTCCTGTATGCATGCATGATGGGCCCTCCTAGTACATGCTGAGTCCTGTATGCATGCATGATGGGCCCTCCTATACATGCTGATCCTGGTATGCATGATGGGCCTCCTGGTACATGCTGAGTCTTGTATGCATGCATAATGGGCCCTCCTGGTACATGCTGAGTCTTGTATGCATGCATGATGGGCCCTCCTGGTACATGCTGAGTCCTGTATGCATGATGGGCCCTCCTAGTACATGCTGAGTCCTGTATGCATGCATGATGGGCCCTCCTAGTTCATACTGAGTCTTGTATGCATGTATGATGGGCCCTCCTAGTACATGCTGAGTCCTGTATGCATGCATGATGGGCCCTCCTAGTACATGCTGAGTCTTGTATGCATGTATGATGGGCCCTCCTAGTATATGCTGAGTCCTGTATGCATGCATGATGGGCCCTCCTAGTACATGCTGAGTCCTGTATGCATGCATGATGGGCCCTCCTAGTACATGCTGAGTCCTGTATGCATGCATGATGGGCCCTCCTAGTACATGCTGAGTCCTGTATGCATGCATGATGGGCCCTCCTAGTACATGCTGAGTCCTGTATGCATGCATGATGGGCCCTCCTAGTACATGCTGAGTCCTGTATGTATGCATGATGGGCCCTCCTGGTACATGCTGAGTCTTGTATGCATGCATGATGGGCCCTCCTGGTACATGCTGAGTCTTGTATGCATGCATGATGGGCCCTCCTGGTACATGCTGAGTCTTGTATGCATGCATGATGGGCCCTCCTGGTACATGCTGAGTCCTGTATGCATGATGGGCCCTCCTAGTACATGCTGAGTCCTGTATGCATGCATGATGGGCCCTCCTAGTACATGCTGAGTCTTGTATGCATGTATGATGGGCCCTCCTAGTACATGCTGAGTCCTGTATGCATGCATGATGGGCCCTCCTAGTACATGCTGAGTCTTGTATGCATGCATGATGGGCCCTCCTAGTATATGCTGAGTCCTGTATGCATGCATGATGGGCCCTTCTAGTATATGCTGAGTCCTGTATGCATGCATGATGGGCCCTTCTAGTACATGCTGAGTCCTGTATGCATGCATGATGGGCCCTTCTAGTACATGCTGAGTCCTGTATGCATGCATGATGGGCCCTTCTAGTATATGCTGAGTCCTGTATGCATGCATGATGGGCCCTTCTAGTATATGCTGAGTCCTGTATGCATGCATGATGGGCCCTCCTAGTACATGCTGAGTCCTGTATGCATGCATGATGGGCCCTCCTAGTACATGCTGAGTCCTGTATGCATGCATGATGGGCCCTCCTAGTACATGCTGAGTCCTGTATGCATGCATGATGGGCCCTCCTAGTACATGCTGAGTCCTGTATGCATGCATGATGGGCCCTCCTAGTACATGAGAGGGTAAGGATCTCGCGCCAAAATAAAGTAAAACAATTTATAAGTATAATATTAGTGCTAAGCTGCACCCCAAATTCAAAAGAGAATAGACAAAGAAAAAACAGAAGGGGGCGCTAAGTGTGCAAACAATCAAAACATAAACCACAGAATAATTCAAAACATCTATGGTTGCCTTAACATTAATATGTAAATAAGTGCAATCTAAAATAAAAGTCCATAAATAGTGCAGAAAAAAATGTCCATAAAATGTGCAGAGGATAAATTCCAAAAAAGTCCTTGTAAATTTCACTCAAACAAATAAGTGGGTACTGTGATCAAAAGTGAGGAATTCCACCTTCACCAACTAAAACACCAAACGTGAGTGTAAAAGATGGCTCCTTACCGCAACCAATTGACCCTTTTAATTAAAAAAGAGGTCACATATGCTGTATGTCTCCACAGATGATTAAGGCCTGGATACTCTTGATTGGATATACATAACCGTTGTAGGGCAAAGAACAACAAAAAAAGCCGCCATAGCGTAATAACGTTTAATTAAAATAACATTTAAAACATACAGTGCCGAGTGGCTCCTTACTATTAGGGGTGCCCCACGTCCCGGCACTGAGGCTGAAGGCTTAGGTCTAATGATAAAGGTGTCCTTGGCTTGAGGAAAACAATCGCGTGCGTTCCACCTCACTGTATTGAGAGCCAGCTGGACCGGAAGAAAGCTGTGCGTGGTCACGTGCCGCCTCGACGTACGTTTCAATATGTCGTCATCAGGAAGCGCACTTGACACACGCACCAGACCAGTTTATATTGGTCTCGGCAACAGCAATGGGAAAAACTTTGGGCCAATCACAGCCTCGGTCCCGGTCACTTCCGCAACAACCGTGCATCGCAAAACGGATTTCCAATGCACTAAAACATAATTATATATACAGCGGAACTAAACCATCACTTAATTTAAGTAAAATTAACATAGTCTCATTCTACTAACGTGGAAATCACAGATATATAATCAATACAAACAATTTCTGACAAAATTTACATCTATAGCAAAAATTGTATTTTAAATCCATAATAATAAAAATTAAATTAAAATTAACTTTAAAATTAAAATGTGTTTTAATCATTAGTAAGGAAACAATTAAGGTCAAGCTCTATATTAAGACTCGTTATGCCCCCAGTGTTGCAAATCTGGTCCTTAATAGATGGGAAGAAGAGACAATTTTTAAAGATAACACCGGCTCAGTAGTATACTATAAACGATACATCGATGATATCATTTTGTTGTGGGAGGGATCCCAGACCTCTTTAGATAATTTTCTATCCCAAATGAATTTAAATAGTTATGGTCTCAAATTTACGGCAGTATTTAGTTTGACTACTATTAATTATTTGGATTTGACCCTCACAAAGGTAAATAATCGGATCTGTACTAAGACCTTTTTTAAACCTACCGACCGTAATGGGTATGTACCCCTAACCAGTTGTCACCACCCTAAGTGGTTGGGAGCTGTCCCTAAAGGGCAGTTTATGCGTATTCGTCGCAATTGCAATGATATTGCTGATTTTGATCAACAATCTAACTTGTTAACAGTGAGGTGGAACGCACGCGATTGTTTTCCTCAAGCCAAGGACACCTTTATCATTAGACCTAAGCCTTCAGCCTCAGTGCCGGGACGTGGGGCACCCCTAATAGTAAGGAGCCACTCGGCACTGTATGTTTTAAATGTTATTTTAATTAAACGTTATTACGCTATGGCGGCTTTTTTTGTTGTTCTTTGCCCTACAACGGTTATGTATATCCAATCAAGAGTATCCAGGCCTTAATCATCTGTGGAGACATACAGCATATGTGACCTCTTTTTTAATTAAAAGGGTCAATTGGTTGCGGTAAGGAGCCATCTTTTACACTCACGTTTGGTGTTTTAGTTGGTGAAGGTGGAATTCCTCACTTTTGATCACAGTACCCACTTATTTGTTTGAGTGAAATTTACAAGGACTTTTTTGGAATTTATCCTCCTAGTACATGCTGAGTCCTGTATGCATGCATGATGGGCCCTCCTAGTACATGCTGAGTCCTGTATGCATGCATGATGGGCCCTCCTAGTACATGCTGAGTCCTGTATGCATGCATGATGGGCCCTCCTAGTACATGCTGAGTCCTGTATGCATGCATGATGGGCCCTCCTAGTACATGCTGAGTCTTGTATGCATGCATGATGGGCCCTCCTAGTACATGCTGAGTCTTGTATGCATGCATGATGGGCCCTTCTAGTACATGCTGAGTCTTGTATGCATGCATGATGGGCCTTTCTAGTACATGCTGAGTCTTGTATGCATGCATGATGGGCCCTCCTAGTACATGCTGAGTCTTGTATGCATGCATGATGGGCCCTTCTAGTACATGCTGAGTCTTGTATGCATGCATGATGGGCCCTTCTAGTACATGCTGAGTCTTGTATGCATGCATGATGGGCCCTCCTAGTACATGCTGAGTCCTGTATGCATGCCTGCATGATGGGCCCTCCTAGTACATGCATGCATGATGGGCCCTCCTGGTACATGCTGAGTCCTGTATGCATGCATGATGGACCCTCCTGGTACATGCTGAGTCCTGTATGCATGCATGATGGACCCTCCTGGTACATGCTGAGTCCTGTATGCATGCATGATGGGCCCTCCTGGTACATAGTAAGGTAGATCAGATTGTAATGAGTGGGGCCCATTGGACTGATGATCCTCTTTATTCCTGGCCAGTGGGAGGCTTGCTTTGTTGAGCAGTGTATACCCATTCATGTGTATGGCATGGTCATGTCACTTTTTATTAGGCATGGTTTCCTCCCACATGTGTAGTTAATTTGTGCTACTTATGAATTGCGTTAGGCCTTGTTTGTATGGCTTGTAAATCGTTTTTGGCCTAGTTTTTACTGCCTACATGTGCTGCAGAAGGAGAGGATTTTAGCTTGGGCTGTTAGGTCCCCCCCCCCCCCCCCAATTGAAGTCAGAGGTTATGCTACAACAAGCCAAATGCTTGGCACCAGTTGTGGTGTTGGTTCCATGCAAACTCCATGTTTTTTTCACGGGGCACTTCCTGAATGCTTGGAAGCTATACCAATAAGGTTGCCACCTCATCCCTTTAAAACCGAACATATATGAATTACACAGGTTCTGTGGCTGATTAAGGTTGTAATTAAACTTGGTGACTTATCAGCATTAAATTGGCCTCAACCTGTATAGTTCATATTCGGGGTTAAAGGGATGACGTGGCAACCCTATATGTCAACCTCCTTCTGAAGAGTTGTCTGCAATAGATTGCTTTTCAGAGGGCCAGTAGACACTACCGTCATGTGATCGTAGCCTTTAGTAATAAAACTAGGCCTAAAGAAAACAAATGCAGCCACCACATCTGATTGTGAAGCTGCAATATAAAGTTTTGGGTTTAATACTGCTTTAGCCCTTCACATTGATTGTGGCTGTGAAATCGTGCAACTTCATCTGAAATTGCATGATTTCAGAGCCGCATTACGAAATCTCCAAATGTAGTGCAGGAACTTATTTTGCGAAGTTGGCGTTGCACCAATTTAAACGGTGCCATTGCTGGCAATGGGCTTCATTAAATCGCATGACAAGTTGCTTCAATGTGAACGAGGAATTGATGTATGAGAACGTATTGTAATCAGCAGCCATGGCCTCTCATGTGGTCTTCTTGTAAAATGTCTTTTGAATATTCTGAATCAATATCTTTGATAATGTGGGGACATCACACCTCTGATATCGTCATAAATCACTCCTGACATGAGTCGCATGGTCAGATTTTTGTAGGTGACCCTGACCTCTCCATGTCATGCCAGTGAATCCCATCTGCTTCCACTAAATTGGACAAGGATGTCCCTGAGGTGGACATCATAGTGTACAGTGACTGTGGATCGATACAAAGTCTTATGTAGTTCATGAAATGCAGTACTTTGGAGAAGGGTTCAGCTCATTTATGGTGATTGCGTTAGTGTTAATAAAGCTTGATGTAACTAATTGTTATCTTGCATTTTATATATGAGGGCTGCACTGAAAGCAATGCAAAAGTTGGCATAACTTTTAATTTTATTTACGCGAGTCATTCAGATTTCCCATGTCGGTAGAAGTGGCACATTCTGTATAAAGGGGTGTTTCAGCCTGTTTTTACGTTTATTAAAAGTCAGCAGCTACAAAAAATTTAGCTGCTGGCTTTTAATAAAGACACTTGCCTGCTCCACAGTTCCAGTGACACGCCGGCCAGGGCTCTGCTCCTCGCCCCCCCTCTTCATTCCTAGTGTGGGCATCGGCAGTGACGGCTTTTGGCCGAGCGGCACTGTCCGATTGGACAGGCGATCACCTATCGGGAGGGGCTGCAATAAGGCGATAGTCTCCATACCAGCCCCTCGGCGGGGGGAGGAAGTCCCACTCCTCCTGTAGCCCCCACCCCCCAAAAAAAATTGCATGCCAAATGTGGCATGCAAGGAGTGGATTAAGTGGAAGTTCCATTTTTGGGTGAAACTCCACTTTAAGCTGGCTATACATTATACAATTTCCTCAGCATTTCAACTATAGTGCAAGGGCCTGATTGCATACAAATTGCATGTTTAGGTCTGATCTCCATATTATGAGGCTTATGTAAATCTGAAGGAAAAATTGTATAATGTATGGCCAGCATAATGCTGCTTTTTCATTGCAGGTAAATGTATTTTAAGCCGACGCAATGTGCTGTCAGGATTGTTGCAGTTGGTCCCCTACTTTGTCTTCAGTGCAGGTTATCCCTATAAACTTATTCCATCTGTGCACATTGCTCTTGCCAATGGTGTTATCTAGAGGTCGACTGTTATGAGTCTCTGGCCGATGTTGATATTTAAAAATTACAGCGGCCGATATGATGGTCCCCCCCCCCCTTTAATCTCCCAAAATCTAACAGTTGGACCCCTTTCACACTGGGGCATTTTTCAGATGCTTTTGAGCTAAAAATAGCACCTGTAAAGTGCCTGCTAAACGGCTCCCCTGCAGTCTTGGTGAAAGCTGGCAAGAGTCCTGCAAGCAGCATCTTTGTAGTGGCGTATACCCCTCCTGCCCATTGAAATGAATGGGCACCTCTGCCAAAGCGCTTCTGCAGTGGCGATACATGAGGGCATTTAACCCCTTCATCGGCTGCTAGCTGGGATATAAGCACCCTGCTAGCAGCTGAATAGCGCCGCTAAAATTACAGTAAAGTGCCGCTAAAGCTAGCAGCGTTTACCGTCAACACCTGCCTGCTCCAGTGTGAAAGAAGTCAGCAGCTACAAATACTGCAGCTGCTGACTTTTAATATATGGACACTTACCTGTCCTGGGCACCCACAATGGCGGCACCCGAAGCCGATCTCTACCTCGGGTGCTGCCGCAGCCATCTTTGGTAAGGGGAACAATAAGTGAAGCCTCGTGGCTTCACTTCCTGGTTACCTACTGCATATGCGTGATCCCACCTGTCTTCTGGGACCTGTGCGTCTCCCAGAAGACAGCGGGGAGATGGAGTAGGTGCCAGACATGGTGTAGGTCACCACAGTCGCATCGGTGATCTATGCCTGGAAGAGGGAGCACCTGATTACAAAGGTATCCGCTCCCTCCTCCCCCCTGAAAGGTGCCAAATGTGACACCGGGGGGATTCTGAAAAGCGGAAGTTCCATTTTTGAGTGGAACTCTGCTTAAAGTAATAAGTGATGCAGAATATTTCTTAGATTTAAACAATTGCTCAAGCAGTAGTTTCCTGTAGCCGTGTTTTAACTTGTGGAATATGAACACCCTATGCAAGTTATGCCCACCTTGCATTACTTTGGTGAAAAACCCTCTTAGGTGGGGTGTTTACTTTTTTTAATAACTGTACATCTATTTTTAGTTTCATTGTTAAAAATCCAATGGTTCATTTTCAGGATGTTGATTGTATAATGCAAAATGTAGCTTTCATAATGGCATTAAATATTGGCTGTTTATGCCAATGTGATCAGGAACATACTGGCATGGTGATATTGTCTGCAAGATTTTATCCTTTTTAAATGTAAAAGCCGCAACACTTGGCCTGGTTCACCTGGTAGGCACCAAGCAGCACAGTGTAGTGGTTAGAACTTCTACCCAGCAGCACAAGGGTCACTGGTCCAAATCCCAAGCACTACACAACCTGCCGTGTTTGACAGCCCCATGTATGTACCTGTAATACCTGCTCCGTTGTAAAGGTATCTAGTACTTTTACACAAGTTTTACATGGCCCAGTGCAAAATTAACTTTCACAATATTTCATCTATGTAGGCAAATCTGGAACAATAACTAGAAGTCTTAAACTGGGATCCAGAATGAGTGTCCATGATGGTACCTCTTTCCTAACGTGTATTGAGCACTACACATCAGGATGTAGGTAAGTTGTAACTTCCACTGTCATCTTTAATTGGGTGTCGTATCCTTGGACTATATTGGGTTTCAAGCTTTAAGCCCTGGTTCACACTGGTGCGTTTTGAGATGCGATTTGGCATGTCAAAACGGCAGATTTTGCCTCAAATTGACGGCAGTGGCACCGTCCTAATCGGTGCGACGCTGCATCTGCGGCATTGCACCGATTTCAAAAAGTAGTCTCTGTACTACTTTTTGCGATTTCAGCCTGCGATTTACATTGACATCTGTGCAGAAACCTGCACAGATGTCGCTGAAATCGGGACTGCCAGCGGGAGTGAAATCGTGCGAGTTCAGCTGAACTCGCACTGCTTCACTCCCGCAGCCCAGTGTGAACCAGGGCTAAAACCCAGAGTATACTCCTTTTCTACCTCTGTTCATTTCCTGCACTACAGCCTCAGAAAACCTCTCTGGCACACTGTTCCTCACCATATACATAAGTACCTTCTTCAGACCCCTAGGTCATTGCAGGATTTGCAAGAGACATTGGGATCCATTTCACACTGCTAAAGCGCCAGTCATTTTTACTGCATTTTAGCAGCACTTCTTGGGTGCTAGCGGATTTTTTTTTTGGGTCACGGACATGACTATAAAACCCCCAAATACCTTTTTTCAGCACTTTTGAGGTGCTTTGGAAGTGCTGCACACTAATTTAAATGCTCTGAAGTCCTGAAAGCAGCATCTAACACCGCAAGCACACCTCCAGTGTGAAAGCACTCATTTAAATTAATAGGAGGCAGTTTTCAGGTGCTATTTTGGCGCTAAAACGCCTGAAAACTGCCTTGGTGTGAAAGGGGTCTTAGAGTTGGCGGAATAGAACACCTAGAGGGTGTCCGCAAGTATTTAATGCGGAAGAGGTTTTTGAAACTCCAGTGGTGAAATGGGGCAGAGGTAGGAGAAATGAGTCCCCAGAGTATACAGTATGCTGCAGGTTTTAAATCCTTAGAATGGACATGGTCTCTGAGGTTTTTACTACTTTAGACTAAATATACCAATATATACAGCAGCCTTCAAATTCCACTCGCATTTTGAGAGCTGGTGAGGAAGGGCTGCCTGGGAGGTGGTGTGCATCGCCTTCATGCAGGGTTGTATGGGAGTCCTTCTCCCAGCACTCGCGGAGGGAAAGAGCAGGCAGCCAGATCATCAGTGCAGGGAACATCACTCACGGCTTTTATTTTAATTGCCATGTGTTCCCTGCACTCGCTGTCACACACAGCCCTGGTTCCGGGACTTTGATAGACAGATCACCCGTCTAATCATGAGTGACATGTATCAAAGTTCCCTGGTCAGGGGGCGGGGTTGTATGTGACTGCACTGCGGGAACACGCTGCAAATTAAATGAAAGCTGTGATGTTCCTCTGCGCTCTCATCAACACAGTAATCCACTTCCTCTCCTCTGTTCCCCTTTATGAAGGACATGGGCAGCATTGGTGGACACGGGGTGAGGCTGCTGTTAAATATTTTATTTAGAATAAAGTTCTAAAAAATGTAATTTCATGAGAATTTGAGAGTGTGTTTAGGGGTGGGGCATTGTAGGTTGGGTGGGGCAACTGGTGGTGAGTAACCCTTCAGGCTTGGCTAGTAGCTAAGGACTTACAATTTTGAGCCCTGTATGCAGGATGCTTTCTAGTAAAAATCTGTGTGCTAATAAAACCCACTTTTTAACGTTGTTTTATTTTTTTGCATAAATCATTCATTTGCCAGTGTGTGCAGGAGCCGAGCGAGCGATCACATAACCTATGTGGAGCAGAGCTCTAGTATTTAAAAACAAGTGTGTCCCTGGAAGTCTGTAAAGCTTACCATACACAATGTGCTCTGGTTGTACTATAGTGCAAGTACTTTCCTGTTTGGGTACAGACTGATTGAATAGATGGGTGTCCTCCTTGTATAGTTTTGATAAATCAAAAGGAGATTATACAGAAGTTGTACTCGGTGTATGGCCACCTTTTTTATACACCTAAAATAGGCATACTTAATGGTTGACAGTCCAAACACGGAAGCAATGTGCACGTTTTGTCACACAGTAAAATGCAAACGACATGGGTTGCCCTATGCAGGTTCTTTAAGGGGGGGGGGGGGGGAGTGGCCTCCCACAATGCTAGTTATAAATGGGACCCGAAAGTGAAATGTCTCTACACAAGTAAAATGGATGAGTCTACCCACTCCCTCCCATGTACTCGCGTACACTAGGTAATCTGATTGTACAATTTCCTTTAGATTTACGAAAACTGTCATAGGACACACCTGAACACTTATTTTCAGTTTGTATCAAATCAGGCAAATCTAAAAGAGGGTGTACCTAAAGACAGTGGGTGGAGATAAGGTGGTCCAGAGTTAAAACTTGCCCTGTTTTTATGATGCAGTAAGTGTGCTTGAGAGGTGAAGTTTCTTGGATGGTCACAGGAAGTCAGGGCTCAGAATACCTTTTTGACATTTTGAACAGAGGTGCAGAATGTCATTTAATGTGAAATTCTGCCTTAAAGGTAAACTTTAATGTGCATTTGTGGCAAATTCAGTGAAATGCATGACAATGAAGTCTTAGACATACACACGTAAAGATGAGAGCTTCCATTACAAGGGCTTTGTGGCACTTTCTCGAAGTCTGTTGCCCTTAAAGGAGAACTTTATTAAAATTGTTTAGGACAGGAGGTAGACATAAACTCTTGGCTAAATGACTTTTTGGAGGCCCAGTTAGAACACCATAGTATGGCCAAAAGGCTCTAAAGCTAGCAGCTACCTTTCAATGGGACGGGGGTTTTAGGAGAAGTAAAGCCTGGTCTGCTTCATGCCTTCAATTTGATATTTTTCAGGAAGTGCTTTCTTCTGAGGTGTGATGCTAGGATTATAGAGAACACGTGGTGTGACTTATGGCCTCTGAGGTAAGTGACTATCACATTGCCGTCGCCCCACCCTTCTTTGCAAGTATGATGATTTACTATTGCCGTTTACCCATCAGACTGTTCGTGGTGATAATTGTATAAACTGAATGCTGGCAGGATTTTAATGGTCGTTCCTTCATGTATCACTTTTGTAATGCTGTGTTTTTTTTTTTCTAACAGGTGACTTAATTTATCAAACTCACCAGGCATTAAGGTAACTTTTTTGTTCTTCTGCTGTGTATTTTAGGCTAGGTGCACAAGGGCCTTTTTAGCTGATATGGTTTATAGCTTTCTAAAATGGTACTTCTTTTTTTTTTTTTTCTGCCTGATAGCGGAGCCCAGACATGGCACCGTGTCTATTTCATCCAAAATAAAATTAAAAAGTGGGGGAAATGAGCAACAATCACACTTCCAGTAGGCAGGACACGTTAGTTGCCATTCATGTCGTCTTAAGGGATATTTCCTCAAGCGCAAAAAAATCTAGTGGGGAACACTTGACAGATGTTGTAACCCTTAACACTGTTCAAACCTAAGTTTTGGCTTTGAGGCTCCATTCACACCATGCAGGGAGTGGCAGAGTGCATTATTTGCACGATCTTGGTTTAGTTGCATTTAGGGCTGTACAATAATTTTAATGGGCTTCAGAAACATGCAACAGTCCCTGACCCAAGCAGTCTAATATATTGTACCTTGTTACAATGCATCTGTGTGCAAACACACTTCCTGGCAAGATGTGATTAAAAAAATACTGGCATGCATCTGCTAAAGGGCTACATGTGTTCCTGCAAGTGTGGACATGGCCTAAGAGTGCATAGGTAAGCTGCTATTGGTACAGTTCTTTTTCCGATCTGTTTTTACACTGGTGGCTTTCAGTAGCTGATGAGCCACTGATGGAAAATTTACAGAAGTTGTTTAACCAATGGAAATGTGACTGGTCCCTCCTGGACTGACCAAATTTTAATCGGTGTATGGCCAGTTTAATGGTACACGGTATGCAGGGAAGCTTCCTCTGAACATTCAGACCCAGGAATTAGAGGTTGATGGGAGATAAAGATGTACTGAAATGTGGAATTGGGACAAATGCTAATATTTATCTAAAAAAAAGATGCAATATAGACTGCTGCACTTTGCTGTATTGTAGAAAATTATCCCAGTGGGTTATGAAGACACTTGTGACATGCACTATTTTCTAGATATGCTGATATTTGACTCTATGATGATTTATCTTTGCCGTTTACCCATCTGAATGGTAAATGTTGATATCCTTAAAAATCTGACTAGTCTGTTCTTAGTGATTTAAGTTTGCATGTACAGTTTACATCTTGTAATGCTTTTTTTTTTTTTTCCTGATATTTTCCTTTAAATAGCTGAAATTCTGAGGCAAATAAGAAATGACAGGGTTGCAACAACTATATCAAGTAAATAGTGAAACTGATGCCAAACATTCAGACACCAGAAGTATGGAAAAATGAGTGATGGAAATTAAAGCACCTGGAAAAAGATAAAGGTATAATTATAAAATGGATCTAGTGAACTACTTCACTTTGCTGTAATGCTTTAGGAAATTGGCCCAATAAAATCTGGAAGCAAGTGTGAAATTGAGTCCCTTGTGAAGGTTTTTATTGCTGCGTTTATTTGACTACATGATGATTTTAACTTTGCCGTTTACCCATCTGAATGGTAAATGCTGATATCCTTAAATCTGACCAGTCTACTCCGTTTTCTAGTGATTAAGCAGTTTGCAGGTATAGTTTACATCTTGAAAAAAATGTATGTGATCAGTGCTCCAGACGACAATATGCAATAGGTGACCACAACAAAATTAAATATCCATTCCAAAAATCTAGAAAGCAGTGTAACTGAGTGCAAGGACTCAATATCTCTATGTCAGTGACTCCAACAAACAAAAGTGCATAAAGTGTAATGTTCATTAAAATGGAAAGTGTCCTAAGGCTGAGCAATCAGATGGGGATGATAAATATAAGGTCTTCTCATTTGATGGGTGATTATGGTAAATGCATCAAAAAACAGTCTCACAGAGCTCTCACCTTAAGGGTACTATATACTTGCATATAGTATGGGTGTAACATCTCCAGGATGTGGACCTCACTCCTTTACAATGGTGCTCCTTATGGCTGCTGGTTCCTAATCCGACTGTGTGAAGGACCTAATAATGGCTCAGTATACCATGGGAGCAAGCGGTAAAAGGAGAGCCGATACCTCCAATGGTGACGTAAAAAAGGAGGGTACTTTATTGCTATAAAAAAATTGGACTCTTACGTCAATAAAATCCAAAAACAATGTAGTGGGACACGGCGTGTGTAGCACCGTCTTGCGTCTTTCTGCTGGCCTCCGGCTTGCGCAGGTGTCACGTGGTCTTGTATTCCTAAGGCGTTGCGTCACGCACCTTGTGACTTCATCAGGGAAACCTCTGGAATTTTTGCATATTGTCTGGAGCGCTTGTCACTTATAATTTTTTTTAATTTCTAGCTGTGTATTGTGAACACTTTAGATATAGCTGCTTTTGACTGTACATATGTTCATTTTACTCTTATGTTTTTGCTTACTCGCAGTAGTGCATTAGACTTTCTTTTTCATAGTGTACATCTTGTAACTTTATTTTTTCCCCTGATATTTCCCTTTTAAATTAGATGACACTGAGTCAAATGAGAAATGACAACATGGTTGCAACAACTATTTTTATGTGTATAGTGAAGCTGCTGCCAAACATTCAGACACCAGAAGTATGAAAAAACGGAAATGAAAGCACCTGGAAAGGGAAGATATGGAGGTATAATTTAAAAAAAAAAAAAAAAAAATCCAGTGGACTACTCCACTTTGCTGTAATGCTTTAAGAAATTGGCCCAATAAAATTTAAATTCTGGAAAAAAGTGAAATTAAGTTCCTTGTGAGCTATGAAGGTTTTATTGCTGTTTATTTGACTCTATGATGATTTTAACTTTGCCGTTTACCCATCTGAATGGTAAATGTTGATATCCTTAAAAATCTGACCAGTCTACTGTTTTTAGTGATTAAGCAGTTTGCAGGTATATTTTACATCTTGTAACTTTTTTTTTTTTTTTTTCCCCTGATATTTACCTTTTAAATTAGATGACACTCTGAGGCAAATGAGAAATGAGGCCAAGGTTGCAACAACTATACTAAGTGTATAGTGAAGCTGCTGCCAGAATTTGGACACCAGAAGTATGAAAAAATGAGGCTGGTGGAAATGAAAGCACCTGGAAGGAAGCTATGGAGGTATAATTAAGCAAATCTAGTGGACTACTCCATTTTGCTGTAATGCTTTAAGAAATTGGCCCAATAAAATTCAAATTTGTGAGTGTGAAATAAGTCCCTTGTGAGCTATGAAGGTTTTTATTGCTGCATTTATTTAATTGACTCTATGATGATTTTAACTTTGCCGTTTACCCATCTGAATGGTAAATGCTGATATCCTTAAATCTGAGGAGTCTATTTTTTAATGATACCGTTTTGGTAGTTCCATTTTAACTTTTTTAATGTTTAGGACAAAGCATTTGTTCCTGAACCAAAGGGCTATAAATGTGTTTACCTTCTTGATACGGCTTTGTCTGCCATTGACTTTAGACAGTTGGGCTGAAAACTGCAAATGTGCCCCTGGGGTGCATGAAAATGCCAACATTGCACATACAGGTGCTAGGTGCCCAATTGTTCTATCTGTAATGCAATGGCTAAAATTCTTAGGCAATTTTAAAGCGGAGGTTCACCCTAAATATACTGTGATCCAGCATACTGGCGTTTGCGCCAAAATGTTTGTTTTATTTTTTTTATGGTCCTCTTACTGTGTAATCCTTTAATTTTCATTTATTTCCCCCACGGTGGATGGCGCCTCTATAGCCCGTCATGGCTTCCGAAAATAGCCGATTTAGGACTCGGGTATTTCCATTGCTATACGGCGCCTGCGCACAGACCTAGAAGCTGACTGCGCAGGCGCTGTATTTCTCCAAGTCCTATGGCTATGGCGCGCCATGCCCTCCGAAAAAAGCCGAAATAGGACTCTGAGAAATACGGCGCCTGCGCAGTCAGCTCCTAGGTCTGTGTGCAGGCGCCGTAGAGCAACAGAAATACCCGAGTCCTAAATCGGCTATTTTCGGAAGCCGTGACAGGCTATAGAGGCGCCATCTACTGCGGGGGAAATAAATGAAAATTAATAATTACACAGTAAATGGACCAATAAAAAAAAACGGCATGCTGATGCCAGTATGCTGGATCACATGGGACATAGTATATTTAGGGTGAACCTCCGCTTTACGTTGACATTTCTTGTCCTAAAGCTGTGAAAAATTAAATTGGTAACTTACTCAAGTTGAATACTTGATTCTTCAAACATATGTTGAAACTTTGGCTTCTCTGTGCTGCAACACTTGTTTTGAACTCATTTACCGTAGGTGGGGATGAGGACTACTGGGTGTGTGAAGCAAGTACCGTATTTATCGGGGTATAGCGCGCACCCCTAAAGTTGCCCCCATTCCTGTGGAAAAGTTTATGTACTTAGTTTTGGCGTCTTGCGCGGCGTCCATCGGCGGCTTCGGGTGTCCTCCTCGTCGGGTCAGTCTGCGGCTTCGGGTGTACTCTTCGTCCTTCTGCGTCCTCCTCGCTTTCCCGCGCCGATTTCGAATACTGCGCCGGCATATACCGAGTGCAGTACTCGGGTATAGTCGGGCAGACTCGGCTCCGCTCGCGCTGACGTCCTGGACGTACAGGAGGTGAGCGCAAAAGGAGCCAAGCCTGCCCGACTATACGCGAGTGTACTGCGCTCGGTATATGCAGGCGCAGTACACTCGAATAGTCGGGCAGGCTCGGCTCCTTTCGCGCTCACGTCCAGGACGTCAGCGCGAGAGGAGCCGAGTCTGCCCGATTGTACTGTGCTCGGTATATGCCGGCGCAGTATTCGAAATAGACGCGGGAAAGCGGCTATCGGTGTATACCGCGCACCCACGATTTTGCCCTGATTTTCAGGGCAAAAAAGTGTGCGGTATATGCCGATAAATACGGTACTCATCTTTTGGATGGTTGCACACAAATATTTTAATCAACCTTGCAAATGCTATAGCTTTCACCTGTCTGATGGAGGCGCAGGATGTGTTCCAATTAAAGGACAATGGCTGAAAAGTGGTGAATTGACAATTAGGATGCTTTGATATGTTGTAATAGTGCTTAAAGGTTGCAACCTAACACTAACCTGGCATTTTTTTTTTTTTTTTTTTTCCAGGAATGTGCATAAAGGCACATGGTTATGGGATATCTTGCAACATAGTAATTTCATAGCAGTTGAGACATGAAGAGGCAATGAAATCAACAGGCATATGAAAATGATCTACTTGTGGATTGGATGGAGAGCTTGTTGGAAGGCTAGCAAAGGCCAAGTTGTCGGGCAGGTGGATATTGGTACTATTGACCAAGTTGGAGGTAGAGGGGAGTGTCCTTAAATGATTTAGGGACTTGGTTGCCATCTTAAAGAAACTGACCTTATACTGCCTGTTCTGAGAGGAACCAGGAGCTTAGAGCTAAAGTACTGGTGCAAAGAGGGTTTTGGTTTTATAGAACTGGGCTTACTTTCTCATCTGTTACTAGCTCTATAGCCAAGACCATCTAAATAGAGAAGGGTGCAGCTTTGTTGGAAGATGGCCAGAAAGTTAGAGCGACTTATAAACTAATATGCTGGTCAGGGTTCAGACTAAGTTACACTGTGTTGGCAAAGATGGGAGATAAAGCCTTCAATCCAGATTGAGAAACTAAAGTAATGTTTAAATCTTAAAATAATTCCAAGGTGCATGAGGATGAATTGTATATGCCTAAATAAAATTAAACATGTATGCAAATGCTAAGCTGGTCCATGAAATGGAAGCACTAGAACTTGTTACATGAGCAAGCTTATGACTTTTGAAAATCAGAAATATGGATTTCACAATGCAAGGAGGGGTAGGAGTCTTTTGTGGCTGTAGTTTCTTGGGCCCTGAACCACCGTAAAATGTTTTTTTATGCTACAGGCCCCTTAATGTTTAGGAGATAATCTCGTTTTACAGTTTGAGATGGTAGGGCAATTTTATCATGGGTGTGTTGACATCCTGGTATTTCGACACTGCACACTCCACTAATTGGACAAATTTCATGTGTTAAATGGTGAAGTCCCAACTAAAAAATGCTCTGCTGGACCCACTAATTCCAAACATCCAAGCTGTACTGTGCCCTCAGCTGGCACTCTTCAGTTTCTGCCCCATAAAAAGCCTCTTTCCTATGAGGCGGATGTTTTGTCTTGAGCTGGGCTGTGAGCCCCACTCTGGTCACAGGATTTGACTTTCTGCCGGGGCCTATGGCTTCTGTTGCTAAGCTTGTAAGGAGAGAAACCTGGCAGATGGGCGCAGTGCTAGATTAATACAGGACTTAACTAAGTGTTCAAGTGGCATTAATTTACCTTAATGCAGGGGGAAAATGTTTTACCTTTTGGCTACATTGAGAGATATGACTTGGTATGAGTCTTTTGACTACTATTGGGAATAAACTATTTACCTAAGGTCTCTTGAAGACCCATGGCCACAGTAAAGCTCAGCAAGAAGCTGTTCAATCTCAAACTTCATAAAGGGATTTTTACATATGGAGTGGTAAGGATGTGGAACTCATTTCCATCAGTGTCAGCAGGGCATATAGATGCAAAACTTTTGGATGTGTTCACAAATGCAATGTACAGGATATGGGAAAATTGTAACTGTATGGACTGTCTTAATTTAACCTTGCCAACCATGTAACTTTCAAGTGAAATAAAAGCAATTTTGCATGTCACTCTTTGTGTTTGTCTTCCTGGGTTGGTTTTCAAATAGTATGAATTTTAAAACTGAAGAGGCATGCATCCAAAGGCCCCTTTTACACAGAGCAGATGGAGGCAGGTCTACATATATACAGTATATTGAATGCTGCGGCTCAATACATAACAGCCAGCCTGCCCCAAACAAGTGTTACTACTGAATGTGGACTCAATCCTTGCATTGTATCATTGTTTAGTCTTTACATTATCTGGTAGTTATGATAATGGCACCTTGCAGCATGTTGGGTTGATCGTAACATGTCTGATGGTTGTCCTGCATGTCTCGGAAATGTTGCATTCTGCTGTAACAACGAAGTGATCTCTGAAAAAAAGCTTTAAACTTGGTCTGGAGATTCCTGTTTCTCTTGCTCTGGGTTGATACATGGTCATGTGTTTATGCTTCAAAAGGTTTGGTAAGGAGGTGTTGGAATTGTAGTTTTAAAGGGCCCTTTTGTAACATGTAAAACTATAGCCTTGAAATGTCTTTCCCTAACCCATCACACGAAATCTGATTTCCAAAATGGGGATAAATGAATTTAACTCTGAACCTGTGGCAAGTTTGGTTCCCTTATTACAATGGCTATTGTAATGTTGACCCTGGTTATATAGTGAGCATTGGTATGAGAAGATTGAACTAATTTGCACCAACGCTTGCAGACTTTTCTGAAAACTATCTGCGTTTGTCAATGTAGAAACCAGCAGCTTACACAATACATTGACACCAGGGACATCAAACAATATTTTCTCACAATTGATCATTGTTTTATGCACTGCACTTAATTATATATTAATACCAGATATTGAGCTCCATTCACAAAGCGATATTTTGGCATATGTGGTAAAATACAGCAGTGTCTTTTTGCCATGTACTAAAATACTGCATGCAATATTTTAGTAGTGAAAGCAATTTTTACCACTGGTATACTGAACAATCGCAAGTAAATATCTGAAGACGTGGCAGCTGCCCACTCAACCACCAGCTGAGTCATTGGGAGTTTCCAGGTGAGTGTAAAGAAAATTGCCAGCAATGAGAATTGAGGGGGTGTGTAGTCGTCCCCCCCCCCCCCCCTCCCACTAATCCACACAGGACCTTTTTTGGGTCTGGTATGGGTTTTGAGGGCAATCCCATGCCAAAATATAAGTAAAGTGTGGGAGGCCCCCTCAAATCTATACAAGACCTTTAGCCGAGCCCCCAAAAATCAAACCATACCATGTAACTTTACCCTGATGAAAATGTCATTCAGCTGAGTGCAGGAAGCAGCATTCCCTCATACCTAGTCATCAGACCTGTAACTTTTTGCTTAAAATCAGAAGGTAAGTGGCTGCAACAGGGTCAGATGTTTGAACACCAAACAAGTACCAGACTTTAGGCCCCATTCACACTTGCATAGCGTTTTTCAGGCAGAAAGTCTGGCAAATTTACCGTCATTTTCTTTATCGTACATCACAGGACACAGAGCGCATAGCCATTACACTTGGGTTATATGGGTACCTTCAGGTGTGGACACTGGTGTAATCAATTTCACAGGAAGTTTCCTCCCTATATAACCCCCTCCCACTGGGAGTGCTTCAGTTTTTTCGCCAGTGTCTTAGGTGTTGGTCACGTCTAGCTGTCCCTCGGAGGTCTCGGGACCCAGGATAGCTAGCCGGATCCGTCCGAAGTGCTTCAAAGCCAAGGTGTACGGTACCCGGGCCCTGCTGGAGTGGGGTTTTGCCTATAATGCCTCTCCTTGGAGGGCTGGATTCTGGGCTCCAGTGCCTTAGTCTCTTCCAAGAACTAAACGCTACTGATGCCAGGATGCTATATAGGTCCAGGGGTGTGGGTTCCTTAACACAGGACCCCGGTCCCTGAAGGTCCAAGACAATACCCACGGAGATGGGGGAAGGCTGGGCCTCTTGCATTTTGCAATACCCTGCGGCGTGGAGCAGGTAAGAGGGAACCTGCGGGACTTGGTTCGACAGTAGGTATCCCACTGGGGGTTCTGGGTTGGCTAATGGTATGCTTGTGCATCAGCCATTATCTACACTATGTCTTTTGAGGCAGGATGGGATGTACTAATGTTTACCCAGATAACATGTAGATATATATATGCTTTTAAAGATATGTATTTTGCTACTCCCCCCAGATTTGCCTGTTGGCATGATACTGCAGCCCCACGTGTATAGAGAGGAAGTGCTGACAACTCCTGTTTCCCTTATCGTCTTTCAGGACAGCACCTTGAGAGCGTGGCTCCACCCACTTGACAGGAAACACACCTCCACCAAACTTCTTAAAAGGGAGGTTCCCTCCACTTATCAGTTTTTGTGTTTCCTCCGACGGGAACACATGTGGGGGTTAAAAGCTCTCCAGGTCTCTGGAGAGGTTTTTTCTATCTCCCTACTCCACCTTTTTTTCTACCTACCTCAGAGAGTCTGTTCCTCCCATTCCCGGGTTAGAGAGTGCCTTGTGCATGGGCTCCTTCTCCCTCATCAAGTGCTCAGTGAGCCAGGACTGCTCCAGGACGCTGCCCCCCTGGCTAGGTACTCGCGCGGACGTTCCTTTACTTTTTTCCGTCCAAACCGGCGCCATCTTTGGAAGGTCAGCTGGTGACTACCTTACTCCAGCTGCTTCCCCCGGAAGTGAGGTAACCGGAAGGGGCGGGCTTCTTACGAGCAGGCGCGTGACGTCATTTCCACCCGGAAGCGCTGAGGGAGGAACGGGTCTGGTGCCTTATTAGTTGGTTCTGGTCCGGTGCAGCGGCACTAGTGGAGTCCGGAACCGGCGTTCTGCCACCAGCATCACGCTACTGCCCTCAAGCATGGAAGGGGGATCCGCAGCGAGTGGGACTGGCACCAGCAAGACCCAGGTAAGGGGTAGACTTGTGTTCTACCCTCAGTTACTAGGAGGTCTCTCTCCAGCTTTCTCTCTCTCTTGGGGGGAGTGAGTTTTTTTCCCCCCCCTGGTGGCGGGGGCCTGTTTGGGCACGTGAGTGTATAAAGATCTCTCACTGTGCACCTTTGGTGAGCACCTTGATGGGTTGTTCAGGTTATCTCACGTGGTTGGTTTTTTCCCTTTGTTTCTTTTCCTTATCAGGCCAAAGGCTCTGAACCCGGAAACAAAAAGATGTCCTTCATGCAAGGCTAAACTTTCTGAAGGATGGAGAAAAGCTTTATGTCAATCATGTGTTGACTCCTTGGTGAAAGAAGAAGCTTCTGCTGCCTGCAGCGACATAATTGCTTCTGTAAAGAAGGAGTTGGATGCTACGATTCAATCCTTTAAATCTTCACTCATGAAACCATCTGTGAGCCAAGCCTCTACCTCACAAGACTCACCTTTAGTTCCTGTAGTGGAGGCAGAAGAGTCCTCTGAACCAGGACGGTCCTCCTCCCTCACATTCCCAGGAATCGGAAGAGGAGGAAGACGAATTAGAAAATATATCTTCTAAATATAAGTTGTCTTTGGACCAAGTGGATGACCTCCTTAAAGCTGTGCATGCAACTTTGGGCTTGGAAGAGGAGCGCAAAGAGCTATCCTTACATGACAGGATGTACGCGGGTCTCTGTGAGCCCAAAATACGTACTTTTCCTGTTCATTCTGTGATTTCTGACTCAATCATGAGGGAATGGGCTGATCCAGAAAAGAAACCTTTTCTTTGCTAAAGCTCATAAAAGAAGGTTTCCGTTTGATGAGGATCCAGCAGCTCTTTGGAATAAAACTCCAAAAATTGATGCAGCCTTTTCTCAGGTCTCAAGGTCTTCGGACCTGGCATTTGAGGACATGGGGATTCTTAAGGAACCCATGGATAAGATGGACCAGCACTTAAAGAGGGCCTGGCAATCCATCTTAGGCAACCTTAAGCCAGCAATGGCAACCACCTGCCTCTCCAGAAACATGGAGTACTGGCTGAGCCAGCTTAAAGCTCATATTATAGCTGATTCCCCTAAGCAGGAAATCTTAGATTCCTTCTCTACCCTGTCTGCTGCGGTAGCCTATCAGGATGACAGCAAGATCTGCGGCCCTTACTAACTCAGTAAGAAGGGCCTTATGGTTAAAGACCTGGCCTGGGGACACAGCGTCCAAAAACAAACTGTGTGGAATCCCTTTTCAGGGGGATTTTTTGTTTGGTCCTGAGTTAGATACAGTACTCGATAGGACCGCAGACAAGAAAAAATCTTTCCCGGCCAAAAAGAAGGGTCAGTCGGGTAAAGTTTTTTCGTCCCCCAAGGGCTCAACAACAGAGTAAGCCTCAAGAGAGGAAAAAGGTCTGGTCAGGGCAGAGGGGAAAGGGCAAAAGCAATGTCCTTTTCAATCCTCCTGCGACAACCAGCAAAACCCAGTGACAGCCAGTTGCAGGTAGGGGGGAGACTTCAACGTTTCCTCCCCTTTTGGGCCAGCATAACAGAAAATCGGTACATTCTCGCTATGCTGTCTCTAGGCTACAAGATAGAATTCTCGGACCCTCCCCCAGAGAGGTACCTTCTGACAGACTTACCAGGAGATATTGTCAAGTCCCTAGCCATGAAGAACCTTTTAAAGGATCTGAGGAAGCAGGGGGTTGTAATCCCAGTACCAGAGGGGGAGCTTTACCAGGGGTTTTATTCCCATGTATTTATGGTAAGAAAACCGTCCGGAAGCTTCAGACTCATTCTCAATCTAAAGCCTTTAAACAGATCAGTCCTATACGAAAGGTTTTGCATGGACTCAATCTTTACGGTAAAAAACCTGTTAACAAAGGGTTGCTTTATGGCGTCTATCGATTTGAGAGACGCCTATCTGCATATCCCCATAGCTCCCCAATCCCAAAGATTTTTGAGATTGGCTGTAAACATGGGAAGGGAGGTCGTGCACCTTCAGTTCAGGGCCCTCTCCTCGGCCCCGAGAATTTTTACAAAAGTCATGGCAGAGGCTCTTGCTCCGCTCTGCCTTCAGGGTATAGCGGTAGTTCCATACCTAGACGACCTACTCTTCTTTGCTCCCTCCAGGGAGAAATTACTGGAGGATCTCGGAAGAGCTCGCAGCCATCTAGAGGCTTTGGGTTGGATCATAAATTTGGAAAAATCAAATTTCAGCCCAACCCAAGAGGCACAATTTCTGGGGTATCGGATAAGCTCAGTAGAGCAAAGAATTTTTCTCCCAGAGGACAAAAAACTAAAGATAGAAGGGGTCGTTGCCTCCTTACAGACAAATCTAGAGCTGTTCATCAGACAGGTAATGTCAGCCCTAGGAACCCTTACCTCATCTATGCCAGCAGTGCAGTGGGCAAGACTGCACTTCAGGCCCCTCCAGAGCTTCCTTCTGAAGGTGTGGGATCGCAGGACAGAATCTCTGGAAACAAAAGTAAAGATCCCCTCCAGAGTGAAACGGTCACTATGGTGGTGGAGAAGTCAGACCAATCTGTCAGCAGGCCTGTCTTGGTCATTCCCAGTAGAAAGAGTGGTAACAACAGATGCCAGTCTATGGGGATGGGGGGCACACTTGGGTTAGAACTATGTTCAGGGAGTTTGGTCCCAGTCAGAAGCAGGAAAATCCTCCAATTGGAGAGAGCTAAGGGCTGTAGCCTTAGCTTTAGATGCCTTCTCCGCAGACCTTCAAGGTGCCCATGTTCAAGTGTTCTCGGACAATGCCACTACCATAGCTTACTTAAACAGGCAAGGAGGCACAAGAAGCAGATTACTTCAGCTTCTCGCCTTGGGCATCCTAAACTGGGCAGAAAATCATTTGCTGTCCTTATACGCATTCAGGAAGCAGAATGGACCCTAAATCCGGAGATCTTCAGGTTAATCACCCAAGCCTGGGGCCTACCACAAATAGATCTATTTGCGTCAAAAGAAAATACGTAACTTCCAGCCTATTTCTCCATTTACAGAAACGACAGTTCCCAGGGAACAGATGCGTTAATACAGCCTTGGAAGTTCCAACTGGCGTACGCCTTCCCTCCTTTTCAGCTAATACCGTTAGTGATAAGGAGGATTCAGAAGGAGAAAACGGAAGTAGATAAGGAGGATTCAGAAGGAGAAAACGGAAGTAAGCTTAATCACCCCATTCTGGCCAAAAAGGGCTTGGTTTACCTCCCTTCTTCGAATGGCGGTCAAACCACCTTGGCGACTACCGCTTCGACAGGACCTACTTCTGCAGGGGCCAGTGTGCCATCAGGGGGTGTCCTCTCTAAACCTCACAGCGTGGTATCTGAGAGGCAGTTATTGATACGGAAAGGTCTGTCCCGACCACTGGTGACTACCTTACTTACTAGTAGAAAGCTGGTTACCAGAAAAATCTATGAAAAATGCTGGAAGGTCTACAACTCCTGGTGTCACTCGTCTAATAGTGGTAAAGAACCTAGTATCAGTGTTGGAATTTCTTCAGGTTGGGGCAGAAAAGGGCTTATCAAGCAGTACACTCAAAGTACAAACAGCCGCATTAGGAGTCTTTCTGGAGAGGCCGATATCCTCAGAACCTTTGGTTGTCAGATTTTTCAGGGCACTCTCTAGGTCCAGACCAGCTCCTGTACGACACTTCCCGAGTTGGGATTTATCAGTAGTTCTGCGGTCTTTGACTAAAGAGCCTTTTGAACCTTTACAAGATGTCTCTCTGAAGTACCTTACTCTCAAAACCGTATTCTTAGTGGCAATTACAACAGCCAGAAGGATTGGCGAACTGCACGCCCTGTCAATAAAGAAACCCTTCCTATCCGTCTTCACGGACCGGGTTGTACTAAAGACTGATCCAGCCTTTCTACCAAAGGTGGCGTCAAGCCTTAATAGGGCGCAGGAAATCGTCATTCCAACCTTCTGCTCCAATCCATCAGGGGAAAGGGAGTGACAATTTCATATGTTGGATGTGAAAAGAACGTTACTACATTACCTCGAAGTGACCAAGGATTTTTGATCCTCAGACTCCTTGTTCATACTTTTCTCAGGAAAAAGGAAGGGCCACCAAGCATCTAAGGGGTCAATTGCTAGATGGCTAAGAACCGCTATTCTGGAAGCCTATTCCCAAGCAGGACTATCTCCCCCGCTGGCCATTAAAGCACACTCTACTAGAGCTCAGGCCACTACATGGGCAGAAATAGCTGGTGCCACCCCAGATCAGATCTGCAAGGCGGCTACGTGGTCAAGTTACCTTACGTTTGTCCGTCATTATAGACTGGATCTTCTGTCAGCAAGCGATCAGGCTTTTGGCAGAAAGGTCTTGCAAGCTGTGTTCCCTCCCTAAAGTGGGTAAGTCTCTATTATCCTCTCAAGGTGCTGTCCTGAAAGACGATAAGGGAAAAATCAAGTTAGTCTTACCGGTAACTTGTTTTCCATGAGTCTTTCAGGACAGCGGCAACCCGCCCTTAATGTTTTTAGGAATATTATACTGTGACTAACCATACTCTGTTTATGTGTTCTAGTTTGGGCCGGAGGTTTCTCTACTACTACTGATGATAAGTGGAGGGAACCTCCCTTTTAAGAAGTTTGGTGGAGGTGTGTTTCCTGTCAAGTGGGTGGAGCCACGCTCTCAAGGTGCTGTCCTGAAAGACTCATGGAAAACAAGTTACCGGTAAGACTAACTTGATTTTTCCTAGGAAGCCTAGGGGGACAGCTTCCTCTATGTGTGCACTACAAAGATTAGTGGCTTACCGGGTGTCTGTGTTACTAGCGCTTGTCCAGGCTTCTCCTCTGCTTCCTCCATGTTGGTTTCAGCGTGGGGGGGGCGCGCGCGCATGCGCGCCGCCTTTTACAGCGTGGGGGGGCGGGCCAGCAGCGTCAGGTCTCAGATAAAGCAAAAAAAGCATTTCCTGGCTGGTCATTCCCTCCTGAGAGCAGTGGAGAGTGAGGACATAGAGCGCGCTCTAACAGTGACACCCAGTGGTGGTTTGTGGATCTTCAGGTCTGGACTTAAGTCCACACTGACCAGAAAAAAAAATAAAAAAAAATAAAGATTTTTTTTCTTAAAGGGACTCAGCCTTAGATCTGGCAGTATCTGAGTCGGTGCAACCTTGGACTCCAGCTAACGGGCATTGGTGTGGCAATACTCACAGGACTTTCCTCGGTATTGCCGCCTTCTCAGGCGTATGAAAATTTAGATTTTTTTTTACCATAGCCTGTCCTTATTAATGTTTCACTTCTAGCTACAACAGTTGGGTGTTGGCTGTAGGGGTGTCTCAAGGTTGTGCAATGGCTCCCAAGGGATCAGGACCAGCTAAGGCTGCAAAAGGTGCCAAAAAAGTAAAGGGGTCTCCAACGGGGTCAGAGGATTTGGGCCAGGCTCCAGTGGTCCCACCCTCACCAGATAGACCACCGAACAGCATCGTGCAGGAGCCATTGAGGGTGCTAGGGGCAGAGGCGGCCCCCAATCAACCCATTCCCGTTTATGTTACGGAAGAAATGCTAGAATCCACCCTGGGTGGGCTAGAGAAAAGGTTAACTGCTTTAATTGCCCACTCTTTGCCAGGTGGCAAACGGGCTAGATCCCCGTCACCGAGAACGGTGTGTTCGGATGCAGAGGTCCTCTCTTCGGAGGAATTGGACCCACAGGGGGATCAAGCGGACCTGAGTCCTGACGGGTCAGACATTGAAGATTCCACTATAGATGAAATTTTTTCGGCTTCTCAAGCAGAGAGTCTGTGGATCCAGTCTCTGACGGATATGGTTCGCACTGCTTTTAAACTTCCAGTGTCAGAACAATTAGCCCCCGCGGTATCCTCTTTAGGTTCCTTGAAGGCACCATTGAGTGGTGCGTCTTTCCCGGTTCACCCCCTTCTGAAGAGCGTGATTTTTCAGGATTGGGCTCGACCTGATAGGATTTTTATCCCTCCTAAAAGGTTTACCATTCTCTATCCTATGGAAGAAGAATTTGCAAAGAAATGGGCACTCCCTACCGTGGACGCAGCCATTTCCTGCGTAAATAAATCCCTGACCTGTCCGGTGGAAAATGTCCAGGTGTTTAAAGATCCAGTCGACAAAAAATTGGAGACCCTACTGAAGGCTTCTTTTACCACAGTAGGTGCCGTGGTTCAGCCAGCAGTGGCAGCCATTGGCGTTTGTCAGGCTTTAAAGGATCAGACTAAACGGATATTAAGGGACATACCGGCTCAGCAAGCTCGTGAATTGGCTGACCTCCCAAGAGCTCTCTGCTTTGCAGTAGATGCTATTAAGGACTCCGTTCAACAGGCGTCCCGTTTATCTCTGCTGTTGGTTCATATGCGTCGCCTTTTGTGGCTAAAAAACTGGTCAGCAGAGGCACCCTGCAAAAAGCTTTTAGCAGGATTTCCCTTTCATGGTGGGAGACTATTCAGTGAAGACCTAGATAAATATATCCAGACCATATCAAGTGGTAAAAGTTCTTTCTTGCCTGTCAAGAAAAGATCGCGTGGGCCCGCATTTAAGCGACAGGCCTTCGCAGGCTCGGCCCCTTCAACTTCCCGTCAGTATCGACGGCCTCCCGGGCGTTCAGCATTTAATAGCCGCCCACAAGGACAAGCCACGACAGGCAAGAGGCCATGGTCTCGCAAGCCGGTTAAACCAGTCCTCAAGTCAGATTCATGAAGGGGCGCCCCCACTCTCTTGGGTGGGGGGAAGGCTTCGGTTTTTCTCCGAAGTGTGGAGAATTCCCGACTCTTGGGTAAGATCCATGGTAACCACGGGCTACAAGCTAGAGTTTCGGGAAGTCCCCCCTCCTCATTTTCAGGGGTCAAGTCTTCCAAGCGACCCATTAAAGAGGGCCTCTCTTGTAAAAGCATTGGATCGTCTCTTGCTCCAAGGGGTAATTGTAGAAGTACCAACCCAGGAATGGGGTCTGGGATTCTACTCCAACCTTTTCATAATACCAAAGCCCAATGGCGACGTCAGGCCTATCTTGGACCTCAAACGCCTAAATCGCTTTCTAAACATTCAGACCTTTCGTATGGAGTCCATACGTTCGGTGGCAGCCAGCCTACATCAAGACGACTTGCTAGCATCTATAGACATAAAAGATGCGTATCTGCACGTGCCGATCTACCTGGCACATCACAGGTTTCTTTGTTTTATGATGGATCACCGCCATTACCAGTTCGTAGCCCTCCCTTTCGGGTTGGCAACAGCTCCGCGGGTATTCACAAAGGTGTTAGCCCCGGTGCTAGCCGTCCTAAGGACAGAAGGCATTTTAGTCTTGGCATACTTGGACGATCTTCTGGTTATCGACAGCTCAGCTTCCAACCTCAATCAGGCAGTAGGTCGCACAGTTCAGCATCTAGAGGAATTCGGGTGGATTGTAAACCTTGAAAAATCGGTATTGAAACCCACAAAGCAGTTGGAATATCTAGGCCTTCGGCTAGATACAGACTGCCAGAGGATAATTTTACCTCAAGCAAAGATCAGATCAATAGCTCAAGCAGTTCAAGTGATCTTAGGCAAGAAGAGGCCGACTATTCGCCTATGTATGCGACTGCTGGGGAAGATGGTGGCCGCCTTCGAGGCTGTGCCCTACGCCCAGATCCATACCAGATATCTTCAGGCAGCCATTCTCTCTGCTTGGAACAAGTCCATTCAGGCGTTAGATCGTCCGTTAGTGCTCTCCCCGAAGGTCCGGCGCAGCCTGTCTTGGTGGCTGGTCTCTCAAAATTTGTCAAAAGGGAAATCCTTTTGCCCCATCACGTGGAAGATAGTATCCACGGATGCCAGCCTGTCAGGTTGGGGGGCAGTTCTAGAAGAACAGACCCAGCAAGGGCAGTGGTCGGAGGCAGAAAAACTGCTTCCCATCAATATCTTGGAGATCAGAGCTGCTCGGCTGGCCCTGATCGCCTGGACTCTCCCCCTTCAGGGTCTGCCAGTAAGGATACAGTCCGACAACGCCACTGCGGTGGCATACATAAACCACCAGGGGGGCACGAAGAGCCCAGCAGCCCAAAGAGAAGTAAACCTGATTTTCTCATGGGCCGAAGCCCAGGTACCCTGCATCTCGGCGGTGTTCATCCCAGGGATAGACAATTCTCAAGCAGATTTTTTGAGTCGTCAACAGTTGCTCCCGGGGGAATGGTCTCTTCACCCCCAGGTATTCCAAAAGATTTGCCAAAGATTCGGAGTCCCAGATGTGGACATTATGGCAACGAGATCCAACAAAAAGTTGGACAAATTCATATCCCGAGCCAGGGATCCCTCGGCCTACGGGACCGATGCCTTGGTTTGTCCTTGGCACCAGTTTTCTCTTCTGTATGCGTTCCCTCCACTGCAGATGATTCCCCGCCTTCTACGGAGGATCCGGGTGGAGCGCAGGCCTGTGATCCTGGTGGCCCCAGCCTGGCCCAGGAGGGCTTGGTACGCACTCATCGTGAAGATGTCAGTCGGGGCGCCGTGGCCGCTCCCCCTGCGCCCAGATCTGCTGTCTCAGGGCCCAATCTGCCATCCTGCTTCACAGCAGCTAAATTTGACGGCTTGGCGGCTGAATCCCTAATTCTTAAGGGCAGAGGCCTCTCGGATCAGGTCATATCTACGTTGATTCAGGCTAGGAAACCGGTCTCCAGAAATATTTATTACAGAGTCTGGAGAACCTATGTGGAGTGGTGCGAGTCTCAAAAATGGCATCCTCGAAAGTTTTTTATTGACAGGATCTTGCGATTCCTCCAGGTTGGCGTTGACAAAGGGTTGGCTCTTAGTACTCTAAAGGGGCAGGTGTCGGCTTTATCAATATGGTTTCAAAGACCCTTGGCCACCCATTCGCTTATGAAAACCTTCTTGCAGGGGGTCTTGCATGTGAATCCCCCTATTAGAGCTCCCCTCTGCCCCTGGAATTTAAATCTGGTCTTGTCAGCTTTACAAAGGCAGCCGTTTGAACCTCTGACAGAAATCCCTCTTGTGCTACTAACCCGAAAGTTGGTTTTCTTGGTGGCTATGGCTTCAGCCAGAAGGGTTTCCGAGCTGGCAGCCTTGTCATGCAGGGAGCCATACCTTATTCTGCATAAGGACAGAGTGGTTCTGCGGCCTCAACCTTCTTTCCTTCCTAAGGTCATATCCAGTTTTCACTTGAATCAGGACCTAGTCCTACCATCCTTCTTTCCTACTCCCCAGTCCAGAGAGGAAAGACGGCTTCATACTTTGGACGTGGTTCGAGCCATGAGGGTCTATCTCAAGGCTACAGAGAAGATTCGGAAAACAGATGTGCTTTTTGTTCTTCCGGATGGCCCCAAGAAGGGTCAGCCGGCTGCCAAGTCTTCCTTGGCTAGGTGGATTAAGCAGCTGATTTTTCAGGCATATGGTCTGAAGCGCGTTCCACCTCCCTTATCAGTTAAAGCCCATTCTACGAGGGCCATGAGTGCCTCCTGGGCGGCACACCATCAGATCTCTATGGCACAGGTTTGCAAGGCGGCAACCTGGTCTTCCGTACATACGTTTACTAAAATTTATAAGTTGGACGTTGCAAAGGGTACGGACGCAGCTTTTGGGCAGGCGGTCCTACGGGCAGCAGTATAGAATCCTCTGGCCCGGTTCACGCCCCCTTGTTTTTCTGTTGGTGGAGCCATGTTTTCTCCTGACAATGTTTTTATTTGGCTATTCTTGGCCTTACGGTCTCCCTCCCTTCATAGAGCATTGCTCTAGGACATCCCAAGTGTAATGGCTATGCGCTCTGTGTCCCGTGATGTACGATAAAGAAAAAAGGATTTTTAATAAACAGCTTACCTGTAAAATCCTTTTCTTGAAGTACATCACGGGACACAGAGCTCCCACCCCTCTTTTGGGGAACATTGTGTAACCTCGGGAGAATTGCTTGCTACAAAACTGAAGCACTCCCAGTGGGAGGGGGTTATATAGGGAGGAAACTTCCTGTGAAATTGATTACACCAGTGTCCACACCTGAAGGTACCCATATAACCCAAGTGTAATGGCTATGCGCTCTGTGTCCCGTGATGTACTTCAAGAAAAGGATTTTACAGGTAAGCTGTTTATTAAAAATCCTTTTTTTGCGACGTGTTGTGCCATGATTTTGTACAGATCACTAATGTAAAAAGCAGAAAAACTCCCAAATCTGCCTAAAAGTCCCAGAACTTGTTTGAGCTTCTGGTGTTTTGGAGTGGAGATGTGAACCATCTCCATAGAGAATAGGTTTTTATTTATTTTTTCTCCAGCGTTTTGTAGCTTCAAGCTACAAAACGCTCAGGTGTGAATGGGGTCTAACATGTTTGCCTTTTGAGTGCCTATGAAGAGAAGTAGAGGATGCTCGTACTCATTACTGTGCAAGAACTTGGAGGGGAACAAGGCTGTTAGATCTACTTGAGGTAAGGGTTGCATTGAAAGTCACTGTTTTGTCCTTGTCCTAAAAACACTTTGCTAAATCCATAATATATTTAGTGTTCTGTCATCCAACAAATTGAAAAAAAATGTGATGAGCGCAACCTATAAAGTGTAGATAATAATGGCCAAATATCTGTACTGGGATAGCATGCACTATATGTAACTAAGTGCAAAATATCACAAAAATAACGAGTCCAAATGCTTTAATATTGAAAGTGCCAGTGTTGCAAATCCAAAGTTAAATAAGCAAATAAAACCAAAATGGAGAGTCCGGTGTCAAATTGAATTCTTGCAAATACAGTGCCCAAAAGTGCTTCATACAATGATCTTCCTTTATAAATGAGCTTGGAGCGCTTACCTCACCAATAAAGAAAACGAGCCTTACAGATATGCCATCCGGCTTAAAGCAGCACAGGCGATCGCTTAACACTCCTACCTTTATGGGTGCAACTAGGGAGATGACCTCTGGTGTCTTGGCTGCTGGTGGTGATCTCAGTAGTCAAAGCTTGCACATGTGAATCAGGGAAGAACAAAGGAAGGCTCTCGTCGTGAAGATGTAAACTATATAGAAATTTATTAAGAGCCAAAATGGGCGCTTGCATGCAGCAAATAAAGAACAGGCAAAAATCATAAAACGTGTGTGTAGACTAAATGGGACGTTGCTTCCTGTCACTGTCACTGTTTCTGACGTGTTGCCCCACGTGACTTCATCAGAGGAATTCACATGTGCAAGCTTTGACTCTACTGGAGATTGCCGTCAGCAGCTAAGATGTGAGAGGTCGTCTCCCTAGTTACACCCGTAAAGGAAGGAGTGTAAAGCGATCGCCTGTGCTGGTCTAAGCCGGATGGCATATCTGTAAGGCTCTGAGCTCATTTATAAGGAAGATCATTGTATGAAGCACTTTTGGACACTATTTGTAGGAATTCAATTGCACACGGCTCTCCATTTTCTCACTTCGTCTTTCAGGACAGCACTTGGAGAGAGCGCAGCTCCACCCACTTCCCAGGAAACACTGCAGTCACTGCTATAACTTCCTCCCACCTCCACCATGGCCTCAGTTGTAGTGTTTCCTCCGGCCATGGTGGAAGCGCTGCAGGGAACCAGGAGGATGCTGGACTCTCTCCAGGGGGAGATGGATGGAAGAGCATACCTGCGATCGGTTGTTTTTTCAGGAGGCAGACCTAACCTCCCCCCTGACGCGTGGGGGATGTTTCGGTGCTCCCCTCTTCTCGAGCCCGGCGAGGGTAAAGGCTGCCGGAGGTTCCGCGCCAATAGGCTGGGCATTACAGGCCGTTTTTGGGGCGGTTAGATGCCGGTCTCCTGGGGTCTGCGATGTCCCGGTACGGAGGGCGGGCGACGTCATTTCCGGCGGAGGCGGGACTTCCGGCGGCGGCGGCTTCCGGTTCCGGCCGCTGGAACGCAGAAGGGAGGGGCAGCCTCGGCGGTGCAATTTCCCGTTCCCACAGCGGTGGGGTTAACCGGGACTTTCAAAAGGAGGCGCACAAAACGATCGCCGCGTTCTGGGAAAATGGAGCCAGAAGACGCAGCGGAGGTGGCGGGAGCAGGAGCCACATGCACCAGCCCGGCCCAGGTAGGAAAACAGCGGTTTAAGTCTACCTGGTTCCTTGTTATGTCCCTCCTACGGCCCCTTTGGGGAGAGGAGCCTGCCTCACTCACCCTAGTCACGTCCCTGGGAGAGTGTTGTCTGTTTTGGTACAGCGGTGATGGGACCTGGTGTGTTTTTTGTTCACTGGCTGTTTTGTGGTGGTAGTGGTTTGGGTCTGAGACACAAAGTTAAACATGGGGTTGTTTTTTGTGTTTTTCAGAAAGCTAAAGAAAAGCTAAAAATTGCAGTGCCCCCTCCTAAGAAACGGTGTGCTACCTGCAAAACTTGGACTAAGCCGTTATGCAAGGCATGCATCGCGGACATAGTCAAAGGGGAAGCCTCTCCTAGTGCAGCCTCCGAACAACCCAAAGAGATGCTCTCTTCCTTTCGGAAGGAGCTAGAAGAGACCTTTCAGTCGTTCCGCTCCTACTTGGACAGAGGGGCGCCGTCAGGGTCAGCAGCTAAGGCCTCCACTAGTGCACCCTTGGATTATAGAGGGGCAGGTAGTGAGTCCGAGGAGGAAGAGCCTAGCAGCCTAGTCTCAGGGTCAGAGGCGGAAGAAGAAGATACAGGAGAACCTTCTTCACGTTACAAGTTGTCCTTAGAAGAGGTGGATGACTTGCTGAAAACTATTCATTCCACCTTAAACATTAAGGTGGATAAGACACATTTATCTCTGCATGACAAGATGTACCAGGGTTTAGACGAAGTCAAGCATCGAACCTTTCCAGTACATAGAGTATTGTCAGATGCGGTTAAAAGGGAGTGGAAAGACCCAGAGAGGGCTCCTTTCTTTTCCCGGTCACTTAAGAGGAGATTTCCTTTTTGATGAGGATCCAGCGCAGGTATGGAATAAGAAACCTAAGCTGGATGCTGCATTTTCAAAGGTATCCCGAAATACGGACTTGGCCTTTGAGGATACGGGCACCTTAAAGGATCCCCTAGATAAAAGAGCAGAGGCGCTCTTAAAGAAGGCTTGGGATGCCTCCCTGGCCAACCTCAAACCAGCTATGGCATCCACAGTAGTGGCCAGGAACCTTGAGCATTGGTTGGAACAGCTGAAGGGTCACATTGAGTCCGGGACCTCACGCAGAGAGTTGCTAGAGTCCTTCCCGATTCTTCTGAAGGCAGTAGGCTACATGGCGGATGCCTCAGCCGAGTCAGTGAGAATATCAGCCCGTTCCTCGGCCCTAGTGAATTCGGCCAGGAGGGCTCTCTGGGTCAAAACCTGGACTGGGGACACGGCTTCGAAGGCTAAGTTATGTGGCCTCCCTTTCGATGGAGATCTGGTATTTGGCGCCGGTCTGGACACTGTTCTGGATAGGACGGCGGATAGGAAAAAAGCCTTCCCCTTGAAGGTAGTACCGCGGACCAGGAAACATTTTCGTCCTTTTTTCCAGCCCCAAGATCCTAAAGAGGCACAAAAAGGTCAGGGTGGAAGGTCCTGGCGGCCTCAGAGGGGTAGAGGGAGACCCGGGGTGTTTCGCTCCCCTAGCCAGCCCGCTAAACCCCAGTGACGGTCGCCCGGCTGTGGGAGGACGTCTTCAGTCGTTCCTTCCACAGAGGGCAGAGATGACTTCCAGTGCATACATCCTCAAGGTTATTGCAGAGGGCTACGCGTTGGAGTTCTCAGAGAAACCACCGTCGCGTTTCTACGCAACTCGGCTACCCAGGGATCAGGAGAAATCCAGGGCAATGTTGTCACTGTTAGAGGAATTTCTCCAGCAGAGGGTGATCACCCCGAGTCTAAATTCAGAGGTGTTCCAGAAAATAGCAGACAGGTGGGGAACCCCTCAGATAGACCTGTTTGCGTCCCAAGCCAACGCCAAGGTTCCGGTTTTCTTTTCCCTCAACAGACTGGATCAAGCGGAGGGTCTAGATGCGTCAGTTCAGCATTGGCCCTTCCGTTTGTGTTATGCTTTCCCCTCAGTACAAATGATTCCGTTAGTTCTGCGGAAACTTCAGGTAGAAAAGACGACTCTTATCCTGATAGCCCCATACTGGCCCAAAAGGCCTTGGTTTTCAACCCTGCTGAAACTGGCAATAGAACCTCATCAGCTACTTCCAGTCAGAAAGGACTTGTTATACCAGGGTCCTCTGCTCCATCCCAACGTGGATCGGCTCAACCTGGCGGCCTGGTTACTGAAGAGTTAATCCTGAGTAGGAAGGGTTTATCTAAACGGTTAGTGGATACGCTACTTAGTAGCAGAAAGGAAGTTACCAGGGCGATTTATTTCAAGACCTGGAGGGTCTTTAATTCCTGGTGCAGTTCAAAGAATTGTTCCCCCATGAATAATTTTTCGGTCCTGGAGTTTTTACAGGATGGGATGGACAAGGGTCTGGCAGCCAGCACCCTGAAAGCGCAGGTTGCTGCGCTATCAGTATTTCTAGAGAGACGGTTATCTCTAGATCCCTATGTCATTAGATTTTTTAAGGCATTGGCCAGGGCTAGGCCTTCCCCCTTTAAGTTTTTTCCCAAGTGGGACTTATCGGTGGTTTTGGGGGGTCTGACAAAAAGACCTTTCGAACCACTGTTAGAAGCATCTTTAAAATTTTGGACCCTGAAAGCGGTCCTTTTAGTAGCCGTCACCTCGGCTAGGAGAATTAGTGAGCTACAGGCTCTTTCTATTGTGGAACCCTTCTTGACCATCTTCCCAGATAGTCGTGTTGAGGACAGATCCTGGGTTCCTTCCTAAGGTGGTATCGGCCTTCCATAGGACACAAGAAATAGTGTTACCTACCTTTTGTCCGGCTCCTTCCGGTTCAAGGGAAGAAGAGTTTCATACCTTAGATGTCAGAAGGTGCATTATGCACTACCTGGAAGTCACCAGGGAAATTAGAAAATCCAATTCTCTTTTTGTGGTCTCGGGTGCACGTAGGGGGTACGGTGCTTCCAAAAGTACACTAGCCAGATGGCTCCGTATGGCTATCCACGAGGCCTATAAGGCTAGGGGTATAGAACCTCCCCCAGGGGTGGTGGCACATTCTACAAGGGCAGTGGCAACTTCCTGGGCAGAACGGGCTGGAGCTTCACCAGAGCTTATCTGCAAGGCAGCTACGTGGACGAGTTTTTCCACTTTTACTCGCCACTACAGGATGGATCTGCTCTCAGCGGCGGAGCAGTCTTTTGGCAGGAAGGTCCTGCAAGCGGTGGTCCCACCCTAGAGTAAGTACTCGGTTATCATCTCCAAGTGCTGTCCTGAAAGACGAAGTGAGAAAACCTTAGTTACACTTACCGGTAACGGTATTTCTATGAGTCTTTCAGGACAGCACCGATAACCCACCCTTCTCTCTTCTGGTGGATATATGTGTATATATATATATATATATATATATATATATATATATATATATAATATGTGTGTTGTACTAACATGTTTTGGTTGCTATGTTCTGCTTATCTCATTTCAGTATGGCCGGAGGTGCTCGTGTACAACTGAGGCCATGGTGGAGGTGGGCGGAAGTTATAGCAGTGACTGCAGTGTTTCCTGGGAAGTGGGTGGAGCTGCGCTCTCTCCAAGTGCTGTCCTGAAAGACTCATAGAAATACTGTTACCGGAAGGTGTAACTAAGGTTTTTGGTTTTACTTTGATGCTTATTTCACTTTTGATTGGCATCACTTGCACTTTTAATATTGAAGCATTTGGACTATATCTATTATGTTTGATATTTTGCACTTAATTACATATAGTGTATGCTATCCCAGTACGGATATTTTGCCCATTATCTACACTTTAGAGGTTGCGCTCATCAGTTTATTTTCCATTCCATTTTAGTGCATTTGTACACTTTTTAGATTTGAGCAGCAATTTCACACATCTATCTATACACATTTTCTTCTCGATTTTGTTTTGCACACATCAGGCAAGTGCTAGAGATTCACCTTTCATCCAACAGATTAGTTAAAATTATGAGAACTGTTTTATTGAAAATATCAGTAGTAAATTGATTTATGAAAACATGCACTTTTTTTTTTTTGTAATTAAGAGGCAAATTCCTTCCTTCTCTATGAAGTGTCCTTATTCTTCTGAGATGGAGGCTGCTGCTGGTCCATATGTCATAATAAACTGTAAGAGTTGGTGTTGGTATTCTCTCAGGTATTTATCTCGCTGGCATAAACTACTCTCATCCACCAGCTCAACTGGAAATAGAGGGTTATGGGATACAGAGAACACTGAGCTGCCTGCATGAAAACACAGGTCTAAAGTCAGTTGCATAGCTTCACTTGAAACAAATTTAATAAACTTGAAAAATATCCAGTAATGCACTTTGGGTACTTTGTTTTAAATAGGACGGCATGATTCTAGATTAGTCTGTAATTGATGGCATACAATGAAACATGCTTTTAAAATCTGATGCGAAAAAGTCGTTTTTATTTTGTATCCTGAAAAAAGTACAGCTATTTTCTGGGCTGAGCTTTATGTCTGAGGTAAAGATTACGTTTAGCTTTGCAAAAAAGTGCATATATTTAGTTGTATAGCGCAGTCAATTTACACAGCGCTTTAGGTTGTAAGGTCCTTGCCTTCAAGGACCTTACAACCTAAGGTCCCTAACGCATATTACTAATGTATAGTAGGGCCAATTTTTAGACAGGATCTGATTAACCTACCAGCATGTCTTTTGGAGTGTGGGAAGGAACCCATGCAGGCACAGGGAGAACATGCAAACTCGTAGTTGGGATTTGAACCAGCGACTTATTGCTGCTAGGTGACAGTGCTAACCACTACACCACTGTGCTGCCCTAATATACTGGCAGTCATGGCTCGTGGGTGTAATGTCAGGCTCCTGTGCTTCTGTACAGGCTTTCTGTTGAGCCTTGTATACACGGTACTATTGTTGGCCAACTGAGTGTCTATTTTATTTTTTTTGTCAAAAGGGCGTGTGGCAGGATCTTTCTTGTCTTGCATTCTAACGGTGCCACAAACTCGAGCGTAGTGACGTACTATGAGGAATTTCAGCTCTTAAGCACCACCCTTTGGGCCCCTTCTGGAGATATTTACAATGTACCCGTACGCTGATTTCTTCTGCGCATGCGCCAATGTATTCAGTGCATGCGCACTTTAGAAATGGCACACCGTTTCTATAGGGGTCACACCGTGACTGGCGGCTCTTGCACGGGAGTGACGTCACGCGACTCTGACCAGTCACAGAGTTGGAGTCCGTGGCCCCGGAAGAAAGAGGGGTGGAGAATGGAAGCTTCCTGTACAGGGGACAGCAGTGACATTGCAGGCTTCGGTTTCAGGTAAGTGACACATAATGGGCATAGTTGCCCATTATGCTTTACCTTTGCAGGTAAATAAAAAGGAAGTAAAACTCATCAGGGTTTACTTCCTCTTTAAGCCATAAAGTAACAGGGCCCTGCGTATGAAGGAAATCTGTACATATTCAACCCATTTACCTATAAAATATTTAACCCTTATCTTGTGTGTGTGATAATATATGTTATATCATACTTTTATATATTCATATTTTATACTTTCTTATAATCAATTTAATTGCATAGAAAAAAAAACATTTACCGTGTTTCAGAGTAAGAGACGCTTCAAATAATAAAATGGCAACCAAAACATCATCTTCTGTAACTTCCTTTCTCAAACTTAACTTTGTGTGTGCTTCTGCCATTGAAGAACTAAAAATAAAAAAGATTGGTATTGGATGAAGGATTGAATTAAAATGTTCTTGTAATTACCCTATGTCTTCACAATAAACACTCCCTTTTCCACATGTACATATATGATTAGTGTACTATGAAGCGCTTATGTTGTACTAAAGTACTCACAGGTGTCTCAGTGCTGTTGCTGAAATTTTAGATCCACTACTGTCTGTCCTTATCCTTCTGCTTGCCAAATAATAACTCTGGAGTAATGTTTCAGACCCGAGGCTAAAGGTCACCTTTAAACTCTTTGCATAAGAAATTAGCTAAACAATAAAACACAGCAAATTATTCTTAAATGCATAGTAATTTAAGTTAATAGTGTTACTGTACTTCTATGTTTATAAACTAAAATGTCTGCTGCAAGAAGCATTCTATAATATGGTAAAATTAGTGCAGTGACTCAGCCCAAATTTTGCCAGTAGTCTAGGACAGCAGTGGTCTCCAAACTGCGGCCCTTTGCTTGCCTTTATCTGGCCCTTGGGGCACTATCCTCCCCATTGATACGAGACACTATTCTGACACTGACAATGGAGCACCATTTCTCCCACTGACACAACTAATAGAGCACTATTCCTCCCTATGATACCAGCAATGGGGCACTATTCCTCCCTTTAATACCAGGTGTTTACTAACAATGATGCCAGGAAAATTTCTTCTCCCGCTGGCCAAAGTCTGGCCCTCCAAGAGTCTGAAGGACAATAAACCGGCCCTTTGTTTAGAATGTTTGGAGACCTCTGGTCTAGGATAATAGACTGATAATCTGTAAAACAATACTAATACAATGAAACACCTCAAGCTCTGCAAGAATGGACCCTTTTATTTATAGGGTTACCAGATAAACATTAATGGAGTAAAGCAGAGTGTATACGTTCAGTTTTTTTTTTTTTTTGTTTTTTAAATCATTTAACCAGCAGTGTGATGCAGGGATCTCCCACTGAGATATTGTATTCTGACAGCACCCTGTCTGAACCTTTGGATAATCGTTTTTTGTACCTTATTCCTGGTGGTGAACCTTGAACTCCTTCCTTGAACTTAGGCCACACCTTTGTACTTTTGACAGATTATTTTGCTCTCTCCAGCCAATATCTTGCTCTTTTGCCTACCTGTAGCTGTCCTTATCTCCACTACCATCCACTCCACTACTATCTTTACTGACCTGTGGCTTGTTCCTCTACTATACTTCTGTTTGATTCCAACCAGTAACCATTCATTATTGACCTTTGGCTTGTTCCTCGTCTCTGCTTTCGCTTGATCCCAACCGGTAACCACTTTTTTACCAATTAGTAGATGTTAATTTTGGATTAAGACTGAACAGACATTGTAGAGAGAAGGGAAGGTGAAGGTATTGTGAAATGCAATCTTAGCATGCATTTATCACAAAATATGTAAATAGGAGGTCTGTCCAGAGAGTATCCAGCTGTGTAATATGAAAAATAGAGACATTTATTGAAGAAGATACAAGATAGAGGAAACATTGTACATAGGACAATGACACCTCAGTCCCCTTCAAAGTAGGCACATTGGGACCTCGCATAGCTCACCCAGCATCTCTTCCACTATTCAAAACACTGCAAAATCCTTTACTGGAATCACTTTTCCAATCAAAAGACAGTTAACATAGTCTTGATCTTGTTGCCACTTTGCTGTGTCTTCTTTGGGCGTGGAGATCATACCAGATCATAGCCGTAGACCCACAATTCATCTCTGGTTATGATCTTCTTGAGGAAATCTGGTTTATTGGTAGCAGTTTAAAGCAAGTCATTAGCAACTGCAGCATGATGTTTCTTCTGCTCTTGTAGCAAAAGCTGTGGAAAGCATTTTGCCACAACAGGTTTCATGCCAAGATCCTTCATCAAAATCTTAGACCTAGTGGTTTTTGAAATTCCCAGATCAGTTTCTAGTTCTCGCACTGTCAGTTGCTGATTTTTGTTGATTGTAGCCCATACACGTTCAACATTCTCTGGTTCTTCCAGAACATGGATCCAATTCAACAAATTCTCGACCATCTTGGATGCATTTGTGTCACATATTCTTTTGCATGGCACTCGTTCCATCATCCTCGAAAGCCTTCTGAATTATCCGAATAGTTTCTGCAGAGGACTGTTCAAGCATAAGAGCAAAATTTGATGCAGATTCGTTGCTCTACTCACTCAGTACACACACACTCACTTATTGGAGTCTAGGGCCCCTACTGACTAGTAAAGTCAAAGTCATCATTATTCACACATGTGCATTCCAGTCCACTCTCCTCGGCTGACAGGTCACATCAAAGACACACAAACCATTCTCGTTATATTAACAGAGACTGGACTTTTTCTGGACATACCTTGTATATTTGATGTTATCCTTATGTCCTGTACACATGATCGGTCCATCTGATGAGAACGGTCTGATGGACCGTTTTCATTGGTTAACCGATGAAGCTGACTGATCAGTCGTACCTACACACCATTGGTTAAAAAAACAATCGTGTCAGAACGCGGTGACGTAAAACACAACGACGTTCTGAAAAACAATGAAGTTCAATGCTTTCAAGCATGCGTCAACTTGATTCTGAGCATGCGTGTATTTTTAACCGATGGTCGTGCCTACGAACGATTGTTTTTTTTTTTCTATCGGTAAGGAGTCCATCTGTTAAATTTAAAACACGTCGGCTTTTTTTTAACCGATGGCGCCCACACACTATCGGTTTGGACCAATGAAAACGGTCCATCAGACCGTTCTCATCGGTTTAACCGATCGTGTGTACGCGGCCTTAGGCTACGTTCACAGTAGCCTGCATGGTAAAACACTACGGTTTTCTGTACAGGCTATTGTCAGTGTCAGCTGCTGTAGGGAGCGGTGTGATTTTTTTTTTCAGCACATTGCCCTGCTTCCTTGTTTAACTTTATTTTGAAGTGTCACATGTGTGTGTTTTGTATTGTACTGTTGGCTCTTGTGAGATCAAACCGCATGACATGATGACATAATTATTCAATCAGATTTTTTACACCAAAAGAAAAGTTAATGTTATTTGTATGGTTCTTCTCTTCGTAGAGACAGTTACCCATATGTTATGTTGTAACATCAAACATTCACATCAGTTATATACCTTATTTATCGGCGCATAGGCGTATAACACGCACCCTAACATTAAGAGGAAAGTTTCAGGGAAAAATCGATCCACAGCCCCCTGCGTATAGCACGCAGGCACAGTTTACCCTCAATTTTCAAGGTAAAAATGTGAGTGTTATACGCCAATAAATACAGTATATTAAAAAAGTAGCAATAATGTTTAAAATAATGGATGCATAAATTGTTGATTTTGTGCCAGCTACCTCTTCAAAGTTTTGTGTGCTGAACTGTTCAGATGCAGGGCAGAGAGACGATCCAGGATTTACTGCCCTTAGTAGGCTGTGTTGTACAAGAGGCACAGTTGGGTGGTTAAGAGATGACTCATTGCAGTAAACCAACATTCCAAATGCATCCATGACGTTGATTGGTATCATACTTAAATCCTGAATAGGTAATGAATATATTTCACTTAATGCATTCTACATTTTTATGGTAACCATACAACAAATTTACAAACGTATCCACATGTCTCTGATATGGAATATACTATAAAGATTTCATGGAATTTGCTTAAAGGATCACTAAAGGAATTTTTTTTTAGCTAAATAGCTTCCTTTACCTTAATGCAGTGCTGTTTTCATGTTCTCATTGTTCGTTTTTGCTTTGAAGTAGCTGTAATACTTCTCTGATCTCCACACTTCCTGGTTGTCTGGCTCCTTATGAAAAAACTCATGGCAGATTTTCACTGTGGTCTAAGCTGTGTGTCTAAAACTCCTCATAACCAATCAGATTAATTTAAAAACAAAACACTGCCCTGGATTTGTTTGTTTTTGTTCTGTGTGTCTTCTCTACTTCACAGAAACATGAAATCATTTTAAAACTAAAGTGAAACTAGAGGCACATTATATGATTGATTTTTATCTATTTTTAATCATTTTTAAAAGGAATCAGTTAACTTTTATGTCTCTATACCCTGTAAACAGTCATTTCAGCAAAAAAAAATGTTTTCCTTTAGTGATCCTTTAAGTTTCTTGTAACATGTGCTTCATTATTGGGTTAGATATTGCACATCCAAAAATATGCTGGGATGTAATGTTTCTTACTATAACTGTGAGGCTGATCATATGATTATTATAGTGTAGAAACCTTGGCATAAACTGGAATGTTCCTAACACATTTTTGTGTTTTAAAGCTAGCCTGTAGCAAGCCACATCTTCGTTTATCTTATTTGCGTTTGTTGGATTTCTCCTAAGAGCTGGATATTGATTGTTCTGAAAATGTATTTTTAGGGAGATCTCAGATGAGAACACCCTGAAGAAAAGGTGGCTACCTAGGCTGCAAGGGGCAATGATGGATACTGATTAAAATACAATAACGTTTATTCAGGTCAAAGTTATGCAAGATAAAAAAAAGCTCCAAACATTGAGCAATGGAAACGAATAATTTATTGACTGTTCTGCCTGCAGAGTAATGGCCCATACACACGATCCGAATATCGGCCGACGGATCGTACGACTTTTTTCGCTTAATAATCGCGAGTAAAATAAAATAGGTTTTTAAACTCACGAAAATTATCGTACGATAGAAAAAAACGATCGGAAGTGATGTCACGTGTTGTAATGTATTTGTATTGTATTGTCGGACGACGGCTGTACTGACTAAACGAAAATCGGACATCGGACGAGAAAAATTTTCGCGCTTGTCCGATCGAATTTAATCGGATGAACGGTCGTGATCGGCTGTCGAAAGTAGTGTACACACGATCCGAAAATCGTACGATCCATCATCGGACGATCGTTTTCGTCCGATATTCGGATCGTGTGTATGGGCCATAAGAATTTACAACCTATTAAGTTTTGATTATTTATTGTTTTTGACAATCACTTAAGAGTTTATTACAGTGTTGTGGGCTGGGATGGGAGTCCATGTGAAAAGATTGTCCTTACCTCCCTGGTCTGCTGCCTGGGGTGGATGCCTGTGTGGGAGAGGTTCAGCACTGACCTCCAAGAGCTTTTTCCCAGAGGAGCAATCCAGAGTCCATGCTCAAGGAATCTGAGCTGGCTTGGAGAATCAAGAAAATGTCAGCCTGATGGATCATATTCCGAGGGATCTGTACATAAGAATGTCCAGAAAGTTTAGGGCAAGCTTGCTGGCAGATAGAGATCGCATGCAGACCACAGCTCTCAGCTCTTTAACCACTTAAGGACCGCCTACTGCACATTTACGTCGGCAGAATGGCACGGCTGGGCACATCAACGTATATATACGTTGGTTTTAGTACCCAGCCGTGGGTCGCGGGCGCGCGCCCGCGACCCGGTCCGAAGCTCCAGGACCGGGACCGCGGGATTCGCGGACCCGATCGCCGCTGCAGTGCGGCGATCCGTCCCTGGAGCGGAAGAACGGGGAGAGCCGTGTGTACACACGGCTTCCCCGTGCTTCTCTGTGGCCGGAGCATCGATCGCGTCATCCCTGTAATAGGGGGACGCGATCGATGACGTCACACCTACAGCCACACCCCCCTACAGTTGTAAACAACACATTAGGGCACACATTCCCCACAGCGCCACCTGTGGTTAACTCCCAAACTGCAACTGTCATTTCCACAGTAAACAATGCAATTTAAATGCATTTTTTGCTGTGAAAATGACAATTGTCCCAAAAATGTGTCAAAATTGTCCGAAGTGTCCGCCATATTGTCGCAGTCACGAAAAAAATCGCTGATCGCCGCTATTAGTAGTAAAAAAAAAATAATTAATAAAAATGCAATAAAACTATCCCTTATTTTGTAAACGCTATAAATTTTGCGAAAACCAACCGATAAACGCTTATTGCGATTTTTTTTACCAAAAATATGTAGAAGAATACGTATCGGCCTAAACTGAGGAAAAAAAATGTTTTTTTATATATTTTTGGGGGATATTTATTATAGCAAAAAGTAAAAAATATTGTATTTTTTTTTAAATTGTCGCTCTATTTTTTTTTATAGCGCAAAAAATAAAAACCGCAGAGGTGATCAAATACCACCAAAAGAAAGCTCTATTTGTGGGAAAAAAAGGACGCAAATTTTGTTTGGGAGCCACGTCGCACGACCGCGCAATTGTCTGTTAAAGCGACGCAGTGCCGAATCGCAAAAACCCCTTGGGTCATTTGCCAGCGTATTGGTCCGGGTCTTAAGTGGTTAAGATATCTGTGATTGCTTGCCTGGGACCTAAAAACCAGGCTTGTCTGGGACCTAAGAACCAGGCTGCTACTACTGCTACTGCTGTAACTAGAACCAAAAATAACAGTATGTAAAGTATCCAATGCTTTTGGAAGAATGCTACTGAAGATTTTAGGAACATCAATTAGATGCTTCTAAAAGGATTAATTTCTAACTGGTAGGTTACCGCTGAGACATAAGAACCACCATCAAGTTTGATGCTATTAAGTAGGCCTGATGTGTTTTTGTTGTTTTATGGTATCCTGTACCCCTAACCCTCTCTCCTTCCTTAGACACTGAACCAATCATTTTTTGCAAAGAAAAAAAATAACAATTGGAGTCCTTGAAGCCTGTTTGCTACTGCCGGTGGCTTGATGAGCGTCTGACTTCAGCTCCAAGATAGATCACTGTTTGGAAAGCACGAGATCCTGGTAAAAATCCAGCAGCTTCTTTGAGGTCAGTGCTCCAGAAGTAATTTCTACCCCCCCTCATTTAGCACTCAATTTAAAAAGATAGTCCAGCAAGAGCCCTGGAAGAATAGTATTATCTGCAGGCCCAAAGCACCTAGAGATCTGCAATAAAACAGTTTATAATAATATGTATACAGTAGGTATTCTGTTTTAGAGCTTAAATTAAGGAAGCCTAGATCCCTTTAGGGAGTGTTGAAACTATACGGCTGACTCCAGTGTTCCCTGAAGCATATAAAGATATGCTAGATGACGCTATGCACTCAGACTTTTATCAAGTACCAGGTTTGTAAAAATAGATGACTGTGTGTATGGATGCTGGTGTTGCTGTTCCCATTAATAAGTATTTTTCCCCTTAATACTTGCCGACTGCCGCACAGCAATTTATGTCAGCAGAATGGCAGGGGCAAGCAAATGGGCATACCTGTACGTCCCTTCGAATTTGCCGCCTAGCGGGGCGCACAGCCAATGACCCCCGGGATCGTTACACGGAGAGGCAAAACGGGGAGATGTGAACAAGGCAATTCCCTGTTCTGCCTAGCAACATGACAGGGATCTACTGCTTCCTGTCATCGGGAGCACTGATCTGTCATGTTGTAGTAAGGCTATCCCCCCTACAGTTAGAATCACTCCCTAGGATACACTTAACCCCTTGATCACCCCGTGTTTAACCCCTTCCCTGCCAGTGTCATTTATACAGTAATTAGTGGCCATGTGTAGCTCTGATTGCTGTATAAATGACAATGGTCCTTAAAATTTGTCAAAAGTGTCTGATGTGTCCACCATAATGTTGCAATACCGATAAAAATCGCAGATCTTTGCCATTACTACTAAAAAAAAAATAATGTATATATATTTTGTGGGGATATGTATTATAGCAAAAAGTAAAAAATATAGCCTTTTTCCAAAATTGTTGCTCTTTTTTTGTTTATAGTGCAAAAAATTTAAATCGCAGAGGTGATCAAATACCACCAAAAGAAATCTCTATTTGCAGGGAAAAATTTTGTTTGGGTATAACGATGCACGACTGCGCTATTGTCAGCCAAAACAACACTGGACAGAATCGCAAAAAATGCTCTGGTCAGGAAGTGGGTAAATCTTTCCTGGGCTGAAATGGTTAAAGTATAACTAAAAGCAAAACTTGTTAAAATGTTTTGGATAGAGTAGACAGAAAAGGGATTAGGACACCTGTCAGGTTTTATTGCTGTCTGTGACCACATCAGGGGGGTTCTCTCTATTTGTTAGATTTACCATTATCACTGAAAGTGAAAGTAAAAGAAAAACTTGAAATTTGGATTGTCCCCAGACAGTAATAGAGGGGAAATCTTCCAATGGGACACTAGTTCTGGTGACCTTGGGGACAACCAGGAATTATTTCACTCCTCGACAGGAAATGAAGGGAAAATTACCCAATAGGACACATATGGCAAAAATAAAAGTTACAGGGGTTACAACCCTCCCATACTCTATCAAACATGGAAACAATTGCGTTTTAGTTCTACTTTAATTATTATAAGTTCATTTTAGTCAGAAGTGTTTGCCATCAAGTACTTTTTTTTTGTACAATTTTTTTTTATTGTGTATGTGCTGTTTGCAAACCATTTTTCACTAGACTTACCATCTGTCCGATAAAGGTGTTTTCTCTTGGATTGTTTTTCTTAGAAGAGAAATCTGCATATGCCCAGAAATTACACTGAAGAGGTATAAATATCTGGTGATCCACATCTATTCCATATTTCTTCCCAGGTATGAACACAGCCATGGTTCTACTCTCCAAAACTATGACAAAAAGCACTATTAGCAGCTCATCATTGATCAATGGATCGCTGGAACTGAGTTTAATGTTATTGTTTTATAGTTACCGGACTTAAAATGGTCAAGCTTGTCTTTTTTATGTGCATTTATATCTCCAATAAAGCAGACTCCTCCTTTTGCCATTAAAGCACTGCCAGCATGGATGATAGCAGTCCCTGTCCCATGTTCATCTTTTCTTACAGTAGCAAAGATGTCACTGAAAGGTGTATGTCTCACTCCGCGTGGTAGAAGGCCCACACTGTAACTCATCAGTCTGAAAAACAGATGTCATCTGCTCTTTTTTATTGTTACACTTTTTCCCCATTGTTGTAAAATGAATCAGTGTACAAAAGCAAATGAATAATAGTGAGTATCAGGAGTTAGACAGGAAGGTTTATAAACGAAATTTCTTTGAAAGAAAATAACAAACCTGAAAAGAAGGAATATGAATGTATAATAGCTTTGGGATTAATTGAGAACTTTAAAGTGGTTGTAAAGGCTGAAGGTTTTTTTTTCCTTAATGCATTCTATGCACGAGAGACTCGGCTGTCCCGGGACTCCCTCTACTCATTGGCTAAGACAGCAGTGAGAGCCATTGGCTCTCACTGCTGCCAATCACAACCATTGAGACAATGAGGAGAGAGCAGTGGCGTATTTGAACCATAGCACATAAAGCAGGGCTCAGGAGTGAGCACACACCAGTGCCCCCATAGCTATTGGCTTGCTATTGGGGCACTGGTCAAAGAGGGGGGGGGGGTAGGAGTGCCAGTGGGAAAACCGAGAAGAGGAGGATCGGGGCTTCTCTGTGCAAAACTACGGCACAAAGCAGGTAAGTATAGCATGTTTGTTATTATTTATTTATTTTTAAAGCTGAACCTTTAATACCACTTTAAAGTATAACTAAAGGCAAAACCTTTTTTTCATTTTGGACAGGATGGATTACAACAGTCTCATCGATTTTTATTGCTGTCTGTGTCCCCATCAAGGAGATTCACCCTCTCTATCCTGTTTACTATTATTCTTGACAGTGAAAGAAATGTTGTGTTGTCCCCAGAACAGAAATAGAGGGGGAATCTTCCAAAGGGGACAAGTTTTGGTGACTTGGAGGTACCCAAGAGATTCCCTTAATTTGCAGGGATTTCCTCTTACTTCCTGTTTTGAATATGAAAGGAAGTGAAGGTAAAGCTCCCCAACGGGATAAACATTGCAATAATAATACTGACAGAGGTTATAAGCTTACCTTACTTTATCTAAAATGGAACAAAAAAAGTTTGCCTATACTTCTACTTTAACTTTTTTAGGTAATATTAATATGCAATGACCATAATAAATAAGGAAAACAAAAACCACTATACAATTCCTTTTAAAATATAAGAGATATGCCAAAAGATGGAGCTGGGTTTTAACTTGCATGGAATAAACATTCTCTCACAATCAGGGCCGCTGATAGGGGGGGACCACCAGTCCTCCTGTAGGGGGCCCGGGCACACAGGGGGGCCCAAACAGCAGGGGGAATTAGTGTGGTTTGGTGTAGGTGCAGTTACAGATGCCCTGTGTAGCTCTCTGCAGCAGCTGAAAGCCAGCTTCTCCCCCGCCTGCCAGCTTTTAGCTGCTGCAGAGAGAGACACAGACATAGGGCATCTTTCCTGTAATTGCTTACCCTTGTCACTGTGAATATAATAAAAAAAAATTATGTAAAAAACAAATTAAAAAGGGCTAATTTACACAGGTGTTCTGTTATGTTTGTGTCCACTAATAATGATTTTAGTGAATTTTTTGTGAAAATATGGTCTCAATATATTGGGGAGGCCCTGACGGGTAGGCTGTATGGGGCCCCGTGATTTCTAACGGCAGCCCTGCTCACAATACCATGTCTTTGATAAGCATTTGCAATGTACATTTTAAGGGAGAACGAAAATCCTAACAATGAACTTCTCTTATTTATGCCCAAGTGTTTTGTTAGATCTGTTCGATATGTGCAAAATATACCTGTTAATATTTTCAGAAAATTTTCTAGCTGAAAACTTGTTTGTGCGCTATGCCTGTGACTAATATCAGCTACATTGTTCTAAGCTATCTCTGAAGCAGAGGCGTCGTTAGGGCGTGGCTTGGGGGGCTGGAGCCCCAAATGGGTCCCCGAAAAGCCCCGAGTCTATGCAGCATTGCATTAAATTGTTAGCCCCGAGTGTCTGGCGAAAAGTGGCCGAGTGCGGCCAAGTGCCGCCAGCGCCGAGCCACTGGCCATTCCGGGCGCCGGCCATTAGTCCCACCCCTAAGGTCAGGTCAGTGTATCTAGGACAGGTCAGTGGGACAGGTCAAGGAAAAAATGTTTTTTAGCCCAAAGGGAAGCACCAAAGAAGGGTGCCCCTGTAGGCTGAGCGGCTACCAAGGCAATGACGGACAGTAACTGAATATAATTAATTTGTTTATTAATAAATAAGTTAGATAATGTATGTTAGACAATATCAAAAATATAAAAAGTTCAAAGGTTTTTTATAAACCAAGTAAAGCTATGTATATAGCTGTAGTGGCCGGCCAATGTTGCACCCATGAAAAAATGCAATTGGGTGCACAAGATACAACACACAAAACACAACTGGGACAGACAAAAACAGACAACAAATAGAAAAGAGCAGTCCGGACGCTGATGGAAGGCGACCCCGTTGTTATTCCCGGAAGGTATAACTACCGTGCTCGTATGGGTAGAGTCAAAAATTAGGGGGAATAGCAAGGGGGGGACCCCGGGGGGAGATAGTAGGATTTATGTAGAGACAAAATATCCTGTAGTGGAAAATTCTAACTGACTAGTAATATAGCTATTGATTAATTAATAAATGAAGTTCGCAAAATAGTCCAGAAAAATGGGATTTTTTCATTTGTCTTATATGGATAATATCCAAGAAAAAAACTGCTTAATCATGAGGAGATGCGATCCTGAGAGAATAAGTGGGTCATATGATGAGTCCTTATTTGGAGCCAAAATTCCCTGTTGTTGGGTGAATGTCTTAGTTTCACAGTATTCAATGGGTAATCAAAAGTATAAGGACAAGAATGATGGTGTTCCAATATGAACTAGTATGTCATCTTTGTGTAGTCCTTGCATTAATTGGTTGAAAGCCCAGGATTTACAGGGAGGCGGCAAGTAAACAGAAAAGACTCTGTATGGAGTTCCATATACAATGAGAAAGGATCTTACCCAACTTCAATGGTGCGGTAATGGAGGCTGACTGCCGTGTGAAGGTATATGGGTTGAAAAGATGCTGCTGGTATCAAGCAAAACGTCCCATCAATCAGTGATAGCCCCCATTCGTGCTGTCTCAGGCTTAATGACCACCTGCCGGGATCAGCGCACTGTCCATGAATGGATCTATTGCAGCTCTCCCTCTGGACGTGGGTCAGGGGGTGTCTTTTGAAGAGAGTCTCTCCCACTCTCCTAGCCCTCGATCGGCTCTCAAACAGCTCCTCTATGCAGTTACGATCTCCCTCCGTGATACAAGGTCCGTGGTCGCAGCGTCCGTCCGCGTATGACGTCAACGCGTTTCGCAATTGCCGATTGCGTAGCTTCGTCTGGACGGGTCAGTGTATGTAGGACAGGTCAGTGTAGGCAGGTTAGTGTATGTAGGACAGGTCAGTGGGTCAGGTCAGTGTATGTAGGACAGGTCAGTGGGTCAGGTCAGTGTATGTAGGACAGGTCAGTGGGTCAGGTCAGTGTATATAGGACAGGTCAGTGGGTCAGGTCAGTGTAGGTAGGTTAGTGTATGTGGGACAGGTCAGTGTATGTAGGACAGGTCAGTGGGTCAGGTCAGTGTATATAGGACAGGTCAGTGGGTCAGGTCAGTGTAGGTAGGTTAGTGTATGTGGGACAGGTCAGTGTATGTAGGACAGGTCAGTGTATGTAGGACAGGTCAGTGTAGGCAGGTTAGTGTATGTAGGACAGGTCAGTGTAGACAGGTCAGTGTATGTAGGACAGGTAAGTGTATGTAGGACAGGTCAGTGGGTCAGGTCAGTGTATGTAGGACAGGTAAGTGTATGTAGCACAGGTCAGTGGGTCAGGCCAGTGTATGTGGGTTATGTCAGTGTGTGCGTACACATACACACACACATACGTACGTACGTCAGGGTATGTGTGTCAGGTAGGTCACCCCGCACCACTCCACCGACCGTGCCGAAACCCCCCCACCCCCCGGTGCCGGCTTGGCTTCGGGCTGAAGCCCCTGGTCTTTTTGGCACCTAGCAACGCCCCTGCTCTGAAGACTACAGAACTACACCCTTCTGTGTTATGGAGAGAAGGAGAACGGTGGAATTCTGCAGTCCTCTGTTTCCTTTGTTTATACAGAAGAGGGAGTGAGCATTGTCATCCTAGAACAGGAAGTGTGAGGTTGATTTACTAACACAGGAGAGTGCTAAATCTGGTGCAGCTTTGCATAAAAAACAATCAACTTCCAGATTTTAGGCCCCTTTCACACCAGTGGACTGATTGAGTCCTCCTGTCCGTTTTTTATCAGGTGGACCCGATCGGACCATCCATAGCTCTCTATGGGGCGGCAGATGCCTGGGAACATGTGTCTGCTAAAAACAGACAGATGCGGATATGTCAGGTGTAGCGGATCAGATGACAATCGGATGGAAACGGACATGCAGTCGGTTTCCATCCAACCACCACAGAGAGGGGAGCGGGCTGTATCCGCTCTTCAGACCTGTCAAGCTGATTGATTTTATATACAGAGCTGCACCAGATTAAGTACTCTCCAGTTTTAGTAAATCAATCCCTGTGTTATTGGCAGAATCACCAAGTGAAAATAAAACTTAAAAAAGAAAACTAACGCAGCCACCACAACTATGGATTGGCAACCTGCAATATGCAGACAATTTTGGACAGCTATAGGGACCATGGGAGTTTTCACTCCCATCTTCCCTTCTCTCCCTCTCCATCTTATTGGGGTCTTGTGTTTGTGGGGGCCCGGTGTCTGGTTGCATGGACGCCCGAAGGCTTCATTTATATGAGCCCGACTTATGCCATCATTGCGCTTGTATTCCAATGTATCATCACTTGTTCCTAGCCCCGCCCTACTCCTCCCAGACCTCTAGGCTGCAATTGTGCCGTTTTGATCGTCGGCTGGTCACACTCGCCGGCGTCATTTGACGCCTCGAGGGGGGTGGCATTTCCGGCATCACTGTGCCGTTCTATCTTACCGCCAGTGCTTCTTGGGGTTGTAGGCTTGGTGGCATGGCCTTTGTTTGGCACATGCACATCCTCTCGTCTGCGCTCGCTCGGTGACTTCATACGCCCGTGTGAGCGGGGGATATAAAATGCTGGCGGTTTACCAACACAACCTTGCTGGAATACGGGGGCGACCTAACAGTAGATGTTTCTTTTCTAGGTAATTACTTTTCAGCTTCTTTTACCAGACTGTTGACTCTCTTCTCTATCCAACAACTTTGTTATTCTATGATGCTCTATTTAAACATTTCCCAAGTGACCAGACTGGCTTTGTATATTGGCATATCAAGCTTCTATTTTTACGATATGATAGGATTTTAATCTGCAAAGTCATATATATGTTAAGCGTTAAGCCCCCTTCTTTCTTTTCAAACTAGAATTCCTTTGTGTATTACTATCTGGTTACTTGTATTTTTCTGCCATTGATGAATAATCCCCCGTTCCCTACAGAGGAGCGGGGGGGGACCATTGACGGCTTTAATAGTGTAATATGCAAAATCCTTTACTTATTCTTTGTTTCTATATAGTTTTCCTTTTTCCATAAAAATAATTCTTCCCCTTTCAATTTTTCCACTGATTTCATGTTTACTTGTCCTGATAGATCATTCCTTGATCTTTTGGAACCGCTGGCTCTGTTTTCTGAGAACAACTCCTTGGCTGCCCCCTCTATTTTACTTCTTTCATATCAAGTAGAGTAAGTTACTTTCTGAGCCAATTGGCCCATTATTAATACTCTGTTCTTTACATTCCCTGGAACATAGCATTTATTTATGCTTTTTGTCCCCTATAGCTGGGTCTTTTGTATATCCCCTGTGACAGGACACAGCTCCCCTTACTCGACCTTGATAATTGGACAGGTTACCACACATTCCATGTGGGGCTACACATGTGACTTTCCTCCGTCTTGGCTGGGTGAAGGTGGGTTTATTTGGTGGTCTTCTCTTGGTTAGGTGTGACAGAACAGCACATATTAATGTGACAATATAATTTCATGTTTTTGATTTATTTTTCAATGTACCTATATTCTGCCTTTCCATTTTCATGTTAGAGCTGGTTTGTGGATCGGTGGTCCCAGTCTAATCCCATGAGGAAGCCTTAAGGGCGAAACATGTAGGTATGGGACAATCTTCTATGACCACTACTTCATACAATTTTGGGAACACCAGCGACCCATAAACCTCAATGTCTGCTTCAATATTTGGTTTTATTGGACCACTTGTCTGTACAATTTTTACAGTATGCGTATGACATCCTAAATAAAAACCTTTTATATATTAAATATTTTTTGTTCAATATATTGTCATAGCACTGTTACAATCCCACTCCCTTCCTCCTTTCTTACCAATTGCATTTGGGATGAGGTGCGTATTGTTATAGAATCACTCGGATCCTCTTCATTCTATACACAACCTGCAATATATTACATTTTTGTTTTGTTCAGATACAGTTTAATTAAGATACCTCTCCACAATTAGTGTCTCACGTGTCACCACCAAAAGGTCGATGGTATTTCCAATGTCTTCATCTTCATTACATGTTTGCACAAGGCTGAGTAGCATGCAGAGTTTAAGTGTATTGTATGTCCCCACTGGGACAACTTGAGAAGCAAAGATATTTGCAAGTACTCCTGTGAAAATCCATGGGGAACCAAAGGTCTTTGCATAAAGTTCTCGAAGTGGCTCACTTATGGTCAGAGAACCTAACAGAAAAATCAGGATATAAAGATATCACCATAAGATACAGACAGTTGTTACATCCACGATCCACGACTTATGCACATAAAGTATAAGACCAACTGACATTTCAGTTTAAAGTAGCCACAAGTGTGAATCTGTCTGGGTAGCTAAAATTATGACATTTATACACCTTAGCATAATATTTTATGACCAGAACTCATGCCGTAGAAAGTTGGAGGAAAAAGAAAAGGCAACATACAAGAAGGCTCTCCATTTTTGCACACAAATCTTCCATCTTATCCAGGCTCCAGGAGTCTGATTATATTTTCCTAACCAGATAGTATAGGGTCCCTGTAAGACTACAGTAAATGTTCCTGAACGTCGATCCTAATTGATGGAGATACAGGGGTTCTAGGGGCACACTGATCCATATATTTTGGTCAAGCCCACACATCTGACCTTTCTGGTTTATCAAGGCTTACCTGTAGATGCTGGAAATATCTCCTACACCTGCACATTTTAGGAGATATTTAAAATATACTCTTGCGCAAAAGTTATCGGCACATGCACACTTTAGAAAGGGCATGATCGTACCGGCCAGTCACAGAGCCAGAAGCAGTAGCCCCAGAAGGAAGAGGGCTGAAGATGGATACTTCCAGCCAGTAGGGAAAGCGGTGACATTGCAGACTTCGTTTTCAGGTAAGTGACACATAATGGGTTACTATGCAATGCATAGTAGCCCATTATGCTTTACCTTTGCAGCGAAATAAAGAGGAAGTAAAGCCCATCAGTGTTTACTTTCTCTTTAAAGAATATGCAAACTCAACATTTCATGTTCCTGATATGTGCCTTCTGTACCATGTACTTGTATGAAAAAGTCTTCTGTTCTCCTTGTATTGCTTTCTTTGTGTGAAGTCCCTGATGTTCCTGTCAGTCCCTCTGCTTTCCTATTTAAAATTGACCACACTAAGCAGGAGAACACAAAGTGGTCAGTTCTCTAGCTGTTCTGGGAACTCAGCCTACTCTGAAGTCTAAAATCACAAAGTATACCATAGGCATATGACCTTAGTTATAAGAAAAATTCCTTATTTATCTTCTTTCTCACTGACGCAATTATTTTGGCTTGGCTTATAAGATATACAGTGGCTATAAAAAGTCTACACACTCTTGTAAAATGTCAGGTTTCTGTGATGTAAAAAAATTAGACAAAGATAATTTGTTTCAGAACTTTTTCCACCTTTAATGTGACCTATAAACTGTACAACTCGGTTGAAAAACAAACTGAAATCTTTTAGAAGGAGGGAAGTAAAAGCCGGAGTTAGGCTTACCGGTAACTCTGTTTCTAGGAGTCTTCCAGGACAGCCTCTGAGACCTTGGGCTCCTCCCTCCGGGACAGGAAACACACACCCTCATCACTTTATAGGTACTCCTCCAGACCTCCCTCTTAAGTTATCCAAGAATTACCGGAAGGCTCTAAAAGACACAATATACTACCACAACCTTATTTTCACAATCCCCGTACCTATATCAATACCGGGTGGGAAAAAAATCCCGGCTGTCCTGGAAGACTCCTAGAAACAGAGTTGCCAGTAATCCTAACTCCGGCTTTCTCAAGTCGTCTTCCAGGACAGCCTCTGAGATGATAAGCAAGAAACGTACCCCCCTTCGCTAATAGCCATTCTTAGCCATCTTGCAATAGATGATTTGGATGCCCTATAACCCTTGCGGGCACCCGCAAAATTAACAAAAAGTGAATCTGAACACCTAAACCCTTTGGTGGCTTCTAAATAAATCAAAAGACTTCTCTTAACATCTAAAGACCTAAAAGATTCTCCTTCATCACCTTCTGAAGGGGACTGAAAGGTCGGGAGGACAATGTCCTGAGTCCTATGAAATAAGGAAGGCACTTTCGGAAGAAAATTAGGATCTGTTTTGAGGATGACTCTATCCTCCAAAATTACCAAAAAATAATCCCTAATGGACAGGGCCTGTAGATCACTGACCCTCCTGGCCGATGTGATCACTGTTAACAAAACTGTCTTCAAAACAATATTTTTTAGGTAAGATTTCTCCAGGGGCTCGAAAGGCTGCTTAATGAGAGCTCTAAGGACTAAAGACAAATCCCACGAAGGACAGGATTTTACTTTGACAGGTTTGGACCTTGTCAGGGCCTTAAAAAAATTCTTAACAAACAGATTTTGCTGGAGCGGAGTCTCAAGAAATAAGGTTAAAGCAGATGTTTGCACCTTAAGGGTGCTGATGGATAGTCCTAAATCTACCCCAGCTTGCAGAAAATCCAGCACCGCTGGTATGTCAGCCTGATCTTGACTTCGCTCAGCTAGCCAAGAGCTGAATCTCTTCCAGATTTTTGCATAAATAGCCCGAGTTATCAGTTTGCGACATTCCAACAACCTCTTGATCACTTTGTCTGAGAATCCGTGCACTTTCAGCAATTGTTCCTCAGATACCATGCTGTTAATCTCAAACCCTCTACTTGTGGGTGCAGGACCGGACCCAAGGAGATCAGGTCCTCCCTGTTCGGGAGAAACCACGGTGGGTATATGGCCAAATTTTTCAAGCTGGTAAACCACGGCCTCTTGGGTCAAAATGGTGCGATCATAATAAGGTCCGTGGATTCTGAGAGGAATTTTTGAAGGACCTTGGGTATTAGTCTGACCGGGGGGAAGGCATACACCAGTCTGAAGTGCCAAGGATTGGCAAAGGCGTCTATCCCCGAGGCTTGGTCCTGCGGGTGGATGGAAAAGAACCTTGTTGTCTTCCTGTTCTTTCCTGAAGCAAAGAGGTCCATTTCTGGCTGCCCCCACTGCGATGTTATTTCCCTGAATACTTCCCCATTGAGGGACCATTCGTCCTGGCTTACCGTTTGCCGGCTGAGGAAATCGGCTAAGGTGTTTTGGACCCCCTTCAGGTGGACTGCGGACAATGAGGCCAGGTTTCTCTCGGCCCAGTCGAACAGTCTGTTTCATATGGCCTGAAGAGCAGGGCTCCTTGTGCCCCCCTGTTTGTTTATATAGGCGATCGTTGTCGCGTTGTCCAATCTCACTTGGAAATGGTGTCCTATTACCCGCGATCGGAAGGCTTCTAAGGCCCTTAGAACTGCCAGGAGTTCCCTCTGATTGGAAGATTGACAGGTTTCCGTCTGGGACCAAGACCCCTGGGCCAAGCTCCCCTCCAGGTGGGCTCCCCAACCCGATGCGCTGGCATCGGTTGTTACCACCAAGGCTGCCGGTGTACTCCAGGGTAAACCCTTTTCTAAGTTGGGATGGGTCCGCCACCACCATAACGTCCTTTTGACGCTGGTAGGGATGGGCGTGGGAAGATCCAGATTTTCTTTTGTGCCGTCCCAGTGTCTCAGCATAAGGTTTTGCAACTGCCGCTGGTGGTGTCTTGCCCATGAAACTGCCGGGAAGCAGGCTGACATTAGCCCCAGTACCCTCATCACATCTCTGACCTGGACAACCAAATTGGTCTGAAGTAGAGCTACTGCTAGTTGCACCTTTTGAATCTTCTCTCTGGGAAGGAAAATCTTAATTTCTACCGAAGAAATCCTGTATCCCAGGTATAGCACTTCCTGAGAGGGAGATAGCTGGGATTTTTCTTGATTGACCAACCACCACAGGGACTGAAGGGAACTCCGGGACTCCTGAAGGTCTTTCTCTTGCTGTTGCTTGGAGGAGGCAATGAACAGGAGGTCGTCCCAGTAAGGTATCACCGAGATACCCTTGATCCTCAGTGGGCTAGAGCTTCCGCCAGGACTTTGGTAAAAATTCTGGGGGAGGAAGACAGGCCGAATGGAAGAGCCTTGAACTGATAGTGAATCTTCTGTGAGCCTCTCTTCACTGCTAATCTCAGAAATTTTTGGAACTCTTGGTGTATCGGGACGTGCAAATAAGCATCCCTGAGGTCCATGGTTGCTATAAAGCAGCCTGGAAACAGGAAGTTGGTTACCGAAAATATAGACTCCACCCTGAACCGCTTGTACCTTATGTACCTGTTCAGTGGCCGGAGATTTAGAATAAGTCAGAATTTTCCCGAGGGCTTCTTCACGACAAACACATGCGAGTATACCACCTGGCCGTCCTCCTCCTTGGGTACCTGCACCAGGACCTTCTGGTCCAACAGGTCCCCTAACAGTAATCCCAGGGCTTCCGCATTCTCCCAGTCTCTGGGCAGCTGGGTAACCAAAAAAATAGGGGGGGGGAGGGTACTGAACTCCAGCCTGTAACCGTTCTTTACTATATCCAGAACAAAAGGACTTGGAGTGGACCTTACCCACTGTGGAAGGAACTCCCCCAACCTTCCTCCCACTGGGATCAAGGCGTCACTGGGGCTTGGGGGGGGCTTGAGGAGGATTGAACAATATACCTCCTCTTCCGTGCCCTTTATGGCCTGACCAGTGCTTCTTGGGGCGGACCTCCTTCTCATTTTGGTGTTGCCTGAAGCCCCGAAAAAAACGTCTAGCTTCGGTTTTCTTCCTTTTTTCAGGAAAGGATTTTTTCCTATCCTGGGATCTTTCTAATGCCTCCTGGAGGCCGGATCCAAAAAGGTGATCGCCCGAAAAGGGGAGCCCACATAGCTTAAGTTTGGAGGCCGAGTCACCCGTCCATGCCTTGAGCCATACAGCTCATCTGGCCGCGTTGACTAGTGCTGCTGACCTAGCCGCCAGTCTAACAGACTCTGCTGAGGCGTCCGCTAGGAACCCCACTGCTTTAAAAAGCAGGGGGAACGACTTCAGGATTTGTTGTCTAGAAGTACCTGCTGAGATATGTGACTGCAGTTGTGTAAGCCAGCACTCTAGGTTTCTGGCCACACATGTGGCTGCAAGGGCTGGCTTCAATCCTATCGAGGACGCGTCCCAAGCTCTTTTCAAAAAAAAAAAGATTGCTACCACCACATAGAACTAAGAGCCCGGGTACCGTCTTAATCAAGAATCAACCCACCTTCTAAACATGGTAAATTAAGATCTAAAGGTTATCATATACCAATGCCTAGAATAAGTGTTATATTTGCATGGAACAAGTTTTTCTCGTCTGTGAAAATCAATTGAAATTTTTGTATGGTATTAAAAATAAATAAAGATTAAATAAAAAAAAAAAAAAAAAGAGATATGTGACTGCAGTTGTGTAAGCCAGCACTCTAGGTTTCTGGCCACACATGTGGCTGCAAGGGCTGGCTTCAATCCTATCGAGGACGCGTCCCAAGCTCTTTTCAGTAGCACATCTCCTCTTTTATCCATGGGGTCCTTTAATGACCCTATGTCATCGAACGCCAAATCTGTTTTCTTAGACAACCTAGCCAAAGGAGTGTCCAATTTTGGAACCTTATTCCATGGATACTCTGCGTCAGTTTCAAAGGGGAATCTCCGTTTAAGACTTCCTGAGAAAAAGGGTTGCCTCTCCAGCTGTTCCCATTCCAGCAAGATCGTGTCAATCAAGGATTTATGCACAGGGCATACCCTGGACTTCTGAGCACTACCCTGATACATTTGGTCGTGCTTTGAAAGTAGGACTGGTTCCTCCCGTATTTCCAACGTGTCATAAATTGCTTTAAGCAAGTCCCCTACGTCCTCCAAGGACAGTTTATATCTAGCCCCCCTGGAGGAATCTTTAATCTCAGACCCAGACTCTGAGTCTGCCTGAGAGGGGGTCCCTGATCTGGGAAAACTACCCCTATCTTCCCCTCCCTGTACTGCCTCCACCTCCGTGGGCTCTGACAGCGACGGTGCACTATATGCCCTAGAGAGAGGGGAAGGTCCCTGTAACCTGTCCATCATTCCTCTAAAGGATTGGAAGGTAGATGAAAGCTCGCTTTTAACCGTAGAAAAAAGCTTTTGGCACTCTGTCATAGAGTCGTCTTTAACTAAATTGTTGACACATTCTGGGCATAAGGGTTTCTTCCAATTAAGAGCCAACTTTGCCCCGCATACGGCACACATCCTCTTGGGCATCTGTGCAGGTGTCCTATCCTAGGTCTTAACCTAGAAGCAAGAAAAGACCAGACAGGCTATTAGAATACCCCCCTGACCCACACCACCTCTGTGCTGGATCAGTCTGGGAAGTGCCCGGCCCTCCACCAAAGGTTCCCCACCCAGGGAGGGATCAAGGAGAATACCCTAAGGCGACGTACACACGACCGAGGTTCTCGCTGGAAACCAGCGAGAACCTCGCTGGAAGCTGCATTCCAGCGAGGACCTCGGCCATGTGTACGCTCTTGGCGAGCTTCCCGTCGGGAAGCCCGTCGAGCAGAAATAGAGAGCACGCTCTCTATTTGCTCGACGGCCCGCCTGGATGAATGGCTGGTTGCCGATTTCGACGGCCAGCAGAGAACCTCGACGGGCGGAACGATGTGTTCTGCCCGTCGAGGATCTCTGCCGTGTGTACACGGCCTAAGGTATCTAGCCCCCCAGTGTAAGAAGTGGCCCGCTCTCACCACCTTAACTGGGAGGCACCGGAGCCCGTGTAACCGGAGTCTGTAGTCTGCGTTGCTTCCTCCATGTTGCGGGTCTGCTGCGGCCTCGCCGAGCGTTTTTGAAAACCCCTGCTCCGGTGTCTGTTCCCCTGCGCCGCGCCGCACTGGAGACCGGAACTGAGTCCCCTCGGCGCCCTCCGATGACGCTGTTCCGCCGGAAGTCCGCGTCACTTCCGGCCTTTGGAACGCAAGTACCGCCCCTCAGCGTTGTACGTGGAAGCCGTACAACCACCGTGGCCCAGCCAGCGTTTCCCGCCCGCCGACCACTGCTGATGCGCCGGATGCCCTTCGCCACCAACATGTGGGTTCCTGCCAGCGTCTCCCGCCCTCAGAAAGTCTCCCCCTGGCTGCCGTCGGAGCGCTTCACTCCTCTACAGGTACCTGTGCAGGGGGCTGGGACTGCAAGTCTACGGAGATCCAGCTCCTATGAGCAAGAATGGCAGCGTCAGGGGTGGCAGTCCTCTCTTCCCAACAGGACAGGGGGGTGCCCAGACGAGGAGAGTCCATCCAGGTGTCCTCTCAGGACAGCCCTGAGCCTAGCATGTTCCTAGTGCGTTGTCCTTCCCTTCCGGTAGGAAACACAAATAACTGAAGAGGGAGGTCTGGAGGAGTACCTTTAAAGTGATGAGGGTGTGTGTTTCCTGTCCCGGAGGGAGGAGCCCAAGGTCTCAGAGGCTGTCCTGGAAGACGACTTGAGAAAAAAATAAAAAAAAATAAAGTGGTTGCTTAAGTGTGCACACCCTCTTATAACTGCGGATGTAGCTATGTTCAGACTTAAAGTGTTTGTTAACCCAAAAAAAACAATATGCAGATTTTGGTCCCTTAAAGCAGATTACACAGCACATCTGAACCCCCCCCCCCTAAACTGTAAAAAAAAAAAACTGAACTTAATATTGCCTGTATGCCCTCTCTAAACAGACCATGAAAATCAGGGCTGCTCTGCCCCAATCACCGTGGTCAAAGTGCCTCCCTCCGTGATAGGTTGCCCTGCTCTGCTGTCCTCTCTTCCCCTTCCTTCCTGTCTGTCATCCCCCTCTGTGTCTATTTTTAAACTCTATTAGAGGCTGGCATAGAACACTATGTCACTAGTTTTAAAAAACAATCAGTGTAAATACCTATTTAGAGTTGTCTTTAGGTCAGTTACATGACTCGGGGCTGCTTTACAGCTACGATACATGGCTTCAGCAGAGGAGACTAGCGGCCACATGATCTACCCATCTATCTTCAGAGGGAGATCCCAGCCCCTCCCGCAGAATCAATCCATCAGAGCTGAAAAGCGGCCATGAGTAATGTGACCGACCTGAAGACAGTTCAAACTAGGTATTTACACTGGTTCGTTTTTTTTAAAAATAGTGACATAATAGAGGGGCTAGGATAGTTTTATATGGATGGGTTAACAAACCCTTTAAGCAATCACATTCAAACTCATGTTAAATAGGAATCAGTACACACCTGGCATCATTTAAAGTGTCTCTGATTAACCCCAAATAAAGTTCAACTGTTCTAGTAGGTCTTTCCTGACATTTTCTTAATCGCATGCTACAGCAAAAGCCATGGCATGTACAGAGCTTCCAAAGCATCAGATTGATCTTATTGTTAAAAGGTATCGGTCAGGAGAAGGGTACAAAAGAGTTTCCAAGGCATTAGATGGGACAGTGTAGACAGTCAACATCAAGCAGAGAAAATATGGCACAAGAATTACATTATCAAGAACTGGTCAGGGAGGCTGCCAAGAGGCTTACAGCAACATTAATATAGCTGCAGGAATATCTGGCAATTTCTGGCTGTGTGGTACATGTGACAGCAATCTCCTGTATTCTTCATATGTCTGGGCTATGGGGTAGAATGGCAAGATGGAAGCATTTTCCCACGAAGAAAAACATCCAAGCCTGGCTATATTTTTTAAAAACACATCAGAAGTCTCCCAAAAGCATGTGGGAAAATCTGTTGTGGTCTGATGAAACCAAGGTTGAACTTTTTGAGCATAATTCCAAAATAAATGTTTGGCGCAAAAACAACACTGCACATCACTGTGAAGCATGGTGGTGTCAGCATCATGCTTTGGGCTGTTTTTCTTCAGCTGGAACAGGGGGTCTTAACCACTTTAGCCCCGGGCCATATTGCTGTCCAAAGACCAGAGCACTTTTTACGATTCGGCACTGCGTCGCTTTAACTGACAATTGCGCGGTCGTGCGACGTGGCTCCCAAACAAAATTGGCGTCCTTTTTTTCCCACAAATAGAGCTTTCTTTTGGTGGTATTTGATCATCTCTGCGGTTTTTATTTTTTGCGCTATAAACAAAAACAGAGCGACTATTTTGAAAAAAATGCAATATTTTTTACTTTTTTCTATAATAAATATCCCCCAAAAATATATAAAAAATTTTTTTTTTTCCTCAGTTTAGGCCGATACGTATTCTTCTACATATTTTTCGTAAAAAAAATCGCAATTAGCGTTTATTGATTGGTTTGCGCAAAAGTTATAGCGTTTACAAAATAGGGGGTAGTTTTATGGCATTTTTATTATTATTATTTTTTTTACTAGTAATGGCGGCGATCAGCGTTTTTTTTCGGTACTGCGATATTATGGCGGACACTTCGGACACTTTTGACACATTTTTGGGACCATTGTCATTTTTTTAGCGATCAATGCTATAAAAATGCATTGGATTACTATAAAAATGCCATTGGCAGTGAAGGGGTTAACACTAGGGGGCGGGGAAGGGGTTAAGTGTGTTCCTATTTGTGTTCTAACTGTATGGGGGGGTGGACTTACTAGGGGGAATCACTGATCTTCTGTTCATACATTGTATGAACAGAAAATCAGCGTTTCCCCCCGCTGACAGGAACGAGCGCTGTGTGTTTTCACACACAGCTCCCGTTCCCCGCTCTGTAACGAGCGATCGTGTGTGCCCGGCGGCGATCGTGCCCGCCGGGCACACGCACGGGACTCGGGGGCGAGCGGGGGGGCGCGCGCGCGGGCCGCCGGCGGCGCGCACGCGCCCCCTAGTGGCCGCGAAAGGCGCGACGTAGAGCTACGGGCTCTCGCGCAGCAGTGCCGACCTGCCGCCGTATTACTGCGGCGGCTGGTCGGCAAGCGGTTAATCAAGGTAAAGGAAATTATGTACATTTCCAAATACCAGTCAATATTGACACAAACTATTCAGGCTTCTGCTAGAAAGCTAAACACGGAGGAAATACATTTTTCAGCATGACAAAACGACCCAAAGCATACATTTAAATCAACATTGGAATGGCTTCACCAGAAGATGATTAACGTTTTGGAATGGCTCAGCCAGAGCCCAGACCTGAATCTGATTGAAAATATGTGGGGTGATCTGAAAAAGACTGTGCACAGGAAATACCTTCGAAATCTGACGGAGTGTTTTTGCAAAAAAGAGTGGGCAAATATTGTCAAGACAAGATGTAAAAAAGAAAAAAAAAGAGGGCGCACCGACCTTGTGCATTACCACTTAAAAGTTTTAATAAACAAGATATAAAAGCAATGGTCCTACTCACAAACATTCAGAAGTAAGCGCTTTTCAAAACAGCTGAGACTGGACCTCACGGCACCTGCCAGTCAAACCCTTGACATCAATATGGCTGACGCGTTTCTGGAGCGTACCCCCTTCCTCAAAGCCTAGGTGGTCTGTGATCAAGACAAGATGTGCCATGCTGATAGACTCATACAGAGTGCTGTAATAAAATCAAAATGTGCTTCTACAAAGTATTAGTTTAAAGGGGTGTTCCAGCCAAAATTGTGTTTATTAAAAGTCAGCAGCTACAAAAAGTGTAGCTGCTGGCTTTTAATGAACACTCACTTACCTGCTCCTGCGTTCCAACGACGTGCCGACCGGGGGTCCGCTCCTCTCCCCCCCTCCCCAGCCGGCGTCTCCATCTCGACTGTGGGCACCCAGCCGTGACAGCCTTCGGCTTCACGGCCGGGCACCCACTGCGCATGCGCGAGCCGCATCTGCGCATGTGCGCGCGGCGCGGCTCACCGCTGATTGGAGAGGCGATCGCATGGGACCTGTCAGTGTCCCATGTGATCGCCTACAGGGAGGGGCTGGTGTAGGCGATTAAGGCTTAATCGCCTAACCAGCCCCTCGGCGGAAGCAGGAAGTGGGACAGGAAGTCCCACTCCTACTGAAGCCCCCACTCCCCCCCAAAAAAAATTACATGCCAAATGTGGCATGTATGGGGGTGAGGAGTGGAACAAGAGGAAGTTCCAAATTTGGGTGGAACTCCTCTTTAAGGTTGGCACACTTATGCAACCATATCCATTTTATTTTTTTATTTTTACTTCCCTCCAACTAAAAGATTTCAGTTTGTTTTTCAATTGAGTTGTACAGTTTATAGGTCACATTATAGGTGTAAAAAGTTCTGACATTATTTATCTTTGTCTCATTTTTTTTACATCACAGAAACCTGTCATTTTAACAAACTTTTATATATCTTTTTATTTCCACTGTGTATATATGCATGAACATAGCATATTATGAAAGATAAATCAATGTACTGGTTTCCTAGAGGGTACTGCACTTACTTTCTGCTATGTACTGATGAATATTATTTGCTTCAATGCAAAAAGAAAGTTGAGAACCATCAGGCCCACATACTGGAATTCCTACTACTCTATACCTTCCCCCTATTTTCATCCTGTTAATTAACTCATCTAGAAGAAAAAGAAAAACATGTTATTTAGATTACGTGATTTAGAATTTGAATAGATCAAAATGCATGTAACCAGATGTAATGTATGTTTAATGGGGTCCAATCACACCACAATGTATGCATTAAGTACCGCCTACCCAAACTAAGTCGGGGAATGAACAAGTCAGGGAAATGCATTCCTGTTGGCATGCTGCCTTGCTGTGCGTTGTGTTTTAACATGCACTTTTTCCTTACTTCCTGGAACCTGCAAAGGGTCTACATCATGGCAGAGGAGCCAAAGTTGTGTGGGTCTCCTGTTTTACCTGTGCGCAGATGTGCATTGTGTTGTGCTAACACTTTTCCTTACACTAACATTAGTGTGAATTGCTCCAATTCACATCTCTTATTTTTTTACAGCTTTTTTACAGCTCCTTGCTTTGACATGAGCTGAAATAATTGTGTCAACACATCTGGTGTAAAAGGAACCTTATGGTGATTACTATTTTTAATTGGGAACATAAAGGGCCAATAAATACAAAATACGTTACCTCTGACATATACAGCATATGATTGGAATCGGCTTTTTTCATAGGTTGCATAATGTCCTTGGAGAACACGTAACGACTTTGCATCTGTTAACTCAACCACCTGTTTATCTGAATACACAATATAAAAGTTAACTTTATTTTTTCGTCTACAGACAAATATTTAGGCTCATGTGAAAGACAACTTCTAAATGACACTACATACCACCAAGAACTCTATACTTCATGTCTTCCTTTAGTGGTGAAGAACATAAATCGCACATAAAGTCTTGTCCTACAGTGGCTAATTCTGTAGCCCCAGGTATGTGGACTCGGATATACTGAAAATCTAATTGACATATAAAATATAATTAGTGAAGTGCATTAAGTTAAACATGTATTTTAAATTTTTAAGCAAAGCTTTGTTTGCTAGGCAAAGCAGCATCTTCACTTAAATGCTGCCTGCACATCCGTGCATCTAGTGTCTTCACCTCCTTATTCCTATCCTGGCAAAAGTAAAGCATATTATCCAGTACTTAGGTGCAGGGCTGCAATTAAATATCATAGGGTCCATTCCAGTTTACCTGACAGGGCCCCTTCCACTCCATGGTGTAGTAAGAGGGAGGTAAGCAGAAGAAAGGTTTGGACTGACGCTTTGTTGTTCTCGTGCACTCTTCTGAAATGATGCTGCACTAAGGATGCCTACAGTCAGCCTCTGCTGGGCCTGTGCCCCTCTGCTTACCCACTCAAGATCAAGCCAGATACAGAACTGCTGCCTGTACCCCTCAATCAGCAGCCTTGAGCACAGTGGTCTGCTATAATTACAGCACGGTGTACAGGGAAATAATTATTTTAGTGGAGTGCATTGATATATAGGCACTACAGCACAGCACACAGAGAGAGGTATATTGCAACACAATACACTGATATAATAATATTACAGTACAACACACAGGTGCATATTATAGCACAGTGCACTATATTGGTACAGCAGAGTGACATAATAGTAGTAATAGCACAGAGCGAGATTTATTATAGTACAGTGCATTGACTTAATGATATTATAGCATTGTGCACAGGGGCATATTATAGCACAGGACTCTCATATGGTGGTATTACAGCATAGATCACAAGGGCATATTATAGCACAGTACACAGATATTCTGGTATTACAGCACAGTGCACAGAGGTATATATTAGCACAGTGCACACTGCACTGATATATTGCTTTTACAACAATGTGTACAGAGAGTGGTATAGTACAGATCAGTACACTGATACAATGGTTTTACAGGACAACACACAGAGTTGTATTATAGAAGAGGTATATTAATGTGCAGTGCACTAATATCATCCTATACTGGTACAGTGCTCTGATGTAGGTATTTGATAATACAGTGGACTGATATTCTACAGCACATGGTTAGGTAAATGAAGGTACAGTACCCAGCTAAATATAGATCACTATAGGTATCAGTGGGGTATGAGTGTGTATTATAGTTGGTGCCCTCATAACTGTCAGAACTCCCCTGCAGTTCTTCTCTCCATGTCATCCATCAGGAGATTCCCATACAAGGGGGACAGAGAAACATACAAACACTGCAGTAATCAAGCCGGTAAGAACACAGGAGAGGAACCCTTTTCCATGTTTTATTAAAGCCACGCCTACATTACTCTGTCAGTACTCTATTGTCCAGCCATCCGCCGAAGGGTAGGGCTAGGTTCAGCGCTATATCCTAGTTTACTGTGGGAAATGTCAAAGCTGCCAGGTACCCTGCTAACCGGATGGGGCGCCTGGCCTTGAACAGGAGGGCTGCCTGTACCTCCCTATCAATGGCCCAGTTTAGGTGTATAGTTGATCATGTTGTGAATCTTTACCTTCTTCCCACAATGGAGAAGTTGGTTCCTGAACAGCCAATTTGCAGGGCTGTTAGGTGGGGGTTTGGAGAAAGTCCTTAGCTTTGGATAAGCCCCATTCAGACCAACTTGTTATTTATACAGGAATTCCTTTCATTGCTGTTGTGGGCAAATTGACCAGGGAAAGGGAATATGTTGCCTTTCCCTGCATAGACATAATGCAGATTCAATTTAAACCTTCTTCAGCTGGCAGGACCAACTCCCCAAAAGTTTGTAACGTCAGATGCATTGTATGATTATTGTGATTGGCTGTTTCAGTAATTACATTATTGAGAGCCACCTCATTGGTTCTCAATCATAAACATTGACCGGGAGCTGACAGTGACAGTGTGGTCACAGTGCTGATGAAGACAAGTGATCATGCTACCAGCACAACAAAGGATGCTGATTCTACGCATGTGTGGCAGCTTGGTATTAAAGCCCACAACCCTGCTGACACATATATATGTATGGCTGGCCTGGTGGGAAGTAGGTAAGATTCTAATACAGAGCAGAATGTAAATTAAAATCACTGTGGAAGCTGTTTGCCAATTTAACTATACAGTAAGTGTCATTTTGCGGTTATCACTGGCCTTTGGATTAATTCCCAAGATCCATCACAACATTGATTTCTATTGTTTATAGCTTGATGTGTTATTTCTAGTGAGAATATCAGAGCATTACAATTTTTATGCCCTGTACACACGATCGGTTCACCCGATGAAAAAAATAGTTTTCATCAGATATCCGATGAAGCTGACTTTCATCAGTCTTGCCTACACACCATCGGTTAAAAATCCGATCGTGTCCAACGCTGTATAAATGTGAAAACACAACGATGTGCTGAGAAAGATGAAGTTTAATGCTTCGGGGCATGTGTCGACTTGATTCTGAGCATGCGTGGATTTTTGAACAATGGTTTTTCCCAATCAACTGTTTACCATTATATTGACGTGCGGGTACAGCGCGTCACACCTTCCGAAAATAGCCGACGTGAGACTCGGCTGTTTACGGCACTATACGGTGCCTGCTGTGTAGAGCTGATTTCGCAGGCGCCGTAAAAAAGCAGAGCCCCACTTTGGGTATTTTCGGAAAGGCGTGACACACTTTACGAGCACGTCAATCATCTACGCCTGGTCTTAGGAACGCCTATTCCCCGGGGCAGGGAGAACCCGGAAGCCGAGTGAAGACTACGATAAGACGGTAAGTACAGCAGGGGGGGGGGGGACCTGACATCTGACATCTGCAGTATGCTGGATCTAATGGTATATAGTTTTTTTTAGGGTAAACCCCCCCTTTAACTATAAGAAAAATATAAAACATGTTCTATTTTTTTCCACCGATGGAAAAAAAAAACGATGGGGCCCACACATGATCGGTTCGTCTGATGAAAACGGTCCATCGGTCCGTTTTCATCAGACGAACCGATCGTGTGTACAGGGCATTACAGTGAGGAATCCCTTTCTATGCTGTTAAATAGGAACTTCACTCACTCAGTCATTTATTACGGTAAGAGTTTTAAATCCTTATGTTGCTAGCATTAATAAATGGATAGAAAAGTATATTATATTTTCTTGCTTTAAAAAAAATATATATATATTTCTTCCAATGCTTCCTGCTTACTGGCCTAGGCCAAACTGGTGTCGTATATATCCCAGGAGTCTTCGTTGTCATTTTTTTTCTTTCAGCAGGGGCTTTTTTTTAGCTAAGTACATCCTCCTGCCTGCATGGCTGAGCTAAGTGCAGATGGATGCCAGGAAATGAATGCTACACCTACACAAATCATCTGTCCATACTCAAGATGGCCACAACTAGAAAGGCGGGGGTGTGATTTCTCATCAAAATAAAGCATGGAGACATGAATGGATGGGTGAGATTGCTTTGAATATTAAAAATGAATTATCAATGTAAGAAAAGGCTGCACCTTCATGGGCTCCAAATAAGGTTTATTGGAACATCCAAAATAACAGCAACAGACACCAGTAGTGGTCAAGGTAGACACATTTCACACAACATAGATGTGCTTAATCATTACCATTATTGGTGCAGCCGTTTCTTACATTGACTATATACGACAGAGGCGAGCCGTGGCTTGCACTCAGGTCTGTGTTCCAGCGGGCGTAGTTCTTACACCTGGATAGGGATGAGCTCTGGCGTGTTCGCATACTCCACGTGCAGAGCCCACCAGGAAGTCGGCGCGGCGCTGCGCTAATCGCAGGCAGGGAGACATTTTCCGGATGTACGGCTGCAGAGATCAGGAAATGTCTCCCTGCCTGTGGTTAGCGCATCGCCGTTTCGACTTCCTGGCAGGCTCTGCACGTGGAGTATGCGAACACGCCAGAGCTCATCCCTACACAGATATAGTTTACTTTGCTTTAACAAAAGATCTCACTGAAACTTATCATGTTACTGCCAAAGTCCTAAGTGTGGAAAGATGGGATCAACTGGGATACTAATAGTGCACAGATTTTAGTAAGCAGAAAATTGTGCAATCACTGGACAACTGTGAAGAGGGGCTGACTGAGAAGTGAAAATTATATATTTTTTTGTGAATAGAATAGACTAATATGTGAATTTTTACCTTGAGAAAAAGGACACCTTGTTTCTGAGCAGAGAAATTGTGCTCCTTGAGTGTACTTTGTCACCGTAGATATTGCAGTTACTGTTCCTTCCATCATATAAAGTCTTTGAGACTTGTAGTCCAAGGGGAAGTTGCATAGGCTTAAGCGATAGCCAGGCAATTCAGGCAAGTGCGTTAGTTTCAGGACTACATTTATCTGCAGAGAGAGTACACAAGATTACCCTGTTCATTGTTACAAGCCCTGCAAAAAGATACAAGAATCAAGTTTAAATGAAATTGGTGTTGTGTCAAAGTCAGAAAGAAACTCACTTTGAAACAGCTACAGATCAACAGCATGAAAACACAGAAGAGAAATCCCCAATTGAAGCTTCTTCAGAAGCTGACCTTTCTGAGGGTGCTGATCTCCTGGTCCCCTGTTGTGCTCAGTGGTCCCTCACGCCAATCCCTACATCACTGCCAGGTCCTGTAGTGTCAGTAGAAGGAAACACTGAGCACAGAGGGGGATACAAAGATCAAAGCAATCATGAGTAACAATTTCTGAAGAAACAAACGTGTTCACTTGTTTTCTTTACAGGAACGTTTATTGGCACATTGATAGGGTCACTTTAAAAATTAGCATGAATGAAACTTAAAGTGGAGTTCCACCCATTTTTTTATGTTTGTCTGTGCTGCATGCCCTAATCTCATAGTGTTCAGAATGGACAATTTTAATTTATTTTGTTGCTTATAAATACATTTGTTTTGTAGTCCTTCATTACTTCCTCCTCCTTATTAGACTAGGGTATTAAGTCACATGGCTATTTGCAAGGGTTTCTGGAATAGGCATCATGTTTCCCAGTAGTCCTTGCAAACCTGACTGAAACCTATTACATTGCTTGTGCAGCACTGAGCATGTGCGAGATATGCAAAGCTGAAATCCAGGAAGTCATACAGTCTGGCTTCATGATGCCCACACTTAAGATGGCCACGGTCTATGTCTAGATTATAAACTAAATGCTGTAACAACCTAACAAAACGGACCTTAGTTTACAGACTAACTTTACTAGAATACATTAAGCTTATGTATTACATGGGTATTTATATTTAAAAAGTATAATTGTGGGTGGAACTCCACTTTAATGAAAGCATGTATGAGTGTTCACTAAATCTTTGTTGGTTGCTGTGCCTAACATACTGTACACCCAGCAGTCTGTAGGCATCAATAGGTCACACACATTGGGGGTTATTTACGAGAGGCAAGTGCACTTTGCACTGAATGTGTATTTGGAAGTGCAGTCGCTGTAGATCCGAGGGGACATGCAGGGAAAACAAAAAACAGCATTTTGTCTTGCACATGATTGGATAATAAAATCAGCAGAGCTTCACCTCATTTCAGATCTACCTCTTTAGATTTACAACGACTGCACTTCCAATTGCACTTTCAGGGCAATTTCAAGTGCACTTGTGGTGCAAAGTGGATTTGCCTTTCGTAAATAACCCCCATGGTTGGCTCATCAACAATACGGATTTGCTATAGTGAGATTTGTTATACAGCAGCTACATTGATTCAGTCATTTCTAATGAGTCCATGCTGAATATTTTCTGTTTTATCACCAGCCCTTTGGATTTTCAGAGCAGATTATCTACCTGTGCTTCAGTCTGGTACTGTTCAATCAAGGAAAGGATTCTTATTGCAGCATCGCATACCTAAATAAATAAAATAAATAAATTATATATATATATATATATATATATATATATATATATATATATATATATATATATATATATATTTATATATATATATATAGAAGTTTCAGAGTATAGTAGAGTGTAGATAATATTACATGATTCAATGATATTTATTAAACATTCAAGCCATACCGACTGGAAGATTTGTGAAGCTCTCAGTGGCTCATGTAGGACATAGTTTCCAAGTGTGGCATTGAGTTCAGTGATGTCCACGGGATTAATGGAAATGACAAATCGGTACACTGCATAACTGTGTGGGGAGTCTGTCAGGATACATGCAAATATAATTGAATAACAAGACATATTTAGAGTAAACAGTCACAAAGAGGGTGGAGAATGCACAATACGTTGGTAGCATGGTCGTAAGAAAAGCTGTATGCAGTAACTGAAAGCAGCATTTTAAGCAACAGCTTACATAGATCTAAGTATAATAAAACACTAAAAGTAAACTACAAAAAATGTTTATTCTATAATCGTTTCCTTTTTGCTGATGTAGAAGGATATATACTGTGCACCACAATAAACAGCTCCAGAAGAAGTATCCATCATAAAACTAGCAATGGCAAGCGCCCATTGGTCATTGTAAACACTTGATTGCACTGACCAATGAGACACACTTCTTTATTCTAGGACACCTTACCAGATGAAGAAGCCTAATGTCCTGTACACACGATCAGTTTTTTGAACTAGTATCATCATCGGTGCAACCCCATCTCTAGCAATACACACCAAACTGAGCATGTGCAGCATTACTCCAAAGGCTCTGTCTTATCTGGACACGTTCTAGAGTCCGTGGAAGCAGAGGAGGATCTGTGCATACAGGATCAAACAGCCTTTTTACTCAATGCAGAGGATTAACCCATTAGGATCCACAATGAGTATAATAAGCATGCTTTACTGCATATACAGACTGATTATACAGTTGTGGGTATAGTCACACTTTAAGGCAAGGGTCTCCAAACTTTCTAAGCAAAGGTTCCAGTTAACTGTCTTTCAGCCTTTAGGGGGCCAGACTGTGGGAAGCCAGAGAAAAAAAATGTCCAGGCTTCACTAGAAGTAAAGAATGCCCCATCTTTGGATTTTGGGGAGAAATAGAATCTCATCATTGGTGTTAGTAGAAGGAATAGTGCCCCATCATTGGTGTCAGTGGAAAGAATAGTGCCGAATCATTGTTATATGGAGGAATAGTTCCCCATGGTTGATGCCAGCAGTAGTAAATGTATCCCAACACTGGTGTCAGTGGAAGCAATAGTGCCCCACAGTTGATGTCAGTGGAAAGAATAGTGCCCCATTGTTGGTGTCAGTGGAAGAAATAGTGCCCCACAGTTGGTGTCAGTGGAAAGAATAGTGCCCCATTGTTGGTGTCAGTGGAAGGAATTGTGCCCCGTTATTGGTATCAGAGGGAGGAATTGTATACTATCATTTGTGTTTTTGGGAGGAATTGTGCCCTATTGTAAGGTGTCAGTGAGGGAAAAAGTGCCCTGTCAATGTCACTGGGAGGAATAGTGCCCCATTGTTGGTGTCATTGGGTGGAATTGTATACTATCATTTGTGTCAATGGGGGGGAATTGTGCCCCATTGTTGGTGTCAGTGGCAGGAATGCTGTTCCATTGTTGGAGTCAGTGGATGGAATAGTGCCCCCAAGGGCAAGGTAAAGGCAAGCAAAGGGCTGCATCTGGCCCCAGGGCCACAGTTTGGAGACCACTGATTTAAGGTAACAACAATCTTCTGCAAGCAGCTCCTCCCAGCCCCCCTAAACACTTACCTGAGCCCAAGCTCGATCCAGTGAGGTGTACAAGAGCAGAGGCTCTCTCACTCCTGCTTTTTCAAGACTGCTTGAATGGTTTTGCACAGAACAGCCCCAATCCTTCTCTTCTCTGGTCCCCCACCAGTGCTAGGGTTGCCACCGTTCCAGGATTCACTCGGACAGTCTGGATTTGGAATCATTGTGTTTGGGTTTCAGTCCGCCTGGAACCCGCACACATTATTCAGACCAGGCTGTAGCTCCCCAAGTAACCGTGACAGTCACACACAAATTTATTGCTGTCTGGGAGCTGCAGGTGGCTGTCTGTGGGCAGGTTTGGCATCACTGGAGGGTGGGGTGATATGGTCATTAAGCGCAATCTGGCCACACCCACTGTTCACAAGCCACATTACTACTCCCCTTGGGGCACCCAAATGTGTTTGGGTCTTTTATAATCCTATGTGTTTACTGCAAAAAAAATAAAAAAAAATTGCCCTGTGCCATTAAAGTGTTCTATTTGGCCTAAATAAGAAGGTGGCAACTAGTGATGAGCGGAATACGCCATATTCGATTTCGCGATATTTCACGAATATATAGAAGAATATTCGCGAAATATTCGTTAATATCGAAAATTCGTGATATTTTATCAAAACAAAATTTTGCTAATGCGAATGCGAAATTGATTGCGAAATTCTCGTCAACACGCGAAAACGGAGATCATTTCCTGGATTACTAAACTAATATGCACTAAACACTAACTCTACTTACACAAACTTATATGAATAAACTAAAGCTAATTTTTTTTTTATACACAAAACACAGAAGGGCAGAGAAAGTATTTGTGAATATTCATAATACGAATATTCGCATTGCGAATATTCGGCAACATAAAAGGATCGCCTCAGCTACTCGGCCCAGGGTCTCTAATCATACCAGCAATGCTTTTAGACGTCGATGGAGATCACTAGGATGTGATCTGTTTTAAAAATAAATGTGAAAAAATACGAATATTCGCAATATCGAATATTCACCGCGATATTCGATTTATTCGCGAATACTCGAATATGCAATATTCATAACGAATATTCGCAATGCGAATATTCGTGAGCAACACTAGTGGCAACCCTAACCAGCACTCTTGGCTCCTCCTTCCTGCCAGGCACACCCTGCTCAATGCACACCGAAGCTGATAAAAGCTATTCAAAATCGCCAGTAGCTTTGCAGGGAGCCTTTTTAGGGTTTTTGCAATAGCTTTAATCAGCGTTTTTCAGTGTAGCTTTTTTTTTTTATATATTTTTTTTACTTTTTTCATTTATTTTTTCAATGGATAAAAAAACGCAAAAAACGCTGGCACCAACATTTTTGAGCATTTTGCAGCACTTTGAATGCAAATTTCGGGCGTTCAGAAAAAAGCCAATAAACTCCAGAGCTCATTAACACTGAAAAACGCCCAGGTGTGTATGGGCCCATAGGCTAACATAGAGTTCAGTTTATGGGCTTTAAACACTTAAGGACCACCGCATGTACATATACGTCGGCAGAATGGCACGGACAGGCACATCAACGTCACATCACCTGTACGTGCCTGCCTAGACGTGGGTCAGGGGTCCGATCGGGACCCCCCCCCCGGTACATGCGGCGGTTCCCGTGGCTGTCCGAGCGATCCGGGATGAGGGGGCGGCTGTTCGTTTTTGTCCACCCCCTCCGGATCGCTCCCAGCCAATCCACGCACTCCCCCTGCGTGTCACTTCCTCTGCCTGTGTAAACACAGGCAGAGGGAAGTGATGTGATCTCTCCTCTTGGCGGTATTTTCAACCGCCACCAAGGCAGCCATCAGGGGGGTATAGGCAGTACACCTGTAAGGGGCCCGCATGGGAACCCCCTAAAAAAAAAAAAAAGTGCCCAAGATGGCAACCCCCTATTTTTTAATTTATTTTTTATTAAAAAAATATATTTTTTAATATATTTTATTTAATTTTTTAATAAAGGGCCAATTTTTTTTTAGGGGTCTGGAGGTCCCGAGGGGCCCGGAGATCCCCAGGGCCCTAGATGACAACTCGCCTTTTTTTATAATTTTTTTTTATATATATATTTGTTTACTTCTTTTATTTTAATATTATTATTATTATTGTTATTAAAGGGCCCAAAGGTCCCCAGGGCCCCGGGTGACAACCCTCCTTTTTTGTATTATTTTATTTCTTTTATATATATATATATATATATATATATATATATATATATATATATATTTATTAAACGGCTAAGAATGTTTTTTTGTATATATATATATATATATATATATATATATATATATATATTAAAGTGCCCAGTGGTCCCCAGGGCCCTGGAAGGCACCCCCCCCTTTTTTTTTTTTTTAAATGTTTGTTTATTTTTTATATATATTTTTTTATTTCTTTTTTATTAAAGGGCCCAGAGGTTTCTTTTTATTAAAGGGCCCAGAGGTCCCGGATGGAAACCCCCCTTTTTGTGTAATTTCTTAAAAAAATATATTAAAGGGCCCATAGGTCCCCAGCGCCCCAGATGGCAACCACCCTTTTTAAAAAAAAATCTATTTTTTTATTTTTATTAAAGGGCCTAGAGGTCCCCAGGGCCCCCTTTTTCCTCCAGAGCCCCCCCCCCCGTTCTCTTCTCTGGGGGTCCCATGCCTGAAGCTGTGTAAGGAGCCCCATAATTCCTGAGAGATCACATCACACAGTGAGTCTGCACAACACTAAACTGACACCAGTACACGCAGGCATATTAACCCCTTGCGATCACCCCCACACCCCTGTCACAGTGTCACTGAATGCAGTGATCATATATGTACTGATCACTGCATTTAGTGTCAGTGTGACAGGCAGTTAGTGTTAGGTTCAGGGTACGGGGGACCCCCCCTAATAAGGTTTTAACCACTTGATCACCGCCCTAGTTAACCCTTTCACCCCCTATTGCCAGTGTTACTAAGCGATCGTTTTTCTGATCCTTGTATTAGTGTCGCTGTTCCCTGTAGGTAGCTATTTTTTTTATTGCGATTTTTTTTTACTAAAGACATGTGGCTGAATAAATTTTGGCCTAAATGTTTGACTAAAATTTAGTTTATTTGATTTTTCTTATAACAATAACAATAACAAAATGTCGCTCTATTTTTGTATATAGCGCAAAAAAAAAAAATCGCAGAGGCGATCAAATACCACCAAAAGAAAGCTCTATTTGTAGGAAGAAAAGGACGTAAATTTTGTTTGGGAGCCACGTCGCACGACAGCGCAATTGTCTGTTAAAGCGACGCAGTGCCGAACTGTAAAAACCCCTTGGGTCATTTAGCAGCATATTGGTCCGGTCCTTAAGTGGTAAAAAAAAAAAGCCAAAACGCCAATAAACTGCGTACAACCACTTAAAAACAAGAATTCAGTTAAATGAAGTCACAACTGCAGATCTAAATATCTGTTTTTGATCAGTAACCAATACATTTATACAACCCCAGAATCAGCAACAAAGCAGCTAGCATTTTCAGTAGAAGGCTCCATGCACACTGAAGCTGATAAAAGCTATAAAAAAACGCCAGTAGCTTTGCAGGGAGCCTTGCAACGTTTTTTAGCGTTTTTGAAATATCTTTAATCAGCGTTTTTCAGTGTAGCTTTTATCAGTTTTTTTTTTCCTTTTTTTTTTTAAATGGAATAAAAAACGTTTCTCAGCGTTTTGCGTTTTTTTCTTGCCAAAAACCTCCAAAGCTCATTAACACTGAAAAACGTCTAGGGGCCAGATTCTCGTAGATGCGCGCCTAATTATGCAGGCGTTGCGCATCTCAGATGCACTACGCCGACGTAACACGGAGTGGCAAGTACCGTATTCCCTAAGTAAATGCGCTCCAAGATGCGCCTGCGTCGCGTAAAACCATCGGCGTAATCCGGCGCAACTCCAAAGTAGGAGGGAAGTGGGCGTGTTGCATTGTAATGAAGCGTGACCCCATGCAAATGCAGGCCGGGACGAACGGAGCATGCGCCGTGACATGGATGACCCGCGCCGTGACGTGGATGCCTTCTGCGCATGCGCAAAGCCTCCCTACGATGCGCCGGCGCAGGGTATATAATGCGCCCACACATGCGCCCGTGCAGCGCAAACGTCTCCCATTTTTTTGATAGTGACGGCCAAAGTTTGTGCTGGACAAGATGACAACTGCTGTTAAGGAGAGGAGGAAGAAGAATTTCTCCCCAGAGGAGAGGGCCATTGTCGTGAGGGCCATGGAGAAGTATGACTCGCGGCTCCATGGTGCTGACAGTGCCCGGACCAGCAAGTCCCGGAGGGACCAAATACTTATGAGGGTCGCGTGCCAGGTCAATGCCCTCTCTCATGAGGTACGGACACCGCAGGACATTCAGAAGAAAATGAATGACCTGCGGCGTCATGTGAAGGGCAAGCTGGCTGCCATAGCTCGGCATGCCAGGGGCACTGGAGGGGGCCCACCCTGCCCTGTCCTCCTGACTGAGGAGGAGAAGGTGGTTGCCCGCTGCCTGCAGACGAAGCAGGTAGAGGGAGTTGGGGGCTATGAGTCCCAGAAGCCAGCCGTGAGGACAGGTAAGTGTGTTTTATATTCTATCTGTTGTGTACATGTATGGGGGTGGAAGGGAACATGTGCCAAGTGTGTGGGTCCACCAACATGGGCATCTTTTGTGTCATCCACAGATGTGCAGGAGGGAGCGGGGCCATCTGTTGATGCCAGGGCCCATCAGGATCCATCCCCTGAAGATACAGTCCCTCTGGCTGCCCCCCTGGAACAGGACTTGGAGGTAAGTGGGCACACCTCAACGGAGGAGGTGGTTGAGGAGGGTGTCATAGTCCAGGACCAGGACCTATATGTTGTTGTGGAGGAGGATGGTGGGTTGGCCGGACCAGCCCAGGCTATCCCTCTACCTTTAGCAAACCCCTCAGTGTCCCCCTCCAACCTCTCCAGTCCCTCTCTCCCCCCCCCTCATCTCCGGCCCCTCAACATCCTCCCCTTATGCCCGGTCCCCTGCCACTCCACGTAAGGCAACGTGCAAGACCAGGGGTGTATCCAAGGTCCTGCCGGAACAGCTGGTCAGACAGCAGGACCAGCAAAATCAGCACCTGGCCGAGGTTGTGGAGGAGATGAAGCGCCTGGCCGACAGCCTGGCATCCTCGGGACATATTACAGATGCCATCCAGGATCTTGCTGTCAACAGCGCAGCAACGCTGACCAGCCTGGGGGAGCTGCAGGAAAACACCTCCGAACTTGTGGGGGAGGTTCATGCCCTGCGCCTTGCTGTCGAGGCGCAGACTGCTGTGCAGACCCGCATAGCGGTTGCCCTGGAGGGCATGCAGGCAGCCAGGGAGGGACGTGGGGATGCTCCTCCTCAACCTGCTCCCCCCCCCCATCTGTGGCTGCCCCCAGGCAAGTGAGGGGCAGGACCCGTGGCACCAGGCGGAGCCCCCGCCAGGCCCATTAATTTTCTTTTTGGTTAATATTATGCTCTGGTTAAGAGCTTTTTTTGTTTAATATTATGCTCTGGTTAAGAGCTATTTTTGTTTAATATTATGCTCTGGTTAAGAGCTATTTTTGTTTCTTTTTGGATACTGCACACGGTGCAGTGTGAATGGTGTGTGAATGTGAGGGGGTGGCACTCCTGCCAGTAAGGGGTGTCACCCTCGGCCGTGGTGGTGAAGTTAACCCCACGGCTGTATGAATGATGTGTGAAAGGTGTATGAATGGACAGCAACATCATTGGGGCCTTGACGTGGCGTTGCTGCTCCCAAGTCCTACATGCTGGACTTGGGCTAATCCAATGTGATGTGCATGTGGTGTGTGTGATCTAGGGACATCAGTGGTGTACACGCATGCATTGTCTGTGTGCCATGCTGTATGTGTGTGTTTAACGATCAAAGATTCGTAACACGAGGACCCTCCTGACTGCTCTTCCATCAGATGACGGGGTCTCCTCTGGCGGGGGGGGGCTGTGTGGTTGGGGGGTCAGGTCATCACGTAGGGCAATGTGCAGGCCCTTTCGCATGGCAAAGTTGTGCAGAATACAACATGCACCAATGATCTGACCCACAAAGTTGGGGGAATACAATAGGGCCCCCCCAGACTTATCCAGGCATCGGAAACGGGACTTCAGGAGGCCAAATGTGCGCTCCACCACTGCACGGGTTTTGATGTGTGCTTCATTGTATCTTCTCTCTCCTCTGGTTTGGGGGTTCCGGAAAGGAGTCATGAGATGGGGTCCCAGTGTATATGCAGAGTCACCTGTAAGGGAAAAGACAGGAGGATGGTAGTCATGCATGTGCCACTTCTGTTGTGCATCATGGGAGGGGATAGTCATGGCTGCCACCCATTTCACTCACCAACCAGCCAGCTGTCCCCATACATGTCCTGCTCAAAATCTTCGGGGATGTTGCTTTGACGGTAGATGTAGCTGTCATGGCTGGACCCGGGGTCTTTGGCACGGACGTGCCATATGAGGTATTTGGCATCGGCTATCACCTGTACGTTGATGGAATGCCAATGCTTCCGATTGCGGTATATGTGCTCTGTGACACTGGGGGGCTGTAGTGCCACATGTGTGCAATCAATGGCCCCGATGGTGCGTGGGAATCCGTCAATTCTGTAGAAATCTGTCATTGCCTTCTGCCGCAGGTGCACAGTGGTGGGTCTGATGAACTGGTTGGACATGCGTCTGAGGATTGCGGGGACAACCTGGTGCAGACATCTGCTTATGCTGGTTTGTGACATCCCAGCCACCACTCCACTTGTACGCTGGAATGATCCACTGGCCAGGAAATGGAGTGTTGCCAGGACCTTCACCAGTGGCTGCAGTGCATGTGAGCGGTATGTCTGGCTGGTGATGTCATCCTGCAGGGCTGTGGTTATTTCCAGGATGGCAGCAGGGGTGAATCTGAAGATGCGATACACCTCCTCATCACCCATGCCAAGGAGGCTCATGCGCGCTCGGTAGATCCTCTCACGTGCCCCCCTCCTCCTCCTCCTCCTCCTTCTATGCTCCTCTTCCTCTGCATACCTTAGTAGTGATAAGACCATGGCTGGCCCTGGCATCTTGGCATACGAATGTGTTGTCCAGTAAGTGTGATTGCTCAGCTCGTCTGTTACGGTGCTGCTGTAGTTGCTCTCCAGCTGACTTGCACACGGCCTTGAGCAAAGTTACCCGTGCTTTTATGAGGGGTATGTTTACTCAAGGCTTTCGAGTTACGCGCACCACGAGTAGCCAACGCCGGACGCGCGTAGTTTCGGGAATACGCGCATCTCCCTCATTTGCATATTTGCATGCTAATTCAATGGGAACTGAATATTTTTGATGCGTAACTATGCGCCTATGCCGCGCTAGCTTAATGCATTTTCGCCGCCCAGACGGAAAAAAATTTCGCGCGTATGTGGTTCTGTGTTTACCGCGCATCGATACGCAGGCGCACATTTACTATTACGCCGCGCATATACATTTACGCAGGCGTAGCGCCGCTGAGAATCTGGCCCTAGGTGTGCATGGGCACATAGGCTAACATAGAGTTCAGTTTATGGGCTTTAAAAAAAAAATGCCAAAAAACTGCAGTTTATCAGCTTCAGTGTGCATGGAGCCGAAACACTCGGAAATGGGAGCTTCCTAACTTTTTACACAGTTTTTATTTTAACCTTAATCTTGATGATAACTTAAAAAAAGAGAGGCACATTTTAGTATACCTTCTCCCCACTAGATGTCAGCAACTACTCACTTTACCATCTAAAATATGGCACTTGAACTAGTAAATGAATAAGAATAAAAGAAGTAAGTTAAAAATATGAATTATGTTTCGGAAAACAAAACATATAAAAATGAATATTTTTGTTGCTAAGCTTTGCTTTCATATAATGTATTATGCTTGTGGTGCACTGTCACCCATCCCTGTGGAAGCTGCACGGATTGGAGGCACCCTAAAAATGTAGCAAGCAGATTTTTTTCTTAACAACACACTGTACTGAAATGCAAAAGTATGAATGTGGCTTTTTTACTAATATGTATAACATTTAAAAAAAACAACAACTCAAAGTTGGAAAAATAACAGAGATCACCTCTGTTCATATATAGTAGCCCCGCAGAGCTGGATTAACCATTAAAGTGATTTTAAACCTTTACATATACCCAGTAAAGTGACTGGTCTCAGGTGATACAAATCCTGCTACATAAGTTGTTCCTGTTTATCTACCGAAATCTCTCCTCTACAGTACCTCAGTTCAAAGTGCAAACTTTATACAGCTTGTCTGAGCTATTAGCAGATGGCGAAAAAGTCGCAGGGTCCAGGGGTTGTGTGCTGGAGCTTCCTCCTCTGTTACCTTTTTATCTCTAGGAATCAGGAAAATCTGTCAGAAATGACTTAAGCAGATAGCAGAGGAACGAGGCAGCAGAGAGAAATCACACTCAGTGCTTTGAAATGAGACCAGTGCACACTATAGAAGTATATGCTTTGATCATATTTAATGTCCGAGATTTACAACCACTTCAAGCTAAATGAGAACATGCCTAGGGTACCAGAGAAGTGGGTACAACAGAGTCTTTCTCCTAGCTATCATGCCATTAAAGGATAGGTGCACTTTAAAACTAAATGCATTTATTCTTTTTGCCCCTTTTGCCCTGATCTACCCAATCCCACACTCCCATTCCACAGATGTATATTTACCAAGGTCTAATTGTTGCAACCTCCCTTAACCACTCAGTACCCGCACGCCGTCATATGATGTACAAAACGGGGATCTGTTATCCCGGGTGGACATCATATGACGTCCTGGAGTTTGTGCGGGGATATCTGAATGATGCCTGCACCTAGAGGCATCATTCAGATATCATTTTCTTGCGGCAGCGATCCTGCGCACCGTAAGAATGATCATGGCGGCGGTTCCGCCACTTGATTGTTCTTACAGGCGGCGGGAGGGGACACTCCCGCCACTATCCGGTGCTTCTCCGGACTCTCCTGTCCCATCGGGGGCCCAGAGAGATGATCGCCGTCCGCTGGATGTGCAGCATAGAGATGACTAGTGACCAGTCAGCTCTATATTTAAAAAAATTATTATTTTTATAGCCATGATCATAATAAATGAGGAAACTATGTACAAAAGCTCTATACGTCACCTTACAATTACAGCAAGCTCAGAAACGACGGGGGAACCATAACTAAAAGTTGGTGTATATAGTGCTTTATATTTATTGTTTTATTGTGTTCCCGAGGAATTAAATGGTGGAACTGAGTTATTAAAATTCCAGATCTCTCAGTGCAGAGAACCTCTCAATGGGATGCTAAAATATCTTCTAGCATTGTGGGATGACGTAGGAAAATGCCTTAGTGCTGACAGATGGAAATTTGCATTTTAGTATGTGAGTCCATGCATAAAAAAACTGTATACATTCCATTCCTAAAGGTTAAAAAATAAAAATGAAATTCTTTACCAACTTGTTAACCCAACAGGTCAGACTTGTTTAGCTGGGTTTTTCTCATGATTAGTTTCGATATACTGTACATTGTGCTGTTTATAGGAAACATTTGATTTTGTCATGAGAAACATTCCTCTGCATTTTTTTCTTAAACTCACCTATATGGGACTGTATGCAGAATGCTGCCTATAAATAATGACTCCAGAGGCAGAAATTGGGTTAAATTTGGCCGCAGGCCTTTATTACTGGTATTTTTTTTATTTATTTTTTAAATCATATTTTATTAAACAAATAACCATTGCTATATAACGAATATACACATCACTTAATAACTTAAAGCGGAGCTCCACCCAGTATAACAACATTTTACAATGTTGTTTGAAAAAAAAAAAAAAAAAACCTGAAAAAATAAAAAAAAAATACTCACCCGAAGTCCGTAATCTGCCTCTTCCTAATCCGCGGTGTGTTTTCTTCTTCTTCTTCTCCTTGTGAATGGGTGCGCTGCTTCCTGGGAACTGTGTGTGTTCTCAGAGAGCAGCGCGCCCATTCACAAGCCAGCGTGAGACTCGCGGAGGCGCAGTAGGAAACGGGCAGTGAAGCCGTACGGCTTCACTGCCTGTTTCCCATATTGTGAATGGCGGCGCGGGACCTGGAGCGATCGTGGGACCGGCATCGGGGGGCCCATCAGCGCGGGCGCCTAGGACAGGTAAGTGTCTTTATTTAAAGTCAGCAGCTACACTGTTAGTAGCTGCTGACTTTAAAAATTTTTTTTACCGTGGCTGGAGCTCCGCTTTAAACCACCAGCATTCATCAACCCAGCCACTACGACTCAGGTTGGATTTAATGTTTTTATTAACTAACCCCTCTTGTTTATTAACAAAACCAAGAGGGAGTACCACGTAATAATTAGGCCGCGACAAGGGAGGGTGTAGGGAGTTCACAGGTAAGGGTCACCTGAAATTCTGGTCACAGCAGCCCTGTCCAAAATAGCCTTTCCACCTTCCAGAATGTTCCCTGGTGCCATGTGCCCGGACTCCTGCCTTTCATTGGTCCCCCCTAGCTTACCTCACCTACAGCCCTTACCTTACAGGTGTGTGTGGGGAGGAGGTACCCCTGCCCCCTGGGGCCTAATTTAATACCTATTAGGTGTGAGAGAGAGGGGAACTAGAAACTTCCCCTCTGCAACATTCCCATGGGCTCAGGGGGCTTAAAACAGCTCCCCTCACTTACATTACTTAACAAAGTCCAATTGTCTACCATACACCTGCTGCAAATTTAAGTCACTTCCAGCCCTAGTCCATCCAGTTATCCTCCTTAGGGTCCTTACACACGGAGCGGTCCGTTTTTCGGTCCGCTCCGTGTGTCCGTCAGCTCAGCGGGGGTCTCCGCTGAGCTGTCGGGCGGACGGGGCGGTCCCCGCACACTGTGCAGGGACCGCCCCGTCTCTCCTCCGCTCTCCCCTATGGGGAGTCGGATGGAAAGGGACCGTCTGTCCGTTTGCATCCGATCCGTTTGCCCGGACGGAAGAAAAATAGGACATTCTTCCGTCCGCAAAAACGGATGCGGATCGAGCGGACGTTAGTGGATGCATCATCCGCTAACGGATCCGCTCCCATAGGGACCCATTACAAGTCCGTAAACGGACTTGTAATGAGCGGACCGTTCGTCCGCTAGTGTGAAAGGGCCCTTAGGCCCCTTTGACACAGGCGCCTCCATTAGATGGACTTTGCTTATGGCCCATACACACAATCCGAATATCGGACGAAAACGATCGTCCGATGATGGATCGTACGATTTTCGGATCGTGTGTACACTACTTTCTACAGCCGATTGCGACCGTTCATCCGATTAAATTCGATCGGACAAGCGCGAAAATTTTTCTCGTCCGATGTCCGATCGTCCGATTTTCGTTTAGTCAGTACAGCCGTCGTCCGACAATACAATACAAATACATTACAACACGTGACATCACTTCCGATCGTTTTTTTCTATCGTACGAGAATTTTCGTGAGTTTAAAAACCTATTTTATTTTACTCGCGATTATTAAGCGAAAAAAGTCGTACGATCTGTCGGCCGATATTCGGATCGTGTGTATGGGCCATTACTTAGTAGGGGAACGATGCGCTGATCCCCGCTGAGCAGGCGGATGACAGGTCCATGGGGAAGTTAAAGGGCCAGCCGCTTAGGCTCCCCCTTTCCTCACGGGGTCACGGCATCAAAAGGAAGCTAAGTAGTTAAAAGGTGCAGGCTATAGTTTAGCTGGGTTAAGTTAAAGAGGTGTTCCAGCCAAAATTGTGTTTATTCAAAGTCAGCAGCTACAAAAAGTGTAGCTGCTGGCTTTGAATAAACACTCACTTACCTGCTCCTGCGTTCCAGCGACGCACCGACCGGGGCTCCGCTCCTCTCCCCCACTCCCCAGCCGGCGTCTGCATCTCGACTGTGGGCACCCAGCCGTGACAGCCTTCGGCTTCACGCCCGGGCACCCACTGCGCATGCGCGAGCCGCACTGCGCATGCGCGCACGGCTCGCCGCTGATTGGAGAGGCGATCGCATGGGACCTGTCAGTGTCCCATGTGATCGCCTACAGGGAGGGGCTGGTGTAGGCGATTAAGGCTTAATCGCCTAACCAGCCCCTCGGCGGAAGTGGGACAGGAAGTCCCACTACTACTGAAGCCCCCACTCCCCCCCCCAAAAAAAATGACATGCCAAATGTGGCATGTAAGGGGGAGGGGATTAAGCAAAAGTTGTTTTTTTGGGTGGAACTCCTCTTTAAACATTTGTTATTGCAACAATTTTCTGTCTGAAGTGCAGTATCTGCTAGAAAAATGCAGGGGTGCTAATTTTTTTGGCCATGACTGTAAATTCTGAGAAAAATATTAAAAAAAACATGACCAGGTGAAATTTCAGCTTGCGGCACTGCGTCGCTTTAACTGACAATTGCACGGTCGTGCGACGTGGCTCCCAAACAAAATTGGCGTCCTTTTTTCCCCACAAATAGAGCTTTCTTTTGGTGGTATTTGGTCACCTCTGCGGTTTTTATTTTTTGCGCTATAAACAAAAAAGGACGACAATTTTGAAAAAAAATACAATATTTTTTACTTGTTGCTATAAAAAATAGCCCAATTAAAAAAAAAAAAATTCAGTTTAGGCCGATACGCCGCTGATTGGAGAGGCGATCGCATGGGACCTGTCGCCTACAGGGAGGGGCTGGTGTAGGCGATTAAGGCTTAATCGCCTAACCAGCCCCTTGGCGGAAGCAGGAAGTGGGACAGGAAGTCCCACTCCTACTGAAGCCCCCACTCCCCCCCCAAAAAAATTACATGCCAAATGTGGCATGTATGAGGGTGAGGAGTGGAACAAGAGGAAGTTCCAAATTTGGGTGGAACTCCTCTTTAAGCTAGTTAATAGTAAAGGCTGATAGGAGGTTATTATAGGTCAAAAGGAGGTGAAGTTTCTAGAGGTTAAACGGGTTAAATCAGGATTGGCCAGTCAGGTCAGGTGGGTTCAGAGGGTTCTGGAAGGTATAAGATCAGCTGACAGGTGAGAGAGCATTCTAGAAGGGGGCTCTAGCCTATTTAAGGATCAGTTCTGAGAGGGTCAGCGCCAGTTTTCAGAGAAAAAAACAGCAGGTGAAGCTCCCTGTCTTAAAGCCCCCCCCCCCTTCCTCGTCGCGGCCGATTCATGTAGTAGGCTCCCTCTGGAGGTTAACTAGAGGGGAGATTTAAGGAAACGTTTAAGTTCAAATGCTGTTTCAGCTTGAGTCTCAGTGGCTGGGTTGTAGATTGGGTTATTGAGATAATATTTGGTTTACGTTTTTGGTGAAATAAAGTTGGTATTTTACTGATAAAATTTATTAAACCAATGAATCAGGCCATGGCCAATATTTTCCAAAATATTTATTTATTGAAAATAATAATAAAAGAAAATATTATTTGATATATTTTTTTGATATATTTTTGTTGTGTATTAATTAATTAATTAATTAATTGTTGTGCATGTTTTGAGTATGCATGATGCCTGTGATCCCATCTCCACTCACTGTGCAGAGCGGACACAGTCCCGCTCTTTTCTATGGGGAAATCGTATGAAAACGGACCGCCTGTCCATTTTCATCCAATCATATCTGATCCGCCATATGGATGGAAAATAGGACCACCATCCATCTGGATTTTGCAGACAGGATGGGATCGGATTACAGCGACATGTCACCGCTGACATCCACCGATCCATAGGGGTGAATGGAGTGTCCGCTTGAAAAACGTCATTCTCTGCGCCCCGAGCACACCGAATGTTGAAGCCTATTAGGGAGTCTGGCTCTAATTGGTGCTACAATAAAACACCCACTTTGTATTGGAATCCAAGCATCCGGCGTCCTGAAAGGGGCTGGAGGCATGGATGGGGGGGCATTAGTATGGTGCTTTCGTGTGCGCTCGCCACTCCTGCATCCGCGTTCGTCACCTCCCGCCCCTGCTCCCTTCCCTGTCTGCTTATTACCCCTACTGAGGAGTCTTAGTCTCTCCCTGCCAGCGGCGTGACATCACTCCACTCACCGCTGGAGGCGAGGGGGGAGATGGAGGACTCCGAGGGCTGCCCAGGGAGCTGTGGCGGCGCTGCCTGTGATGTGACTCACAGCCTGGCAGCTAGAGAGGAGGAGCCGCCGACGAGCAGCCTGCCTGGCTCTAGCTGGAACCTGTGTCTTTGCTACAAAATGGACTACTGAACTGTAAAGTAAGCAGATAATAAAATGGCTAGTTGGGGAGGGGGGCTCTTGGGGGGGGGGGGGGCTGACTGAGGTGAGGTGACCAGTACTTATTAATAAAAAGTGTCAGATAATATTTTTATTTTTTTGTGTTATTTTAAATGAGCCATGCAACCTTTTAAAAGCAGCCACTGTGCCCATCAAAAGCAGCCACTGTGCCCATCACACGCAGCCACTGTGCCCATCACACGCAGCCACTGTGCCATCAATTGCCACCAGTGTGCCCATCAATTGCCACCAGTGTGCCCCATCAATTGCCACCAGTGTGCCCCATCAATTGCCACCAGTGTGCCCCATCAATTGCCACCAGTGTATTGCCAGTTTTCCCCATCAATTGCCGCCAGTGTGCTGCCAGTTTGCCCCATCAATTGCCACCAGTGTATTGCCAGTTTTCCCCATCAATTGCCGCCAGTGTGCTGCAAGTTTGCCCCATCAATTGCTGCCAGTGTGCCCATCAATTGCCGCCAGTGTGCTGCCAGTCTACCCCATCAATTGCCGTCAGTGTGCTGCCAGTTTGCCCCATCAATTGCCGCCAGTGTGCCCCATCAATTGCCACCAGTATGCTGCCAGTTTTCCCCATCAAATGTCGCCTTTTCTTAAAAACGGGGGGGGGGGGGGGTGCAGTTTGCCATCTTCGCTCTGTTTAAAGCGGTATTTAAAAAAAAAAAACTGTGTTATAAGGTGCTAGTATGCATTGCATACTAGCACATATGTGAAACGTACCTTAAAAGGAAGCCCTCCAGTAGCGTGCTGTCACCATTCCATCTTCCCCCAGTCTTTCTTGCGGGTTGGCGGGCTCCGATCCTTTGACTTGACTGGACGAGCCGCAATGACATCATGATTGCTGCTGTTCATGGCACGGGTATGCTGTTACTGCCGGTGATGTCACTACCAGCTTCACAAGTAAAACTGTATCTCCTAAACTGTGCATGTTTAGGAGACGTTTACTGTACCTATAGGTCAAAAACATCCATAGGAGTTTACTCCCACTTTAGGAAGAATTTAATTCACTTCTTGTTGCGTCTACAGAACAGGAAGTGAAGGGAATTCAATGCACTGGGACACAGTTGACAAACAAAGGGGGTAGTACTAGTAACCCTTCTACTATACAAAATTAAAAAATAAAGTTTTGACTTTAGATATGCATTACTGACACTGGAAAACCAAGTCTGTATGCATGGGGGAAATGAAAACAGAACAGAAAGCTGCTTTCAGAATCAGTCTCTCTAAAATGGGTGTGGTGAACTTCCATTAGTACTGTATTTACCTTTATATCTCTTGCAGTCCTCTATAAATTTCTCCAGCCCACCACTCCTGTCCATATAGATGAGAGCAGCCTGTCTCATGACATTTACATTTGGAGCCTGGCTCATGGTTGCCAGCCTGCCGCCTCTCCTCACAGCCTGTCTGTCACACAGCTGTTCTCCTCACACACAAAATTTGGCGGGAAAATGTGTAACTGGAAACAAATCAAGCAGCCAGTCTTTACCTCAGGCTCTATGACTCTGTGGTCCCGGTTTAAAAGAAAAGAAAGGTAATTTATTATCTCTTGGCAGTCACAAAAAAAGCAATAAATCTATACACTACAATCATCATAAAATATATAGCAGCGAAAAAAGAAAAAATTTAAATGTGGGATATAAAAGAGGCGCTATGTATGACTGCTCTAGTAGATGTGTCCTGTTATGAGGGTGTCTGTATGCATGATAGTAATTTTAGGGCTCATTCACACCATTGCGTGGTGCACTGTGGTGCTCTTCATTGTGACTGCCACTTTAAAATTGCATGTGCTCTGTGGCAAAATACAACCCTTCCCAGATACATATGTGTTGGGATGCATTTTAGCCAGGCATGTCCAAAGTCCGGCCTGAGAGCCAATTGCGGCCCCCGTTCCAGTTTAATGTGGCCCCCCTGGTAATTTGGATATATACTGTATATATCGGCGCTGCCTTGGAGGGGACGGGGAGAGGGGGAACGAGTACTGTCAAATTACATACAGGAGAATCTCCTGTTTACTCAGCGATAGGGATGAGCCTCGCGTTCGATGCGAACGTATGTTCGACTCGAACATTGTCTGTTCGTACGTTCGACAAAATTCGAACAAAAGCGGTCGTTCGCGCCAAATTCGAGTGACGCGCAACGGCACATAATTCACTGCGGCATTACGCGCTGATGATTAGCCAAGCATGCTGTATGTCCTGCATGCTGTATGTCCCGCGCGCAAAAAACGAAGAGCCATAATTGGCCAAAGCCTGGGTGGCTTTGGCCAATTATGGCTCAGGACTTTAGCACACGCCCCACACTATATAAGGTCGCCTGCTGGGCGGCCTCGTGTAGTGTGTTCCGGCTTGTTCATGAAAGCAGTTAGAGAGACAGAGAGATTGTCTTTTTAGATAGCTAGATTGAGCAGGCTAGTCAGTTTAGCTTTAATTACAGTGTGTAGAGAATATATATACATCCCTAGGATAAGGTGACCAGATTTTTAAAATGAAATCCGGGGACATGTATTTTTTTTTTTTACTAGTAATGGCGGCAATCAGCGAATCTCTGCCCATCGCCACCGCCCACCTCACAGCCTGTCAAGTCTTACTCTCCGGGCCCCGGTTACTACTGGGTGGGGAGGGGAGGAAGATCACTCCCCCAGGGAAGGCAAGGAGATAAACGGCAGGGGGCTGGCCGGTACTTGAGCCAAGGCAGAATAACATGCGAGCGGAGCTGAATGAGCATGCACCCGAAACTGAAGAAATATTCCCTCCGCTCCGACCAGCACATGATCATCAGAAAGGGGCCCCCGGTTAATGGAAATAAATACACCCCCCTAAGCTAGTAGTAGTGGCTGAGCAGGGGGGGGTGTAATTCTGTTTTTTTTTATTATTATTAATTTTGCACTGACTGTTCTTGAAATTGCCCCAGCCCCTGTTCAAATTCAATCTGGGGACAAAACTGGGGACAGACTTGGTCCGGGGACAGTTTCCTCAATCCGGGGACTGTCCCCTGAAACCAGGGATGTCTGGTCACCCTACCCTAGGAGTTGTACATATATTTATACACTGTATAGCTTAGCTAGATCAGCTATTCCTAATTTAGGTGATTGTGCTATTTAAAGACGTTATCACAGGCATAGACACCCAGCAGGTAACATATTTAAAGGAATTTTTATTTATTTTTTATTTAAGCATCAATAAAATCACTGCTCCTGGAGCAGTGGTTTTAATGATGCTTAACTTAAAAAAAAAAAAAAAAATGAAAAATTCCTTTAAATATTGTACCTGCTGTGTGTCTATAGTTTGCCTGTGAAAACGTCGTTGAGACCCGGATTTTGCCCGACTGAACATGTATCAATAGAAAAAAATGTTTTAAAAACGGTCATTTTTTCAGGAGTCCTGCTCCTGAAAAAGTGACAGTTTATTAAACTTTTTTCCATTGACACATGTTCCCTGGGGCAAGACCCGGGTTCTGAAAGACGTTTTCCAACAGTAGATTGAATATTGGTCTTTAAAATTATCGCTTTTGAATTCGAACGTTCGAGTCCCATAGACGTCAATGGGGTTCTAAATGTTCGCGCGAACGGTCGGTCTGTTCGACGGTTCTGGTGCGAACCGAACGCGGGGGTGTTCGGCTCATCCCTACTCAGCGACATCTGTAATAGGAAGTCCCATCTCCTGGGCTGCCATTGGACGACTCCTCTGTCTATCATAGAAGAAATTGTATTAAATAGGCTGCTGTGTAAACAGGAGATTCTCCTGTATGTAATCTGTTGGTGCTTCCTTCCGAGGCTGCAGATGTACATCGATCAGGCTGCATTCATGGCAATGGCGAGGCTGCAGATGGGCACTGATTAGGCTGCATTGATGGGCAATGACCCTTATTTTGCTTCACAGTTTTTTATTTACATTTTTGTCCCTGAAACTTCCCTCCTAAAGTGAAGGTGTGCGTTATACGCCGATAAATACGGCGTATACAGTGGGACTGTGCCCGCACTGCATTGATTAACTGCATGTTTTTGTCTGGAGGTTCTAAAGCAGAGATATACCCACCTCAACCTATGATCCTCCCAGCGCAAGACCAATGCTTTTGGCCCCTGCCCCCAAGCGGTCTTGTGCAGTGGAACGTTCCTGACGTCATCACGGTGCTGGACGTGGGGAGCACTTTTTTCAAAGATCAATGGATGGGGTGAGTCTTATAGGCTCTGTGTTCGCCCCTACACAAAAGCATCAGTTAACCCATCCTGTGGGGGCAAAGCACCACTGCATGGGACAAAAAAAATTTGGGCTGGAGTTGGGCTTTAGGTCCAGCACCTATTGTACAGGTCTCACAGTCTGTGAACAGAGAGCAGGGGTGAGCCGAGTCGGGCTGTGTGTGTCATGGACAAGCCCGGCCCGGGATTGAGCCCACATGAGTGTCACCATAGCTAGCAGCTTCCTAGTAGGTGAGGTTGAAAAAAGATACAAGTCCATCAAGTCCAACCTATGTGTGTGAGTATATGTCAGCATTACCTTGTATATCCCTGTATGTTGTGGTTGTTCAGGTGCTTATCTAAGTTTCTTGAAACCATTGATGCCCCCGACTGAGACCACCACCTGTGGAAGGGAATTCCACATCCTTGCCGCTCTTATAGTAAAAGAACCCTCTACATAGTTTGAGGTTAAACCTCTTTTTTTTCTCATTTTAACCACTTAACCCCCGGACCATATTGCTGCCCAATGACCAGAGCACTTTTTGCGATTCGGCACTGCCTCGCTTTAACTGACAATTGTGTGGTCGCGTGACGTGTCTCCCAAACAAAATTGGCATCCTTTTTTTCGACACAAATAGAGCTTTCTTTTGGTGGTATCTGATCATCTCTGCGTTTTTTTTTTTTTTTTTTTGCACTATAAACAAAAATAGAGTGACTATTTTGAAAAAAAAACAATATTTTTTACTTTTTGCTGTAATAAATATCCCCCAAAAATATATAAAAAAAATGTTTTTCCTCAGTTTAGGCCAATACGTATTCTTCTACATACTTTTTGTCAAAAAAAAATCGCAATTAGCGTTTATTGATTGGTTTGCGCAAAATTTATAGCGTTTACAAAATAGGGGGTCGTTTTATGGCTTTTTTATTTTTTTACTATTTTTTTCAGTACTGCGACATTATGGCAGACACTTCGGACACTTTTGACACATTTTTGGGACCATTGGCATTTTTTAGCGATCAATGCTATAAAAATGAATTGGATTACTATAAAAATGCCATTGGCAGTAAAGGGGATAACACTAGGGGGCGGGGAAGGTGTTAAGTGTGTTCCTGGGTGTGTTCTAACTGTATGGGGGGGTGGACTCACTAGGGGAAATCACTGATCTTCTGTTCATACATTGTATGAACAGGAGATCAGCGTTTCCCCCGCTGACAGGACCGGGAGCTTTGTGTTTACACACATAGCTCCCAGTCCTTGCTCTGTAACGAGCGATCGCCGGGCACGCGCACAGGACTCGGGGGCGAGCGGGGGGCACACGTGCCGGCTGCCGGCGGCGCGCACGTGCCCCCTAGCGGCCGCAGAAGTGCCGACGTGGAGCTACGGGCTCTCGCCCAGGAGAGCCGACCTGCCGCCATATAACTGCGGCGGCTGGTCGGCAAGCAGTTAACCGCTTCAATACCGGGGCTATTTTGGCACTTCTCGTACATGCATAAATCATAATTTTTTTGTTAGAAAATTACTCAGAACCCCCAAACACTATATATTTTTTTTAGCAGACACCCTAGGGAATAAAATTCCGGCCATTGCAACTTTTTATCTCGCACATTATTTGCGCAATCATTTTTCAAACGCCTTTTTTTGGGGAAAAAAATGGTTTTGTGAATTAAAAAATAACAAAACAGTAAAGTTAGGCCAATTTTTTGGTATAATGTGAAAGATTAAGTTACGCCGAGTAAATAGATACCTAACATGTCACGCTTTAAAACTGCGCACACTCATGGAATGGCGCCAAACGTCAGTTCTTAAAAATCTCCATACGCAACGCTTATTTTTTTTTTACAAGTTACAAATTTAGAGTTCCAGAGGAGGTCTAGTGCTAGAATTGTTGCTGGCGCTCTAACGCACGCGGCGATACCTCACATGTGTGATTTGAACGGCGTTTACATATGTGGGCGGGACTTACGTGTGTGTTCGCTTCTGAGCGCGAGCTACCGGGGATAGGGGCGTTTAAAAAATTTTTTTTTATTTTTTATTTTACACAATTTCTTTTATTTTTAAACTTTTTTTTTTTTTTTTTGATCACTTTTATTCCTATTACAAGGAATGTAAACATCCCTTGTAATAGGAATGTGTGTGACAGGTACTCTTTATGGAGAGATGCAGGGTCAATAAGACCCAACATCTCTCCTCCAGGCTGGAAAGCATTAGATCGTGAAAAAAATTTCACAGATCTAATGCATTCAGCCGCTGTTGCGGCTGTGTTTACATTCCAGGACCCGGGCGTGACGTCATAACATCGCGCCCGGGCCTCCAACGATCATAGAGATGACTGGTGACCATCTGGTCACCAGTCTACTCTATGGTTTTCGACGGACGGCGGCGGATCGTTTCTCCGGGTCTCCGATGGCGAAGGAGAGCCCGGAGAAGCACCGGATGGCGGCGGGAGGGGGGGGGCGTCCCCTCCCGCCGCCTAGAAGAACGATCAAGCGGCGGAACCGCCGCTATGATCGTTCTTATGGTGCACAGATTCGCCGCCTGAACAGATGGATATCTGAATGATGTCTGTGGCTGCAGGCATCATTCAGATATCCCCACTGAAAGCCAGGACGTCAATTGACGGCCTAGGTATTGAAGTGGTTAATGAGTGGCCACGTGTCCGTGAAAAAGTTTTATCCCTATTGTGGGGTCACCAGTATGGTACTATATTTGTAATTTGTTGTCCCTATGGGGGGGCACTTGGAAGGAGGGAGAAGGCAGAAGCGCCGGTGTAGGACCCCAGAAGAGGGGGATTAGGGCTGCTCTGCGTTAAACCATTGCACAGAGCAGGTAAGTATGACTTGTTTATTATTTAAAAAAAAAATCCTTTACAACCACTTTACTCTCCCACCACGCTTTGGGGCTCGGTCATACACGTGTCAATACTTTGTGTTTATGTGGCATTTATTAAGTCTCATAACTGCCTCTCAATGCCTGCCATTAATATTACAAAGGGCACGTCACAGTTCTGTACACACAGGAGCAGTAGCGTTGTGTCCTGTTAAAAAATGTAACATCATGTCGCTTTTAATGAGGCATTGATGCTTGTCAGTGTCTCCATCGATTTCAATGGTAATGCTCTGTAACTAATAATGAAAACTGCGTCACAGGCAAACTAAATGCACAGAAAAACAACATAAAAAGGAAACACAGAGGAATGTGATTATGGCTGATGCAGTCTTCAAAATGTGTCCTCTTGAGGATGCACATTAGCGCAAACGGCATTGGTTGGAGCTATGAACACCGCCACACCAATTCTTAGAATGTCGGCGATTGATGCAAGTCTATAGTGGCATTGTTTGCACTTTGGCCCATTTAAGTGAGATGCTTTTACCATGTTAGATTTTACTACACGATGATGGCTATTTTATTCATGTTGCCTTATGGTGGTTTATAAGTGCAGAGCGCCCAGTGAAGGATAAAGGTAAAGAGGTAACCATATTTGCTGTAACTGAGATTGATACCTACACACGTTTGGTGTGAATGCTCTTTTTGCTGCACATCCCCTGGCAGCATGACCTTTTGAGTTCACAATCTGTTTGGTGGAAGGAGCGCACACAGATTTTGTTTCACAGTTTCATCATGGTGGTGGAAACAAATGTTTTACATATCTGGACTGTCATGTTCATTGGGACTTTTTATTTTAAGTTTTTATAAGGGTTAATTTTATATCAACCTTTATTGCCAGCTGCTCACCTTTATGTTTTAGCACTTACTTTGATATTCTTTCATTTAGGGATGTACCGATACCAATTTTTTTCAGAGTGAGTACGAGTATTGACACTTTTCCTCAGGTACTCGCCGATATCAATTACCGAAACCTATTTTCCTTTGTGCAGTGCGATCTGAGCAAGAATCGCATGTGATTTGAACAGGAATGTGGTGAGATTCCTATCTGAATCAAAAGCCATTTCCCACAGCGTTCCTGTGTGAACCCAGGCTGAAGTCATTATGACAAGCCTGGGTTCACACAGTAGCGGTGCGGAAAATCGTATGCGATTCAGACAGAAATCACACTGCATTGCTCATCAAATCACATGCAATTCTTTGAGCTCATTCATTTTGCATGGGCTCAAAGCACACTGCATGAAAAAGGTATCGATAAAGAGAAGAACTATAGCGGTATTGATGCAATGCTAGTTTGATTTATTGACTGCACCGGGCTCCAAAAGCTGAACAGAGTGGTATTCTTGGAATGCATTTAAAACTGCTGATTGTTGCTGGGGGTTCTAATCAGAAAGATGTTCTCCAACCAACATGAGAGATTGTAAAATATATCTTTAAGAGCCCTTTAAAACTGTGCCCCCCATAGCGTCGGCGGTAAAACACTGCTATTTTTACCGCCGATGCTATGGGCGGATTTGCGACGCATTTATCCCCCGCCAGCAGCCGAAAAAGGGTTTAAACCACCCAGCGCATTGCAGGCGGTATAGCCATTGATTTCAATGGGCAGCAGTGGAGGAAACACACCGCTCCTTCTCCGCTCCAAAGATGCGGCTAGCAGGACTTTTTTCTCTTCTTTCATGGACGGACACAGCAGCCTTTGACCTTAGGGTATTATCTTCTTCCTTCCAGGAGAGTTAGGCAGAAAAAACAGCACTTCAAGTGTTAAAACACTTCTCTTAGCACGGTACCTCCCAGGGGGCGTGGTTCCCCAGGTACAACCCACACTCTGCCTGAGCAGCTCCAGTTTTTTTCTGCCCAACGTCAGGAGAGTCATGGTCTTCTGGAGTCCCTGTACTCTGGAAATTTTTTGCGATTTTTTTCGCTTTTTTGTTTTGTTCCTGCTTTTATTTTTTAATTCTGTGATTCTACTATCAACTGTCGACTGGGTGACAGGCTGGATCTTGATCCTTGTAGTCCCCCCATGTTCGGCCATCGAGCGTGTGCCATGCCCCATTGCTCCAGGGGTGGCGGGGAACTTCGGTTCTAGGGCACACATATGACCGGTCTCTATGGCTTTGTCACAGTGTGTCTGGCTGACTGCCATGCCGTTCGCGGACGTTGGTTCAGTCAGGAATGCCTCCAGCCGGTTGTCACAGGACGGGTAAGTAGGCACCTTGCCTGGCAAGGTGGTATGGCTGGTGCTTCCCTGGGGAGGTCGAATGAGGGTACACCCTGCTTTCCTCTCCCTCCTTCCCCATGCTGGGTGGAGGCTGTGGGGGGGGGGGGGGGCTCTCCTGGGGTTCCATCTCTACCGGGGCCGTGTGCTGTGCGGGGCTGTGTTTTTGCATTTTACTTTTGGGGTTGCTGTGTGTGCTGGCCGTGTGTGGTGTCACTGTGTTTTTAAACCGTGTTTTGGCGCCATTTTACCGCGGTTGCGTTTTACATGCTCGGCGGCCATTTTCTTGTGGCCCGCATGGAGTTTTTTCCTCAGACGGTGGCCATTTTGGAAAAGTCTGGGCCTCTAGTGTCTAGATTAGCGCTGCAAAAGCCCGCGAATCGGCTTCCTGTGGTACAGCACTTCTCAGCACTCTTCAGCGCTTCAGCTCACGCGGCAACCGGGTGGGGTGGTGAGTTCCCTGGGGGTCCCCTGCTTTCTGTTGTCAGCCAGGAGGTGACCGGTGTTTTTTTATGCCTTGCAGTGTCCGGGGGGATAGTGGTGGGGAACTATGGATCCTGAACCTGGTGCTTCTACCCCAGCAATGCCTGAGTTAACCCCTGAGGCCCCTACCCCTGCTGCCTCTGTGGAGGCTATGACTGCAGTCCTTGAGGCATTTCTCGCCCGGATTGAAGCAACAAGTGGCCAGAAGGGGGTAAAAAGCGCCCCCTCCCTGAGCCTGCTTCTGGGAATGTCTCTGACACAGAATCAGGCCTTACTATTGCCTTTGGCTCTGGTTCTGTCATGTCAGGTGATGTGGGCTTAACCCACGTGGACAGTAAGGATGACTCTGCTTCAGGGTCAGTGCATGATAAGGAATTTGTTGGAGCTCTTATCTCTGCAGGGCGGGATACTCAGAGACTTAGGGATTTGTCGGAGGCAACGGATGTGCCGGTTCCTTTCGGGTTCCGCAAACCGCTGCGCACCGCTAAAGTGTTTCCTTGCGTTCCGTATTTGGACAACTTATTGTACAAGGAATGGGATACGCAGCAGAAAGTTTTTGCTGTGCCAAAATACTTTGCGACACGTTATCCCTTTGAGGACTTTTTGAAAAAATGGGTCTCGCCTCCCTCAGTCCACCCTCCGGTGTCCAGATTGAGCAAAGCCACCACGTTGCCTGTGGACAGGGCTCCCGCGTTCCAAGGACCCCGCAGATAGGTGAGTGGAGGCTGTGGCCTGCTCCATGTTCACTGTAGTGGGTTCAGCTATTAGGCCAGTTTTGGCCAGGGCTCTGGTGTCGCAGATACTTACCGAACGGGCAAAGTGCTTGTTGCAGGAGCTGGAGGCGCGTAATGCTTCGGAGATCTGCGTGGACCTGGCCGAACAGTTGGTGCACGGTCTGAAATTTGTCTGTGAGTCAGCCCTGGATACGATTCCTTTGCTCTCCAGGGCCTCTGCTTACGCGGTGGTACTACGGCGCCTTGTGTGGCTGAAGTGTTGGTCTGTGGACCAGTCCTCAAAGAAGGCCTTGGTGGATTTACCCTTTAAGGGAGAACGGCTTTTTGGGGCTTCCCTGGATGACATCATTAAGGCGGCCACAGGTTGTAAGAGCACTCTGCTCCCACAGGCTGGGAAGGGTAAGGAGCCTCGCTGTGAGCAGGGCCCCTCTTTTACTACCCCCAAGCATTTTTTTCGCCCGCCCAGTGCGGCAGGAAAAACTTTTCAGGGTGCAAAGGCGCCCGATACAGGGCAGAAGCGCACCTGGTCCCGCAAGCCTAACAAGCCTGCTTCTGCCTGAAGGTGTCTCGGGTGGGGGGCCGACCTTCAGGCATTCGCGGCTTGGTGGAGGTCTCTTCATTCCGACCGTTGGGTTTGCAAAGTAGTTTCTTCGGGGTACAAGATAGAGTTTCTCTCTTGTCCGCCAAACAGATTTTTCCCTTCCAACCTCCAACTTCCTCCGGATCGCCGGAAGGCTCTGTCAGGTGCTGTCCAGGATATGCTGGTCACGGGAGTGATTGTGCCAGTTCCCTCGATGGAGCGGTTCCAGGGGTTTTACTCCAATCTGTTTGTGGTCCCCAAGAAGGAAGGGGTCTGTCCAATCCTGGACCTCAAGGCCCTCAATTGTTATGTCAACGTGCAAAAATTCAGGATGGAGTCAATCCGCTCTGTAGTAGCGGCACTCCACCAGGGGGATTTTCTGGCATCCTTGGATATCATGGACGCATACCTACATGTTCCCATTTGCTCAAGGTACCAGAGGTTTCTGCGCTTTGCGATCGGGGAGGACCACTTTCAATTTGTGGCTCTCCCGTTCGGCCTGGCCTCGGCTTCGCGGGTTTTTACCAAGGTGCTCGCCCCGATCCTGGCCCTGCTGAGACAGCGAGGGATCGCTATCGTGGGATATCTGGACGACCTTCTCCTGAGAGCTTCCTCAAGCTCAGAGTTAGAGGAGGACGTGTCTAACATGTGTCAGACTCTTCGAGAGTTCGGCTGGCTTCTGAATATCTAGAAGTCAGTGCTGGTTTCTGTCTCAGCGACTGGAATACCTTGGGCTGGTCCTGGATTCCGCGGAGGCGAACGTTTTTCTCCCGACAGAGAAACTTCAGACACTGCAATCCACGGTGCGACAGTTGTCGACCCAGAAGTGGTCTTCCCTTCGTTTCTGCATGAGGGTTCTGGGTCTGATGGTTGCCTCTTTCGAGGCAGTACTGTATGCCAAATTCCACACCCGGGTGCTACAGAAGGAAATTCTGTCACGTTGGGACATGCTCCCTTCATCTCTGCAATACCAGGTTCAGTTGGGTCGTCTGGTCAAGTCTTTCCTGGTGTGGTGGCTGACGTCTCCGGTGCTTCAGACCGGGAAATCTTTTCTGCCGGGTCGTTGGACAGTGGTCACGACGGATGCCAGCCTCTCCGGTTGGGGGAGCATTTGGGGCACCCAGGGGTTGCTGGACTCAGGAGTCCCGCCTTCCGATCAATGTGCTGGAGCTCCGAGCAATCAACCTGTGCCTTGCCATGTGACCCCTGAATCTGCAGGGCCGACCGGTCAGGGTCCAATCCGACAATGCCGTGGCATACGTCAATCATCAGGAAGGCACACGGAGCTCAGCGTCGGCGCACATCCTTTGAAGGGCCGAAAGGTCTGTTTCGGCTCTATTGGCAGTGTACATTCCGGGAGTACAGAATTAGCAAGCCGACTACCTAAGTCGCCAAACTCTGGACCAAGGAGAGTGGTCACTTCACACAGAGGTTTTTCAGAGCCTGTACCAGAAGTGGGGCACTCCAGACGTGGACCTTCTAGCATCCCATCTCAATCGGAAGGTGTCACGGTTTGTGGCCAGGTCAAAGGACCCCTGGGCAGACGCGTTGGTGGCACCTTGGGGTCACTATCGCCTAATTTACACCTTCCCTCCTCTGGAGCTTCTTCCTCGTCTGCTGCGCAGAGTGGAGTCCAAAGGGATTCCAACAATCCTGATTGCCCCAGATTGGCCGCGCGCTCCTGGTACGCGGACCTGGTGCGTCTGGTCGCACCCTGGCGTCTACCCCTGAGAGAAGATCTTTTGTCGCAGGGTCCGATCTTCCTTCCTGCTTTGCAGTCGCTGGCTTTGACGGCGTGGCTGTTGAGAGCCAGGTGTTGAAGGACCGGGGCCTGTGTGGCTCGGTGGTCTCTACCATGCTGCATGCACGGAAGTCTACTTCACGTAGGATTTACCACCGTACGTGGAAGGCCTACATCTCTATGTGTGAAGAGATGAAGTGGCACCCCCGTACATACGCGATGTCACAGATTCTACTGTTCTTACAGCGTGGAGTGGATCAGGCTCTCGCCTTTCGAAACTTTTTTTTTTTTTTAACAAAGCCTTTCGAAACTTTAATGTGAACTTAGTGCACATTAGACTGTATGTACATCTACATTTTATTTATTTTTTCTCGATACAAAGGAATATTGTATCACCTCTTGATATTTCATGGCATTATTATGTTTTTTCCGTTTGTTTTCTTATTTTTAGACCATCTGTCTCCCATGAGAGGATATTTTTTCAACAATTTTGTTTTAATGACCATAGGACACACTGTCTCATCTGGCAAGACAGACTCCTGAGAAAATATTACATATATATCCATCGGTTAGTATATATCTCTCCTGTATGTCATACTATAAGAAAAAACCTCTAATATAAATCTAATTGTCAGGGGTGGTTAGTTGGGGCCACCTGTCGTGTGTGCACCTATGGGCACTGTTCCACGCACGGTGAGAGCTATGGTGAGGGACTGTCAATGCTTTTAATTATTGTTTCTGGTATTCTGCATCTTTTTCATTTTATTCTTTCATTTTTTAGATTGTACTGCGACTTAATTGCATCACCCTGGCCCTGATGAAGAGGCATTACTCTGCATAGCCTCGAAACGTTGGCATATCTGTCCTTATCGTAACAGACAGTTCTTTGAGGGTTTCTTTGCATTTTTTGTCGCTATTGTATTTTCTTGTATATTTTGTTATTATTGATGTTTAATGCCGTTGTACTTTGTGTGCCCCTATTTGTATTACCCCTCTTTTGGTCATTTGGATGCTTTTATAAAAACGTTGTAGCATTGGCCTTAATGTGTTGTCTACGAACAACAATATTTAATAAAATTTGATACTTTTTTGATAACTTAATTGACGACCGCTCAGTTCTTTATCTTTACTTATAAACCAGTCTCCCAATTTAAAAGTCCCACCGAGGAAATACACTCCACCTCTGGGGTATACAAATCAAGAGTCAGATTTCGGCACTAGTGGTCTATTTTCAGCGACCCTTGGCGGGGTGCACTCCTTGGTGCGAACGTTTGTGCAGGGGGTCCGGCATGTGGCTCTTCCTGTGCGTCCTCCGCTGCCTCCATGGGACCTGGATTTGGTACTCTCTGTGCTTCAAGAAGCTCCCTTTGAGGACATTTGAAAGATTTCTTTATTGACTCTGTCACAGAAGGTGGCTTTTCTGGTAGCGATTACCTCAGTCAGAGGAGTATCTGAACTGGCGGCCTTGTCCTGCAAGGCTCCCTACTTGGTGGTGCTGCGGCCGCAGCCGTCTTTTCTCCCGAAGGTTGTTTCGGCTTTTCACATTAAAGGGTCACTAAAGTCAGGGATTTTTTTTTTTTTAAATAACAAACATGTGATACTTACCTCCACTGTGCAGTTCGTTTTGCACAGAGTGGCCCGGAAACCTGTCTTCTGGGGTCCCTCGGCGGCTGTCTGGGCTCCTCCTCGCAAAAGCTTTCCTTCTTCATGCGAGGGCGCTCGCATGGAGGAAAGCTTTTGCGAGCGCGCTCCCGTGATACAGCGGCGGCCATAGCCGCCGACTGTATCACTCGGCTCCGCCCCCCAACGCGCGGCGTCATCCGCCCTGATTGACAGCAGCGCTAGCCAATGGCTGCGCTGCTATCAATCCGCCCAGCCTAGCCAATCAACGGCCAGGCTGGGAACCGAAGAGGACGACGTGGACGCGCCCGGGAGATTCGAACGGTCAGGTAAGTACAACGGGGGCTCGGGGGGGGGCGGTGCTGCTAGATGTTTTTTTACCTTCATGCATAGGATGCATGAAGGTAAAAAAACTTGTACCTTTAGAACCCCTTTAATGAGGACATTGTGTTTCTATCCTTTCTATCCTCGGCTGAAAAACCCAAAGGAGGCCTCTTTGCATTCCTTGGATGTGATTCAGGCCCTGCGTGTGTACGTGTCTGATACGGCTCTGTTCCAGAAGTTGGACTCACTGTTTGTGTCGGTGGCTGGTCCTAAAAAAAAATCGGTCTCATCGGCCACCATTTCGGGGTGGATCAGACAGGTTGTGCTTCCAGCTTATGCCCTGAAGGGGCGGGCGCCCCCTTTTCGGGTCACGGCGCATTCAACCAGGGCGATCGGTGCCTCTTGGGCTTTCCGTCATCGAGCCTCTGTGTTACAGGTGTGTAAAGCTGCAACCTGGTCGTCAATCCACACCTTCTCAAAATGTTAAAAGGTGGATGCGAGTGCATCTTCGGATGCCTCCTTCAGCCGCAAGGTGTTACAGGTGGCTGTTTGAGGTTGGAGTTCCTCCGTTGGGAATCTCCAGTTTCTCTGAGTTCATGGATGGACACAGCACCCACCCCTCCTATTTGTTTGTACTGGTTGTTACGAACTGGAGCTGCTCAGGCAGAGTGTGGGTTGTACCCAGGGAACCACGCCCCCTGGGAAGTGCCGTGCTAAGAGAAGTGTTTTAACACTTGAAGTGCTGTTTTTTCTGCCTAACTCTCCTGGAAGGAAGAAGATAATACCCTAAGGTCAAAGGCTGCTGTGTCCGTCCATGAACTCAGAGAAATGGATTTTTTACGGTGAGTACAAAAATCCTATTTTTACTATCCTGCTAGCGCATCGCTCCAGGGTGAAAGCCTCTCAAGCTTTCACACTGGAGTGAATGGGGACAGATTTTTAAGGACGTATTGCAGGCACTATTTTTAACGCTATAGCATCTGCGCTCCAGTGTGAAAGGGGTCTAAAACGTTTTTTTCTTTCCTACCTGCATTTTTTTTTTTTCCCCCAAAAGTTTATTGAAGGTACTAAATATACAACATGCAGTAAAAGTGTACAATTAGCCCATAAACGGCCAAGTTCTTGCGGTCGCAGCCGCAGCATTACAGTGCTCGAACACATGGCAATACAGGAAACATAAAATGAAAGAGAAAAACAAACAGTAAACTCTAATATGGCGTCATCGCCTGGGGGGGGGGGTACATTACCCAAAGACCACGGGGTCTTTACCGTCACTCGGGGATGGAGGGAGGAGCGTGTAAGGTTTCGGGGAGGCTGGGCGAGGGATTAGGAGGGAGGAGGTCGTAGTGAGTGTCAGGTGAGCCGTTAGTTTCTGTCTAGTGGGTGGGTCTAAGATGTAGGGTGCAAGCATGGGGAAGGCCCATGGAGGGCCATATGTAGTACGTAAAAGACAGTCAGCCAATCGGTAAGAAAGAGGAGGCGTCGGGGTATTCTGGGGAGGGTAGCGAAAGGGCTCCTAAGGTGTGTGTGAGGTTGGTGTCGCACCGCATCTCCCGGTCGCCGGCCGAGGTCCCAATCGTTTATAGTCCTCTGTGGTGGTGAAATGTATCCAGCACGCCCAACGCTCAGTAAATTTCGCTGGGGTGTCTCTGGCCTGATGTATGAGGTTTCCTACCTGCATTTTCTATTGCTAACCTGCCTGAAAGCAGAAATAGACAACTTGTGAAATTTACACTCTCATATGCAAAGCTAATTACTGAACAGAAATGTCTAAATGTCACATAATAGGCACATATGTGGATGTTTTTATCTGTGTTCCTGGAAGCTACCATGAAATCTATGATGTCACTTCCTGAACCACAGAGGAATGAATGGAAAGGCATTTCTGCTAGTGATGGGAAGTTCGACTCTTTTAAATGAATCGGTTCATTTCGAGTCACTCACTGAAATGAACCGATTCAATGAATCGATTCTTCAGTTCTTCAGTTCACTTGCTGAGTCTACTGACAAGCAAGTGAACCAAAGCTCTCACTCAACCTTCTTAAGTGATTAGAATCAGAAGAACGATTCTTCACAGAAGGTTTGCAGGTCCTGGGGACATTTACATGTATTTAGTTCCTTTCTCAGACTACAAATTGTCAGATTAGACAGCGTCATTAATTTTGGTGATGCAAAAAAAGTTGTGTAAATAAAAAGCAGGTTTTTCTGCGTGTGAATCTCATTCTGATGGGCCAACTTCAGTTAACATTGCTAGCCATCATATTTTTCTGTAGTCTTTACAGCGCATGCACAGGGAAAAATTATCGGATTTTACTAGCGCGGGCGGGCAAAGTACCCACGGTAGTAAAATACAATCGTTAGGCTCCTTTCAGACTTGTGCGACTTGAAAGTCGTGCAACTTTTGCCACGATTTTTACCGTGACTTTGATGCGACTTGAAGCAATACCCATGTAATCTTGAGGTTTCTGCCTCAAGTCGCATCAAAATCCGACCAAAGTAGTGCAGTGACTACTTTAAAGTCGCTGCGACTTGAAGACACAGAGATGGATGGTACTCATTGGAAATCATGGCGTACCACTTGTCATGCGACTTTGTAGTCCCAAGTCGCAGGACAAGTCGCACAAGTATGAAAGGTGCCTCATTATGCACTGTAAAGACTACAGAAAGGCATAGAAATCACATAACCAGAATGCAGAACAATATTACTATACTGTAACGCAGGATAAGATTTATTTTTATGTTATAAAGATGAGACAGCTCTATCATTCAGTTAAACAGCTACTAAATTAGACACATGTCCCAGAAGGGAGGTTTGTCCTATTTAACATACATATCTCCCTTAGGATAAGCTAACTAAATACTAAAGGGTTAAAGAATTAATCTGAATGAGTATATTTTCTTATTCTGACTCTTTGTCCTCTCTGTCTTTAAAGCAGTCAGTCTGTAGTGTATTTCTGCTCCCTGATCATTGATTTAGACTATTGCTCTCCTGGTGGTGACTCGGGGTTATTACAGTGTACTGGATTCTAACAGCTCATACGATTCTTCAACTCAGTAACTCATATAGTTCTTTAAAGCGGAATTTCACCCTAAATATAAGATCTCCCATGTGATTCAGCATACTGGCGTCAGCGCCAGTATGCTGTTTTTTTTTTTTTTTTTTATCCCACACTTACTGTATTATCCAGTAATTTCATTTTTTTCCCCCGCGGTGGACGGCGCCAGTACAGCGCGTCACATCTTCCGAAAATACCCAATATGGACTCGGGTAATCTCGGAGAAAATGCGGCGCCTGCGCACAGATCTAGGAGCTGACTGCGCAGGCGCCGTATTTCTCCGAGTCCTATTTCGGAGGGCGTGACGCGCCATAGCCGTAGGACTCGGAGAAATACGGCGCCTGCGCAGTCAGCTCCTAGGTCTGTGCGCAGGCGCCGCATTTTCGCCGAGATTACCCGAGTCCATATTGGGTATTTTTGGAAGATGTGACGCGCTGTACTGGCGCCGTCCACCGCGGGGGAAAAAAATGAAATTACTGGATAATACAGTAAGTGTGGGATAAAAAAAAAACAAAAACAGCATACTGGCGCTGACGCCAGTATGCTGAATCACATGGGAGATCTTATATTTAGGGTGAAATTCCGCTTTAACTCAATAACTCGTTTGATTCTTTTACTCCTTATACTGTGTGTACTCATGATGACTCATGTATGCAGTTCCTGAGTGTCTCTGTGCCTTGAGCACGCTGATTGGTTGTAGGGAGGGGCCGAGCTCTCTCACTCTAGGATCATATTACCAGCCTGCTCTCCTATGCTTTGTATTGAGTGCACAGAGAAGAGAACCATTTCAGACGGTTCAGTTCACTCACATTAATCGATTCACTCAGTTCACTGAAAAGAACCAATTCAAAAGAACGATTCCGTTCATGAACTGGACATCACTAATTTCTGCAAGTGGTGCCAGGCCGGGGCGAAAATGGGCGAAGGTGCTTTCCTTTGCCGCTTTGTATGGAGGAGTTATGTCACTGATAAATGACAATACACAGCAGGAAACTCTGGGAAATGACCTTAAAGTTCTGCCAGAGAAGAGGATCAACTTCTGGTGATTTCTAACAAAACATTAAAATAATTGAAAAAGGTATATGTGTGTTTGCGGTTTTGTAACACTTACCTAAGCTGTTGAAATATTCTCAAGAAAATATCCACTGATTGACAAACCACTGTTATGGACTCTGTAGTGTTTTGCTTGTAGTAGAATTGATTGTACATATGTACTATACTAATAGAAATTGTTTTATTTTTCTCCTGAGCTTTTACTTCATCTACAATGCTGAATCAGACATAACCTGTGTTTTCACAATTACTGTTACGACACATGCCTCACTTTAGGCATCATCTCCTAGGTTTTTTGAGAGTGCATATGCATAATTGGTATCAAATAACATCTATATTGTTTTTAAAGTGGTTGTAACCCTAAAAATTCCCCAAAACATGCTCCTGTATCTTTAAAGCATTGGATATAGCACAGTGCCTTTGCCATGCCAATTGTCCTTTTCTATGTTGTACAATACCTATCTGATCCTGTCTTCCCCTCTGTAAACTGACCAAGTTTATCATGACTGCTAATCTCTGATAGCATGGTCAGTTTATGTGCCTCCATCATCAAGCTATCTCTTTGGCGTCTCTGCATCTCTCCCCTTCCTCTCTGTTCCATAGTCTGTATGAGAGCCGATCTTCTTTCTGCCCCTCCCCTCTTCTCATGCCTGTGTAATCCTATTCCCTGTAGCTGCTCCAGTGCTCGCAAAGTAAAGAAACATGTATTACATACTGTGATCCTCTCTATTTTAGGTCCCTGTTCTGTACAGTGAGTGTTTTTCTAAAATTCTAATGCTAAATATCTTTTTTGAAGAGCCCTGCTGTGCTGTTATAAGACCTCCCTCTGCCAGCTGCATTAATCATAGGTGAATCTCAGCCCCTCCCACTGTACTCATGTAGATCAGAAAGGAAAGCAGAGGGATGTTACATGACAGCACAGAAGGGCCTTGCAAAAGAAAAGGTATTTAGCATTATAATCTTAGGAAAACACACACAGTACTGAACAGGGACCTAAAACAGAGTATCAAAGTAATACATGTGACTTTACAACCACTTTAACACGGGACTATGCACCTTTAATTATGTTTTATGATACTTTTATTCCCGTAAGCGTTGAGCTATTGGGGGTTATTTAGAAAGGGCAAATCCACTTGTGCACTTGGAAGTGCAGTCGCTGTAGATCTGAGGGGGGGAGAAATGCAAGAAAAAAAAAAAACATTTTAGCTTGCACATGATTGGATGATAAAATCAGCAGAGCTTCCCCTCATTTCAGATCTACCCCTCAGATGTACAGCGACTGCACTTCCAAGTGCACTTTGCACTTGTAGTGCAAAGTGGATTTGCCTTTAGTAACTAACCCCCATAGTGTGTCAAGTCAGGTAGTAGACAGGGCAATCACTGTCTGCATTCAGGCAATCTCTTCCCTCAAACAGTGTAAGGTCCCCTTACCATTACGGCCCCCTATGAGCACAACTGTCTTGTATCTTCAGCTCTATTGAATGAAAATATTATATTATTACTCCAGTGTTTAAAATGTAGCATAGATTTGGATGTAGGTTTACTTATGAAATAGCACTGTGTTTGTATTCTAGAAGACCCCACTTTAATTTCTGCTCAGGGGCCTCTTTTGTCCTAAACCAGGCTTCCATTCTTCCTTTTTTGTCTCCGCTTCTCGGTGTCCAGGACTTCTTTTGTGCTTGCTCCCTTTCACGTTTCAGAAATTTTCTTTCCCATTATACCATCAAGTTCTTTCTTACAACTCAACACTTACAACTAAATGCATATAGACTTGATTGAAAATATTTCTTTCCCACCAAGCAGTCTTCTGATTTCTCAGATTGTTACACTATAAACCTGAAAAACACAACTGATGCCATATCACCAATAACTTTTGTATTCGTCGCTCCTTTACACCTTTTAGCTTAGTTAAGAATTATTTTCATTTCAGATTAATTTTTTTGTACTTACACCAAGTAAATGTACTCCTTTTTACAATTCTAAAAGAAGAAATTGCCCTACATGAACATACAGATCTTTTTTTAAATGTGTCATTACTGTTTATATAGGCACTTGAAAGCAGTGCAAGGACAATATCCTCTAGTGCCCAGGGCAAAGATGGCAAACTTCACTTCCCTTTGATCATGTGCAAGCTTATGAGGAGGAGGGAGAGAGCACAGTGTGCACCTCCTCTCTCCTTTTCCCCCGCTGCTTCCAGCACTGGGCTAATAGAAGTAGTGATGGCACTGCAACTACTCCTGTCAGCCTTATAGTAGAAGGTACTTGTGGCACCTCCTTCCATACAATACACGCGCTGCCACTAGGCAACAGTCCTAATGCTGCGTACACACAATCGTTTTTCGGCATGAAAAAAAGACGACGTTTTTCAGCATGTAGAAAAACAATGTTTTTTCCAACTTCATCATTAAAACGACGTTGCCCACACACCATCGTTTTTAAAAAATGCTCTAGCAAAGCGCGGTGACGTACAACGGCACTATAAAGGGGAAGTTTCATTCGCCTTTGGGCTGCTTTAGCTGATTCCGTGTTAGTAAAAGATGATTCGCGCTTTTCTGTCTGTTACAGCGTGATGAATGTGCTTACTACATTATGAATGGTAGTTTTACCCGTCTCATAACTTGCTTCTAAGCATGCGCGGATTTTTCACAACGTTGTAGCTCACACACGATCATTTTTTACAACCCGAAAAACTACATAGTTTAAAACGTTGTTAAAAAATGCAGCATGGTCTAATTTTTTTTGTCGTTTTTCAGAACCCGAAAAATGATGTGAAGCCCACACACGATCATTTTAAATTACTTTTTAAAAAACTTTTTTTTTCATGCCGAAAAACGATCGTTTGTACGCGGCACAAGATGGGTCACCTTATTCATGTGCAGCATAGTGATCTTCTCTGGAGTCTTTAGCAGTAGAGTATTTTGCATTAGGATCACAAAGTAGAAACTCTTTAGAAATAATATCACTTCAGCAGCTTTATATAAATGCATACCACGGTTGCTGGACACTGAAGGCCAGTTTATATGGATGTGAGCAGCATGCAAACAGGATTTTTTTGACATACCACTTTTGAAATGCGGTTTTATGTGCCCAACGTTTCCTTGCAGAACTACTTCTCGTTACCAAGATGAATTTTTAAAAAGTGGAAGAGGCAGGCTTTTCACATTACAAATATAAAAATTAAGGTTTTTACATTTTTCAATTATACAGTAAAGCTAGCCATACACTTTTTCGACACCAGCCCCAATATACTGCACAGTATGAATGGAGGAATTGGTTATCAGCTTGGTTAGCTGCAGGCTAGTCAGGTGCTAGATAGGTTAGGTAAATTTAGTTCTTTAGCTCCTCTATAATCTGTGAAGCTGCTGGTGATTGGTCTGCTCTGAGAGTCACTGATTGTGGGTTTAACTGCTTCCCCCTGTTTTCTGTATAGTTCTGGAAAATAGTGGGCTGGATGAAGCAAATCAGCAGCTGACTATTTATGTGGTCTCAGCCAATCTCTGGGGTGGCGAGATTCCCAGGAGTTGGCAGATGGCGTCTGAGCAGAAGGGAGTTCTTGTCCGGGAGATGAAGATCCCAGGCTGAAGGGTTGCTACCCTTCTGGGCAGTCCAGCTGTACTTCTACACTTGTTTATCAAGGTCTTAGATGCAATAGCTGTGGGGTCTTTTCTATTGCATTTTGCTGGAACAGATCAAGTGATTTATCTGAAGAGTCCACAGGAGATGTCTAACCGATATCGGAAGAAGGCATCCAAATATTCAAGAACATTTGTGATTACAGATTGTGTGCGAAATCCCAGTGACTGTGTGCTGCTGCTATCCCTCTTGCATAAGCCTCAGCCTGTGCTTAAAACGTAGACATTTCTTCTGATGCGTCTGTGTAGCTCAGTCCATAATTTGCTGCTGCATGGACTATGCTAGAAAGCTTTGAGAAGGAGGAGAAAAGTGTCCTTAAGTTACAGCTTAGCATTACTGGAGTATCCCACAATTAACCTACACCCCATCCACGTTCAACTTATAATAAAGTATCAAAAAAAGATACCCCTAGACCAGGGATATGCAATTAGCGGACCTCAAGCTGTTCCAGAACTACAAGTCCCATGAGGCATAGCAAGACTCTGACAGCCACAAGCATGACACCCAGAAGCAGAGGCATGATGGGACTTTTACAACAGCTGGAGGTCCGCTAATTGCATATCCCTCCCCTAGACCATTTACTGAGCCAGAAAAGTGACTGAAATTATCTGCTTGGCTGCAGGTATACTAGTTTGGGAAAGAACAATGTGTAAAGCAGTGGCCCCCATAGGGGTGAATGCTAAAACTGTATAGCTAGCTTAAGAATAGGTGATGGTGAAGCGCTTTGAATCCTAATAGGAGTATAAAACCAAAGGGTAAATACCAAGGGAAATATGCTAAGTGACTGTATAGTGAACAGAAAGGTGAATAAGCAACAAATAAATGAACAAGTGAAATGTACCAAACACACAATGAAATAAAATAAAATGCAGTATACAAAATATGAGCCAAAAAATGTAAAACACAAATGAAAATAGCTGTGCGTGACAGCACACGACAAGGTGTATAGCATATAAACACGTGATAAAGTCCATACAAAAATAGAGCCTCCAAAACCCAAAAAAAAGGTGTGCTGATGTGATTCATCAATTTCTAGGTCTCTTTTAAGGTTACGTCACTTTCCATTCATTTCTGCCTTTCATGTCTGTATGAGCACCTGGTGAAGAAGCTCTCCATTTCAACCTCAATAAGTGTGGCTGCACCCCAGTAACTACTGTCTGGTACTTTGGGCCATTCGTGCTATGGCTCTGAGGTGAGCATTTTAGTACCACAAGAGGTGTGCGCACCGAAGTCTGCCTGCTTTCACACCGTACCACTTTTTGGGTTTTGGAGGCTCCATTTTTGTATGGACTTTATCACGTGTTTATATGCTATACACCTTGTCGTGTGCTGTCACGCACAGCTATTTTCATTTGTGTTTTACATTTTTTGGCTCATATTTTGTATACTGCATTTTATTTTATTTCATCGTGTGTTTGGTACATTTCACTTGTTCATTTATTCGTTGCTTATTCACCTTTCTGTTCACTATACAGTCACTTAGCATATTTCCCTTGGTATTTACCCTTTGGTTTTATACCCCTTTTAGGATTCACAGCGCTTCACCATCACCTATTCATATCTGCATATTTTCTGTGTCAGGCAGACTACCCTGGTGTTTGCAGCAGTGCCCCCCGGTGTCCATTTCAGATAGCGCAAGAGTATTATCTCCCTTATAGCTAGCTTAAGGCCCCTTTCACACGGGGCGAAGCATTAATGCTCCGCCCCGTGAACCTCTGTATGCTCAGCGGGGATCGCTCCATTGATCCCTGCTGAGCCGGCGGATGTGCAGGAACCGCCCTGTCTCTTCTCCGCTCTCCCCTATGGGGGGATCAGATGAACACGGACCGTGAGTCCGTGTTCATCCGATCCGATGACGGAAGGAAAAATAGGGTTTTCTTCCGTCTGCAGAATCGGATGATTGTGTAGGTGGGTGAGATCGGATGTCAGCGGATCTCATAGGGACCAATGTATGTCTCTTTTTCATCCACAAACGGATGGATGAAAAAGCGGACATATGATTTGCAGGTTTGACAGGGACCTTAGAAGGAATTCATAAAACCATTCCAGAGCTCCATGAAAAAAGTAATATTTTTTTCCCCACAATAATAGGAGGCAGCTGATGGCATTATTGTCAGCAGAACTAGACATTAATAAACAAACACAGTATACAAAAAAATATAAATAAAAAATCACAATAAAATTTATATTTTATCTTTGTTATTTACTAGTGCTGTTCGCAGTACAAAAAAAAAAATACATTTTATAAAGAAAACTATGATTTATAGCTCTGTTACAAAATAGATTTTGCATAGTACAAAAAAGAGACACAAACTTTGCATTTAAGGCAGCAGTCTATTCTAGCTTAGTTTCCAGTTTTTAAACCATATTGTAGCAATTATATCCTTACAGAATACAGTAAAGGGGATCAACTATTGCTACAATAGTTAGAATTCTTATTCCAGTCATTGTTCATTGCCAGTTAGAATTAAACTGGCTCACAACCCAAAATCTTTTTTTTTGTTTTGTTTTTTATTCCAGTATACTGTCATATTGTCACCTGTTTTAGGCTAGGTGTTTTTTATACTCAATTTTAAGTCTGCTGGTTGCCAAATGTTAAAGGGGATGACTCTGTTGTTTAAAAAAGTTATCTGAAAATGAACGTAGTAAGGCAAATCATTAAAGACAAAGGCACAGAAACATTAACAGAGTAGCACCTTATATTCATGGCCACAAATTAACACATAAAGCTTTAATTAGTCAGAAAGCAGCAGGGTGCTAAATGTCAATATTTGATTGGTTACTGTCATTTCAAAAAGGAGTTTACGCTCTTATAAAGAAATGGACCCTGATCGAAACTCTTCTGTGCAGCAAGACAGAGTGGTTCACAGATCTCTCTCTTCACTGCAGGCTATCCCATTAGCAGCATTGCTGCAGACATAACCTAGTGAAGGTGGCAAGTCTATGCACTTTGAACTACACATCTATGAAAAGAGAGGTCCTAGGCCAGGGATATGCAATTAGCAGACCTCCAGCTGTTGCAAAACTACAAAGTCCCATCATGCCCCTGCCTCTGGGCGTCATGCATACCCCTGACCTAGGCTATCTAATGAGATATCATAAGCATCACATGATCCCGTAATTTAAATGTTCTATTAAAAAGCAGGTAATTTCAGGGTGAAAAAACAATCAGAATACATTTTCCAATATAATCCCTACTATTTTTCCTAGTGCCAGGGCTGACTACTCATAGACCTGTATAAACCTGCACATTTGGCTGAAACAACTGCGCATGTTTACAGAAGCAAGAAAAAAAACTTAATTAAGATGTTTTCACGTTGGATCACATCAGAATTATCGGATGTCTACTGATAGCCTTTAGAAAGTGGCGGCACTCCTCTGCATTTCTACTCAGTAGTCTATAGCAGGGTCCACTCAGTCAGGAAACTAACTTTAAATAAGCTTTATGGTCTGTCAAAAACAATTTGATTTCACAGATAACTGAATTTCCTTTATCATTCCCTTTACACCTAAAAAAATAAAGAAATAAACCCTTGCTTTTTTTGGGACCATCTTCATTTTGCTTAATAGGGGATACAAATACTATCCAAACAGCTAATTCAGTATTTTTAAATGCAAAAAATTTAAAAGTATTAATTACAAAAAGTATGTTGCAGGGACAACCAGTACAGTGCTTTGGTGACATTCAGAATTCCCATTGGCCAAGGAGAGTGAGGCTTGCACAGCAGCCATATTAATACTACATAAAAAAGCAGTACCCCTCTGGGAATGCTTGAACTATATCAGTACAAAGGAAAAGTGTAGCAATTCCAACAAAACACCCTTCACCTCAAATTAGCTCAATCGAATTTTATCAAGTGTAAAATAAAATCTAAAAAGCTATTAGCATGAAATTCTCCACCAAGAGGTAATAAAGTCAAAATGTGTGCAAACAAAGTAGTTATTCAACAACATTTGCACTTCAATAAATTGTCTGTGGCTACACAACTGTAATATTGCCAGTGTCTAAACACTTTGGACACCAATATGTTAGCCAGACTGAACCTATTTCAAGGCCCATGCAGCAAACTTTAGAAAAGATCTGTACTGAGAGAAACATGGGGCTGCCTCTGCTGACCTTGTTCAATGAAATTCTAGTTGCTTGGCTTATCTCTAGCTTCAACGTTGAAAGTTCTACACAACAAGCATGCAGCAAGTAAAGACAGAAAACCTGATGTGCGTACTTGTTCTCAGAGCCTTGGAAACATTAAGCCTTTAGATCAGCAGTACAGCCCGGAAAACAGCATGTTTAAAGGAGAGGTCGGAAATGGTAGCCCATGTGCTTTTTTCAGTACAGGTTTTCTTTTAACAGGTTTCAGTTTATCCTCAAATATAGCTGGCTAAGTTGGAAAGAATCTAGCAGGGGCATGGATGGTTAGTACAGAAGATCATGGTTACAGACCAGCTTCTAATCCAATTTAGCAACACACTCAGAACCACCTTGAACAATCTGGTCATTTTTAAGCATTGATATGTTGTTACCATCTCATATATGTCACCATGCAGTATCCAGTGAATAGATCATCTCTATGCTCTTGAGCTATTGCTTCAGTTCAGAAAATGGCTTTATGAGGATAAGTAACAGGTAGACTTTTATGATGATTAAATACCCTGTAAGAACGCCTCTTCTAGGTGCTCACATTAAATGACTAATAAGACCAGTCATCAGAGGGTGGAGCATAGGAGAAGCCAATGAAGGCATCATCTGCTTCTTCAACACTGGCGTTAACGATGGAGTAGTCAGAAGAAATGCAGACAGAATCAGGAACCATAGCATTTGTAAATTCTGTGTCAAAGTTTGATATATCATCTGGGCCATCCTATTAAGAAAAATAATACAATTAGTTTCATTACTTTAACCACTTCAGAGCCGGAAGATTTACCCCCCTTCCCGATATTTTTTTTCTAAAAAAGACAAATATAATAATTTTTTACTTTTTGCTATGAAACATATACAATAAAAATAATTCTTTCTGAATTTAGGCCAATATGTGTTCTGCTACATATTTTTGGTAAAACAAAACACAATAAGAATATAGCGATAGTATGGTGAGCAATCTGACACTTTGTGGGAACCATGACACTAATACAGTAATCAGTGCTAAAAATACAGGGAATGAGTTAACATCTTGGGTAATCAAAAGGTTATATGTGTACCTAAACAGTGTTTATGTGTTTACTGTGAGCTTCCTCCCATCAGGAGGCGGCAGGGAGGAATCTGCTGGTGATGGTACTGTGGGACCTGGCTGCCCCAGATGGACACCCAAGATGAAAGAACAGGAGGCTGAGCCACGAAGAGGCAGAGGGAGAGCTGTGCGAGGCAGTGCTGCAGCTGCTGGGGGGAAGGTGAGGCTTCATTCATTCCTGGGCCGGCCCCGATTATATATTTATTATACACACACTTTTTTTGTATTTTTGAGGTGGGGAATCTTGGGTGAGTTCCCACACTATTTTTCCCAGGACTTGACCCCTGACTCTAATGTACAAAGTACAGTGCCTGCCGCCGAGAATGTGTTTTCAGCACGCCAGCATCGCGCTGAATCTCGGCGACAGGCTGCCGATATCTCGCACTCGCTGGAATAGTAAAAGCACATTCCAGCGAGCGCGTCATAGAAGCGACGGGGATCCGACGCGGATTCCCGCCAATTCTACACGTGGGCGGAGTTTGTTATGAATCCTGAACGAGAAATCCCCGCCGGATTTAAAAAAAAATCCGGCATGGGTTCCCCCCTCAGGAGCATAACGGGCCCTTAGGTCTGTTATGGGTTGTAAGGAGACCCCCCCTACGCCGAAAAAACGGCGTGGGGGTCCCCCACAATCCATAACAGACCCGTATCCAAAGCACGCCGGCCGGCCGGTCAGGAAGGGAGTGGGGGCGAGCGAGCGCCCCCCCCCTCCTGAGCCGTACCGGGCAGCATGCCCTCAACATGGGGGGGTTAGGTGCTCTGGGGCAGGGGGCGCACTACGGCCCCCCACCCCAGAGCACCCTGTCCCCATGTTGATGAGGACAGGGCCCCTTCCCGACAACCCTGGCCGTTGGTTGTCGGGGTATGCGGGCGGGAGACTTATCGGAATCTGGAAGCCCCCTTTAATAAGGGGGCCCCCAGATACCGGCCCCCCACCCTAAGTGAATGAGTATGGGGTACATCGTACCCCTACCCATTCACCTGCAAATAAAAAGTGTAAACACAAATAAACCACACAGGGTATTGAAATATTTTATTAGTTGGCCGCCGGGGGGGGGTGTGTATGATCGCTTTTAGAAAAGCGCCCCCCTCCGGCGGGCTTCTGTGGGGGGGTGGGTGCCGCCGTCTGGTTCTCTTCCGCCGCCGGGGGGCGCTTTGATAAAAGCGCCCACCACCCGGCGGGCTTCTTTCGACGTCTTCGGCGGCGGGGGGGTCTACTCCCACTCTCCGGGGTCTTCTCCGGCTCTCCGGGGGTCTTCTTCTTCAGGACTCGCCGCCGCTATCTTCGTGTGTTAGCTCAATTACTAGCGGCGGCGGCCCACTCTTCTGCGACGTCTTCGGCGGCGGGGGGTCTTCTCCCACTCTCCGGGGGTCTTCTCCCGCTCTCCGGGGGTCTTCTCCCGCTCTCCGGGGGTCTTCTCCGCTCTCCGGGGGTCTTCTTCTTCTTCAGGACTCACCGCCGCTATCTTCGTGTGTTAGCTCAATTACTAGCGGCGGCGGTCCCCTCTTCTGCGACGTCGGCGTCTTCTTCTTCTTCTGCTCTCCAGATGTTGACGCGACGCTTCCTTCCGCTGTTATGCCGGGCGTGCGGCTCGCAGCGAAATATATAGGCCTGTCTTGTGACGTCGCAGTCCCATCATGCTCCGGTAGGTACCACGTGCTACCTACCGGAGCATGATGGGACTGCGACGTCACAAGACAGGCCTATATATTTCGCTGCGAGCCGCGTGCCCGGCATAACAGCGGAAGGAAGCGTCGCGTCAACATCTGGAGAGCAGAAGAAGAAGAAGAAGACGCCGACGTCGCAGAAGAGGGGACCGCCGCCGCTAGTAATTGAGCTAACACACGAAGATAGCGGCGGCGAGTCCTGAAGAAGAAGAAGACCACCGGAGAGGGGAGAAGACCCCCGGAGAGTGGGAGAAGACCCCCCGCCGCCGAAGACGTCGCAGAAGAGTGGGCCGCCGCCGCTAGTAATTGAGCTAACACACGAAGATAGCGGCGGCGAGTCCTGAAGAAGAAGACCCCCGGAGAGCCGGAGAAGACCCCGGAGAGTGGGAGAAGACCCCCCCCGCCGCCGAAGACGTCGAAAGAAGCCCGCCGGGTGGTGGGCGCTTTTATCAAAGCGCCCCCCGGCGGCGGAAGAGAACCAGACGGCGGCACCCACCCCCCCACAGAAGCCCGCCGGAGGGGGGCGCTTTTCTAAAAGCGATCATACACACCCCCCCCCCCCGGCGGCCAACTAATAAAATATTTCAATACCCTGTGTGGTTTATTTGTGTTTACACTTTATTTGCAGGTGAATGGGTAGGGGTACGATGTACCCCATACTCATTCACTTAGGGTGGGGGGCCGGTATCTGGGGGCCCCCTTATTAAAGGGGGCTTCCAGATTCCGATAAGTCTCCCGCCCGCATACCCCGACAACCAACGGCCAGGGTTGTCGGGAAGGGGCCCTGTCCTCATCAACATGGGGACAGGGTGCTCTGGGGTGGGGGGCCGTAGTGCGCCCCCTGCCCCAGAGCACCTAACCCCCCCATGTTGAGGGCATGCTGCCCGGTACGGCTCAGGAGGGGGGGGGCGCTCGCTCGCCCCCACTCCCTTCCTGACCGGCCGGCCGGCGTGCTTTGGATACGGGTCTGTTATGGATTGTGGGGGACCCCCACGCCGTTTTTTCGGCGTAGGGGGGGTCTCCTTACAACCCATAACAGACCTAAGGGCCCGTTATGCTCCTGAGGGGGGAACCCATGCCGGATTTTTTTTTAAATCCGGCGGGGATTTCTCGTTCAGGATTCATAACAAACCCCGCCCACGTGTAGAATTGGCGGGAATCCGCGTCGGATCCCCGTCGCTTCTATGACGCGCTCGCTCTCCATCGCGGCAAGCCAGCTCGGCGCTGGCTCTCGCGATGGAGCTCGCAAGTGCTCAATCTCGCCGAGAAAGGGAGCGAGATTGACACAATATCCCAGTCACCTACTGTAGCAGGAAAAGTAGCACAGGTGTGAAAGGGGTCTTAGTATTGCCATACTGACTAGGCCTGGACATGTTGTGGTATTCTTTTCTACTGGCTCTGACGTGTATTTCATTTGAATTGCATTCATACAGTTTAATGAACAAATTCTTTGATCTTCCATCTCTTGCTAATAACCACAGAGATAACACTTCTACTTACCACATGAGGGTCATATGGTGGAGGGATCTTCTTTTCAACAAGCTCAGTCCAGTTTATACTTGTAAAGAACGGATGATCTTTGATATCTTCCTGCAAAGCAAATTAAAACAAAATAATTTAATAGAGCAATTACTTAATCTATCAATCAATACAGTTATAAATGTGTGTGGTAGCTTAGTGGCTAGTGGTCAGCATTTCCAACTGGCAGCATTAGCCTTGATGGTTCAAATCCCAACCATGACACTACCTGCCTGGTGTTTGCATGTTCTCCCTGTACCTGCATGGGTTTCTTCCAGGTACTCAGATTTCTTCCCACACTCCAAAGATATGCTGGTAGGTTAATTGACTCCTATCTAAATAGGTCTTAGTAGGTGTGCAAATGCGAGTTAGGAACCTTAGATTGTAAGCGCTTTCTTTTTGCCGATTACCAGCTCTGTTTACATCGCATGATCAGCTATTATTGACGGACAGCTGATCATGTGGTAAGGGGTCGGCATCAACCTCTCAGACTTGCTGATCACAGAGTGTGCCCTGCAGGGGACACGCAGGCCACCCGAGCACAGGAGGAGGTCTATTGACGCCCTCCCGGCAAAGTAGGTCCGCGCTGTAGCCGTCATTTGGCTATAGCGCAGACTGGAAGATGTTAAAAATTTGCAATGAAGGATTAAAACCACATTTTAAGCAGGCCCCCAATGGTTTGAATCTCATCTGGTTCAGCAGGAACTGGCCAAGATGCAAACCATGTATGGACAAGGCTGTTTTAGCTGCTAGCAATAACCTCTGTGTTCTCCTGGCAGGGACGACTTCCCTTGCTGGGAGAACAAAATAGCCCCCATTAACAGAGTCAGCTATGTTCTTTACTGCAACCACAGAAAATCGCTCCGTCTATGGCCTGCCTAATGCCGCGTACACATGATCGGAAATTCCGACAAGGAAACCGTGGATTTTTTCCCGACTGAATTTTGGCTCAAACTTGTGTTTGTGTTGCATACACAGTCACACAAAATTAACAGTTGAGCATGCCAACGTGCACTGTGCAAACATAGGCCGGCTAATCAACTCTTTTACCAAGGCCAGTCTATAAGGGGAAGAGTCTGTGCAAACTCCATAGCTACACCTATAGAAAGAGTACCAAGTCTGAATCACAATTATTATTTTAGCTTAAATTGGTTGTAAACCTCTGAAATGAAACCCAGCTATGTTTTTCTTTCTATAAGGTGTACTTGCCTCTCTATGTAAAGCACCTAGCATGATTTCTTTCTGCTCTGCCTTCCTCTGCTATCTGCATGAGTTACTTCTGACAAGTTATACTGGGGGGAGGGGGCTGTAGCACACAGCCTATGACCGACAGCCTCAGCTGTGCATGTTTCCCCTTTGTGTTTATTACATCCAATCAGCTCCATGCTCTATCCTGTACAGCGTGACACATCAGATCCCCAACCCCTGCCTCCTGAAGCTCAGAAGTGCAACCTGTAAACTTTGAAGGGCTCTGAAGAACAAAATGCTGCAGATAAACAGGTATAACCTACATAGGAGGATTTTCATGCATCTCCTGGGGATATGTAAAGTGTTTACAACTACTTTCATTGTGTAGTAAGGGAACAGTGATCAGCATTCCATATTAAAGCTGCATTAAGTAGGCATGAGAGAAAGAGCCACATACAAAGTCATTATTGGATCCAAGCCTTTGTTTAGGATCTTTTTCAAGCAGCTCTTCTAAAATTCCAGACGCCGTCAAACTTATGTCTGGTCTCGTGACAAGGGGTTTGTGGAGAATATTTTCATACATGGTTGCTATGTCACGGTTGTAAAATGGGGGCTGAAACAAAGGAAATAATAATTAGTCCCAGATACAGTTACTAGAATATATTTATTCACAAACAAAACAGAAATATTATGATAGATGAATATCCTGATATGAATATAACAAAATGATGTGAAGGCATTACAAGGAGTAGTCCACCTCTTGGAGCATGTTACACATTACACCCATATTTAAGATGTAACATGCTCCAGCACATGTCCTCCTTACTCACTGATCTGCCCCGCTGTGGAAGGTGGTGGGGGATCCTCTCACCGCTGTCACATTTCAACCACTTAAAGATTACTTTTAGTTTACATGTGCAAATCGATTTCTTTTTGCTAGAAAATTAGCTAAAGCCCCCCAATTTTTTTTTTTAAAGCAGAGGTCCTAGAGAATAAATTGGTAGGAAAAAAAAAAGACACTTTTAAAATTGTAATGCACAATAACCCAATTTGTTTGCAAAAAATATAAGATGTCACTAAGGTAAATAGATACCAAACATGTCACACTTTAAAATTGCGCACGCCCGCACAACGGCGACAAATGACGTAAATTCTACTATCAATAGGCGATGCTTTAACCACTTCCCGACCGGCAAGTGCATATACTGCGGCAGGTTGTTAGCCCTGCGCAAACCACCATATACATATAGGTACGTCGGCTCCTTTTGAGAGCCTAATCAAGGGCGCGCATGCCGCCGGAGGCACGTCTGCTGCACGGCGGGGGACCAGATGCGAGTGGCTGGCGGTCGCAATGCCCGACGGCCCCCCGCGATCGTGGGCACCAGAGCCAGAATGAGGATCTGTGCGTGTAAACACACAAATCCCAGTTCTGTCAGGGGAGGAGAGACAGATTGTCTGCTCCTAAAGATTAGGAACAGCGATCGGTCTCCTCCTCCAGTGAGTCCCATCCCCCCACAGTTAGAAACCTAGCAGGGAACACATTTAACCCCTTGATGGCCTCCTAGTGCCACACATTTAATCCCTTCCCTGCCAGTGACATTTACACAGTTATCAGTGCATTTTTATAGAACCGATCGCTGTATAAATGTCATTGGTCCCAAAAAAGTGTTAAAAAAAGTATCTGATCTGTCCGCTTTAATGTTGCAGTCCTGATAAAAAAAATAGAAATGGCATACATATATCCCCTATTTTGTAGACACTTTGGGCCAGATTCACAGAGCCATAACTCCTGTCTAACTGGTGTTAGACCGGAGTACTTTCTAACTACGCGCGTTTTTTCACCAGTTTGAATCCTCAAACCATGAAAAGACGGCTTTGCGCTTCAATCCGACTGGCTTACGTGTTCGTACGCCTTCGGAGCTACGCTGCAATAAAATTGCGGCCGCTGGGTGGACTTCCCGTCGTTTTCCGCGTCGGGGTATGCAAATGAGCTTTTGCCGTCGATCCCCGAAATTACGATCTTCAATCGCAATCTCTTACGGGATCTTTAGTCATCTTTTCGCTGCGTAATGTTACACCAGCTTTTAGCTGGTCTAATATTAGACAGCCCATGTTAAGTATGGCTGTCGTTCCCGCGTCGAATTTCAACGTTTTCCGACGTCTTTTATTATTTTTCTACGCAAGTCGTCCGGCAATAGGAATGTCCGTAAACGACGCTACTCAAAAAAAAAAATGACGTAACAACGTTATTTCGCGCAATGGAAATTTCTTTTTTATCTTAACTTTTCTTTATTGTTTCTTGTCATACAAAAATTTGTGCATTCATTAAAAACACATGGCAGAGAGTGCATATTATACATTCATAACTAAATAAACACCAATTTCAAATTCTGTGTATAATCTTTGTATAAACCTATTCCCCCCCTCCCTCCCTCTAGCCCCTCCCTCCAAGCTACCTATGCAGAGCTAATTCCAAGAAAGAAGGGTCAGGTTCACATCCTTCCTGTATTTAATGTCTGTATATTAGGAGATTGTTATTTTACAGTGGCAGGGGAAACTACCGGTTATATCGTTGTTATATCTCTAAACGAGGGCTCCTATATCACTCAGCCATAGTCCCCAGACTCTCTCAAACCTTCTATAATTTCCCTGTTTAATAAAGGCCACTCTCTCACTCCAGATCAACGTATTGATAGTTTCAGTCCAATTCCCAACAGAGGGGGGACATGCGCCTGCCATCTCTGAGCAATTAGCTTGCGTGCCTGGAAAAAGCCTCGCAGTACGCCCTCTAAAGTTCCCGGAGGTATTCTATGGTCCTCTATGTCCCCTAGAAGGCAAGTTCTAGCGTCAGGTTCTAGGGAGGACTTGAAAACGTTGTTAAGTTTATCAACAACTCCTGTCCAATATCTAAAGAGCTTGGGGCATCTCCAGAACATATGGGCAAGATCCCCTGTAGCATTGCATCTAGGGCATTCATCGCTCCGATTCAGTCCTATTTGAAAAAAAAATTTGGGGGTATAGTAGACACGATGTAGTAGGTAAAGGTGGGACAATCTCTGCGCCGGGGCGATGAATACTAGAGCCCCTCTCTTTAGGATCCTATTTCACTGCTCTGTAGTTATCAATCCCAAGTCTCTTGTCCATTTTTCTCTGCTCCTAGACACACCTGCCTGGTTTATGGCCCTAGCCCCCAGTTTGTCATATAGCACTGAGATTAAGCCTTTCGCTGTGTTAGCCTGGGCTATTTTAGTAAGAATGGGAGTCTGGATCCTATCAGCCGGGTAGATCTTAGTCTGGGTCTGAATGGCATGCCTAATTTGAAGGTATTTGAAGAACGTTTTATTTGGTATATTAAACTCCAGTTTTAGGTCTGAGAATGATTTCATAAGGTTACCCTCATATAAGTGGGTTAGCCGTGTAATTCCCTGGCTCTCCCAGATTTTACACTTTTCTACTTCCGCTACTTCTGGCAAGTTTTTATTATTCCAGAGGGGGGCCAACTCAGTTATCCCAGAGTACCCCAATAGAGCCTTTGTTGTCTGCCACACTTTATTTAGTAGTTTTATAGTCGGGCATTTATGGGCAAATGAGTTTGCCGCCAAGACTTCTACCAATGTTTTATGTGGGGCCTCGGTTAGTATTAGCCTAAAGCAGGGGTCTCAAACTGGTGGCCTTCCAGATGTTGCGAAACTACAAGTCCCATCACACCGCTGCCTGTGGGAGACATGTTTGCAATGGTCAGCCTTGCAATGCCTCATGGGACTTGTAGTTTTGAAACAGCTGGAGGGCCGCCAGTTTGAGACTCCTGGCCTAAAGCAATCATTCCTTCGATCCGGAATCCCACAGCCTGCGATCTGCTGTAGCTGAGACGCAAGGAAGTACATTCTCGGGTGCGGGACCGCCATCCCACCCTCCCTGACCGGGAGCTGCATGGTCTGCAAACCAATTCTGGCCTGCCTTCCTTTCCATATTAGTTCTCGGAATAATGTTTCCATTTTTTTGAACCATATTTGGTTAACCCAGATCGGAGAGTTATGGAGTACGTAAAGTAGCTGGGGAAGCCAGATCATTTTAATTAAATTACATCTCCCAGCTACAGAGAGAGGGAGGCGGTTCCAAGCGTCTTTCTTTTGCTTCAGCTTTGCTAATAATGGGGTTATATTTTCAGTAGTGTACTCCCTGACATCCCTGGTGATCCATATCCCGAGGTATTTTAATTTTGTTGGAATTTTTAATTGGGGCATTTCGGCTATCCTCTGGGCCTGTAGCGCATCTATGGGGGGAAGCAGAGCCGACTTGTCCCAATTTACCTTCAGTCCTGAGAATCCACCAAATTCCTTAATGATTTGGACCACTGGGGCCAACGAGTTGTTAACGTCGCCTATGAAAAAGAGGACATCATCCGCAAATAGCGATATCCTGTCCTCCTCTAGGCCCCTCCTAAATCCCTGGATGTCTTCCTTGAGCCTGGTTTTAATGGCTAGAGGCTCCATGGCCAGTGCGAACAGGAGAGGGGACAAGGGACACCCCTGTCTCGTCCCCCTCTCCAGCTCAAACAGGCCTGTAGCTTCGCCGTTTATTTTGATTTTTGCACGTGGTTCATTATAAAGGAGTTTAATCCACCTAATAAAAGACGGGCCAAATCCAAAGCTCTCTAGAACCCTCCATAGATAGGGCCACTCCAGGCTATCAAATGCTTTAGCGGCATCTAAGGCCAGGAGTGCTCTAGGGCCCTCATTGTCGGTAGGAATCTGCAAATTTAAAAAGACCCTTCTTATATTTAGGGATGTTGACCTATTCGGGATGAACCCTGACTGATCAGGGTGAATAAGTCTCTCTATACATTCCTTTAGGAGTGTCGCCAGGACTTTTTCAAGGATTTTAACATCTGTACAGAGCAGTGAAATTGGACGATAGGAAGATGGGTCTAATTGGTCTTTTCCCTCCTTATAAATAACAATAATTGTGGCTTCCATCATGGAGGCAGGGAGATTTCCCTCCGCGAAGGCTGATTCCAGAGTATGTAATAGTTCCGGTAGCAATATGTCTCCATATCGCTTGTAAATTTCTATTGGGAGCCCATCGGGGCCTGGTGATTTATGGTTGGACATCCCTGTCACTGCAAGCTTTAGTTCTTCCAACGTTACAGGGGATTCCAATTTTTCTTTTTCCATATCAGACAGATTTGGAAACGGAATGCCTTGAAAGAAGGCTTCCATGTCTTCATTTTCTCCCCTTGATTTGTATAGTGCTTTATAGAAATCGTGAAATCTATACCTTATCTCCCTGCCTTCAGTTAAGATTTCACCTGTGGGTCCCCTTATAGCTCCAATATTGGAGGAAGGGGTGTTGGTCCGTATCAAAAGTGACAACGTGCGCCCCACTTTCTCACGCTCCCCAAATTGAGATTGTTTCTGGAAAATATGATGATTCTCTGCCTTCCTCATGGTAGCCATTTTATAGACCTGCTGTTTGTCTAGCCATTCTCTTTGGCAGCTTGGGGAGGGGTCCTCGATGTATCACTGTTCAGCCATCAATGCCCCATTTCTGGCCTCTTCTTCCCACTTCCTAGATTCCCTCTGTAGCCTTGCCACCCTTTGTATTAGCAATCCCCTTAGGTATGCTTTCAAGGAGTCCCAGACCACCCCAGCCGCTGCTGTACCTGTATTAATCCGGATATACTCCGTCAAATTGTTTAATAATTCTTGTGGGTCCCCGAGTAGTTCTAGCCAATATGGACTAATTTTCCACTCCCTTGGGGGTGCTGGCTCATTCTTTCTAAATACTAATTCTAAGGGCGAGTGGTCTGAGACTCCTCTTGGGCCATACTGCCTTCACCATATTTAATAGTTTTTCATTGCCAATGGCCAGGTCAATTCTTGACAAGGTGGCATAGGAGCTAGAGAAACATGAATACTGCCGAGTCTGTGGATGATGGATACGCCAGATGTCTCTTAACCCAGCCTCCTCCATAAACTGGACCAAACGGCCCCCCAGTTTAGTGTTCGAGTCCGGTCTTGGGGGAAATCTATCGTTCACATTATCAGGGGCTACATTGTAGTCACCCACTGCTATCAGGGGGGTATCTGGCTTATCCAACATAAACTCAACTAGTTTCTGTAGTACACTAAAATTAAAAGGGGGAGGGATATATATATTGGCAAGTACGAAGGGGCTATTCTCGATAGAACAGGATAAAAAAATGTATCGTCCCTGTTCGTCTATCCAGCTTTTTTCACAGGAGAATGACAGTCCCTTCCCCACCAGTATACTAACCCCTCTTGAGTAGGAGGAATGCACCGAATGGTATCAGAATGGAAATTTCCGAGCACCCAATTGGGCCATTGTCTCCCGGGTTAGATGTGTCTCCTGCAGACAGAGTATCCCTGTTCCCTTCCCATCCATTGACGCCAGAACCAGTGCCCTCTTAATAGGGTCCCCCAGCCCCCTTACGTTCCATGATCTAATTCTCCAAGCCATGGGCAATGTAAAATAGTGAATAAACGGAAATAGACCATGACGTGGAGTTGCTCTTCTCCCTCTCCTCCAACTGTTTACTCAGATCAAAACCTCTCCCCTTACTGATGGTATTAAGAATGTTTAAGAACCTTGGAGTCCCTCCTTCCCCTAGCTTACCCTCCCACTCCAACCCTCCCCCCTTCCCTCCACCCCCCCTCCTCTCCCCTCCTAAGCCCACCCTTGTGCCTAGGTCCTCCCCCCCCTTTCTACTCCCACCCTGCCCATTGGGGCTCCCATTGGGGGCCTCTCCTGTGACCTTTCCTCTCTTACCCACTCTCCTCACAACCAACATTCAACCACTAATGCACCACCCCTGTCCACCCTCTCCCCATAGAGAGAAATCTCACCTCCCCCTCCCCCCCCCCTTCCCCTAAGCAAACCTAAGCAAAGCTGAGTGTATTTACTGATGTCCCATTCCCCGCAGGGACCTATGACTCCTATCACGTATTTCCCCAATTATACAGTTATACTTGGAGAAAAAAAACGGAAAGAGAGGAAAAAAAATATATATATATAGAAGGTGTTCAAATGTGTTACCCCAATTATATAAGTATATGGGAAAAAAAAAAAAATATAGAAAGTACATAATAGAAAAATGGTGTCGCAGACTATTTAGAAGTGTCACAAAGTTCAAAAAAAGTCTCAATCCATTAACGGTGCAAAATTGCTATTTTTTATCTACTATATTGTTAAAATATAGCACGGCGGGAAATTTCTGAATGGAGCATGCGCAGTTCGATCGCTGCGGGGACGCGCCTAATTTAAATGCTTCACACCCCCTAATCGCGTATTTCGATTACGCGGCGAGAAATAGACTACGCCGCCGTATCGTACGGGCAAAAATCTACCAGAATTCGTTGTAGAGCCTGGTAAAATACGGCTGCGTAGCGTATCTCGGATACGCTGCGCAAATGTACGTGTACCTGAATCTGGCCCCTTAACTTTTGTGCAAACCAATCATTATACGCTTATTGGAATTTATTATTTTTACCAAAAATTTGTAGAAGAAGAATATCAGCCTAAACTGATGAATACATTTTTTGGGGGGATATTTATTATACGCTATTTGTGGGAAAAAAAGGACGTAAACTTTCTTCAGGTCTCCGACTAGCCGGCCAACGTGGCGGCTAGTAGCTCGGGACTCCCTGTGTGACGGAAGAGTCTGTGCGAGCCGTGGAAGTTGGCGGGATGTACCCTTTCGCTGCTTCTAACAGCCACCGAGGGGCTGGCTATCTGCTCTGGTTGTTATTACAAGAGAGTCGACCGCAGGCATCACTCCGGTACAATCACTTGAATTAAAATGATGTGCCAGGTATGTGATTTGGCACGAAGTAGTGAAAAACAGCGCAGACTTCGCTCACACAGCCGTATCATTAATTCACAGGAATCTGTGAATGAGAGAACTACAAGTCCCATCTTCCACAATGGCAGAGAGCTTGTAGTTCTTAAAGAACTGTGAGTTAGCTGATGAGCGCACTTGTAGTTCATTCACAAGTCCTGAAGCTTTCTAACTGAAAGCCCATACAGAGGTAATAATAAAATGCACATTTTCTTTCGGGTACAATAATTTCCTATTGTAAAAAAGAAGCATGACCGTATAACAGCTGTTCACTCACGCAACAAAACAACATGGGCTAGAAAGGCTACAGTTAACTTTTAAATGAATAAGTCACCACTCAACGACCTGGGGGCGCCAGCCGCAGGTCCTCTTATATCATCTAGGCCTAAGGGCCAATGCTCATTTTCCCCCATAATAATACGTGCATTTATTATTTATTTTTTCAAAAAGGTGAAAGTAGTCTTCAAAAACTCCAGGTTTCTGCTATATGCAATACAATAATTTCACCCAAGAAAACATCAGTATTTATATCCAATTAAAGTAGAACTAAAGTTTCACTGTCTATGAGAGCGGCAAGGTTGTGAAATTAGCGGGGGGCATCGATGGCTTCAAGAAACTATTAGATAAGCACCTGAATGACCACAACATACAGGGATATACAAGGTAATACTGACATGTAATCACACATAGGTTGGACTTGATGGACTTGTTTTTTTTGTACTGTGGGCAGGAAGGCTTTTTATTGCAGAGGAGACACATACAGTAGAATGTCTCTTCTGTAATAAATTACACCTTCCTGCCTGCTCACAGCGATAAACTGCACAAGCAAAGCTCTGTTTACAACGGGGTTGATTTACCAAAACTGGAGAATGCTAAATCTGGTGCAGCTGTGCATAAAAACCAATCCGTTTCTAACTTCAGCTTGTGCAATTGAGCTTTCACAAAAAAGCCTGGAAGCCGATTAGTGTCTCTGCAGAGCTACACCAGATTTTGTACTCCCCAGGTTTAGTAAATCATCCCAGTGTCCAGCCCGATCTCTAGTATGGAATGACTAGCATCTGCACATGTGCAGGAGTGACGTCCTCAAGTGGCAGCCAATGAAGAAGGCCAAAAACAGGCACACAGGAGAAGATGCTGCCACGGGACATTTATAAATGTATTAACCCTTTAGTTTGCTTTAATGCATATATAGTTACATAGTTAGTCAGGTTGAAAAAAAAGTCCATCCAGTCCAACCACAAAAAAAAAAAACACAGTACATCCCATACACCCAACTCCATACCTACAGTTGATCCAGAGGAAGGCAAAAAAAACAGCAGAGCATGATCCAATTTGCTACAGTTGGGGAAAAAAATCCTTCCTGATCCCCCGAGAGGCAATCGGATTTACCCTGGATCAACTTTACCTACAAATCTTAGTACTTTGTTTTATTCTGTACATTTAGGAAAGTATCCAGACCTTTCTTAAAGCAATCTACTGAGCGGGCAAGAACCACCTCTGGAGGGAGTCTATTCCACATTTTCACAGCTCTGAGGCCGGCCGTCGAAATCGGTGACCCGCCCGTCGGGAATGGCAACCAGCCATTCATCCAGGCGGGCCGTCGAGCAAATAGAGAGCCTGCTCTCTATTCGCTCGACGGGATTCCCGACGGGTGGGGCGAGCCAGGAGCGTACACACGGCCGAGGTTCTCGCTGGAATGCAGCTCCCAGCGAGGTTCTTGCTGGTTTGTAGCGAGAACCTCGGTCGTGTGTACGCCGCCTTACTGTCTTGTTCTATTAATCTAATGGAAGCTTGTGAAATGTTCACCGCTTCCATGAGAATATGCTTACAGATTGCTCATCGTCAATATAGACAGAGCTGCACAGTTGTACACCATGTGTACACTATTCCCCATAGCACCAAGTAAAACTAGAACATATACAGGATTGTGGGCAACATGGTGCAATACTTGTAAACATAAGGAAGCAACAGATTTAGTAAAGATGATTTTCTAAGCAAATTCTTTACCTCAGATTTGTTAGCAAGCTGCAACTAAACTTGCAATTACATTTGTCTTAAACTTGTACAATATTGTGACGGCCATGATTGCATGTCAAATTTATTACATATAGGTTGACTACGAATAAGCTCCAGATAGAGTATAACATGTTAGAGCTTGTGGGACAGGTGGATCAGCTTGTATACTTCAATAAATATATACAAGGCTGTTATCGGAGAGCAGCTTCTGTTCTTTTTTGCTTAGAAGTAAACTCTATGGGGCGGCCAGCTACCACTGAAAGCCTGCACCCACCGTCAGAGGAGCCAAGGGGTTGTATGGCTGTAGAGCAGGGGTCTAAAACTGGTGGCCCTACAGTTGTTGCAGAACTACGATACCCATGAGGCCTTGCCTCAAGGCTGACAGTTACAAGCATGATCCTCATAGACAGAGGAATGATGGGACTTGTCATTTCGCAAACAACAGGAGGGCCGTCAGTTTGAGACCCCTGCTGTAGAGGGACTGGATATCCTACTGTACACAACAGTTAGGTGTAGTGCTTACCCCCCAAGGAGCCGCTGGTTTGATTTGGGATTAGCAAATTAAGTTACCCCAGCTTGGTCTTGGGATGCACCAGAAGGATTTAGCAGTAAACGGAGGTCCACACAGTCAATAAAGATTTTCTCAATGCTTTAATTCCAGGCCAGCATTAGCCAACATCAACTTTGGTGAAGGAAGAATAGGTTGAGAGACGAGAAACTTTCGATGTCAGGCCTGGATACACACAAGGCAGATCAGCCCTTAGCAGCACACACTTTCACACGTCGCCACTTTTATGAGATTGAGTGGGTAAGGTGTCCCCGGACAGGTGTCTCTCACACAGACCTGGCAGCCGAGGCGTCACCTTGAATCTTAGCTGGGAGGAACAGGGTCTCTCTCACAGGCCCGGCTCTAGGCCTCTGCCACAGGCCAGTTAATTTGGATAGACTAAATGTGCGAACAGAGCGAATCCTCCCAATAGTTTCTCAGCACAGGTCACCGGGCGACAGTAGAGCGTACCTGCCAGCATCCCGGTCACCGAATCCCCGTCTGGGATTCTCTTAAGCTTTGGGGACCAAGTAAATCACTGGGGCCCCTTGATTCTTGTCTCTGACTGAGATTTAGGAAGTTCCAGGAACCTAGCCAGGCAGGCCGCGCCGGGAGGGTCCATGGGTGCGCACACACTAAAGGTGGATGCCGCACCCCAAGTCCGGGACCCCGCACACGTGAAGAACACAAACGAACCCCCGAAGACCTGACCTAGGTCCCAGATATACTCCTCCCCAGCATGCCCAGCAAGGAGAAAAACTCTCCAATTGGCTGCTGAGGAAGACTCCATCCACCAGAAATCCAGCTGGCTCCCACTGCCGGCCAAGGATGAAATGACATCCCCAGAATGCAGTCCGAGCCAGTTTGCCCTTCCTGGAATGACTCAGGTCAACAACCTAAATAAATCACAACTGGTAACAACTTAGCTCTCCCAGTTTAACTAGTTTTAAACGCAGCGCCCATGCAAAAACAAGGGGGGCGCTACATAGGTTAAGCTGAATTAATAAAGGGATTTTTAAATACAGCTTACCTGTAAAATCCTTTTCTTGGAGTACATCACGGGACACAGAGCGGCATATTCATTACTATGTGGGTTATATGGAGTACCTTCAGGTGTGGACACTGGCAATCTCAAACAGGAAGTCCCCTCCCTATATAACCCCCTCCCCTAGAGGGAGTCCCTCAGTTTTGTAGCAAGCAGTATGCCTCCCAAAATGGTCACCCAAAAGAGGGGTGGGAGCTCTGTGTCCCGTGATGTACTCCAAGAAAAGGATTTTACAGGTAAGCTGTATTTAAAAATCCCTTTTTCTTTCTCGTACATCACGGGACACAGAGCGGCATATTCATTACTATGTGGGATGTCCGAAAGCAATGCTTTAATGAGGGGAGGGAGACATCTTCCAAAGAAGGATTCAATTTAGAGATAAACTCAAATCATAATAATAATTCCAACTTAGTCAAGAAAAAACTTTTTTTTTTTTATTTTTTATAACCAAGGGCGTTTCTGATCCCAAGGATTTCAAACTGCAGCCTGTAGTACTGCCTGACCAAAGGCAGCATCCGCATTTCTTCTCACGTCTAGTTGATAAAACCTTGTAAACGTGTGGACTGATGACCACGTTGCCGCCTTGCATATCTGAGCCATAGAGATCTGATGGTGTGCTGCCCAAGAGGCGCCCATGGCCCTGGTAGAATGGGCCTTTACCGACAACGGAGGAGGCAACCTCTTCAACCCGTAGGCTTGAATGATTAATTGTCTAATCCATCTCGAGATGGTGGATTTTGCAGCTGCCTGCCCCTTCTTGGGGCCATCTGGTAGAACGAATAACACATCTGTTTTCCGGATCTTTTCTGTAGCTTTAAGATAGGCCTTCATGGCCCGGACAATATCCAAGGTATGCAGCAACCCCTCCTTTCTAGATGTAGGTTTTGGAAAGAAGGATGGAAGTACCAAATCCTGGTTCAAGTGAAATTTGGATATAACCTTTGGTAGAAAGGAAGGATGGGGCCGGAGAACTGCCCTGTCCTTATGCAGAACGAGATATGGTTCCTTACACGATAAGGCTGCTAATTCTGACACTCTTCTGGCCGAAACTATGGCGACCAAGAAAACCAACTTTCTTGTCAGTAAGAGTAAAGGAATCTCAGCCAACGGCTCAAAAGGCTGTTTCTGTAGAGTGGACAGGACAAGATTTAAGTCCCATGGACAAATTGGTGACTTGACAGGAGGATTAATACGCAAGACCCCCTGTAAGAAGGTCTTTACCAGCGAGTGGGTGGCCAGCGGCCTCTGAAACCACACTGACAGAGCTGAGATCTGTCCCTTGATTGTGCTTAGTGCCAGGCCTTTATCCACTCCTAGCTGGAGAAAACGTAACACCCTATCAATAGTATATTTGCGGGAATTCCATCTTTTGGATTCACACCAGCCTACGTAGTTCCTCCACACCCTGTAATAAATCACCCTGGAGACCGGCTTCCTAGCCCTAATCAGGGTAGGAATTACCTGCCTAGACAGGCCTCTATCCCTGAGAATCAGGGATTCAGCCTCCAGGCCGTCAAATTTAGACGCTGTAATGTAGGGTGGAGGATCGGGCCTTGTGAGAGTAGGTCTGGTTGTAGAGGGAGAGTCCAAGGGTCTCCCACTGCCATCTTCAGGACTAGTGAGTACCAAGTCCTCCGGGGCCAAGCCGGAGCTACTAGAATGACTGGCTTGTTCTCCACTCTGATCTTGCGCAACAGGCGCGGGAGTAACTGTAGTGGAGGGAATGCATATAGAAGTCTGAATTGATGCCAAGGGCAAACCAACGCGTCGGTTCCGCAGGCCATAGGATCCCTCGCTCGCGACACGAACCTGTCTAGTTTCTTGTTGAACCTGGATGCCATTATATCTACGTCCGGCATTCCCCACCTCTGGCAGATTGTCTGAAAGACCTGGGGATGCAGAGACCACTCCCCTGGCAACAGACTCTGGCGACTTAAGAAGTCTGCCTGCAGGTTGTCCACTCCGGGAATGAATATCGCCGAAATGCAGGGTACATGAACCTCTGCCCATTGAAAAATCAAGTTCACCTCCCTCTGAGCGGCCTGGCTCCTGGTTCCCCCTTGGTGGTTTATGTATGCCACCGCCGTGGCATTGTCTGACTGGATTCTCACCGGGAACCCCTTTAATCTGGAGGTCCAAGCCAGAAGGGCTAGGCGGGCAGCTCTGATTTCCAAGATATTGATGGGGAGCTGCCTCTCTGCTTTCACCCAAGTTCCCTGGCGGGAGAACCCCTCGAAGACCGCCCCCCAGCCTGCCAGGCTGGCGTCTGTGGTAACTACCTTCCAGACAACAGGGCTGAAGGATTTTCCCTTCAGAAGATTCTGAGGGTTCAACCACCAGGCCAGGCTTTGTCGGACCCTTGATGATAGCGTCAAAGGGGACTCTAAGGCATGTGCCCTCTTGCCCCAGGCTGCTAGAATGGCTGCCTGTAGGACGCGAGTGTGGATCTGAGCGTATGGTACTGCCTCGAATGTGGCCACTAGCTTGCCTAGTAATCGCATACACAGGCGAATAGTTGGACTTTTCTTGTTTAGAACCAACTGAACCAACCCCTTGATAGCTTCGATCTTTACAAGGGGCAGGAACACCTTTTGATGTTCTGTGTCTAACCTCATGCCGAGGTATTCCAACTGCTTTGTAGGCTGGAACGCTGACTTTCCCCGGTTCAGGACCCAGCCGAATTCTTCGAGGTACTGAACCGTGAGGTTTACTGCCTTTTGCAGACCCGGCCGTGAGTGATCTATGATTAAAAGGTCGTCCAAGTATGCTAGGACTGTGACCCCTTGGATCCTTAAATTGGCCAGAATTGGGGCTAGGATCTTCGTGAATACCCGGGGGGCCGTGGCCAGCCCGAAGGGGAGCGCCCTGAATTGGAAGTGTCGCTGCCCCACCGCGAAGCGTAAAAACCTTTGATGCGACTGAAAAAATTGGTACATGAAGGTAAGCATCCTTTATGTCTATGGAGGCCAGAAAATCGTCCTTCTGAAGCGCGGCGGCTGCTGACCGGATGGATTCCATCCGGAAGGAACGAACCCTTAGGTAACCGTTTAACCTCTTTAGGTCCAAGATTGGCCTGACATCGCCGTTGGGCTTTGGTATGACAAAGAGGTTGGAATAGAAACCTAGGCCTTGCTCTTGGGCTGGCACTTCTATAATTACGTCCTGGCAAAGCAGGTGATCCAAAGCTGCCAGCATTGAGGCCTTCCTCGCTGGATCCCTTGGTAGCCTTGATTCTTGAAAATGAGGCGGAGGATACCTTAGAAATTCCAGTCTGTAACCTGTGGTTACAGATGCCCGGACCCATTTGTCGGGGATCTTGGCTTCCCAAACTTCTGCGAAGAAACGAAGCCTTCCCCCCACCCGCAAGAGTGGGGGCGCCCCTTCATAAGGCAGACTTAGGGGCTGTCTTTGACGGCTTGCGATACCACGGCCTCTTACCCCCAGGGGTCTGTCCCTGCGATCTACTGTTAACGTTGGATCGTGCAGGCGGCCGTCGATACTGCCTGGAATTTGAGGGCCCCGAGACAGGAAAGAGCTGCCTTTTAAATGTAGGAGCCCGGAATGTCTTTTTGACCGGTAAAAGGGTACTTTTGCCATTTGAAATAGTCTGAATATATTTATCCAGATCCTCTCCGAAGAGTCGTCCTCCATGGAAGGGAAACCCTGCCAGAAGCTTTTTGCATGGGGGCTCCGCCGCCCAGTTCTTCAACCATAAGAGCCTTCTCATGTGCACCAAACATAGTGATAAACGAGAGGCCTGCTGGATGGAATCTTTTATAGCATCTACCGCAAAACACAGAGCTCTGGGAATGTCAGAAAACTCTTCTGCTTGTTGGGTAGGCATGTCCCTTAACATTTCCTTTGTCTGGTCTTTTAATGCCTGACAAACTCCAATTGCAGCCACCGCTGGCTGCACCACTGCTCCTGCCGTAGCAAAGGATGCTTTTAAAAGTGTCTCTAATCTTTTATCAACTGGATCTTTAAACATGTGTATGTTTTCCACCCGGGCAAGTTAGTGATTTATTCACACATGAGATGGCTGCATCCACTACTGGGAGCCTCCACCTCTTGGAGAACTTTTCCTCCATGGGGTAAATGACCGCAAACCTTTTCGGTGGCAGAAAAATCCTGTCCGGCCGTACCCAATCCCGAAAGATCAATTCCTCCAAGAGAGGATGGACCGGAAAAACTGTGTTGTTTAACGGAGCTTTCAAAGAGCCCAGAGAGGATACCGGAGGAACCTGAGGCTCTGGCAATGGTAAACTAAATGCCGAGCGGACCATGTCCGTCAAAGACTGTACCCACAGTCTTTCTGTCTGGGAGTCTGAAAATGGTTCCTCAGAGGCAGATCCCTCAATCCCTGAACCCTCTTGGTTCAGGTCTAGTTGATCCTCCTGTGATTCCAATTCCTCTGGAGAGAGAATCTCAGCATCTGAGGATACACCTCCTGGTGATGGGGATCTAACCCGTTTCTTACCAGGAATAGCTCTAGCGATCAATGTTGCTATTCTCTCTTCTAGCCCCCCTAGGGATACGGCTAGCATCTCCTCTGTGATGAACACAGGGCTGGGCTGATCTGGGCCAGCCTCCGCACCAGATCCCCCTAATGGCTCATCCAAGGCGCTTCTTAAATTAATAAGTTGCGGGGAAAGTATCGGCATATCAGAATCAGAAAGGGAACCCTTTTGTTTTTTTGGTCTTTTTTGCACCCTTTGACCCCGAACCCTTGGAAGCCATAATACAAAATCGAGGGACTCCGCCCACACAACAGACTGTAGTGGGCAGGAGTACAAAAATCAGAGTTTAGGGGACAATAGACCACTAATGCCCAAAAACTGATGGGATCCCGTATGTTCTTTTTCTTTTTTTTTTTTTTTTTTTTTTTAAATATATTATATATTTTCTTTTGACAACATACAGTGACCCCAAACTAAGTTTGCCAGCCTCCAAACCTGCTGCAAAAAAGGGGGATTTCTTGGCTTAACAAAAAGGTATTGGAACAAAGTCCACATGTACTACCCCTCTTCCGCCACCGGGAGTCACTGTTCTGCCGCTCTGCGTCCTCTCCTCTGAAAATCAGCCTCAGACTGAGCACTGACAATGCCTGCTGTCTATAACAGCACAAAGGCGCGCCCCTGTATGACGCCGCAGGCACGCCCCCCCCCGCCCTCCTGTGTGAACGGCGCGAAAAATGTCCATAAGACGTGCGCGCGCACGCGCGCGCGCGCGTATGCCGGAAACAGGAGGAACATGGAGGAGCCGCGCTGCTGGAGATCCAGGAACGCAGAAACAGGCGGCAGATTCAAACCCCCGGCCAGGTAGGACTCTCCAAAGGCCCCTAGGGATCCTTACTAGCCCTAGGAAGAAACAGCAGGTTTAGCTAGCACACATATTTAGACAGGGGGACCTAGTGATGGGGGGGAAAAGGTGTCATCCTGTCTCTCTTTAGACATAGTGAACAAGGTTGCCCATGCAGAGCATACTTAGGCTATCCCCCCTTTTAGGTTACCCCGGAGAGCCTGCTGTCGAACCAAGTCCCGCAGGCTCCCCCTTACCTGCTCCATGCTGCAGGATGTTTGTCCAGCAAACTGATCCAATCTTCTCCCATCTCCGTGGGTAGCGTAGTAGACCTTCAGGCCCTGGGGTCCTATGAAGGTACCCACTGTCCTGGACCTATATAGCACCCTGGCAAACAGGAACTTATGGTTTTTACAAACTCCAAGTCCTGGGCCCAGGGTCCAGCCCTCCAAAGAGGAGCATTATAGGCAAAACCCCACGGCTTGGGGCCCGGGTACTGTCCACTTTGGCACTGAGGCTCCTTGGACAGATCCGGTTAGCCCGCCCTTAATCCCAAGGATGTGGAGCAAAGCTATTCCGTGACCAACACCTAAGACACTGGCGAAAAAACTGAGGGACTCCCTCTAGGGGAGGGGGTTATATAGGGAGGGGACTTCCTGTTTGAGATTGCCAGTGTCCACACCTGAAGGTACTCCATATAACCCACATAGTAATGAATATGCCGCTCTGTGTCCCGTGATGTACGAGAAAGAAAATATAACCATGTTTGTGGTCTCTGGACAGGTACACTTAAAAGTACCTTGTTAGATGGAACCAAGTGGCTAATTATTTTTATTGTAACCTCCTGCACAATACGCTTTTATTGTAACTCCATTTATATGGCCATCATGGACATCCTCTGTGTACTTAGAAATCAGAAAAGTCAGTTATACTAGGTCTGATTAAAACAGTAAAACAAATATTACCCCAACATAAAAATCTATCTTACCAAGCCATGTAGCATTTCATAAAGTACAGAACCAAGACACCACCAATCTACAGTGTTGTCATACGGCTGCTTCTTTATTACCTCTGGTGCCAAATACTGGTAAAATAAAAACAAAAAGAAGTTAGTGAGCCAATAATTTCTTACAAAAATCAGTTCTTTCAATTTTTAAAACACATCTGTGATATGTGCATCTAAAGCAAAGTCTGTAACTGCACAGTAAGATGCAGATCAATAATGATTTACATGAAAGGTTTGTGTACATGTGTAAAAAAAAAAGAAAGAAGGACTATACACTGTTACATCAAAATTCAACATCTTATAAATATTTGAAAGAAATGACAGCTTACCTCTGGAGTGCCACAGAAGGTGAGAGTTTTGTCAGAATTTGAAATTCCTTCTTTGCAAAGTCCAAAATCAGTTAAAACAATATGACCCTAGAGCAAAAGATGGACATTTAGTTAGGCAATAAAATACACATACGTTCTGTTATTTGCAAACAATGTTTTTTTGAAGACTAATGGGTTTGATCGCTGTACACGCGATCAAACCAAAATCCCCGCCAGCAGACAGCGGGCGGCTGGCCAAATCCGTCTGCTCGCCCGTACACACGATCGAATCTGTCTGCTGGGACGGTCTGGCAGACCGTTTCCAGCAGATAGATTTGATCGTGTGTACGCGGCCTAAGAGTTAAAGAACAGTTAAATAACGGTCAATAAAATACGATAGCGCTTGCGGTAAATCAGTTTTGAAAGTACAATTCACTAAGAATTTCGTGTTAAATAATAAATGCGATATTTGTTCGATTGAGCGGTAATTCCTGCCTTTTTTCATGTTGATTATTGTCGCATAGAGCCTGGTTGCTAAGGAGCAGGTCGGGGGACCCCGCACGCCGTTTCTGACAAATACCGCAATGTGATACCACAGCAAAACCCCGGTGATAAATATTGCATGTTTTTTTTCCTTTCTGTCCCATGTGTGAATTGGATTTAGGAGCTTACTGCATGTTTTTTTGATGATATTTACTTTTTTTTTTCTTTGTGAATTAGATTTTATTTACCACATGCAATAATTTATGCAAATGAGTCACGTGACCACGTTATCGCATGCAGTAAAAGTTAGTGTATTAAATCCTAGGTTCATCAAAAAAAAAAAAGCCATTTTGCAGGTAAAAAAATTAATAAAAAGTATATTTATTATGTTTGTTTTTCACTGAAGCCTTCAAAGCATTACACCCCTGATCAGTGGATTGCGAGTGCAATGTCACGCTCCTGCAGACACTCAGTACAGCTATCTGTCTGTACCTCCCTATGTGTAGATAGTTACTGAGCTGCAGGAAACGTCAATGCACTACAAGGATGCTGATTGGCGTGCTCATTGTAAATTAACCACTTCATTACTAGGCACTTAAACCCCCTTCGTGCCCAGGCCAATTTTCAGCACTGATGCATTTTGAATGACAATTGCGCGGTCATACAACACTGTACCCAAATCATATTTTTTATTATTTTTCTCCCACAAATAGAGCTTTCTTTTGGTGGTATTTGATCATCTCTGCGATTTTTATTTTTTGCGCTATAAACAAAAAGAAAACGTTGAAAAAAAAAAAAAAACACAATGTTTTTTACTTTTTGTTATAATATCCCAATTTATTATTTTTTTAAAATAAAAAATTCTCGGTTTAGGCCGATATACGTATTCTTCTACATATTTTTGTTTAAAAAAAAAACAAAAAAAAAAAAAAAAAAAATCGCAATAAGTGTATATTGATTGGTTTGCGCAAAAGTTATAGCATTTACAAAATAGGGGATAGATATATATTTTTTTTATTTTTTTTTACTAGTAATGGCGGCGATCTGCGATTTTTTTTTGTCAGGCCTGCGATATTGCGGCGGACGTATCGGACACTTTTGACACAATTTTGGGATCATTCACATTTATACAGCGATCAGTGCTATAAAAATGCACTATCTACTGTATAAATGTGACTGTCAGTGAAGGGGTTAACACTAGGGGGGGCATGGAAGGGGTTAAATGTATTCCCTGGGTGTGTTCTTACTGTGGGGGGAGGGGGACTGACTGGGGGAGGTGACCGATGCTGTGTCCCTATGTACAAGGGACACAGCATCTGTCTCCTTTACCTGACAGGACGTGGAGCTATGTGTTTACTCACAGAGCTCCACATCCCTGCTGTGTCACCACCGATCGAGTGTACCTGGTGGACACCACGGCCGCCAGGCACACGCATCGGCTTCCCAGCGATGCGCCGGGCACAGTGTTTCCCCGCTGCGCAAATGTAAACAACAGGACGTCCAAAGACATCCACCCGGCATTTGAGAGCCGCGCTGTGGACGTCTTTTGTCTATGGCGCTGCCCTCTAGTGGTAAAAACCACAAGCCGCTTGCTGCGGTGGCAGATGGGACTTTTAGTTCATTGATGCACAGATCCCTGTGAATGAATGATACGGCTGTGCGTGATCCGTTTTTAAAATGTAACAGCAAGTGTAGGGAAGAAGAACTGCTATCATAAGAAATGGGGGGGGAGGGGGGAATCGTAGGGTGAAGTGGGATTGCTGAACATGTTAAATCCTAAATATAATTGTAACATTTTCAGAAGGTGAACTTAGCCTTTAAATAGAATATATTATATTATAGCTCATTATTCATCTCAGAAATGCCTGCATGTTATGTAGACATTCCCTATGGGATTATTTGAATTTAGTGCTGGTACATTCTCCGCCTGAACAGGTATATCTGGATTTTTAGTGTAGCGCCCCCTTACTTTCAGTATGGGCACTACACTAAAGTTAGTGGGGAATGGGAGAGTTATTTTGCTCCCATTCATAATTGTGTTAAAGTTTGGGCTGACGTCAATTCCGAACTGTCCTATAGGTCAGTCAGCGCTGCGGGGATGATGTCCCCACCCCTGGGCGGCAGGTGGCGCTAGAGGGGTTCTGACAGAGCCACTTTTCCCCAGCAGCCAATCGGAGGAGTTTTCCCTCGCGGGGCATGCTGGGGGAGGGTATATCTGTGGCAGACGCCATTTTCTTTGGTTCTTCGCGGGTTCCAGGTGCGGCACCCACCTTTAGGGTGTGCGCATCCAACGGGCCCCGGCGATATGGCCTTCCAGGCCGGGGCCATATGCTACACGGAGTTCCAAGCGGATGCTGAAAGGGTCCCCAGTGACTTACTGGGTCCTCAGCTATACTAAGGAGATCGTAAGCTGAGGGCTGTACGGTGGGGGATCGGCTTAAAGAGAACCCGGAGGCAGGTGATCTGAGAGACTTGAACAAACCATCAGGGATCTAGTGACCGGCACACTGACAGGTACACTTCCACTGTCAACCGGTCACCCAGCTGTGATTTACTGGGAGGATCTGCTCACCCAATTAGAAACTACAAAGTACTAGGCCTGTGGCAGAGGCATCCTTAGAGCCAGGTCCGTGGCAGGGGCCTGTTACCTCCCAGCAATCTATAGTGACACTTCGGCTGCCAGACTTGTGGCAGAGGTCTGCCCGGGGGCACTTCACCCACTCTGGCTAGAGTGGCGACGAACAGTGACTGTTTCTACTGAAAGCAGGCTTTCTTTCATGTTTATCCAAGCCCGATGCTGCAAGGTTCCTTTACTTCATCAACTTGTCCTGCCTACCTCCTGTTGATGTTTGTCGTGTTTGACCGAGGAATAAAGCATTTATAAAACGTCAACCTTTGGCTTGGACATTCTTTTACTGCTCTCACAGTTGCTGCAATCAATTTCCCTAGACATCGTCAAAAGTAACTTAACTTATGCCAATCCCACATCTAACCAGTGGCTCCTGAGGGGGTATCGCTACATTAGGATTTAAAACGAGGAGTTAAAGGGGTTGTAAAGGTTTGTTTTTTATTTTCTAAATAGGTTCCTTTAAGCTAGTGCATTGTTGGTTCACTTACCTTTTCCTTCAATTTCCCTTCTAAATGTTTTTTTTCTTTGTTTTCTTTGTCTAAATTTCTCACTTCCTGTTTCTCCTCAGTAAGGTGTTCAGTAAGCTGTTCTAAATGACTTTCCACCGCTCAGATGGTGGAAAGCTTACTGAGGAGAAACAGGAAGTGAGAAATTCAAACAAAGAAAAAAAACATTTAGAAAGGAAATCGAAAGAAAAGGTCATTGAACCAACAATGCAGTAGCTTAAAGGAACCTATTTAGAAAATAAAAAACAAACCTTTACAACCCCTTTAAATTAGGGGTATTGTTAAAAATAAAGTTAGTGTTAGGTTTGGATCATCCTAAGGGATACTTGGGGCACATTGAGGAGCATTTTTTTCTGTGATGATGATGAGATATGAAAGGGAAAATATAATGGGTTTGGATATTTCAAATGCGAGTTTGTGAGTTCATGCGAGTTCACCCATGACATATGTTCCTGAGCATTGGGAGTTCTCTGAAAGTAGGCAGTAGCCATTTTTACATATAAAAAGAAAAGAAGGGCGCACCGACCTTGTGCATTACCAATGGCAAAGTTTTATTCATAAAATGTACAGATAAAAAAACTACTCACAAAAAAGCTTAACAACCCTCTGAAAGTAGAAAATGAGATCTCAAAAACCAGACGGCATCAATCACGGCTTGCGCGTTACGAGGGCAAACCCTCTTCCTCGCTGTGGCTCTGAGGAAGAGGGTCGGCCCTCGTAACACCCTTCTTTTCTTTTTACATGTTTTATCCTCAAGAATACCCATTGTTCTGAGGAGGGCAGCAAGACTGTAGTCATCCCCTAATTCATTGGAAAACTCTGGTTGTGCCATTTAGTGACTGGGCTCCCGAGCGCAGGAGAAAGTTTGTGTTTTAGTAGCTGTTTTTATTCAGACCGTCTGACAACCCAAATAGCCTAGTCTGAAAAATAGAGTGTTGGGAAGGGTTGATAAATCCCTAATTTGACTCATTCAGTTTAGCCTTTAAAAGTGAACCTAAACTACTGAGCTCTGTATACATATTGTTTTTCTAGAAAAGCAATCAGCCTGAGAAACGCGATTGGAGCTAGGAGCTCCATTTGCTGATCAGCCATGACTAGAATAAAGTATAAACAAAGCACTCTAAATTTTTCTTAAAAGAAAATCTAATATATTTAGTCAATCTTGTCATTTATACCTGCCAATTACTTAGTACAGAAAAAGAGCTTGCACAACAAGGAAAAGTTATTACCTCAGAGTCTAGAAGGATATTTTCTGGCTTGAGGTCTCTGCAAAGTAAATGTAAAAGTTTAACTACAAATCCAGACAATCCAGACAAAAGTTTAACTACAAAATGACTTGTTTATACCTGTATATGATCTGGATGGAGTGTAGATAACCCAATGCACAGGCTATTTCAGCAGCATAAAAACGGGCTCTTTGTTCAGCAAAATATCGTTCTCTTTGTAGGTGAAAGAAAAGCTGAAAGCAAAAATACACATTGTTTAATACAACTATAAAACATTGCAGTAGTAGGACTACATGCTGTAATAAATTATATTTACTCATAGTAATTATATTTTGAATATTATTGGGAATTTAACTTTTCCCCTTGCTCTACGCTAAAAAAAAGTGGAACGGGGAAAAGGTTGGTACCTCTGTCGGCTTTTACTGTCCGTTTACCCACTGGAAGATTCACGCTCATTCCCTTTCTCAATGACTGTAGTCACTGGGAAGGGAATAGAGGGAACATTTTAAAATAAACCCAAATCATCCACAGTGGATATCTGTTCCAGTAATAGCAGTCAAAGTAGGTATTTTTATTTCCTCTTTGTCCTTTAAGGACTAGCAAGTTTAATATTTTAGCCAAAGAGAAAACACTCTTGGTACAAAAAAGTACACCATTGTTTTTGAATGAACATGTGTCTTTATTAAAATGCTATGGGTGTGAATGTTTGCATTATCCATTTTTTGAACTCCCGAAAAGGAATACCCCCATACCAAAACTCGTCACCTTCCCTTAAACTGATATACTGAACTTTCCCCAATTTGTAGCAAATTTTGGGGATAAAATGAAGATTATGCCTACAGCTCACATGCTCAATTCTAAATCGAATTCAAAATTTAGGAACCCTTCATATTTGTGCGAACTTTTACAGAGCTGTACGGCCCCAACAGATGGCTCAAAACTACTGGTGAATTCGCTAAAATGTATGCAGAAGGTGGCTCTGCAAGCACCGCTTCGCTCAAAAAAGGTAAATTAAAATAACTAACTAAGGCAGGCCATATACGCTGTTATACAGCGTCATTCTATTCAGGAGGCCATGAGGGAGTGGGGTGAGGTTGACTGAATTGAATACTAGTCAGCGGAGAGCTGTCAGGTGTAGTATTTTAAGCACTTTGCCTTAAGGAAGTCAAAAATAAATAAATGCGGAGCACACCACAATGCATAGCAGGTGTATTGTGGTCTCCTGCAACATTTTTTATCTCTTTCTGGCAGCAGGTTTTCTCTCATATGTGCACTCCTACTGCCCCAGTCTACGTGCTGCTATACAAAATTTATTACAGGTAGCAAATATCAAGACAAATTCAGGTACATAACAGTATTTTTTGATAATGTATAACACATTTTTTTCCTTTCTGGAGTGCAGCGTGAAAAAAAAAAAATCAAACAAACACTCAGAGAGATTTAAACATCTTTTGCAATCACTAAAGATTATCTAAATAAAAACATATCCTCCATTGAAAAAATGTGCCACAGCATTTTCTTGTTTTGCAATGGGGTTTTACTGCAATGAGGAAGTGAAGACAGAGATGTCATCATCTTCCTCTCCCCAGCTCTCATTGTCCTGTCCATTCTATAAAGTGACAGCGATATTCAAACTGCAGTGATTCATAGGAACCAAGCAGATCAGCTACGAGACGAGTTTTAGGTGGTTGCTATGTAGTACTGCTATGGGGTATCATCATATACATTTACTTTACCGTATTAAATAAGCCTGTACATGTCTAAGTATTATGACAGTTTCAGCTACCCAATGTAAAGACACAATAAAAATATTTCCAAGCCTTACATTTCTCATTTAGAGGATATAACCGTGGTCTCTAATCTCAGAGTTCTGTTTTTTTAGCCTAACGTCAAGTGCTCAGAACCTTACTTTTTGGAGACTTTCACATAATTTAATTATATATATATATATATATATATATATATATATATATATATATATATATATCAGGGCTCAAAATTTCAAGTCCTGAGCTACTAGCCAGGCCTCCAGAGTTACTCGTCACCAGTTGCCTCACCTAATTCATACACTGCCGTGCGCCTTATTGCACCCGTAAACACGCCCTCGTAGATTATGTCATGGAATGACACTGTTAAATGTTTTATGCAGAATCAAGTTACAAAATTAAATATTACCAACAACAACTTTAACAAAATGGGACAGGGCACTGTGGGCAGACCAGAGGGATAGGGCACTAGAACTGGGTCTCTTCCCCATTCTCTTGCTGTCACCTCTGCAACTCCCATCCGTCCTCTCTCTCTCTCCCCTCTCCTATTCATCTCATCATCAGGAGCCTATGTGTGAGGCTCCACGCTTGCATGTCCCCACTTCCCCCTTTTATTCAGGCTGGCAGTGAGGAGAGGAGCTGCAGCACAGCGGGAGGGAGTACAATCCAGCGCTGGGAACCACACAACTGCACAGCCAGTGACACCATAGCACAGCGCACACTGACACCGCACAGCACACATTGAGACCAGTCTGTTTGCAGTGCCCAGACTGAACTGTTGGACACTTACATAGAGCACAAGGAGAAGAAAACTGCACAAACTGGAAGGCTGCCGCTCTCATGTCAGGGCAACTTTTAGTGAGCGCTGCACCGGAGTGGTAATTTTCGCAATCCTCCACCTCACTCATTACTTTGTGCTCCCTGCTCTCCAGCTACATTGGTCAGAGGGAGGGGGACAGGCTCAGAGAGGTCATACTGTTAGGTCCCATGGCTTAATGAGAATTGTAAGGAGAGCACCTGTGTACTGCTCTGCCTGTGCGCAGCTCACCAGACTACTTTTCCCGAGTATGCACCTTTCCTCTTTGGCCGTCAATCTCATCGGGACTCTAAGTGTAGGCACAGATTGGAGGGAGATTGGTCATGCAGCCCTGTCATCACTCGCCCCCAGCTTAAATCCACTCGCCAAATGCTAGTAGGCGAGTGGAAATTTTGAGGGCTGTATATATATAAAGTTTGGTTCATAAGATGACTATCGTTATAGAGATTTTGGTTGTGCTATACTGTCACTTTTTAGTGAAAGCACAACTATTCCCAAGATTCAAATGCAAAAAGGCAGAAAATGGTTAAAGAGCTGGTTTTCTTAAATATAAAATATATGCATTTATTGTTTTTTTCTTATATATGTTTTTGCAGGTAAAAATGTGCATTTATCTTTTTTTTTTACAGAAGCCTGCAATGTATTGCACCAGTGATGTCGGGCTCCGACAGACACTTCCTCCAACTCTCTGCCTGTACCTGTACCTTTGTACAGGCTTTCAGTTATAGAGCAGGAAGGGCCAATGCACTATAAGTGCACTGATCAGAACTGATGAGAACTACAAGTCGCGGTGGTGGATGGAACTTGGAGTTTAATTATTTGACGAATATTTGTGGCAGTGCAGCGAGCACATTTTAAAAGTGACACTGGCTGTGGGGAAGTGGAACCCTTGCACGCGGTCATGTGTGTGTGTGTGTGGGGGGGTCAAGTGGTAAGGGTTCAGGTGATTAGCAAGATGTTACATTTTACACCCTAAATACACATGTAACATGTTGCTAAAGGTGGACATAGCTTCAATTAATCTCAGAAGATTAGTAACTTCATACTGTCCTAAATTTTCAATGTTTAAAAAAAAAAAAAAAAAAGAGTAACTAAATTTTCAATGTTTAGAGCCACCTAAATTTTACATTATGAGCCATTTAAGGATTGTCAAAGCCTGATTTCAGCAACTATTATATAGAAAATGAAAGTTACATTTACCTGTTCTAAAACACTGCTAGAGTAACAAGTATTTACAAGTTAAGGGCCTATGTATGACCTGTACATAGGATCCAAGGGGCTGCACAGGGTCTAAGGACCGAGTTGAAAACTAACACAGGTATTTACAGGCACCACAAGACATCTAACCTTCAACACTGTGGCTACCTTAGCACCTTTACAGGAAGGTTAAGGTTTCTATAAACGTCTAGCAAAATTTTCTTCACCAAAATCACAACTTCTTCTTATTATTACTACTATACAAGATTTATTTAGCGCCAGCAATTTGAGCAGTGCTTTACAACATGAGGGCAGACTGTACAATTAAAATACAGGAGGAACTAGAGGGCCCTGTTCGTTAGATCTTATGCCACATACACACAATCATTTTTCGGCATGAAAAAAAAAAAGTTTTTAAAAACGTCATTTAAAATGATCGTCTGTGCACGGACAAAAAAACAAAAACAAAAACAAAAAATCGAGCATGCTGCATTTTTTAACGTCATTTAAAAAAATGTTTTTTGGGTTGTAAAAAATGATCGTGTGTGGGCTAAAATGACGTTAAAAACGACGTTTTAAACCCGTGCATTCTCAGAAGCAAGTTATGAGACGGGAGCTTGAATGGAACTTCCCCTTTAGAGTGCCGTCGTACGTGTTGTACGTCACCACGCTTTGCTCATAATTTTTTTTATTGATGGTACATCGTTTTTAATGATGAAATTGGAAAAACTTTGTTTTTTCTACATGCTGAAAAATGCATTGCAATCTAAAAGGGAGGGTCAACTTAAAAAAGTTTAACTAAAAGGCAAAACTTTTTTTTAGTTTTGGATAGAGTGGAGAGGGATTAGAACAGTTTTCAGTTTACCATTATCGTTAATAGTAAAAGAAAAATCACACATTTTGGGTTTTCCCCAGAAAAGTAATAAAAGGTAAATCTACCAACGGTGACACTAGTTCTGGTGGCCTGGGGGTCCCCAAGGAATCCCCCTAATTTACAGTGCTTTCCTCTCACTTCCTGTTTGGCTTTGGGACAGGACGTTAAGGAAAATCTCCATAATGGGACACAGACGGGGAAAAAAAAATCTGACAGGCTAAAACCCTTTCTTACTGTATCAAAAAAAAGGATGAAAAATAAAAAAGTTTTGCCTATAGTACTTCTTTAATCTTGGATACACTGAGCATGTGGTTAAAGCTGAACTCTACACTTTTTCCTTAATTTTAAATTTAAATAAGACAATATTACAAAGATAAGGTTTCATATGCATTGTACGACTACTACCCTAAAAGTACACAACATTATCCTACCTCTCCTCCATTGATAAAATCCAAGACAAAAAACAGTTTGTCGGATGTCTGGAATGAGTAATGAAGATGAACCAAGAATGGGTGCTTCACATTTTTCAGAAGAACATTTCTCTCTGCCATGATGTGTTTTTGCTGAAAGAATGTGTAGAAATGTTGAAAATAAATTTGTTGCTGGCTTAGGTTACCTTTACTAAAAAAACTAAAAATGAACAATAATCAGTGGGTCCAACAACAAAGGCAGATACAGAAATATTGACTTACCTGTATAAACTGAGCTTAGCCATGCCAACCCAATCCTTATTGTTCCTTTGTGATAGGTGGCCTCCCTGACCAGTATGAAGTCTTGGCAAATTTTAGGTGGGAGGGCTAAGCTTAGCTGGGATTTATAAATAACTTCAGCAGCCTATATCTCATTATCTACTGAATTTCTCCTTATACATGTTTCATCAAATGCTCAGTTTGCGATGGTTGTGAGCGTACTTTATGTTCTGAGTTGTAGTTTAAATAAAATACCAATTTGGAAATAAAATCCAGTAATATTCTTTATGCACATTATCATATGACTGACTTGCGGCCCTACAGCTGAATATAAAAACGTACATATTAACTCACAGGGCCAGCACAAACAATAGAAAACAAAGGGCATCGGATATCACCAGCTAACGTGTTTTGGGGGAGGGGGGGGGGGGGGACAATTGCGCCCTTTGTTTTCTATTGTTTGTGCAACTACAAGATTCCCCTGATCTTAAGAGGGCTGCAATGCCTGGATCAATCAGTTTCGGTTGCTTGAAGGTTTTTCATTTCGGAAGTATTGTGTGTACTGCTTCTCTGGGCGTTCCTGACACTACGTTGTCAAGAGCACGTTTCTCACAGGGCCAGCATTCAAAGAGTACAAAGAGGACAGCAAATTGTGGCTTAAGGTGTTGGAGGCAAATGTACTGTGCAGTGCCCAACTTTCCATATGTGTCGAGAGAGAACGCCATAGCCAAGTATAATGAATAGTTGGGAGTACATTACTACAGCCACCAGCACCTGTGGCAATACACACCCATGCACACCCATTGCCCGTGCTTGCCCTCCATTATCCAGACTTGAGCATTATGGAAAATGTTTATGAGTAAGTAATGATTCTAAGAATTAAAAGTGCTCATTCTCAACCTCAGCTCGACTCCTGGGCAGCTGAACAGTCACAAGAAATGCATTAAGTGGCTTAAAACATTAGAAAGCAGATCTCCTACCGTACAAAGATATAGGGAACTGTCACTTTCAATATGTGGTTATGAGGACATACTGGAAATGTTTGCTGTGGGGAAAACTTCCAGGGCTGTCCTTGTGAATAGCGATTCGTAATATAAAGTATATTGTGGTCACTAAACAAATAAGTGAAAGGGGCTAAAAAACACACAACCCAGCATGATATGAAGTACCCTCATGGCATTCAAGGACAGCCCTAATTACAAATGCATACAATACACAATTTCCCAAATGCAACTTTTAAAATGTCATCCAGATTGAAATACTTAATGTAGAGCTTTTCCATCTGTGAACACGCTGTCATGATCTGGCTTATATGTGGAAATGACCAAAGAAGCTGGCTACATTCGCTAATCACTAATACCCTGCTGCACACTCCATGGTGCTACTTTTCATGGTTAAAGTAATTTATCACACAGAAACCTTAGTAGGTACAACACAAATAAAACCATATCTACCTCTTTCTTGTTAAGGATAATCTTCTTCTGTAACACCTTCACTGCATAATAACGGCCATCATGCTTCCCTCTTGTAAGAACAACCTACAATATTAGTAAAGATTAATGTTTAAAACCTAATGCACGTCTGCTGTGACCAACAGCTAATTTGTGACACTCCAACATATGAAAAACCTCAGCTTGATCACACAGATCATAGTGAGACCTACGTTGCCTCAAGAAGTGAAGAGTGACATGTTTATAAGCGTCTCTCACCTTTCCAAAGCTCCCTTTTCCAATCAGTTTGAGGTATTCAAAGTCTGAAGGTTTTGCACTATAAAGGACAAATGTAAACAATTTTTGTACATATTTGAGACCCCTAAAATACATTTGTAGCATAAATTTTCTGTTTGAACATACACTCAAACACCTAAGGCATATACAGGCAGTCCCCGGGTTAGGGCCCTTTCACACGTACGGACAAACGGTCGTTTACGTAATCCCTATGGGATTGCGTACGTTAGCGGATGATGCATCCGCTAACGTCCGCAAAAATCCACATTCGCAAAGACCCGTTTTTTTTCGGACGGAAGAAAAAAGGGATTTTTAAATACAGCTTACCTGTAAAATCCTTTTCTTGGAGTACATCACGGGACACAGAGCGGCATATTCATTACTATATGGGTTATATGGAGTACCTTCAGGTGTGGACACTGGCAATCTCAAACAGGAAGTCCCCTCCCTATATAACCCCCTCCCCTAGAGGGAGTCCCTCAGTTTTGTAGCAAGCAGTATGCCTCCCAAAAATGTTCCCCAAAAGAGGGGTGGGAGCTCTGTGTCCCGTGATGTACTCCAAGAAAAGGATTTTACAGGTAAGCTGTATTTAAAAATCCCTTTTTCTTTCTCGTACATCACGGGACACAGAGCGGCATATTCATTACTATATGGGATGTCCGAAAGCAATGCTTTAATGAGGGGAGGGAGACATCTTCTCAAACGAGATTCAATTTAGAGGTATACTCAAATAATAATAATAAATCCAACTTAGTCAAGAAAAAACTTTTTTTTTTTTTTTACAACCAAGGGTGCCCCTGATCCCGAGGATCTTAAACTGCAGCCTGTAGTACTGCCTGTCCAAAGGCTGAATCCGCATTCCTTCTCACGTCTAGTTGATAAAACTTTGTAAACGTGTGGACTGATGACCACGTCGCCGCCTTGCATATCTGAGCCATAGAGATCTGATGGTGTGCTGCCCAGGAGGCGCCCATGGCCCTGGTAGAATGGGCCTTTACCGACAAAGGAGGAGGCAACCTCTTCAAACCGTAGGCCTGAATGATTAATTGTCTAATCCATCTCGAGATGGTGGATTTTGCAGCTGCCTGCCCCTTCTTGGGGCCATCTGGTAGGACGAACAACACATCTGTTTTCCGGATCTTTTCTGTAGCTTTAAGATAGGCCTTCATGGCCCGGACAATATCCAAGGTATGCAGCAACCCCTCCTTTCTAGATGTGGGTTTTGGAAAGAAGGATGGAAGTACCAAATCCTGGTTCAAGTGAAAATTGGATATAACCTTTGGTAGAAAGGAAGGATGGGGCCGGAGAACTGCCCTGTCCTTATGTAGAACGAGATATGGTTCCTTACACGACAAGGCTGCTAACTCTGACACTCTCCTGGCCGAAACTATGGCGACCAAGAATACCAACTTTCTTGTCAGTAAAACTAAAGGAATCTCAGCCAACGGCTCAAAGGGTTGTTTCTGTAGAGTGGACAGGACAAGATTTAAGTCCCATGGACAAATCGGTGACTTGACAGGAGGATTAATACGCAAGACCCCCTGTATGAAGGTCTTTACCAGCGAGTGGGTGGCCAGCGGCCTCTGAAACCACACTGACAGAGCTGAAATCTGTCCCTTGATTGTGCTTAATGCCAGGCCTTTATCCACTCCTAGCTGGAGAAAACTTAACACCCTATCAATGGTATATTTGCGGGAATTCCATCTTTTGGATTCACACCAGCCTACGTAGTTCCTCCACACCCTGTAATAAATCACCCTGGAGGCCGGCTTTCTAGCCCTAATCAGGGTAGGAATTACCTGCCTAGACAGGCCTCTACCCCTGAGAATCAGGGATTCAGCCTCCAGGCCGTCAAATTTAGACGCTGTAATGTAGGGTGGAGGATCGGACCTTGTGAGAGTAGGTCTGGTCGTAGAGGAAGAGTCCAAGGGTCTCCCACTGCCATCTTCAGGACTAGTGAGTACCATGTCCTCCGGGGCCAAGCTGGAGCTACTAGAATGACTGGCTTGTGCTCCACTCTGATCCTGCGCAACAGGCGAGGAAGTAACTGTAGCGGAGGGAATGCATATAGAAGTTTGAATTGATGCCAAGGGCAAACCAACGCATCGGTTCCGCAGGCCATAGGGTCCCTCGCTCGAGACACGAACCTGTCTAGTTTCTTGTTGAACCTGGATGCCATTATATCTACGTCTGGCATTCCCCACTTCTGGCAGATTGTCTGAAAGACCTGGGGATGCAGAGACCACTCCCCTGGCGACAGAATCTGGCGACTTAAGAAGTCTGCCTGCAGGTTGTCCACTCCGGGAATGAATATCGCCGAAATGCAGGGTACATGAACCTCTGCCCACTGAAAAATCAAGCTCACCTCCCTTTGAGCGGCCTGACTCCTGGTTCCCCCTTGGTGGTTTATGTATGCCACCGCTGTGGCATTGTCTGACTGGATTCTCACCGGGGACCCCTGTAATCTGGAGGTCCATGCCAGGAGGGCTAGGCGAGCAGCTCTGATCTCCAAGATATTGATGGGGAGCTGCCTCTCTGTTTCCACCCAAGTTCCCTGGCGAGAGAACCCCTCCAAGACCGCCCCCCAGCCTGCCAGGCTGGCGTCTGTGGTAACTACCTTCCAGACAACGGGGCTGAAGACCTTCCCTTTAGAAGATTCTGAGGGTTCAACCACCAGGCCAGGCTTTGTCGGACCCTTGATGATAGCGTCAAAGGGGACTCCAAGGCATGTGCTCTCTTGCCCCAGGCTGCTAGAATGGCTGCCTGTAGGACGCGAGTGTGGATCTGAGCGTATGGTACTGCCTCGAACGTGGCCACTAGCTTGCCTAGTAATCGCATACACAGGCGAATAGTTGGTTTTTTCTTGCTTAGAACCAACTGAACCAACCCCTTGATAGCCTCGATCTTTACAAGGGGCAGGAACACCCTTTGCTGTTCTGTGTCTAACCTCATGCCGAGGTATTCCAGCTGCTTTGTAGGCTGGAACGCTGACTTTTCCCGGTTTAGGACCCAGCCGAACCCTTCGAGGTACTGAACCGTGAGGTTTACTGCCTGTTGCAGACACGGCCGTGAGTGATCTATGATTAAAAGGTCGTCCAAGTATGCTAGGACTGTGACCCCTTGGATCCTTAGATTGGCTAAAACTGGGGCTAGGATCTTCGTGAATACCCGGGGGGCCGTGGCTAGCCCGAAGGGGAGCGCCCTGAATTGGAAGTGTCGCTGCCCCACCGCGAAGCGTAAAAATCTTTGATGCGACTGAAAGATTGGTACATGAAGGTAAGCATCCTTTATGTCTATGGAAGCCAGAAAATCGTCCCTCTGGAGCGTGGCGACTGCTGACCGGATGGATTCCATCCGGAAGGAACGAACCCTTAGGTAACCGTTTAAACTCTTTAGGTCCAAGATTGGCCTGACATCGCCGTTGGGCTTTGGTATGACAAAGAGATTGGAATAGAAACCTAGCCCTTGCTCTTGGGCTGGCACCTCTATTATTACGTCCTGGCAAAGCAGGTGATCCAAAGCTGCCAGCATCGAGGCCTTCTTTGCTGGATCCTTTGGTAGCCTTGACTCTTGAAAATGAGGCGGAGGAAAGTTTAGAAACTCCAGTCTGTAGCCTGTGGTTACAGACGCCCGGACCCATTTGTCGGGGATCTTGGCTTTCCAAACTTCTGAGAAGAAACGAAGCCTTCCCCCCACCCGCGAGAGTGGGGGCGCCCCTTCATAAGGCAGACTTAGGGGCTGGCTTTGTCGGCTTGCGATACCATGGTCTCTTACCCCCAGGGGCCTGTCCCTGCGATCTACTGTTAACGTTGGATCGTGCAGGCGGCCGTCGATACTGCCTGGAATTTGAGGGCCCTGAGACAGGAAAGAGCTGCCTCTTAAATGTAGGACCCCGGAATGTCATTTTGACTGGTAAAAGGATACTTTTGCCACTTGAAATAGTCTGAATGTATTTATCCAGATCCTCTCCGAAGAGTCGTCCTCCATGGAAGGGAAACCCTGCCAGAAGCTTTTTGTATGGGGGCTCCGCCGCCCAGTTCTTCAACCATAAGAGCCTTCTCATGTGCACCAAAAATAGTGATAAACGAGAGGCCTGCTGGATGGAATCCTTTATAGCATCTACCGCAAAACACAGAGCTCTGGGAATGTCAGAAAACTCTTCTGCCTGTTGGGTAGGCATGTCTTTTAGCATTTCTTTTGTCTGGTCCTTTAACGCCTGACAAACTCCAATTGCAGCCACAGCTGGCTGTACCACTGCTCCTGCCGTAGCAAAGGATGCTTTTAAAAGTGTCTCTAACCGTTTATCAACCGGATCTTTAAACATTTGTATGTTTTCCACCGGGCAAGTTAGTGATTTATTCACACATGAGATGGCTGCATCCACCACTGGGAGCTTCCACCTCTTGGAGAATTTTTCCTCCATAGGGTAACTGACCGCAAATCTCTTCGGTGGCAGAAAAATCCTGTCCGGCCGTACCCAATCCCGAAAGATCAATTCCTCCAAAAGAGGATGGACCGGAAAAACTGCGTTGCTTAAAGGAGCTTTCAAAGAGCCCAGAGAGGATACCGCAGGAACCTGAGGCTCTGGCAATGGTAAATTAAATGCCGAGCGGACCATGTCCGTCAAAGACTGTACCCACAGTCTCTCTGTCTGGGAGTCTGAAAATGGTTCCTCAGAGGTAGATCCCTCAACCCCTGAACCCTCTTGGTTCAGGTCTAGTTGATCCTCCTGCGATTCCAATTCCTCCGGAGAGAGAATTTCAGCATCTGAGGATACACCTCTTGGTGATGGGGATCTAACCCGTTTCTTGCCAGGAATAGCTCTAGCGATCAATGCTGCTATTCTCTCTTCTAGCCCCCCTAGGGATACAGCTAGCATCTCCTCTGTGATAAACACAGGGCTGGGCTGATCTGGGCCAGCCTCCGCACCAGACCCCCCTAATGGCTCATCCAAGGCGACCTTTATGGGAATAAGCTGCGGGGAAAGTATCGGCATATCATCAGAATCAGAGGGGGAACCCCTTTGTTTTTTGGTCTTTTTTGTACCCTTCGACCCCGAACCTTTGGAAGCCATAATACAAAATCGAGGGACTCCGCCAACAACAACAGACTGTAGTGGCCAGGAGTACAAAACTAGAGCTTAGGGGACAATAGATCACTAATGCCCAAAAACTGATGGGGCCCCGTATGTTTTTTTTCTTTTTTTTCTAAATATATAAGTCTCTTTCTTTTTTTTTTTTTTTTTTATTCAAAACATACAGCGACCCCAAACTTAGTTTGCCAGCCTCCAACCTGTTGCAAAAAAGGGGGATTTATTGGCTTAACAGAAAGGCATTGGAACAAAGTCCAGCATGTACTACCCTTCTTCCGCCACCGGGAGTCACTGTTCTGCCGCTCTGCATCCTCTCCCTTTGAGATCAGTCTCAGACTGAGCACTGACTATGGCCTGCTGATCTATAACAGCACAAGGCGCGCCCCTGATGACGATGCAGGCACGCCCCCCCCCCCCGCCCTCCCCTCCGAACGGCGCGAAAAACGTCTATAAGACGTGCGCGCACGCGCGTATGCCGGAGCAGGAAGAACATGGAGGAGCCGCGCTGCTGGAGACCCAGGACTGCAGTACCAGGCGGCAGAATCAAACCCCCGGCCAGGTAGGACTCTCCAAAAGGCCCCATAGGGATCCTTACTAGCCCTAGGAAGAAAGCAGCAGGTAGCTAGCAAACACATTCTTAGACAGGGGAACCTAGTGATGGGGGAAATGGGATCATCCTGTCTTCTCAGACATAGTGAGCAAGGTTGCCAATGCAGAGCATACTTAGGCTACCCCCCTTTTAGGTTACCCCGGAGAGCCTGCTGTCGAACCAAGTCCCGCAGGCTCCCCTCTTACCTGCTCCATGCTGCAGGATGTTTGTCTAGCAAAACGATCCAATCTTCTCCCATCTCCGTGGGTAGCGTAATAGACCTTCAGGCCCTGGGGTCCTATGAAGGTACCCACTGTCCTGGACCTATATAGCACCCTGGCAAACAGGAACTTATGGTCTTTACGAACTCCAAGTCCTGGGCCCAGGGTCCAGCCCTCCAAAGAGGAGCATTATAGGCAAAACCCCACGGTTTGGGGCCCGGGTACTGTCCACTTTGGCACTGAGGCTCCTTGGACAGATCCGGTTAGCCCGCCCTTAATCCCAAGGATGTAGAGCAAAGCTATTCCGTGACCAACACCTAAGACACTGGCGAAAAAACTGAGGGACTCCCTCTAGAGGAGGGGGTTATATAGGGAGGGGACTTCCTGTTTGAGATTGCCAGTGTCCACACCTGAAGGTACTCCATATAACCCATATAGTAATGAATATGCCGCTCTGTGTCCCGTGATGTACGAGAAAGAAACCCTATTTTTCTTCCGTCTGGCAGATTAGATGAATACGGACAGATGGTCTGTATTCATCCGATTCCCCATAGGGGAGAGCGGAGGAAAGACAGGGCGGTCTCTGCACAGTGTGCGGGGACCGCCCTGTCCGCCAACAGCTCAGCTGGGATTTACGGATGATCCCTGTTGAGCCGACGCACACACACACGGGGCAGATCATGGACAAGGGTCTGTAGGTTTGTTCTTAAAGGAACACTAAAGGTTTGTTTTTTATTAGATCAATTGATTGCTGTAAGCTAGAGCATTTAAATATCACTTACCTCATTTTTCCTTCTGACCTCCAAAATACAGTAATCCAGGTTTGAAAATGCCATTTCCTGTCTCTCCTCTTCTTGCTTTCCACCAGCATCCGAGCCGTTTTGCATGGTGGAAAGCAGAATGTGCACACCCCCTCCCTATGACTACAGCCCTGCGTGAAGATGCTCTCTTATCCCTCACAGGCATGGAAGCTAAGCCCAATGGGAACTGTAGTTCCCAATAGGCCGTGATGTAGCAAGAATGAATGCGCACCGCAAACCAGGAAGTCAGTGAGAATAACTATTAAGGAGTGACGGAGGTGAATAAAACAGCTCGATTTCAACAGGTATCAAACTAGTTATAATGCAAAACATTACTTTTTACTTTATCAGCTACTGTGAGACTTTATTTTAAAGGAAAATATTTTTGTCTTTACAACTCCTTTAAGTTGAATTTCTATGCAAGTTGGAACAGGTACATTTTTTTAAGTGCAATGCCAGCCCAATTTTTTTTTTTTAAGTTTTGGATAGCATAGGGAAGGGTTAACTAGTCATGCAGTAATGTGGGATTGCAGACCAGTCCACTGGTCAGTAGCTGCCAGCATACAGTGAGCTGCAATATGGCCGCCCGGCGGTTTCCAGGACCAGCATGATGTCACGCTGCCATTGTTCCCAAGTACAAGTCGCATGCAATTTGGATGTTTGTAACTCAGGGAGTGCCTGCAACACCTAAAGCATACATTTTGAGTGATTATTGCAGTGAGTTACTTTAAAGCAGAGTTCCACCCAAAAGTGAAACTTCCGCTCATCTGTCTATTCCCCCCCCCCCCTACGGTGCCACATTTGGCACCTTTCAGGGGGTGGGGGAAACGGGTACCTGTTTTGACAGGTGCCCTTCCCCACTTTCAGAAAGATGGCGCTGCGGCCCCATCCCACAGAAGTTGGCCCCCCCTCCTCCGCCACCAGGCCAGTTAGAAAGCACAGCGTGCTTCACACATGCGCAGTAGGAAAACTACAGTTTCCCCCAGTGGAAATGGCGACAGCAGCTCCCTGGACAGGCAAGTGTCCATATAGTTAAAGTTAGCGCTGTAATATTTGTAGCTGCTGACTTAATTTTTTATGTTATATATATGTAGATGCTGGACTTTTGATTTTTACAAGCTTCCTCTTCTATTTTTATTTCATTATCCATACAGTGTATAGATCATGTTGACAAGTCACTACAGGAAGGGTAAATCAGCTTCTAAAATGAAGAAGTCTAGCTGTTTAACAGCATTTGATATTACATATAAGCCACATGGTTTTCAATGTGTTGGCCAAACAATACAGCTGCATTTTTAAGAAGGGGCAGTAAAGCCGGCCATAGACTATTCAAACCGTGTATAGGCAGGCTGAATCGATCAACATGGTACAACCAGCCTGTTGGATTTTACATGCAATTATTGCTAGTGACTTTAAGCTAGCAATAATCACTGTGGGAAGTTGCCCACGCCGGGAAAAAACAATGGCTTCAAGGGAGGTATTTCCCAGTCAGGACAGTCTGTGTTGATGGAGGAATCAAGCGATTTTCTTTCTTGCAACCTGTGGTTTCAGGAAAGAAACTCGCTCTGTCTTTGGCTGGCCTACAACACAACCATTGTGGAGTAAACTAGAAAGCAAAGCTTGTTTATGTATACCTCACCATAGATATATCAAATTCAGCAGGCAATGGGCAGTTGATCCAACAGTCGATTTGTACAATGGGCTTGTTGGAAAAATCTTTTGATCAGCAGCTGCAGCCACTGATCAGTGTATTCAGACAGCAGAGAGAGTCCTATTGTCAGAATAAAATATCTCAGCAGGGAGTGATCCTTCATCTACTTTTCTTGCATGAACAGAGGAATCCATCCATTAATTTTTTTTTTTGGGGCAGCCCTCTGGGGCTGAAATGAAAAAATAAATAAATGATCCATCTCTGGTTAGCCTTATGATCAAATGTGGCTGCTACCAAGTGCACCTGCACAGATGATCATTTTTATGTCATATCGGCCCATTTATTCAACAACAATTAGTACATATTGCAATAAAACAAAACTGAACGTATCGTTCTGTAATCTTTCAATAAATGCTAAACAAAAAAAACATTAGAAACTTACTGAGGGTTTCCAGAGGGCCCAAGATTGACATTTTGTGATGGTGAACCATTCTGTTAAAGAAAAGAAGTACTCTATAAGATATAGTACCTAATTTTTTTCTGAGCAGCTACTAAAATGGACTCCAGGCAACAAGTAAAATCAGGCAACGAACCAATAACACTATCCAGAAATATTGTAATGTTGCGCTAAATCAGAAAACCAACTCCATTTACATGCAAAATCAGATTTACCATTAATTATAGAAGTATATGCCTACACATGGAAGAGGCAAAAATTGGGCTTTTCCTTGTATAGTCATGGTCTATTCAGGGAAAAGCTACAGGTTAAATACTGCATATTCCACAGAGCGGAGGACGCTTTCCCTGCCCAGTGGCGTCTCCAGCTTTCATATTTAGGGGGGGCACATGGGGGGACAGGGACAAAAGTAGGGGGGCCAACTATAAAATGCAATTATATATATATCTCCTGGGGCCCTTTACTACGATCCCACAACGGGCCCTTTTACATGTTCTGCAGTGAGCTCCCTTCCTACTATACTGGGCCCCCCCCAGGGTGGCAGAAAACAAGAGATATATGTCACCAGCACACCAAGAAAATATAAGGGTCCAAAGCAGTGGGAGAACTTTAAGGGTTGCAAAGGTTGTCTGGTGTTCTGCCACTGTAGGGTTCCCCAGCTGTCCTGTCCCTGCTATTGACAGCGCTGGTCTGGCATCTGTCTCCTTGGCAGTGGCGGCAGTCTATTAGGACCTAGTGCTGGTGACATTATGGATGCATGCAGGGGAAGGCTGGCACTATTGGTTATAGAGGGCTGAGCCCCCAGCTGGTCACCTAGCAGCAGTAATGCTGTATAACCTTCTCTGTTGACATGCTGATCGGAATGTGATCCAGGTGATGCACCCAGTCAGATCTAATAAACACAGTATTTATTAGCATCAAGAGTACAACCACATATATACACATATATACACACAGCATATATACACACAGCACTGGTCCACACTGGGAGGATTCCCCCGTCCACCTATAATGTGTAGATGGGGGAATTGGATCATTTCTTTTTTTTTTCATTCAACCTAATAGTTGAATGAAAAAAAGTGATCAATGTATGGGCAGCCTAAGAGCTAAGACCAGCCATAGACAGTTTAAATCTCAGCTGGTTCAGCAGGAACTGGCTGAGATTTGAACCATTAATGAGCAGATTCTCTTATGATTATCACTAGTGGTTGCTGTATAGCCACTAGTGAAAATCACTGTTTGTGGGGGAATACAATTGCTGGGCAAGAGGGATATTCCCCTGTCAGCACTGTCTGTGTTGATGGGGGAATCATGCAAGTTTCTTTCCTGCAATCTGTGGATGTAGGAAAGAAATTTGCACTGTATATTACCTGCCTAACTGAAAGTGAAAGTGTAACAGAATGGCCCGTGACACCCAGAGACTTTTGAAGGATGGGGAGTACTCGAGTGCCAGCATCACTAATGACTCTTGGGTCTAGGGTCATCCTGTGCCCCTTTTGGGCATAGGGTGACTGAGAAATGATAATGATAAATTACATGGGATGGGACATTACTGATAATTCATGTTTTGCAGGATATCTTGAAATATTACAAGTTGTTAAAGTCTGACTCCGACAGGTCAATAGAGTGTTTTCATTCAATGTGGGGGACACATGCTTTTGAGGTGTTAATTGAGTCTGCTCCTAGACATTCCTTTGTGTGATGCTAATACTGTTTTGTGTCCATTGTGCTAATTAGGTCTGCTCCTAAGACCTGTTCATTGTGTATGCTAATGACACTGTTAAGATGTGGAATGTGACTTGTCAAGCTGTAGTAATTAACCCCTCTAAATGCAGAGCCAGACCGTCTGGGTAATGAGTAGTAATTAACTAATCGGAATGTCATTATCTAAAAGAATGTGTATGAAGCCCCCATTGTGTGATGTGTGGGTGGAGTGTGTCTTTGTCCCTGTGATTAACTGTAACATGCTTGTACTGTATATAACAAAGCTAAGTTACCATTAAAGGATTCATTCATTCATTTTGGAACCAGTACCAGAGCTTGTGTTGTCTCGGTTATTCTGGAAAATGAAATGGGTCGTGTCTGATGTCTGTCGGACTGTCGGATAAGCTGTCGTGGGGCGATGGAATGGAATATCGTAAATGGTGGTGACCCTTACAGAAAGTAAATTGTGAATGTCTTGAAAGAACAGGAGAGGGGGAGGGAGACAGATGGGGGAGAGAAGGGATGGAGATAATGCAGTTCAGTGATTACAGTGCAGTCTGCAGTGCACACACTTGCCCATGGTCCAGGCTAGAATCTCAGGCATCATTCACACACATGCTGCTGATTTTCATATTTCCTGAACACACATCCCCTCTCTTCAGATACAGCACACCGAGATAGTGTGGGCGGGACTGAAAGGAGGAGGAGGAGGAGCTGTATTCCTTCCTGCTTGTATGTGAGGAGAGTGATGGGGAGGTGGCTGGACTCGCTGGGCTGTAAAAGAGTGTCAGATTGACACTCGGCTCAGTTTGCAGTCACCACTCTCGGAATTTACAGGCTGGTTCTTCTGTCCTAAGGACGGGAGAAATCAGTCTGTTTTTTCAGTAACTGAGATGAAGGCTTGGGCCCCCCCTCCCCCACAGTGCTCATGGAGTCCTTTCTGCAACTCGCTCTTCTCCGTGCCAATGAGAATGCAGGGGAAGGAGCAGATCGGGCGGCTGTGGTTGTGTGAACGCTCGCATAATGCAGTGTCAGCGAGCTGAGGGAGGGGGGAGGAAGCCCCGCAGAGCTGACTGGGGATGCTCTCTCTCTCAGGAGAGACTGTTACTCCAGCGGCGTCCCAAAAAAAAAATGTTTTTTGGGGGGGGGGGGCACATGGTGGGGCACAGCATAATGTTGGGGGGGGGGGGTCAGGGCCCCCTCTGGCCCCCCCTAGAGACGCCTCTGTCCCTGCCACCATGTAACAACATTGGGTCAGGGTGCCTGAATGGTAAATCACTATCACCATCATCTGGTTCACATCCTCCCCGTATCTGGAAATGTAGAACACTTCTTTTTTTTTGTTCCTGGTGGCCGAATAGTGCAGCAGGTGTAAAAAAAAAAAAAAAAGGCGAGCATGAGCAGCAGTTGTGTAGTCCTGTTGCATTGCCCTGCATGGGAAAAAGCACAAATTATTTTTAAAAAAGCAGAATGGGCAAAGCTTTTTTGGCCATACTTCTCTTGTGGGTCACAGGAGTCCACTTATCTTTGCGCTGCTGTGACCCAGAGCGATTACCCTACAGGCTCTGGAAGGATCCCACAACTATACTGTCAGGATTCACCCAGCTCATGACTGATGGCTGGTTCTATCTCTCAGTGTGCAACTAAGAGCTGCCACCTGCACCCTCCCACTCTCAAGCCCGACACATCAGTAAGCGTTGGAGGGGCAGAGTGGAAAGTGATGGCTGACAATTACAGCTCTCTAGGCCAAGAACTGAGCAATCAGAGGTCCCGTAATTGCTCTTTCCTTAGGCTTTTAGGCTTTAAACTGACGTGGGACAGCTGCAGCATCACAACTATGCGTGAGATGCTGTAACATAGAGGCGAGAATAAAAGTTTTTTTTTTGTTTTATTTACCCCAAACTTTTCCTTTTAGAGTGTATTTCCACTTTTGCAGCCAAATTGGAATATTTCCACCCACACTATGAGAGACCTGCAGGCTGTTCCTTCTAAAGTGCTGCTTTCTGTCATCCTGTTGCAGCTGCTTCAGTCCCTGCTCTTCTCTCCCACAGGCTGGCTGTCATCATCCAGTCCATGCTGAGCTTTACAGCACAGGTAGTATGTGTGGATCTTGGACCCTTTTGATGTTACTTAGCTTTCTTGTGAGCTGATGCGATACTTTATAACCAGTCTGTATTTCATCATTTGTTATGGAAGTGGATGCCGTTTGAAGTTGAATAAAATGGAATTGTTATACTGACATCACCCCGTTCCCTGCTGTTTGTTCTTTCTAGAAGGCTGACCATTTACGAATATTTTTTTTTTTCATTCAACCAGTGGGCTGAACGAAAGAAAATTACTCAATGCTCCTTCCACAAACTCCAAGAGGAAAGGGAAATCTCTGCCGCTGCATTGACGTACTCCGACAGTGGGGAGACTTTCCTGCCATCAGAATACACTAATCAGCAGCAAAATCTATAGCCAGAATTGCTGATCAAGAGAACATTTTCCAACAGGTTGGTTGTACACAATTCGATTGATAGATCGACTTTTGTACAATCAGCCTGCTCATACATGGATCGAAATTTGGTTAGTTCGATCCATGTATCCATGTCCCCAGGACTATGCCCCGAGGGGCAGAGCGAAACGCATTGGGGTCATGGCCTGGTCAGAGTCCAGGCTGAGGTTTCCACTCTATTCACCTTGCGGGATACCTAGATGTGCGGCATTCAGGAGTTAGCCCTCTTCCTCTCGATCTATGTATGGCCAGATCAATACAGTAACAACAGAACAGCTAAACACAATCCTGCAGATCTGTAAATTGCTTTCTCACAACCTATGTTGTATCTTACATTAGAAAAAAAATAAAAAACTGGAATAGTTTTTGGTCAATTTTATTTTCCTTGTTCTTTTTACATTTTTGGATTTGTAAACGGTCAATTTAAGTCTGTTTTCACCATCTACAAATCTTTGTACAGATGTATAAAGATGTACATGGGCTGCACCCCCCTTTTGGTACATGGACTACCCCTGACATTCAGCTGTTGAAGCCTGGAACTTTAGTTGGCAGAGGCTCTGGCACTTGAAAGTTGAAAGACAGAGTACAGGGTGTAACAGTAAGACAAGAAGTGCTTTAAAAGTGGTTGTAAACCCTTACAGACCACTTTGACCTACACGTAAGCCTAGATTAAGGCTTACCTGTAGGTCCAAAAAAAGGGATTTTTAAATACAGCTTACCTGTAAAATCCTTTTCTTGGAGTACATCACGGGACACAGAGCGGCATATTCATTACTATGTGGGTTATATGGAGTACCTTCAGGTGTGGACACTGGCAATCTTAAACAGGAAGTCCCCTCCCTATATAACCCCCTCCCCTAGAGGGAGTCCCTCAGTTTTGTAGCAAGCAGTATGCCTCCCAAAATGGTCACCCAAAAGAGGGGTGGGAGCTCTGTGTCCCGTGATGTACTCCAAGAAAAGGATTTTACAGGTAAGCTGTATTTAAAAATCCCTTTTTCTTTCTCGTACATCACGGGACACAGAGCGGCATATTCATTACTATGTGGGATGTCCGAAAGCAATGCTTTAATGAGGGGAGGGAGACATCTTCCAAAGAAGGATTCAATTTAGAGATAAACTCAAATCATAATAATAATTCCAACTTAGTCAAGAAAAAACTTTTTTTTTTTTTTTTTTTTTTATAACCAAGGGTGTTTCTGATCCCGAGGATTTCAAACTGCAGCCTGTAGTACTGCCTGACCAAAGGCAGCATCCGCATCTCTTCTCACGTCTAGTTGATAAAACCTTGTAAACGTGTGGACTGATGACCACGTTGCCGCCTTGCATATCTGAGCCATAGAGATCTGATGGTGTGCTGCCCAAGAGGCGCCCATGGCCCTGGTAGAATGGGCCTTTACCGACAACGGAGGAGGCAACCTCTTCAACCCGTAGGCTTGAATGATTAATTGTCTAATCCATCTCGAGATGGTGGATTTTGCAGCTGCCTGCCCCTTCTTGGGGCCATCTGGTAGAACGAATAACACATCTGTTTTCCGGATCTTTTCTGTAGCTTTAAGGTAGGCCTTCATGGCCCGGACAATATCCAAGGTATGCAGCAACCCCTCCTTTCTAGATGTAGGTTTTGGAAAGAAGGATGGAAGTACCAAATCCTGGTTCAAGTGAAATTTGGATATAACCTTTGGTAGAAAGGAAGGATGGGGCCGGAGAACTGCCCTGTCCTTATGCAGAACGAGATATGGTTCCTTACACGATAAGGCTGCTAATTCTGACACTCTCCTGGCCGAAACTATGGCGACCAAGAAAACCAACTTTCTTGTCAGTAAGAGTAAAGGAATCTCAGCCAACGGCTCAAAAGGCTGTTTCTGTAGAGTGGACAGGACAAGATTTAAGTCCCATGGACAAATTGGTGACTTGACAGGAGGATTAATACGCAAGACCCCCTGTAAGAAGGTCTTTACCAGCGAGTGGGTGGCCAGCGGCCTCTGAAACCACACTGACAGAGCTGAGATCTGTCCCTTGATTGTGCTTAGTGCCAGGCCTTTATCCACTCCTAGCTGGAGAAAACTTAACACCCTATCAATAGTATATCTGCGGGAATTCCATCTCTTGGATTCACACCAGCCTACGTAGTTCCTCCACACCCTGTAATAAATCACCCTGGAGACCGGCTTCCTAGCCCTAATCAGGGTAGGAATTACCTGCCTAGACAGGCCTCTATCCCTGAGAATCAGGGATTCAGCCTCCAGGCCGTCAAATTTAGACGCTGTAATGTAGGGTGGAGGATCGGGCCTTGTGAGAGTAGGTCTGGTTGTAGAGGAAGAGTCCAAGGGTCTCCCACTGCCATCTTCAGGACTAGCGACTACCAAGTCCTCCGGGGCCAAGCTGGAGCTACTAGAATGACTGGCTTGTTCTCCACTCTGATCTTGCGCAACAGGCGCGGGAGTAACTGTAGTGGAGGGAATGCATATAGAAGTCTGAATTGATGCCAAGGGCAAACCAACGCGTCGGTTCCGCAGGCCATAGGATCCCTCGCTCGCGACACGAACCTGTCTAGTTTCTTGTTGAACCTGGATGCCATTATATCTACGTCCGGCATTCCCCACCTCTGGCAGATTGTCTGAAAGACCTGGGGATGCAGAGACCACTCCCCTGGCAACAGACTCTGGCGACTTAAGAAGTCTGCCTGCAGGTTGTCCACTCCGGGAATGAATATCGCCGAAATGCAGGGTACATGAACCTCTGCCCATTGAAAAATCAAGTTCACCTCCCTCTGAGCTGCCTGGCTCCTGGTTCCCCCTTGGTGGTTTATGTATGCCACCGCCGTGGCATTGTCTGACTGGATTCTCACCGGGAACCCCTTTAATCTGGAGGTCCAAGCCAGAAGGGCTAGTCGGGCAGCTCTGATTTCCAAGACATTGATGGGGAGCTGCCTCTCTGCTTTCACCCAAGTTCCCTGGCGGGAGAACCCCTCGAAGACCGCCCCCCAGCCTGCCAGGCTGGCGTCTGTGGTAACTACCTTCCAGACAACAGGGCTGAAGGATTTTCCCTTTAGAAGATTCTGAGGGTTCAACCACCAGGCCAGGCTTTGTCGGACCCTTGATGATAGCGTCAAAGGGGACTCTAAGGCATGTGCCCTCTTGCCCCAGGCTGCTAGAATGGCTGCCTGTAGGACGCGAGTGTGGATCTGAGCGTATGGTACTGCCTCGAATGTGGCCACTAGCTTGCCTAGTAATCGCATACACAGGCGAATAGTTGGACTTTTCTTGTTTAGAACCAACTGAACCAACCCCTTGATAGCTTCGATCTTTACAAGGGGCAGGAACACCTTTTGATGTTCTGTGTCTAACCTCATGCCGAGGTATTCCAACTGCTTTGTAGGCTGGAACGCTGACTTTCCCCGGTTCAGGACCCAGCCGAATTCTTCGAGGTACTGAACCGTGAGGTTTACTGCCTTTTGCAGACCCGGCCGTGAGTGATCTATGATTAAAAGGTCGTCCAAGTATGCTAGGACTGTGACCCCTTGGATCCTTAAATTGGCCAGAATTGGGGCTAGGATCTTCGTGAATACCCGGGGGGCCGTGGCCAGCCCGAAGGGGAGCGCCCTGAATTGGAAGTGTCGCTGCCCCACCGCGAAGCGCAAAAACCTTTGATGCGACTGAAAGATTGGTACATGAAGGTAAGCATCCTTTATGTCTATGGAGGCCAGAAAATCGTCCTTCTGAAGCGCGGCGGCTGCTGACCGGATGGATTCCATCCGGAAGGAACGAACCCTTAGGTAACCGTTTAACCTCTTTAGGTCCAAGATTGGCCTGACATCGCCGTTGGGCTTTGGTATGACAAAGAGGTTGGAATAGAAACCTAGGCCTTGCTCTTGGGCTGGCACTTCTATAATTACGTCCTGGCAAAGCAGGTGATCCAAAGCTGCCAGCATTGAGGCCTTCCTTGCTGGATCCCTTGGTAGCCTTGATTCTTGAAAATGAGGCGGAGGATACCTTAGAAACTCCAGTCTGTAACCTGTGGTTACAGATGCCCGGACCCATTTGTCGGGGATCTTGGCTTCCCAAACTTCTGCGAAGAAACGAAGCCTTCCCCCCACCCGCAAGAGTGGGGGCGCCCCTTCATAAGGCAGACTTAGGGGCTGTCTTTGACGGCTTGCGATACCACGGCCTCTTACCCCCAGGGGTCTGTCCCTGCGATCTACTGTTAACGTTGGATCGTGCAGGCGGCCGTCGATACTGCCTGGAATTTGAGGGCCCCGAGACAGGAAAGAGCTGCCTTTTAAATGTAGGAGCCCGGAATGTCTTTTTGACCGGTAAAAGGGTACTTTTGCCATTTGAAATAGTCTGAATATATTTATCCAGATCCTCTCCGAAGAGTCGTCCTCCATGGAAGGGAAACCCTGCCAGAAGCTTTTTGCATGGGGGCTCCGCCGCCCAGTTCTTCAACCATAAGAGCCTTCTCATGTGCACCAAACATAGTGATAAACGAGAGGCCTGCTGGATGGAATCTTTTATAGCATCTACCGCAAAACACAGAGCTCTGGGAATATCAGAAAACTCTTCTGCTTGTTGGGTAGGCATGTCCCTTAACATTTCCTTTGTCTGGTCTTTTAATGCCTGACAAACTCCAATTGCAGCCACCGCTGGCTGCACCACTGCTCCTGCCGTAGCAAAGGATGCTTTTAAAAGTGTCTCTAATCTTTTATCAACTGGATCTTTAAACATGTGTATGTTTTCCACCGGGCAAGTTAGTGATTTATTCACACATGAGATGGCTGCATCCACTACTGGGAGCCTCCACCTCTTGGAGAACTTTTCCTCCATGGGGTAAATGACCGCAAACCTTTTCGGTGGCAGAAAAATCCTGTCCGGCCGTACCCAATCCCGAAAGATCAATTCCTCCAAGAGAGGATGGACCGGAAAAACTGTGTTGTTTAACGGAGCTTTCAAAGAGCCCAGAGAGGATACCGGAGGAACCTGAGGCTCTGGCAATGGTAAACTAAATGCCGAGCGGACCATGTCCGTCAAAGACTGTACCCACAGTCTTTCTGTCTGGGAGTCTGAAAATGGTTCCTCAGAGGCAGATCCCTCAATCCCTGAACCCTCTTGGTTCAGGTCTAGTTGATCCTCCTGTGATTCCAATTCCTCTGGAGAGAGAATCTCAGCATCTGAGGATACACCTCCTGGTGATGGGGATCTAACCCGTTTCTTACCAGGAATAGCTCTAGCGATCAATGTTGCTATTCTCTCTTCTAGCCCCCCTAGGGATACGGCTAGCATCTCCTCTGTGATGAACACAGGGCTGGGCTGATCTGGGCCAGCCTCCGCACCAGATCCCCCTAATGGCTCATCCAAGGCGCTTCTTAAATTAATAAGTTGCGGGGAAAGTATCGGCATATCAGAATCAGAAAGGGAACCCTTTTGTTTTTTGGTCTTTTTTGTACCCTTTGACCCCGAACCCTTGGAAGCCATAATACGAAATCGAGGGACTCCGCCCACACAACAGACTGTAGTGGGCAGGAGTACAAAATCAGAGTTTAGGGGACAATAGACCACTAATGCCCAAAAACTGATGGGATCCCGTATGTTCTTTTTTTTTTTTTTTTTTTTTTTTAATTAATTTTTTTTTTTTTTTTTTTTTCTTTTAAATATATTATATATTTTCTTTTGACAACATACAGTGACCCCAAACTAAGTTTGCCAGCCTCCAAACCTGCTGCAAAAAAGGGGATTTCTTGGCTTAACAAAAAGGCATTGGAACAAAGTCCACATGTACTACCCCTCTTCCGCCACCGGGAATCACTGTTCTGCCGCTCTGCGTCCTCTCCTCTGAAAATCAGCCTCAGACTGAGCACTGACAATGCCTGCTGTCTATAACAGCACAAAGGCGCGCCCCTGTATGACGCCGCAGGCACGCCCCCCCCCCCGCCCTCCTGTGTGAACGGCGCGAAAAACGTCCATAAGACGTGCGCGCGCGCGTATGCCGGAAAACAGGAGGAACATGGAGGAGCCGCGCTGCTGGAGATCCAGGAACGCAGAAACAGGCGGCAGATTCAAACCCCCGGCCAGGTAGGACTCTCCAAAGGCCCCTAGGGATCCTTACTAGCCCTAGGAAGAAACAGCAGGTTTAGCTAGCACACATATTTAGACAGGGGGACCTAGTGATGGGGGGGGAAAAGGTGTCATCCTGTCTCTCTTTAGACATAGTGAACAAGGTTGCCCATGCAGAGCATACTTAGGCTATCCCCCCTTTAAGGTTACCCCGGAGAGCCTGCTGTCGAACCAAGTCCCGCAGGCTCCCCCTTACCTGCTCCATGCTGCAGGATGTTTGTCCAGCAAACTGATCCAATCTTCTCCCATCTCCGTGGGTAGCGTAGTAGACCTTCAGGCCCTGGGGTCCTATGAAGGTACCCACTGTCCTGGACCTATATAGCACCCTGGCAAACAGGAACTTATGGTTTTTACAAACTCCAAGTCCTGGGCCCAGGGTCCAGCCCTCCAAAGAGGAGCATTATAGGCAAAACCCCACGGCTTGGGGCCCGGGTACTGTCCACTTTGGCACTGAGGCTCCTTGGACAGATCCGGTTAGCCCGCCCTTAATCCCAAGGATGTGGAGCAAAGCTATTCCGTGACCAACACCTAAGACACTGGCGAAAAAACTGAGGGACTCCCTCTAGGGGAGGGGGTTATATAGGGAGGGGACTTCCTGTTTGAGATTGCCAGTGTCCACACCTGAAGGTACTCCATATAACCCACATAGTAATGAATATGCCGCTCTGTGTCCCGTGATGTACGAGAAAGAAAATATCTCCTTAACCTACACGTTAAGGAGATCTTTCCAAGAAAGACGGCACCGATGTCTACAGCACATGCGCCGTAGATAACGGCGCGCAGGCGCACTGAGCGTGGCACTACTAACGGCATCATGCTGTTAGTGGCAGCTCCCGCACACAAGCACGGGAGTGATGTCATTGCTGCTCCGGCCGCTGCGGGGACATCGTTCCCTTGTCTTGCAGGGTTTTCTTTTTTTTTTTTTTAAAGAGAGGGTTTACTTCCTCTTTAAGCGTGTTTTATATAGAATAGGGAAAGATTTTAATAAAACCCATCAGTTTACTTTTTGCTCTGTGTCACACTGGGACATTTACCTTCATGTCCTGTCCCAGGGATGCAACCGGAAGTGAGAGGAAATATACACAAAGTGAGGGAAATCCCCCTCTTAGACAGTTGTTTTTAAAACAGGTGTCCCCAATGAAAGGTTTCCCATCACTGCTTGCTCTGGCAACAACTCTAATCCCACGTGCACACGATCAGACATTCCGACAACAAAACCGTGGGTTTTTTCAGACGGATGTTGGCTCAAACTTGTCTTGCACGATTGCACAAATGTTATCGGAAATTCCGATCGCCAAGAACGCGATCATGTACAACACGTATGACGGCACTATAAAAGCGACGTTCAATACCAAGCGCGCCACCCTTTGGGCTCCTTCTGCTAATCTCATGTTAGTAGAAGTTTGGGGAGGGAAAGGTTCCGCCTTATATGTCATCTGCTGCTGTTACCGATCTCTCGGAGTCTGAGAAATCAGTTTGTCAGAACTCTGTGTGAATATCAGTAGCAAAACAACTTCCTTATTCTAGCATTATAAAGAAGAAGAGAATGCGCTGCATTAAAAGATTAAAAAATGTGCAGCGTGATGAATGTGCTATCTCTATTACGAATGCTAGTTTTACCAGACCGAGCGCTTCCGTCTTATAACTTGTTTCAGAGCATGTGTGGAATTTTGTGTGTCGAAATAGTCTACACATGCTCGGAATTTACGGAAACTGATTTTGTTGTCAACAAAAATTTGAGAACTGGTTCTCCAATTTTTGTTGTCTGAAATTTTGACAGCAAATGTCCGATGGAGCCTACACATGGTTGGAATTTCGATCGTGTGTACGCGGCATAAGATTTTGGATTTCCCATTACTTTCTATTTCAGTGACAATGGTCACCAGGACGAACAGAGGGTAATCCTATGTAGCAAGGACACAGAGCAATAAAACCCAACAGTGGTTATCTTTCCATATTCTATCCAAAATGAAAAATAAAGTTTTTGACTACAAATACACTGTAATCTTAACTTAGACAGTTGAAATATCTGCACAGATTTAACGCAACTTTGTCCTAATGGTAACAATACCTCCCACATGGTATGAGTCTTTGACTTCTATTGTAAATTTCAGCTTGTGCCATTAAAAAAGGTATGTAAAAAATAGCGTTAATTTTTATGTAAAATTTGATTTGGTTTTAGTCATAGTCTTGACGAAAGTGCCATTTTAGTCATCTAAATGGTTTTAGTTTTGAAAAACCAGAAGTGCAACTTTAAAATATATAAAAAAAACAACTGTAAACTCTACTGGCTGTAATGCCATTGTACATATTACCTGAATAGGTATTACAGACATTGAATATTTTGAAAAAAATAAATAAAAAATAAGGAAAAAAATATTCTTAATTTTTTTCTTTCAGCAGCTTAGTAGATGCCCCCTACTTATTTTTATGTGGTAGTGCAGTGTTAAATTTGATGTCAAATTTTGATTCTGTTTTAGTCTTTGGACTAAAAAGCCTTTTTAGTTTTAGTTGCATTTCAGACATCTGAATAGTTTTAATCGTATTTTAAAGCAGCCTAAACCTCTGGTTCTAAAAAGTATATATATATATATATATATATATATATATATATATATATATATATATATATATATATATATATATATATATTACACACACACTCTATATTATATTAATATAATTGTGTGTGTGTATATACACACACACACACATATACATATACATATATACACATACACATATATATATTAGGGTTGTCCAGATACCGATACTAGTATCGGAATCGGGACCGATACCGAGTATTTGCGGGAGTACTTGTACTCGCGCAAATGCTCCCGATGCCTAAATAGAATACTTTTTTTGTATTTATTAACATGTTCTGTGAAAATTCTTTGAGTTTTTTACTACTGCGTGACAAGCAAATAAAACATTTTTATTCATTTTTACTCATTTTTATTCTTTTATAATGTCTTGAGTTAGAGTTCTTCATAATACTAAAGAAAATATCCTTAGTCTGTATTGTGGTTTGAAAACTGTCACATGACATTTAAAAAAAGTATCGGTATTCGGTATCGGCGAGTACATGAAAAAAGTATCGGTACTTGTACTCGGTCCTAAAAAAGTGGTATCGGGACAACCCTATATTATATATATGTACACACACACACACACACACACACACACACACACACACACACACACACACACACACCTTTTTTTATAACCTTTTAATTATTTTTTTTCCTAGAAAATGTTCTACAAAGCCACTAAGCATTCACTTTTCTATTATTTATCCTGCGAGTAAAAATTATGAATTTATTTGCAGATCACTTCCTATGCAGACATAGTCTTTCCAAATTTTCTCTTAGGCAGAAATGAAACTCACAATATCCCGAGGTTCAGGGTCAGTGGTTATAACTTACTTCCCATAATCTCTCAAAAACAGAAATAAGAAAAAACTATTTCATGTGAGAAACAGATACATCAGTCTATGCGAGTGCAACTGAAATTGCATGCAAAAAGGAGGAACGGTTTGATTCTGACTTTGCAACTCCTTAGGAAACAAATGTTTTATAATAAATTCAATATGTATTCATCTATTAAAACCAAAATGGCAGAAAAAAGGGGAAAAAAAGTGTGTGAATAAAGACCTAAAGTGTGTACGCATGTATACAGTCATGTGACTGTCATGACATGAAGGTGAGAGCTATGTTTACCTTCTGATCTACCCTTTCATCTTCATCCTCAGAGGGATCGGACTGGCGTCTGCTGCAGTCCAGCTTTAGGAATGCCTGGACGTCAGGGCTGTAATAAACAACACAATGTGGCTTTAGAGTCTCAAGTTACTTTATGTTCACACGCCTGTGCTTTAAGTTGCACACCAATTTAATGCAGTTATCAGATGTCTTTGTATATATGTATTACGTTAAAATGATCCAGCCCGATCTAAAATGGTTACAACAGTGCAGTTATCTCATAAAGTACCTGTGACAGTCTTCAACACATTGCTTGTGTCCCTAGTGCAAATCCCTTTGGATTCCATGCGTAGACCAAACATGAAGCCTCAACTTCTGACCAAGATGAAGGCCCACCCCTTTTAGTGCTAAGCCCCTCCCCTGTCACTAAAAAGAATATGACTTAAAGGCAGCCTTTGTAATGCTATGTCTCTTCCACAAGAAGAAAAATTACTTGCCGTTTTCTATTGAATGTACACTGATTTGCACATGCACAGCTCATGCATGGGATCACATCTCCCGCCAGCTATTTAGGAGGCCCAAAACCAACACCTAGAAGAGGCCTGGGGAGAAGATGACTGAGGCTGGAGAGGGATGTAGCTGTTGCTTCGCTGGAAGGTGGTGGGGAGTTTAGTTCTGCTTTGGGTTGGCTCTGGCATTTGATACTTGAATGACAGTGGGTAGGGCTTAATTCTGACATTGCTAAAAGTTGAGGCCCAGTGTACAGTCTGGGCCAAGGATCTTAGGTACTCTACTGGGACCCAGGGATTAGTAACTTCAGACACAACATGCATTTCAGTGCCGTGTCTACCTTAGAAAGTTTTTAGGCCAGGTAAAGAAATATTTATTGAAGACAAGATCAGTCAGTTACACGCAGCATATTGTCATACGATAACAATAGAGGAAATAAAAATATAGACCGTGTGAACTATTACACAAAACGCTCTTTGATTATACCCAAAAGTTTCAATGTGTATGCCAAAAATACGATGGGAGTATAAATGATAGGGAAGCAGATCTGAGGCCATGTTTAAAGTGGCTGTAGACCCTTACATATACCCAATGAACTGTACTGGAACAAAGCAAAACACATTAAAAAACAATGGAAGGCACCTAAGCGCAGCAACAACTCACTGGAACGCACAGGTCTCTATTTAAGATAAAGAAAAAAAAGGAGGAAGAGTAAACGCATCAAAAATGCGCATGCAGAAATGCATCCTGAATTCATATCTGAGGTGTAAACCAGCCTTAAAAGAATCTTTCTGCATAAAAAAAAAAAAGATAACCAGCTTGACATAAAAACCCAAGTCCATCCTGTGCAAGTTTAACAAAGTTTTATTGTGTGTTGGCCCATATTTTACATAACTTTTATTATTATTAGTCTTCTTTTCGTTCCATGTTATTAGTTTAGATACAAGATACATATTGTTGTGATTGCTATATACTGCTACGGGTATTAAAGAATACATTTTTGCAGTAAAATGGTAGCATATACAGTTCTTATACTACACTATACATGTCAGTGGTGGTGTGAACTATATACAGACTTGGATTTATTGTTTCAGTGTTCTACAGTTTACCTGATCACCTATGAGAATGTTTTAAGACAATACTCTTATGCTTCGTACACACGGCCGGACTTTCCGAGAAAAAAAGTCAGACGGGCTTTTTTTCCTCCCAAAGTCCGGCCGTGTGTAGCCTCCACGTCAGAAGGCCGACGAGCCTTAAATAGAGAACCTGTTCTCTTTCTTTCCAACGGACTCACGGCAGACTTTTCCAAGGTCAAAGGTCCAACCATGTGTACAAGGCATTAAACCTCCTAATATGTCACCAACTTTATTGGCCATTTAAAAAAAAAATCGATACAATCTATAAGCCTAAGAAGCCAGGAAATGAATAAACGGATGAATGAAAAGTGTGTGCTCAGGCATTGTCGTGTGCAGTAGAAGAAGCACCATGTGATGTAACTTTATCTCACATAACATGACATGACATGTAGGAAGTGACCTTCTCTCCAGGACACACACAGCCCATTTGCCATAGTGACAGAAAACACAGCCCTATACTGCAATGCTAGCCTGGAAATACCAAATCCTCCACAAAATTATTGAGAGTCTGGAAGGCAGGACTTGTAGCAAGACAAAAAAGATGTACAGAGAATTTAATTTTAACTGGATTGTTGCACACAGCTTTTTGCTGCAGTAGAGGTACTTTGTACACATTTTTGGAGATTAGATCCTGCCTGGGCATCTGACGTCCTTGGATGACTATGTCTTCAAGAGATACTTAAAAAATGGAGAGGCCAAAGCTCAAAATTATCTGACTTTCATTGAGAGGGTGGCTACATCCATGCTCTGTGACACCACTGTAAGTAAAAGCAAAGCCACCCTCTCCTTCTTACTCTCAATATGGACCAGTGACTATGGGATGTGTAATGTGCATAGAGTAGTGCACATGACCACAACTAATGTGAACTACTCACTTCAAACAAACAGAAATTAAAAGGTAAAACTCGTAACTGCAAATTTCAACTGGCTCTTTATGGCCCTGTCAGCACTACCCCCCCCCCCCCCCCCCCCAACACCCCAACATCCTTTGACTGAAAAACCAAAGGAACAGCAGCTGTATTCAGTCAGATGCAGCTGCGGTTCGGGTGTTAGGACAATCAACAGTGCCAGATGTCAGAATACAGTACATAGCTACATAATTGATAAGGTTGACTAAAGACATTGGTCCATCCAGTTCAATGTGTGCGCGTTTATGTCATTTATGTCAATTAAGTTGTTTTTAATTAATCTACCCTTCCTGCTGATACCACCAACTGTGGAGGGGGGTTCCACATCCTTTCCGCTCTCATAGTAAAGAACCCCTTTAGTTTAGGATTGAACAGCTTCTAATCTTCTTTAGAGACCCAAGAATAATGTGATTGTTAAGAAGCACCTGAACCTGATCTCAATCCAGCGATGTGCACACGAGCCAAGGCTCAGATCAATCACAGCCAGTGACAAGTGAGCATGCTGCGGGGGGGAGCCAGGAGTGCCAGCAGGGAACCCTAAAAGAGGAGGATCAGGGCTGCTCTGTGCAAAACCTATTGCACAGAGCAGGTTAATATTTTTGCCATTTTAACAAAAATAAATAATTAATAATAAACCTTTATTATAGTTACATAGTTAGTCAGGTTGAAAAAAGACACAAGTCCATCCAGTTCAACCATAAAAAAAAAATAAACAAACAAAATAAAACACAGTAATACACCCAACTCCATACCCACAGTTGATCCAGAGGAAGGCAAAAAACCCCAGCAGAGCATGATCCAATTTGCTACCGGAGGGGAAAAAATTCCTTTCTGATCCCCCGAGAGGCAATCGGATTTACCCCGGATCAACTTTACCTACAGAACTTAGTACTCAGTTATATTATGTGTATTTAGGAAAGAATCCAGGCCCTTCTTAAAGCAATCTACTGAGCTGGCCAGAACCACCTCTGGAGGGAGTCTGTTCCACATTTTCACAGCTCTTACTGTGAAGAAACCTTTCCGTATTTGGAGGTGAAATCTCTTTTCCTCCAGACGTAAAGAGTGCCCCTTGTCCTCAGCGTTGACCTTAAAGTGAATAAATCAACACCAAGTTCACTATATGGACCTCTTATATATTTGTACATGTTGATCATATCTCCTCTTATTCTCCTCTTCTCAAGAGTGAATAAATTCAGTTTTTCTAATCTTTCCTCATAGATGAGCTCCTCCATGCCTCTTATCAGTTTAGTTGCCCTTCTCTGCACTTTCTCCAGTTCTCCGATATCCTTTTTGAGAACTGGAGCCCAAAACTGGACTGCATATTCCAGATGAGGTCTTACTAATGACTTGTACAGGGGCAAAATTATATCTCTATCTCTGGAGTCCATACCTCTCTTAATACAAGAAAGGACTTTGCTTGCTTTGGAAATCGCAGCTTGGCATTGCATGCCATTATTGAGCTTATGATCAACTAAAACCCCCAGATCCTTCTCCACTACAGATCCCCCCAGTTGAACTCCCCCTAGCATGTATGATGCATGCATATTCTTAGCCCCCAAGTGCATAACTTTACATTTATCAACATTAAACCTCATCTGCCACATAGTCGCCCAATTAGACAGAGCATTGAGGTCAGCTTGTAAATTGGAGACATCCTATAAGGACGTTATTCCACTGCATAGCTTGGTGTCATTTGCAAAAACAGAAATGTTACTTTTGATCTCAGACCCAATATCATTTATAAATATATTGAAAAGTAAGGGACCCAACACTGAACCTTGGGGTACACCGCTGATAACCTTGGACCATTCAGAGTAAGAATCATTAACCACAACTCTCTGAATCCTGTCTTTCAGCCAGTTTTCTATCCATTTACAAACTGATATATCTAATCCTGTAGACCTTACCTTACACATGAGCCGTGTGTGGGGAACTGTATCGAACGCTTTTGCAAAATCCAAGTATACCATGTCCACGCCTCTGTCCAGGGTTTTACTTACCTCTTCATAAAAAGAAATCAGGTTTGTCTGACAACTTCTGTCTTTCATGAATCCATGCTGTCTGCTGCTTAAATAGTTTGTTTCCAGCAAGAACTCATCCATGTGGTCTTTTATTAAACGTTCCAGTATCTTCCCAACTATAGAAGTTAAACTAACAGGTCTATAGTTACTTGGTAAAGACTTTGTTCCCTTTTTAAATATATGCACCACATTGGCTCTACGCCAATCCAGTGGTACTATTCCTGTCATTAATGAGTCCCTAAATATTAGATACAGTGGCTTTGAAATTTCAGAGCTAAATTCTTTTAGGATCCTTGGGTGGATGCCATCTGGTCCAGGTGCTTTATCCACCTTTATTCTGTCTAATATCACTTTAAATATTTTTTACCCACTGATACAATTCCCATTTAACTGGTTGGGGACCGCCGCATGTACATATACGTCGCCAGAATGGCACGTATAGGCACATTGGCGTACCTGAACGTCCCTGCCTAGACGTGGGTCGGGGGTCGGACCCCCCCCCCCCCCGGTACTTGCGGCGGTTCCCATGGCTGTACGAGCGATCCGGGATGAGGGGACGTTTGTTTTTGTCCGCCCCCTGTCAATCCGCGCACTCCCCCGCCCTCTGCCTGTGTAAACACAGGAAGGGGGAAGTGATGTAATCTCTCCTCAGCGGCGGTTGAAAATACCGCCGAGAGGAGAGAAGACATCACAAGTAAGTCTGCACCAACACAGTACACATAGGCACATTAACCTCCCCCGATCACCCCCCCACCCCCCTGTCACAGTGTCACTGAACATATATTTACTGATCACTGCATTTAGTGTCAGTGTGACAGTTAGTGTGACAGGCAGTTAGTGTTAGGTCCAGGGTAGCCCCTGAACCCCCCCCCATATAAAAGTTTAACCCCTTGATCACCGCCCTAGTTAACCCTTTAACCCCCTATTGCCAGTGTCACTAAGCGATAATTTTTCCGATTGCTGTATTAGTGTCACTGTTGCCGCTTGGTAGCTATTTTTTTCTTTTATTGCGATTTTTTTTTTACTAAAGACATGTGGCTGAATACATTTTGGCCTAAATGTTTGACTAAAATTTAGTTTATTCGATTTTTCTTATAACAAAAAGTAAAAAATCTTGATTTTTCTTCAAAAATTACGCTCTATTTTTGTATATAGCACAAAAAATCAAAATAAATCGCAGAGGTGACCAAATACCATCAAAATAAAGCTCTATTTGTGGGAAGAAAAGGACGCAAATTTTGTTTGGGAGCCACGTCGCACGACCGCGCAATTGTCTGTTAAAGCGACGCAGTGCCGAATTGTAAAAACGCCTCTGGGCATTTAGCAGCATATTGGTCTGGTCCTTAAGTGGTTAAAGATATGTGATCTCTTAAGCACCTTCTCTACAGGAAGAATGTTTAATGTTTGTAGTCGTTCTTCATAACTGAGGTTCTCCATCCCCTTATTTTTGTTCCCCTCATCTCCAGTTCAAGGATATCCTTCCTCAGAGCTGGTGACCAGAAATAAACAGCATACTCAAGTTATGATCAAACCGGGGTTTTCCAGAGTCGCTCCCAGTCTCTGGAACTCCCTTCCCCAATCTGTGCGGCTATCTCCTACTCTGCACACTTTTAGGCCATCTCTGAAGATTTATCTCTTTAAGGAAGCCTATCCTGTCTTCAGCTACTAACCAAATCTTCTATTTCTTCCATCAGTTTATCCCTTACCGTTGTTACCTTGTTTTCCACCAGCCATATTAGATTGTGAGCTCCCAGGAGCAAGGCCATCCTAACCCTCTTGTATTAAATGTTATTATTGCTGTAATGTCTCCCTTTATATTGTAAGGTGCTGAGTAACCTGTTGGTGTTGTATAAATCCTGTATAGTAATAATATAATATGTGGACATCCTAAAACCAGGAAGGTTTCTACCACAAATACAACTAAATAGCTAAACAGGAAAATGTTAACATGGATTTAAATAAAACTCCATCCTTTGTTTATTCATGCTGCTTGTTACTTATTATCCAATCATTTTTTTTGAAAGATTAACTACTTTGTTACTCAAAACAACTGTACCAGTTCTCCCTAAATTTTCCCACACCACTATAGAAACAAAGGAAAAATCAGACGAATTGCCAGTGCATCTCAAGAACTTTCCTTCCTTCGTGAGACTTGTCATTCTCTTCTCTTTCACTCCTACTACTGAATATAGGAAAACAACTCACAATTGCCAGCAATGTAAGCAAAGAAAATCATCGATATACCCATAACGTGCAGTTACCCATTGCACCCAACAAAACACATCTTTTAGATGCAACTTCAATTAGAAGTGTTGATGATATAGGATGTGGCACGTTGCACAACATCATTGTTCTTTGCATTGACCTAATTTAGCCTACTAGTGTACTGGACAATGTAATAAAACACTAAAACTTCCAATAGGCCTAATTACTTTTTGTAAACGAGACAGAATAAAATGATACTCACTATAAATAGGAGTCCCAATCCATCTTGGATCATTTCATACTGCATGAAAGGCAAAGCATGTCCTCTAGTCAGAGACTAAATTTCAAGTGTCTTTGGCATGCCCGTAACTGAAGATGTTCTGAATGAGACAATCACTCCCACTAGCCTGAGTTTTATGATCTCTGGCCACACATTCCCCATCCTTCAAGGGAGGCAGAAGCACTGATAAAATCAGATTAGGTTTCCACACTCCATAGGCAGGACTTCCCAAACTGGTTCTTTTTTGGCCTTTGTTCATGCCAAATTAGGACAACTTAAATGTGCTATACTTTTAGTGTAAATATCATTGTTCTGAGTCGTTGTTGATACTAGACAGAAATTTAAGTGGTACTAGGCTAAACCAATCGACAAGTAGGAGACAACAATTTAAGTTTCACCTGTAGATATTCTACCAATAAACACCTGAAAAAGGCTAAAAAGGAATGTATATCGCAAGTATGTGGGTACATGATTGCAATGCATCACAATGTGTCTTTGTACTATATGTATGCATTGCTTTTAATCTGCAAAACCAATTATGAACCTGCAATGAAAGTCACTTATAGCTTTTCTTCTAAAGTAGAATTGAATTCAAAAAGTGTAGATTTGTATGGTATAGGAAATATGTAGAAATGTTGATTGCATCTAATTGATAAAGTACCAGGGTTGGCAGCAGCTTTAGGGCACCAGGATTGGGGGGGGGGGGGGGGGTGGAAAATTAGAATTTCCAGCCAGCTGGGGATTTGGATTTAAAAAAATCTGTCTTCCTGTTAATGCTGGGCCCCCTGGAGGAGGTAACGGCATGGCTGTAGACTGTAAAATTCTGTGGGGAGTAAAAAACCTGCCCCTCATTATACACACTGTTCAGAGGCAGTTTGATTAACATTTTAAATGCAGCATTACATCTTTCATGCTGCGCCCCATCACATAAAGGGTGGGTAGCGGGAGAACGGTGAATAGCAGCAACATGCACCTTCGCCTGTGTGCACCGCCCCTGCTAGGTACTCCTGTTCCTACAGCCTCATAACTGTATATCTGCATTGTGAAATCTAAGGCACTGTGCTTCTGACACTATTAAAAGCAGTTTAATTTATAGTTTTATAAACAACAGAGGCCAGCCCTTGTCATGGGAACTAGTTTTGCGTGGTACCCATACAAGGACAATTTCCATAAAAAATATAAAAATAAACATGAGCATGGACAACAATTGGCCCAGCTTTTTTGCTCAGGTTGTGAGGAAGACAGCCAAAGCTCTTCTTCTGCAGATTGTGCCGATATATCCTGAGTGATATAACACCAATTGGACAAAGTTTTCCATACTGCCAATTCACATTTTTCTTGGGGATCCAATGGGCAGGACTGCATATGTCTATGGGTAATTTAGACTTTTCTGCCAACACCCCCCCCCCCAATTGTAACAGTGCAACAACCCCATTACTTGGGGTTATCATTCATTCAGGCTTAGTCCAGGGCTCCAGGAATTTTCCAGTCCTGGGTTCATGTTTTGTTTTGATTGGACAGATATGGTCAGCCTTTATAGGTTGGGTGTTTGCAATAGTCCAGGGCTCCTCCCTACCCAAGGAGTATATGTGGCTCCAAGGGAGCACACAGAGATGTGATAGTCTAGGTAGAAGCAGATGAAAAAGGTCCAAGTGGAGCAAGATAGCCAGCAGGCTAAAGTTAAACATGTGTGTTGCTATTAAAAAGAAATGCTAAAACTCTATCAAGGGTAACCCTTTTAAATAAAGGTGAAAAAAAATCAAAAGGCTAAGGCCACGGAAGCGTTACCTTGAGCCAATCTTCCAATACTATGGCACAACAGATATCTTTAAAATCACTTATCTTAAAGGGGTTGTAAAGGTACACGTTTTTTTACCTTAATGCATCCTATGCATTAAGGTAAAAAAACATCTCACGGCACCGCCCCCCCCCCCGAGCCCCCGTTGTACTTACCTGACCGTTCGAATCTCCCGGGCGCGTCCACGTCGTCCTCTTCAGTTCCCAGCCTGGCCGTTGATTGGCTAGGCTGGGCGGATTGATAGCAGCGCAGCCATTGGCTAGCGCTGCTGTCAATCAGAGCGGATGACGCGGCGCGCCGGGGGCGGAGCCGAGTGATACAGTCGGCAGCTATGGCCGCCGCTGTATCGCGGGAGCGCGCTCGCAAAAGCTTTCCTCCATGCGAGCGCCCTCGCATGAAGAGGGAAAGCTTTTGCGAGGAGGAGCCCAGACAGCCGCCGAGGGACCCCAGAAGACAGCTTTCCGGGCCACTCTGTGCAAAACGAACTGCACAGTGGAGGTAAGTATAACATGTTTGTTATTTTTTTTTAAACAAAAGCCCTGACTTTAGTGTCCCTTTAAGCTAAGTAAAAAAAAAAATATGCAAAAATGTTATACTTTTCTGCTCTGTGCAGTGATTTTGCACAGAGCAGCCCTGATCCTCCTCTTCTTGGGTCCCCCAGCTGGCGCTCCTTGCTCCTCCCTTCTGCCCCCAGAGCAAACAGCTTGCTTAACCTCTTGCCGACCGCCCGCCGTCATATTACTGCAGGACGGTGGGAGCCCGTAGCTATACGTCCGCTTTAAAGCAGCCGCTAGGGGGCGCGCGCGTCCCCGCTCACCTGAGTCACGCGCGCGTGCCCGGCGGGTACGATCGCCGCCGGGCACCCGCGATTGCTCGTTACAGAGCGGGGAACGGGAGCTATGTGTGTAAACAGAAGATCAGTGATTTCCCCTAGTGAGGTCACCGCCCATACAGTTAGAACACACCCAGGAACACACTTAACTCCTTCCCTGCCCCCTAGTGTTAACCCCTTCACTGCCAATGGCATTTTTATAGCATTGATCAAAAGTGTCTGAAGTGTGCTATAATGTCGCAGTACTGAAAAAAAATGCTGATCGCCGCCATTACTAGTAAAAAAATTTTTTTTATAAAAATGCCATAAAACGACCCCCTATTTTGTAAACGCTATAACTTTTGCGCAAACCAAACGCTTATTGCGATTTTTTTAAACGAAAAATTTGTAGAAGAATACGTATCGGCCTAAACTGAGGAAAAAAAATGTTTTTTTATATATTTTTGGGGGATATTATAGCAAAAAGTAAAAAATTGTCGCTCTATTTTTGTTTATAGCGCAAAAAATAAAAACCGCAGAGATGATCAAATACCACCAAAAGAAAGCTCTATTTGTGGGAAAAAAAGGACGCCAATTTTGTTTGGGAGCCATGTCGCACGACCGCGCAATTGTCAGTTAAAGCGACGCAGTGCCAGATCACAAAAAGTGCTCTGGTCATTGGACAGCAAAATGGTCTGGGGGTTAAGTGGTTAAGTGGTTAAGGGGACACCCAAGTAGGTTTGCTTCTGAGCCGCTGCTCTGTGTGCACATTCACACACACAGCTGCAACTTGACCGCCCCCCTCATTGGCTCCGTGGCTATGATTGGCTGTCTCAGCCAATGAGGAGGGAGAGTTCTTGGAGATCCAAGGCTCTCGTGCATGTCTCAATGGGGCTCAGGTATTAATTGGTGGGGGGGAGGGGGGAGGTATTTTACCTTCATGCTTAAAATGCATGAAGTTAAACAATCTTGAGCCTTTAGACCACTTTGACTATAGGATTAATTGACTAAAGGCAAATAGACTGTTTACTTTGCAAGGGATGTTTCCCCAGAGCTTAGTGAATGAGGTGAAGCTCTGATGACTTTTAGCATCCAGTCATGTGCAAGCAAAAATGCCCTTGCAAAGTACAACTTTCCATGCAAAGAGAACAGTCCATTTTCCTTTAGTAAATGAATCCCTATATATGGGTCAAACCAAATTTTTCTGAGACAGAACCGGAGTATTACATGCCGGTTTTAATTACCAAGTAATGTGTATTTAAAGCATTTTTTTTTTGGATAGAGTAGGAAGGGTTAATACCCTTGTCAAGTTTATTTTTGCTGATGTGTTCCACAAGGAGATTTCCCTTCCTTCTCATTCTGCAGAGACAACAGGAAATGAGAGGAATGTATTCCAAAATGTGTTCCAATGTGATCATTGGATGTCACAGAAAACCAAAAATGATTGATCATGATAAATGCAGGTGCTTCAATGATAAAGTGATATTAGTGCTGCACAATAAATGGTGTGTATACTTTGAAAGTCACTGACTGTTCAATTCTAATACAGTATATCTTATGCAATGAATAAAGTGCTAATAGTGCATAATAAATGAGTGAACATGTGTCTCAAGGCTGGACACTGTATCTTATACACACTGAAGTTATATAATCATAAAAGGTATATACAAATCTTGGTAATCCGGACAGGTGGGCATGATCTATCCCTTCATCAGTGTATAAAAAAGGCATGCAATTAGGTGACTGAATACCTTTCTTCCAGTGTCACCTCTGTGCTCTCTGGCCTCTCACCTTATGCATGTTTAAAAGCAGCATATGATCGGGTGTCAGTGGGGAGTATTGATATTTTTAAATGACTCTTGCATATGCATCCTAAAGAACACAATATACAGGGATATGGGAAATGATCATGGACGCTGACAAAGGTTGAACTGGATGGACTGTTGCCTTTATTCAACCTTACCTACTGTTGTAACAGTTGTCCCCATTGAAGAATTCCACAGTAGGGACACAAATAGCAATTAAAACTTGACAAAAGGGTCCAACTCTTCTCTACGCTACAAATATATACACACACAAGTTTATATATATATATATATATATATATATATATATATATATATATATAAATATGACAAAGGGACATGTGCTCCAGGTGCAAACGATTTTTACTCAAATCTTCAAGTCATGAAAAAGCCAAAAAACAGCAAACAGCTGCGAGCATCCCTGCTCTTCGTCAGGCTGACACATATATAAGTTTCCTTTACATACACTTTAATAACTTTTCTACAAGTGCCCTTTCTAAAAAGAGACTTGTAGAACAGGATTTTAAACACATAGCAGACAGAAGTCTCTTCAAAGTTTTTGTGATTTACAACTGCCCAACCACTTCCAAAAACCGAAGGATTTGGCCCCATATTCTGGGCTCTGCTGTGCTGTACAACCTGCAGACCTGGAACTCGTTTGCCGATATTCCGCCCCCCCCCCCCACCATTAAAGGAACATGGAAGTGGCTTACATTACATCACTTCTGGGTTCAGCCGTCACTTTCCCTGGCTGCCTTGGCCAGGAAAGATGCCAACAAAACATGTAGGGTGGTCCACCGCCTTCCTACGTGATTTGGTCTGGAGAAACAGCTGAAGGTTTTTCCTCTACCTGCAAGACGGAAGCACCTCTCCCTGGGATGAGTGATCCATTACTTGGGCTGGCAGACTGATGCACATGCCTCTTTGACCTCCTTAAAACTGAGGTCCACCTTGTCGGGTAAGAGTCAGTATTTTTACATCTTTGGCTGGGAATAAGATTTGTGCATCTTCCAGATACTGTACTGAGTATTGCAGCGATCGGTGAACTGATCCCTAGGAGTGTCCTGCTGTTAACAATTCACTTATTGGGACTTCATTTTCACTTAATATTGTTTGTACTACCCCCCATCCTTTATGGGTAGTTAAAGCGGAGGTTCACCCAAAAATCAACTTTCTGACATTAGATCCAGCATACTGCTAACATCTGCAGTATGCTGTGTTTTTTTTTTGTACTTATCGTTTTATGAGCCGTTGTTATCCGGCTCCGAGCGGGGAATCCTGCGGGGAATGGGTGTTTCTAAGCCAAGAGGAGTGGATTGACGGGCTGCTAAAGCCAAATGTTACTTCGGGTATTTTCGGAAGGCGTGACACGCCTTAGCAGCCCGTCAATCAACTCCTCTTGGCTTAGAAACGCACATTCCCCGCAGGAGTCCCCGCTCGGAGATGGATAACAGCTCATAAAACGATAAGTACAAAAAAAAAAAAAAACCCCAGCATACTGCAGATGTTAGCAGTATGCTGGATCTAATTTTAGAAAGTTGATTTTTGGGTGAACCTCCGCTTTAACACTTGGTTATTTTGAAAACACTGTTTTATACATTTTTTGTGTGCATTGATACACCTTTACCCACCTATTATACCTATGCACTATTCATATGCACTAGCAGTTTGAATTTATTGAACTTTGATATTTGGATTGCGTGCTTATTTTCTGTTTGTATGTGTTCTGAGCCTTATGTATTTAGGCTTTCATAAGCAGCAGAATTCCCCCCCCCTTTTTTTTTCACATATTTTATATTTATATTTCACTTTCTAATTTTTTAGGATTTTTTTCATTTTTATCTTTACTTGTTATTGGGTTTAGCGCAGAGTTTTTTACTTTTTTGTTTGCGAGCCAGCTCTCCCTCCCCTAGAGGCGAAGGACTTTACAGGATGCCTATTATGCTGACCGAGATGCTCATTTGATCTACTACATTGTAAGTATTTTTAACTGCTTTTTACGAATAAATACTCCTTAATACTGCACTTAGAAGTGTCTTTCGTTTTTTACTTTACTTTTGCAATATTATAATTTTTGCTCTTGGGTTGAATACTGCTTCAAGAAGGCATTCTAACAGATGAGTTCCCTTTGGAGCTCGCACTAAGGCTGCTTTCACACTGAGGTGGTGGGGGCGTCAGCTGTAAAGTGCTGCCATTTTTAGCTGCGCCTTACTATCGTTTTTGCTTTTCGGTTGCTAGCGTGGTGTATTTATTTTTTTATTTTATTATGAAGACACCACTCCTACTGCACTGCAAAAATGCTGCTAGCAGGACTTTACCGTCCTGCCAGTGCACCGTTCCAGAGTGAGAAGCCTGCAAAGCACCTCAGTGTGACAGCAGTCTTAGGCTAGAACTTCAGCAGTTCCTAAGAAATGCTTTGCCTGTCTCTGCCCATTGTCCTTAATGTGGAATAACCTCTCGTTTTTTGGAAAGGAGGTCATGTCATATCTTCTATTTCAAGAAAGCAATACAGTACTACACTGTAGAACACATGTCAGTGCGTGTCTGATTAGCAGAGGGCTGTCAGGATTAAGATCTTATGAATAGAATTTTAGACTACTCCTCCACAGATCCTTACATGCAGAATGAGGATACCGCTATAACCATTTAATATATCCAGTGGAAGGAACAATTATTTGGAATATTATGGAAGGTACAATAACTTATCGAAGTCCACCGGACCTAAGAGCCACTACACAATATAAATATATTACAATTTGACTATACAATTTTTGCACATCCAAATTTACCAAATCAATGCAATACAGGGAACTAGCTAAAATTATACAAACTGTATCCAATCAGGCAGGTCCTTACACTACTGTATATACAATCAAGCCTGGAACACACAGGCCGGACATCCGCCTGTCTGACTTTTGTTGAATGGGCATGCTGAAAAACCAACATCCGATCGGCTCCCAATCACTGCTGGCAGCCAATGGCTGCGAGTGCTGACCACGTGTTCTGGGTGGGGGGTGGTCCCCCTGTCAGAACACAATAGCTCTGCGGTGAGATTGCTGTAACATCGAATAGTTAGTACACTGAGCCGAGTTTTTTTTGGTTCAGCCCACTGGGTTGAACAAACAAAAACTGATAGTGTGTCCAGGTTTAACTGTTGGAAGATGCAATTCAAAATTACATGTTGCAAGCTTCAAATTACTGCAGATAGAGCAACAAAGACAAGATTTCAGATTGGAGGTTATGGATTACTGCAATCCTTACATCAGATTTGTCTTGTGTTTATCCCCATGTATAATCAGAAAATGTATTGTAGAAAGAGCAAAATACTTTCTGTACGTGTTATCTACTGGAAGTGTACCTGTCACAACATTATTTGTATACAGCAGCAATATCTAGTTACACATTTTATTCTGGACCTCATACGACACTTATCAGACTTGTCCATATTTTTTTATTTAATCATTATATAGCACCAGTCTGTTCTGCAGTGGTCTACAGAAAAAGGAAGAAATAATCCAAAACATTTGCCATATACATCTAGGTACATGTACATACAAGCAAGTGCCATCTGTGCTGGAAGATGATTAACCTGACATCATAGCTGGGTTATAGGAGTTGATTGGACCACCCAGGAGAAATCATCAGAAATATCAGAACAACACGCAAACAACACGCAGATGACAAATTTGGTGAAATCCTGGTGAACCCAGGACCCAGAAATTGTCGGTCCACAGGACTATAACATACCATGTTGCCTATAGTTCTTAAAGTGCAAAGTTAAATCATATAATTATTTTTACATTGTATTTTAATTGTTCCAGCCTACTCCTATTAATCTGAATGATCTTGCAGTTTGTAAACTTTCTTTGTGAAGACCCCCTCCCACATCTTTTCTTTCTGTGACATATTGACTATGCGCTCTCATAAGGCACTGATGTCACACATTTCACAGAGCCTGCTTTCTGAACTCCTGAGGTGTTGAGAAGAGGAGTTTTAAGAGGCAGTACAGGAATCACTGCTAGCAGACAGCAAGGTACCATGGGATATGTAGTCTTTAGAAACTGTGTATTGTTGCTATTACAATGCTGATGATATAAAATTAAAGTGTTTGCAGTGAACACAGAACTTTAAAACATATAACTGGCCATGTCAGATACATGGCAATAGCATTAAAGGGGTTGTGAAGGTAATTTTTTTTCCCTAAATAGCTTTCTTTACCTCAGTGCAGTCCTCCTTCACTTACCTCATCAGTCGATTTTGCTTTTAAATGTCCTTATTTCTTCTGAGGAATCCTCACTTCCTGTTCTTCTGTCTGTAACTCCACACTGTAATGCAAGGCTTTCTCCCTGGTGTGGAGAAAGCCTCTTGAGGGGGCAGGGCGAGCAGGAGAGTCAGGACGCTCTCTACTTTGCAGATAGAGAAACGAGCTGTGTGTTAGTGGGTGTCCTGACACTTCTGCTCGCCCCCTCCCCCCTCAAGAGGCTTTCTCCACACCAGGGAGAAAGCCTTGCATTACTGTGTGGAGTTACAGACAGAAGAACAGGAAGTGAGGATTTCTCAGAAGAAATAAGGACATTTAAAAGCAAAATCGAAGGATGAGGTAAGTGAAGGAGGTAAAGGTAAAGGAAGGTAAAGGAAGCTATTTAGGGAAAACATTTTTTACCTTTACAACCCCTTTAACCACTTAAGACCCGGACCAATACGCTGGTAAATGACCCAAGGTGTTTTTGCGATTCGGCACTGCGTCGCTTTGACAATTGCGCGGTCGTGCGACGTGGCTCCCAAACAAAATTTGCGTCCTTTTCTTCCCACAAATAGAGCTTTCTTTTGGTGGTATTTGATCACCTCTGCGATTTTTATTTTTTGCGCTATATACAAAAATAGAGCGACATTTTTGAAAAAAAAACACTATTTTTTACTTTTTGTTAAAAAAAAATCAAATAAACTAAATTTTAGTCAAACATTTAGGCCAAAATTTATTTAGCCACATGTCTTTAGTAAAAAAAAACAAACAAAAAAAAAACAAAAAAAAAAAAGTCGCAATAAAAAAAAATAGCTACCTAGCGGGAACAGCGACACTAATACAGCGATCAGAAAAATGATCGCTTAGTGACGCTGGCAATAGGGAGTGAAAGGGTTAACTAGGGCGGTGATCAGGGGGTTAAAACTTTATTAGGGGGGGTGGGGGGGCTATCCTGAACCTAACACTAACTGATTTTACACTGCCTGTCACACTGACACTAAATGCAGTGATTAGATCACTGCATTCAGTGACACTGTGACAGGGGGGGGGGGTGGGGGGGCAGATCGCAAGGGGTTAAGTATGCCTATGTGTGTGTGTGTCAGTGTAATGTTGGTGCACACTTACTGTGAGGTGTTCCTCTCATCGCAGCGGTTGGAAATACCGCTGCGATGAGAGATTACATCACTTCCCCCTTCCTGTGTTTACACAGGAGGAGGAAGTGACACAAAGGGGGAGTGCAGCGATTGGCTGGGAGCGATCGCGGGGGGGCGGGTAAACTCCGACATCCGCCCGCTCGTCCCGGATCGCTCCCGGAGACACGGGGACCTCCGCACGCCGCGGAGGGGGTCCCGATCGGACCCCTGACCCGCTACTGGGCGAGGACGTAAATTTACGCCCTTGTGCCCATCCGTGCCATTCTGTGGCCGTAAATGTGCGTGCGGAGGTCCTTAAGTGGTTAAATTGTAAAGTAATTTTCATGACACAACTTAAAGTGGTAGTAAACTACCACCCAAAAAAAAAAATATTGGATCCCCTGCAGCATTATGCCATTATGTGCTAGTATGCACTGGGATTACCTGCAAACTGAGCCCTCCAACGCAGCACTGTCACAACTCCCCCTGTGCTTCCATCTTCACCCAGTCTTCCTAGGGTATGGCACTCTGCATTTCAGGGCATAGTGTATGCCCTGGAATGCAGAGCGTCACTGCACATGCACAGGTGACATCATCAGCTATTGCCAATGCCAACATCTCCTAAACAGTGTACATTTAGGAAATATTCATTGTACCTCCAGGTAAGCCTGATTGTAAGTAAAGAGAGGGCCTTTACTACCACTTTAAATGGTCATGAATTGTCTGTACAAAGGTTACTCACGACTGAAGCTGGCATGTTGTACATGATCTTACAGGTTCTTGCACATAGTTCACATTTTTCCACTGTGCTAATTATACACTACAAGAGAACTTACCTCCTTCTTCTTCAGTATTTTGGCTTCTTAACCCGACATTGTACATGAAATACTTATAAAATTGTTTGCCTAACTTACAAATACTGGAGAAACATTGTTTCTTATAATAATGTACAAAATATTAAATGTGACAAAAAGGAGGGAAATAAAAGATACTTACTGGCTGCATAATTCTTGATGTTGGAGTAAATTCTGAATAAATTCATTTAGACCTGCTCTCCGTTGCTGAATAAACTCTGGAGAGAAAAAAAAAATCAATCATTGTGGAACTAGAGCTTTCTGGATCAGTTTACACAAGAAATTAAAACAGGTTCACTTTCACATCACTACCAGGACAGGGACTAAAATCTGGTGGAAAGGAAAGGATCTGTGTTGCTGACAACAGCCAATGAAAACTCAGTTCTCATTCAAAGACAGATTAGAAACATTCAAGATGTTGATGGGCAACACAAACACCTATCTGTCCAGCAGTTTCTGTATATCAATGACAATGAAATGTTATGTTATTTCTTCATACAGTCAATCTAAAAAAAAGGAGAATAATGGGTGCTTTAGGAGCCCATTTCTGTCCTTTACATCCAGTCTTCTGTTGTGTTGCCTCAGCCTTTGACATGCACATGATCTATACTGAAAATTAGAGGCTATACTCAGTTTTTTTTATAATAAAAAATATATAAATATATACACACACACACACACATATATACACACATACACACTCACACACATACACAAACACACACAATTTGACTTGGAAAGGTAATAGTTACACGTGCCAAGGATGACGTATGACGCTGCTACTCTGATCATGTGATCACACAGCATCGAGCTAGAGATATACTCTGATTGGCTCATGCTGTAAGGGGAAGTCCGCGGGCGGGATGGCCAGCTGGGACGCTCTCCTTTTTTTATTAGTATCGAATGAGCGCTTTTGAGTTTTTGCGCCGAATGTAACTGTATGTTTTTCGAAATACCTTTTATGTTCGTCGCTCCTTAATAATAAGACGTTTTTCGATATACAAGCGATTGTGATGCGCGCGCGCGCATCGCGATACAGACCAGTCTGTGTTGTGGTCTGTCGTCGTATGTGCGCGCACGCACCTGTGTTGACGTTCACACTAACGTCATTACGTTTCCATCTGGATTACCTTTATAGGGGGATGATCTAGTGTGTCACCCGTGCCCCATGACTAAGCGATCTTTCGCGAAACCGGTCGGGCGAGATACTGTACTACACCGGATCATCCCCCGCTGTGTGCCTCTTTCCTCACCTTCTTGGACGGGTACTTGTATTGTTGGACAATTTCCGGCCGGAATCCCAGCATAACTTGACACGCCTGTTTATAATTTGTTTCATGTAAGTGAGTTTTTGTCTTTTTTAATAACATTTTAAAGTGACGGTATTACACTATTGTGGCCCTTTTTGTTTCTCCTTGGCAATCCATTTCGAGTATTCAATCCTGCTCTGCTGCCGATGGGGATCAACAAGTGACCTGACCTTACATCTTCCTCCTAGTGGATAAGCACACGCTATCTGGGGTTCTCTTTTAATTAAGGGGCCAGAGTTCTGGTAAGCGGCCATCTTTTTTCTGCAAGGTGGAGGATCTTCTATCAGCACTATTTTGAATTAGAGTGTCACCGTGTTTATCAACATTATTCACATTTCTTTGCACTGGTGTTGACTTTTTTCATATATAACCGTGAATTCCATTTGTTTCTTTTGATTGGACTAATGGACACTAGTCTTATGACTATCACCTGTGGACACTTATTTGGTTTTGAATTATCACCTGTGGACACTTATTTTGCTTTCGATTTATGTTAGTAGCGCATTCTGTTTTTTTACCAATAGTTACAATAATTTTTTATTTATTTTTTTGCTGTCTGTATCTGACTCATTTCCCTTCACTTCCTGCCCTCAAGACACAGTAGGAAGTGAAAGCAAATGTCTCTAACATGAGGGAAAATCCCTGCTTACAAAACTGTCCCCATTGGAAGGATTCCCTCACCTCCTATTCTGGTGACAGCTGTAAAATTTCAGTCTTTTTCTGTTCTGGTGTCAAGGGTTACTGGGCAAAATAGAGAACATGAGTTCACCCATGGACACATGGAGCAAAAAAAAAAAATCTACCAGGGGTTTAAACACTGTCACACTGTCCAAAAATTAACAGCTTAGGCCTAGAAACACTTTAACTGTATTAAAAAAATGACAGTATAAAGCATGAGTTTAAAATGCAGATTTGTATCAAAATACATGTGAAAACGTGTTAAAAGGAATGTTCTGTTAAATCCTAAAAGGTGTGAATATTGACTTAAACTGACCATACATTTGAACTTGTCTGATGAGTCGGCCAAAATGTTATCACTGGGTGGGCCTGTCAGCTGCCTTCCAGTCCAAACTCTTTAATTGGAGCCAGGCAGAAAATTGGCATCAAAAGTGGCTGCATCCAATCCAATGCAGGCGTTGTTCTGGTATTTTGACAGCCATTATGGTCAGCTGTCAAAATACAATGGGAGATTGAGCCATTTGCGCTCTGCAGCCTAAATGGAGGAATCATTTGATCTTTTTTCCATTCAGTCTGTAGGTTGAGAATAAAAAAAATCTATATGTGTATGGCCAGCTTAGGGTGGAGCCACCCCCCAACAATAGACACATATCCAGTTTAAAATAAATGTACAAATTAAAGTGGGAAAAAACTTGGCATAACCAGCATTAGAATATGGATGTACACATAACAGATAAAATTGAACGTAATCTGTTAAGCAGAGTAGTAACTATGCTAAGGACCACCTTCTATATCTCAACCTGGAATCAATACTGATATTAGCAGGCAAGTAATAACCAGTGTAAATAAACATTAAATACAGTATAATCAACACAAACTCTATGCTGGTTTAAAGTGCACTCCAGGGATTGGTTGAGGTGTAGCACATAGTCTCCTAGGAGGTACCTCTTTAAATGGCTTTGAGGCTGCAATGGTTTGGGAAAGTCTTTAGTCCTGACTCTTCAACCGGCTAAAATATTGGATAGTGTTTAAAAGCAGTCAGTAAGTCCTGCAGGCAGTTTTCCAGCTCTGGAGAAGCCGATTAAGTGGCTCCTAATGGCTCAGTCTATAAGGGTGGTAAAAGCCAATTGCCAGCAGGTGCTCTCACCAGACCTAGTGAAGCAGTTACCCCTTCTGGGTGAATGTCTCAGTGATTCTTGGTTGCCCGTGGCAACCCTGATGGCTAACATGGAAGGATTTATATACCGGCAGCAGCTCTGTCCTTTAGTTTCTCTCTGGGATAGTGCTGGGCAGGGTGCATTTCTTTCCTCTGATGGTACCCCCCAGCACAGTCCTCTCTCCACGCTGATCCTGGTCACAGTTCTGCACAGACTGACACAGCATGGGATGTATACTGGCAGCGGCTCTGGTCTCCTGCTTCTTTTGGAAGTTCAGTTCAAGACAGCAATCACGCCTCACTCGCCTTTGTCCCAGGTAGCACTCCCCTCAACAAGTGCTACAATCCTTTTTCTGGGTTCCTGGCTCTCCCCTTCCCTCACAGAGCATGCTGGGCTGTAGTTTTCTCCCCCTCATTACACCATGCTTCCGGGCCTTTGGGAAATGCAGTGTCCAAATACTGCTTACAAACTACATTTCCCAGTGTGCTTTGTGTTTCAGGAAGTTCTAGAAGGAAAAAGGTCAGCATCTCCATCTTGTCACCAAAAGGATGAATTGCATATGTGAAACCTTTACATTATAGTGTCTATGATTTTCTCACATAAATCAGGGACAGACATAAGCAATGGGTGAATTTATTACTCTGACAAAAATACATATACCGAAGACCACCAAAGATTATTTGTTTTACCTGGATCAAAATTGTCCCCAAAAATCCTCTTTGCAGGAATCTTCAGGTTCATAGCTGGAAACTGTTTTCTAAGCTAACAGAATAATAGACAATATAAGAACAGTGACAGGATTTAGGCAAATGTTAACAAATTCAGTGCAGAAATCAGTTGACATGGGGGCAAGTAGTAGAGCAGTGGTGCCTAACCAGTGGCCTGGGGGCTACATGTGGCCCACGACCTCATAAGCCTGTATAGTACCGGCTCCTGTCACAGGCAAAGTGATACCAAATGCACTCTGCCTGGGCCAGCTGGCAAAAACTGAATGGAAGACCATTTGTTTTTAATGGAAAGTTCATTACTAAAACTACAGTGTATATATGGGCATATCGGTTCTGCAGTGGTTACTGGGCTGCTTTAAACTGATCCCAGGTGGAGCACACTGCACCTCTGGTTATCTGCATTGAGCCATAGAGTTCTGTTATTACCTACAAGATAGAATAGAAGTCTATGGCAAAGTGAAACTAACCTGCAGAGAAGCCACAGGTGCACTGCACTGGGTAAATGGCAATGCATCAGTGTGAAAGCAGCCTTAGGCCCCTATCACACGATCGGTCCAACCCAATCACCTCTATGGTGGACTTGTGTCTGTTTACACCCTCCTACCTCCAATCCAATCTGCTAAACAAAAGGAGATCCTTCCCCTTTCGTCTGGATCAGAGGGCTCAGATTAGAGATGACTGTGTCCACCCTGCATATGCAGAGTGGACATGGACCTGTCATCTGCCCACTGCGCTCATTGTGGCTCGCGACCAGGTACCACGTCGCTCTTCAAAATGTTGGGCACCCCTGTGGTAGAGAGACAAGCAAAGTATAGACTGCTCCCTCTCAACATCAGCACCTACAGACATGAGATTATCACCCGATTGTCATTTTCAGAATGATTGGATAGGTGGGTCTGGGATACCAAAATGGGGGCATATGGTAATAGTACAGGTGAGAAGATTTGGGCTTAATTTACATCTGTGTGCTGCGGCTTCCTCCGGGGCATGAAAATGCATGTTTTAAAGCGGAGTTCCACCCTTAAAATCACTTTTTTTCATTACATCCAGCATACTGGCGTCAGCGCCAGTATGCTGTTTTTTTTTTTTTTAATGCGCGTACTTACTGTATATCACAACATTGAATTCCAGGCGCACCGCGGAGTGTCGCCGCTATAAGGCGTCACGCCTTCCGGAAACAGCCGATTAGCATTCGGCTTTTACTCGGCACCTGCGCACAGACCCAGGAGCTGACTGCGCAGGCGCCGTATATAGCGCGTCACGCCCTCCGAAAAAACCCGAACTAGGACCGGCTATTTTCGGCGCCTGCGCAGTCAGCTCCTGGGTCTGTGCGCAGGCGCCGAATGCTAATCGGCCGTTTCCGGAAGGCGTGACGCCTTATAGCGGCGACACTCCGCGGTGCGCCTGGAATTCAATGTTGTGATATACAGTAAGTACGCGCATTAAAAAAAAAACACAGCATACTGGCGCTGACGCCAGTATGCTGGATGTAATGAAAAAAAGTGATTTTAAGGGTGGAACTCCGCTTTAATGGAATCCCAGTGCACCTTGCAAACTCAGTGCATGGTAACTTATTAGCTGTGTGCTGTGTAGAAAAAAAAAAACAGGGGGGATATGCATTTTGGGGCAGTTTGGTGCCCCTTCAACTAAATGGGCTGTCAAAAATGCAACACATCAACACACATGCATAACCTCAGAACACAGATGTGAACCTAGCTTAAAGGATTACTAAAGGAATTTTTTGTTTTAGCTAAATAGCTTTCTTTACCTTACTGCAGTCCTGGTTTCATGTCTTCATTGTTTGTTTTTTGCTTTGAAGTTGCTGTAATTCTGCTCTGATCTCCACAATTCCTGCTTGTCTCCTTATGAAAAATCTCATGGCAGCTTTTCACTGTGGTCCAAGCTGTCATTACTGTGTGTCTAAAACTCCTCAGAACCATTAGATTCATTTTAAAAACAAAACACTGCCCTGTATTTGTTTGTTTTTGTTCTGTGTGTCTCTTTACTTCACAGAAACATGAAACCAGTTTAAAAATGAAACTAAACTGCAGGCACATTATATGATTGATTTTTATCTATTTTTAATAATTTTTAAAAGAAATCAGTTAACTTAAATGTCTCTATACCCTGTAAACAGTCATTTCAGCAAAACATTTTTTTTTCCTTTAGTGACCCTTTAAAGTCTAAGCTGCTATTCCCAAAACTATGATATCTACAAGAAAATCTCAAAGGAATATCAGCTTACCGTGTTATATAGCTTATCGAATTCTGCATATCTCCTAAACACAAACCATTCATTCCGTCCCATTGACACTATTACTTTGTAAACCTGCCAAGACAAAAAAACATTAATTTAATCCATTCACAAATATCATCATTGCTATTTATCTACAGTAATTTTTGAACAGCTGACACATAATGCTACAGGACAGACACCACTCCTGGCTTTGTAACAAAGCTTCTAGTATGCAAATGATAGAAAAGTAGCGGTGTCATTTATGATCGTTTGACAAGCAAAATATTTCCTCAGCTATATGCTATAGTCTAGACACATACAACCCATGCTTAAAGTAGAGCTCCAGCCCATTTTGCACAGTTCTACTGTACTGACATTTCTTATACTCCGATTGCACTGCACACTGTGAGCTTCTCAAAGTGTACATTAGAACCTCCAGCAAGTCTAACAGAGCTCAACTCATTAGCTGGTTTAAGAAAATCCAGCATCATTTACCCCTTTACTTGTGCAAGCAGCCTTCTTGTCCCTGGCCTGACCCTTCTATTCACTGGATTTCAGTTATTTCTGATATGAGCATCACATTTGGGCCTTACCTAGGGTGGTCTGCATGCAAATGCAGCTTGCCTAGGATGCCCACTCACCAGCCCAACATCTGTCACAAGATGCCCTTAGGTCTTTTGGGTTAAATAAAAGCCAGCCATCACATAATCTAAAAGACTGAAGACTGAAGATATTACTATAAATGCAGGGCATTGTGGTCTCAAAAAAGCCCTGCATTCACTATGTAACCATGCAGAAACTGGTACGGACAACATGTCAGTGCTGCTTTTTGGATCTCTGAGCCGAGAAGGGGATCCAGCATATCACTTGACCAGAAGACATGGGAACAAGATAAGTGTACTAAAATGAAAGCATAACCTACACGCTGGGAGGCCCTAAAATTAACCACTAGGGGTTTCTTTTTAGTTCATTTTTCATTTATTTACCTTTAAACTTGCCCTTTTGAGCATTTGACTAATAATCCGCAGATCTTTTACTCCAAATTGTATTTAATCTTGATTTGGGCATATTATTCACCCACGCTTAAATATTGACAATTGCAGCATGTTGCTCTCCTTGAACTGTGATTTAATTTCATGAAACCGATTACATTCAAAAGCTCTACAAGTGGAGATATCTTGCTGTACGTTTCCTATATATAGTCTTGTTGTCATTGAAAAATATAAATGAAACCTTCATTAGTATTTGTTTATATTAGTTTACCTTTTACATTTGTATTAATATTTTGATGTTGTATTTTATTATTTGTAATGTTTTTAAAAAATAAAAAAAAATGCTGTACTTACAGTAAATCTCTTTTTTTTTTCTCTGTGCTCATCAGAGCTAGGAATGCATACATTGGGGCAGCTGATCTTGTGATCCATTGCTTAGAATTCCTTCATATGGATCTTTTGTGAGGCCTTCTAGTGGAAGGTTTATTCAATGTGCATGCGAGATGTTGGCTACAAAATGCCCATGTTATAGGATCAGCTTGCTCATTCCATTATGTAACCTGCACAGGAAAATAAACACATTGAATTACCATCACACTGTCAAATTATTATTTTTTAGCACTGCAGTGCGACTCTTGTAGCCTTGTTTAGTGAGACAGTTGAAAGAGGAAAGAAATTAGGTTGGCCAAATAGGTTTAGAAGTTTCACAGCCAATAATATACAATATATGCCCATACTCCCTCTTTCCTTGGGATTACGGAGACCTACTATGACCTAGAAATGAACAGAAATTACATATACATGCCGAAGCGCTTGTCACCCTTTCTCCACAGAAAAGGGAATGCTTGTTGCCTTTTATACCAATTTGTAAAACCTCATTGTGTCATAACAGGCGCAGGAAGTAATGACAAATGCCGTTTACTCCTAAACAGTCAGATAATGTTTTTACTGTTGGATGCACCATGTGCCATGACCACCTTGCGTGTGGGCACCATTACCAAGAAATTACAGTCCAATCAGATATTGGTTTTTAGAGATTTTGGTGTAGACATGCTATGGAAACTGATCTGAAATTGCTTGTTTTGTACACCAGGCCCAAGGGTACTTGTACACAGTACTGATATATGATCATCAGATTCCTGGCAGAAAGTTCCTGCATAAAAACGCGTTGGCGGAATAATAAATTAGTGTATACGTACAAACGCATACACAAAAATTCTTCTAAAATGTCTTGGGTTTGGTCGTTTGCGCATAAAATAATGTCCAACAACGCAGGTTTTTTTTTTTTTTTTCTGATCTATACACAGCTCAAGTTTACGCACTTGTGTGTACAGGCCCACTAAGACAACATTTAAATTGGTAAAAAAAAAAAAAAAACATGCAGGAATGCCTAAAAATGTGGTGTATTTTAGGCATCCCTGCAAGAGGGTTAGTTCACAATGGTTAAATGCCAGAAGGTGTTCATTTGATAACGCGTTGGGGAAGATGTCTGAATGAGGCGCAGACCATTTTAAAGGGTCACGGTGCCAGAAAACTGTTGGTAGTATTGAATTCCCTTAAATGAGTTTCGAGAGTTCAAATGGTCCTCCATCAGGCCTTGCTACTGATGAACAAAGCATTTGCCGGATTGATAAAATTTGAGAGATCTTGAGAGGTAATTATTAAACTAAGGAAAACCACTCTCAAAATATTGCGCAAGACCTGACTAAGAACACCCACCTCTGTAAATAGACACACAACTTGAATATTCTATTCAATTATGTATTCTGAGCTCAGAAAGGTAAGTTCTGTTGACCTCAGACTCCTTCAAAATCCTTTATTTTGCTGCTGTGAGGCGACTTCCTGTCCTGGGTGGCCATTATTGCCTTACCACCTTCCTTCTACTGCTGATGTGGCAGAAAAGCCCATCCAATTATACTGAGGCCATATATCAGGTGTTGAGTGGAGACATACATTTTTGCGACATTGTAGAGTGAGTTATTTTTGCATCAATTTAAAATGTTTTTATGGAGATACAATTTATTTATCATTATTAAATATATGTATTTTCTATTCAGATATTCAGTAATACTTTATCCCTGATGAAGATCAAAAACCTTGATTGGAAATGCGTAGGATCAATTATTTGGCTACAGTCTTACTCCCTTGAGGGAATCTCTGTTTGAATATAACACAATGTCGATGTGTGATCTATATGTCTGAATTATGTACTTTTTCTATAATATTTTGTATCTAATGCAATATTTTTTTGTGTATTTTTCTACTTATTAAATATATTTTTATATATTTTTTAATTCAATTTTTTGTTGCCTATACAGTCCCAAATCCAGAGGTTTTTCTTTTTCTATAAATCCAATTATACTTGCTAAATTTAAAACAGCAGTCAACTTTTCCATGAATACCTTTAGTTAACTAATGTACAATTATCTTCTTGCCTGGACACGTTAAAAATGCATTGAAGACATGTTAAAATAAATCTTCATTTTTTTGTTTTGGATATTTTTTTACACTTATGTACCACTGGGAAAATTTCTCTTCATGTCCTGTCCTGTAGACAGGAATGGGCGATGTACTAAAACTAAAAGATGCACTCAGAATCTGGTGCAGTTCTGCAAAAAAAAAAAACCAATCAGCCTCCAGGTTTTATTGTTAAAACTCAAGTTAACCACTGCCCTACCGCCCATAGTCATATGACATCCACAGATGGGATCTCCCATCCTGGGTGACGTCATATGACGTACTGGGCTTCCCGGCCATCTAGGGGGCGCGTGCTCCCACGGCATCGCGCGGGACCCGGTAAGCTTGCCCTGCGGCCATGATGTACGCTGGGCACCCACGATTGCCCTCAATTGCCGCAGGACCATGGATCTGTGTGTGCAAACACACAGATCCATGGTCCTGTCAGGTGAGGAGACCAATGTGTGTTCCTCTGTACTGGGAACACACACACATCGGTCTCCTCCCCTTGTGAGTCCCCTCCCCCTACAGTTAGAATTACACATTAGGGAACATATTTAATCCCTTCGGCGTACCCTAGTGTTAACCTCTTCCCTGCCAGTCACATTTATACAGTGACCAGTGCAATTTTATAGCACTATTCGCTGTATAAATGTGAATGTTCCCATAAATGTGTGAAAAGTGTCCGATATGTCCGTTGCAATGTCACAATGGCAGATTGCCACCATTACTAGTAAAAAAATGTAAAAAATATATAACTATCCCCTATTTTGTAGACGCTATAACTTTTGCACAAACCAATCAATATATGCTTATTTCGATTTTTTTACCAAAAATATGTACAATACGTATCGGCCTAAACTGAGGAAACAATTTATTTATTTTTATAGATTTTTTTGGGATATTTATTATAGCAATTTTTGCTTATAGCGCAAAAACAATAAAAAAAAACACAGAGGTGATCAAATATTTCCAAAAGAAAGCTATTTGTAGGGGGGAAAAAAGGACATCAAAAATTGTTTGGGTGCCACATCGCACGACCACGGAATTGTCAAAGCAGTGTTCACAGCTTAAACTCCCCCGACCCCCATTTGCATTGCAATTTCTTTGCTTTAAAAGATTCTTGTACAATAAAAGGGGTTAACTGGAGTGCGGCCATCTAAAGTTCCAATTTCTATATAATTGAAAAGTTGTGTTCTACATCGAGTTAGAAATAATAAACTTCTCAACTCCCTTGCTCTAGGTTAATCTACTGTTATGAATTACATTGCTAATTGACAATCATTCTCTTGACATACTGAGAGCTTAGTTCCCGGATTCATGGATGCTCCCCCTCTGGACTCCCTACCTCTACTCATGCTTTCCCCCTCTTACCTTCTCCTTTCTAGTACACTCCACCCTCTACTTCTCCTATTATTACATTATTTTGTTGGTTGGGGGATTGTTCTTTTTTACCCCCTGCCCCATCCTTGACCCAGACAGTCATTGTGTTCTCTCTCACTTGGTAAAAAAGAGATTTTTTAATACAGCTTACCTGTAAAATCTTTTTCTTGGAGTACATCACGGGACACAGAGCAGCATATTCATTACTATATGGGTTATATGGAGTACCTTCAGGTGTGGACACTGGCAATCTCAAACAGGAAGACCCCTCCCTATATAACCCCCTCCCATAGAGGAAGTACCTCAGTTTTGTAGCAAGCAGTATGCCTCCCAAAAATGTTCCCCAAAAGAGGGGTGGGAGCTCTGTGTCCCGTGATGTACTCCAAGAAAAAGATTTTACAGGTAAGCTGTATTAAAAAATCTCTTTTTCTTTCTCGTACATCACGGGACACAGAGCAGCATATTCATTACTATATGGGATGTCCGAAAGCAGTGCTTTAATGAGGGGAGGGAGACATCTTCCAAAAAAGGATTTAATTTAGAGGTATACTCAAATACTAATAAATCCAACTTAGACAAGAAATGTAAATCTCAAATCTAAATCAAGGGAGCCCCCTCAGATCCTGAGGAGCTTGAATCGCGGCCTGTAGTACTGCCTTCCCAAAGGCTGTATCCGCATTCCTTCTTACGTCCAATTGATAAAAATGTTGTAAACATGTGGACTGATGACCATGTTGCTGCCTTGCATATTCGAGCCATAGAGATCTGATGATGTGCTGCCCAGGAGGTGCCCATGGCCCTGGTAGAATGGGCCTTTACCGACAAAGGAGGAGGCAACCTCTTTAAACCGCAGGCCTGAACGATTAATTGTTTAATCCATCTTGCGATGGTGGATCAAGCAGCTGCCTGACCCATCTTGGGCCCTTCCGGTAAAACGAACACCACATCTGTTTTCCGAACCTTCTCTGTAGCTTTAATATCCAACGTATGCAGTAACCCCTCCTTTCTAGAGGCGGGTTTTGGAAAGAAGGATGGAAGTACCACATCCTGGTTCAAGTGGAAACTGGATATAACCTTTGGTAGAAAGGAAGGATGAGGACGGAAACCCGCCCTATCCTTATGTAAAATGAGATATGGTTCCTTACAAGATAAGGCTGCCAATTCCGATACTCTCCTGGCCGAAACTATGGCGATCAGAAATACCGACTTTCTAGTCAGTAAAACCAAAGGTACCTCAGCCAACGGCTCAAAGGGTTGTTTCTGTAGAGTTGACAGAACAAGATTTAAGTCCCATGGACAAAGTGGTGATTTGACCGGAGGATTAACACGCAAGACTCCCTGTATGAAGATCTTAACCAGCGAGTGGGCGGCCAGCGGCCTCTGAAACCACACTGATAAGGCTGAAATCTGTCCCTAGATCGTGCTTAATGCCAGGCCTTTATCCACTCCTAGCTGGAGAAAACGTAATACTCTATCAATGGTATACTTGCGGGAAAACCATCTCTTAGACTCACACCAGCCTACGTAGGCCCTCCAAACCCTGTAACAAATTACCCTGGAGGCGGCTTTCTAGCCTTAATGAGGGTAGGGATTACCTGCCTAGACAGACCTCTACCCCTGAGAATCAGGGATTCAGCCGCCAGGCCGTCAAATTTAGACGCCGTAATGCAGGGTGGAGGATCGGGCCTTGTGAGAGTAGGTCTGGCCATAGAGGAAGAGTCCAAGGGCCTCCCGCTGCCAATTTCAGGACTAGTGAGTACCATGCCCTCCGGTACCAAGCTGGGGCTACCAGGATAACCGGCCTGTGCTATGATCCTGCGCAACAGGCGGGGTAGTAACTGCAGCGGGGGAAATGCATATAGAAGTTATGATTGATGCCAAGGGCAAACCAACGCATCGGTTCCGCAGGCCATAGGGTCCCTCGTTCGAGACATGAACCTGTCTAGCTTCTTGTTGAATCCTGATGCCATGACGTCCACGTCTGGCACTCCCCACTTCTGGGAGATTGTCTGAAAGACCTGTGGATGCAGAGACCACTCTCCCGGCGACAGGGTTTGGCGACTTTAGGAAGTCCGCCTGCAGGTTGTCCACCCCGGGAATAAATATCGCCGATATGCAGGGTACATAAACCTCTGCCCACCGAAAAACCAAGCTCATCTCTCTCTGAGTGGCTTGACTCTTGGTTCCCCCTTGGTGGTTCACATATATGCCACTGCTGTGGCATTGTCTGAATGAATTTTCACCGAGGACCCCTGTAATCTGGATGTCTATGCCAGGAGGGCTAGCCGAGCTGCTCTGACCTCCCAGACATTGACAGGCAGCTGCCTCTCCGCCTCTGCCCAAGTTCCTTGGCGAGTGAACCCGTTCAAGACCGCTCTCCAGCCTTCCAGACCCCTGGGCAGAAAGACTCCCCTTCAGAAAGTTCTGAGGGTTTAACCATCAGCATAGACTTCTGCCGGACCTTTAATGACGGCGTCAAAGGAAACTCCAAGGCCTTTGCTCCCTTGCCCCAAGCTGCTAGAATTGCTGTCTGTAGGACGCGAGTGTGGAAGCGTGCGGTACCGCCTCGAACATGGCCATTAGTTTGCCTAGTAATCGCATACATAGGCGAATAGTTGGTTCTCTTTTGCTTAGAACCAACTGAATCAATTTTTTTTTTTTTTTTTTTTTGATAGCCTCGACCTTTACCAGGGGCAGGAACACCTTTTGTGGTGTTAGAAGTGGGATCTGAACCCATGCCTCCAGCCGAGACTGCGACCTGAACGCAGCGCCTTAGACCGCTCGGCCCTCCTGACCGTGTTCTGTGTCTAATCTCATGCCGAGATATTCCAACTGCTTTGTAGGTTGAAATGCTGATTTTTCCCCGGTTTAGGACCCAGCCGAACCTCTCGAGGTACTGAACCCTGAGGGCTACTGCGCATTCCAGCCAAGGAAGCGAGTGATCTATGATTAAGAGGTCGTCCAGGTATGCTAGGACCGAGACCCCTTGGATCCTTAGATTGACTAGAATTGGAGCTAGGACCTTCGTGAATACCCGGGGGCCGTAGCCAGCCCGAAGGGGGGCGCCACGAATTGGAAGTGACGCTGTATCACTGTGAAGCGTAAAAAATCTTTGATGTGGCTGAAAGATTGATACATGAAGGTAACCATCCTTTATGTCTATAGAAGCCAGAAAGTCGTCCTTCTGGAGTGTGGCGGCTGCTGACCGAACGGATTCCATCCGGAAAGAGCGAACCCCTAGGTCAGCATTTAAACCTTTACTGTAGGTCCAAAATTGGTCTGACATCGCCGATGGGCTTTGGTATGACAAACAGATTGGAATAGAAACCTAGCCCCTGTTCTTGGGCTGGTACCTCTACCATTATGCCCTGGTAAGCAGATGTCCAATGCCGCCCGCATTGAGGCCTTCCTTGTGGAGGAACCTTAGAAATTCTAATCTGTAGCCTGTGGCCACAGATGATCGGACCCCCTCTGTCGGGGATCGATACCATGGCCTCTTGCCCCCAGAGGCCTGTCCTTGCGATCCATTGTTAAAAGTTTGATCGCGCAGGAGGCCCGATACTGCCTGGAATTTGAGGGCCCCGGAACAGGGAGGAGCTGCCTTTTAAACGCAGGACCCCGGAACTTCTTTTGACTGGTAAAAGGGGTACTTTTGCCACTTGAAACAGTCTGAATGTATTTATCCAGATCTTTCCATGGAAGGGGAAACCTGCCAGTAGTCTTTTGCATGGGGCTCGGCCGCCCAGTTCTTCAACCATAAGAGCCTTCTCATATGCACTAAAAATAGTGACAAACGAGACGCCTGCTGGATGGAGTCTTTTATAGCCTCTACCGCAAAGCACAGAGCTCTGGGAATATCCAATAACTCCTCTGCCTATTGGGCAGGGATGTCTTTAAGCATCTGTTTTGTCTGGTCCTGGCCTGACAAACTCCAATTGCAGCCACTGCTGGCTGTACCACTGCTCCTGCCGTAGCAAAGGATGCTTGAAAAAGTGTCTCTAAACATTTATCGACCGGGACCTTAAACATTTGTATGTTTTCCCCCCAGGCCAGTTAATGATTTATTCACACATGAGATGGCTGCGTCCACAGTTGGGAGCGCCCATTTCTTAGAAAAATTTCTCTTCCATAGGGTAAATAACAGAAAACCTTCCAGGCGGTCTCCCATCCAGGCACTAACCAGGCCCGACCCTGCTTAGCCTCCGAGATCAGACGAGATTGGGCGCTTTCAGGGTGATGTGGCCGTAGGCTTTAGGCGGCAGAAAAAATTCTGTCCGGTCGTCCCAATCCTGGAAAAACCAATTCCTCTAAGGCTGGGTTCACACTACGATTTTCCCATCCGTCAGCCGCATACGATTTATATGAAAAAACGTATGCGGCTGAAACTGATTGAACCGTACGTAAACGTATGCGTTTATAAAACGTATACGGTTTCAAAAAGTGCGTACGGTTCCATCAGGTTTTGATTAAAAAAACGCATACGTTTTTGGAATTAGTGTCATTTAATAAAAAAAGATTTTCTTGTTTTGAAAATGCGCATGCGCAGACGAAAAACGCATACGGTTTATACGTATGGAACCGCACATATGTGCGTTTTCCATTGACTTTAATGTTAAAAAAAAACGTATGCGTTTGCCATACGGTTTCAAAAACGGACTCAAAACCGTGGTCGAACACGGTTTTGTGTACTGTTAAAAAACGTTTTGCCAGCAAATCGTACACACCCGGATGCATCTGAGTGCATACGATTTGCAATGCATTGTCTATGTATGAGTTTTCCCGTACGGGCCCGTACGTTTTCAAAACTGAAATCGTATGCGGCTGACGGACGGGAAAATCGTAGTGTGAACCCAGCCTAACAGAGGATGGACCGGAAAAGCTGCGTTGCTTAAAGGCGCTTTAAAAGAACCCCAAGAGGATACCGCAGGAACCTGAGGCTCTGGAAATGGCAAATTAAATGCCGAGCGGACCATGTCTGTCAAAGACTGGACCCACAGACTCTCCGTCTGGGAGGCTGAAAACGATTCTTCAGTGGTAGATCCTTCCTCTAGGTTCTGGTCCAACCGATCCTCCTGAAATTCTAATTCCTCCGGAGAGAGAATCTCAGCATCCGAGGATACACCTTTTGGCGATGGGGATCTAGTCCGCTTCTTGCCAGAAAAAGAGCCAGCGATCATAGCTGTTAACTTTTTTCTCTAGCCCCCCTAGGGTGACGGCTAGCATCTCCTCTGTGATAACACAGGGTTGGGCCGATCTGGGCCAGCCTCAGCACCAGACCCCCTTAATGGCTTATCCAAGGTGACCCCTATAGGAATAACCTGTGGGGAAATTATTGGCATATCATCAGAACCAAAGGAGGAACCCCTTTGTCTTTGCCTTTTTTTTTTTTTTTTTTTTTAAAAAGACCTTCAACCAGCGAGCAGCAGGTAGCTAGCAAACATACATAGATAGGTAGGGGGGTCAAGTGATGGGGGGGGAACATTTCAGGCCATCCTGTCCATCAGACATAGTGACCATGGTGCCAATGCAGAGCATACTCAGGCTACCCCCCTTAAGATCTCCCCTGGAGAGCCTGCTGTCGAACCAAGTCCCGCAGGCTCCCCTCTTACCTGCTCCATGCCGCAGGACGTTTGCAAAACGGTCCAATCTTCTCCCATCTCCGTGGGTAGCGTAGTAGACCTTCAGGCACTGGGGTCCTGGAAGGAACCGACTGTCCTGGACCTATACAGCACCCTGGCAAACAGGATCTTTTGGTTTAGAAAAACTCCAAGTCCTGGGCCCAGGGTCCAGCCCTCTAGAGAGGAGCATTATAGGCAAAACCCCACGGTTTGGGGCCCGGGTACTGTCCACTTTGGCACTGAGGCTCCTTGGACAGATCCGGTTAGCCCGCCTTAATCCCAAGGATGTGGAGGCAAAGCTATTCCGTGACCAACACCTAAGACACTGGCGAAAAAACTGAGGTACTTCCTCTATGGGAGGGGGTTATATAGGGAGGGGACTTCCTGTTTGAGATTGCCAGTGTCCACACCTGAAGGTACTCCATATAACCCATATAGTAATGAATATGCTGCTCTGTGTCCCGTGATGTACGAGAAAGAAAGGTGTTTTATGACTGCTTATCAGCCTGGGCTTGTACTTTCACACAGACTGGTTAAACAGTTCCAAAAAAAGGGAGGAAGCAAACCATACAAACTCTGTACATATGTTGTCTCAGTTAGGCCTCTTGCACACTGCAGTTTGAAAAAGCTCAGTACAGCTTTTTTTTTTCTTACCAAGCTAAAAAATACAGCCCATTAATTGTAATGTGCGTATGCACACATGAGCGTAAACAAGCACTGTGCATTCTTCAGAAAAAAAAATTTTGGTCAGTAATTTACACCTCATGCGTGCAAATGCCCCATTCCAATATTGTGCAGAACAAAAGCGGAGAATACTTTATGTGGGTGCGCAAATTTGTGTGAAAATTCGGGTTTCCTAAAACAGGCATCAGTGGCGAGTGGTTTGATGAGAATTTTAAAATCCCACATATCCTTGCTGAAATTTGCAACGTCGGCCCTATTGTAGGGTGTTTCTTAAGATGAATGGGTAATGCTGCATAACACTACGGGGCCCTAGATAAAGGTATTGGGCTAACTTGTTGTTCAACATCCACCCAGCGTTTTGTCTCCCTATGTCTACTCCAATCCACCAACCTTGTCAGATGTGTTGCTTGGTAGTATTTTACAATGTCTGGAGCTGCCATCCCACCTGCTTCCTTCGGCATTCTCAACAACTCTCTCTTTGACATTTGTAACTTTCTAAGTATACTGATTCCCTGGCCGTTCATTAGCATGTAGATACAAACAAAAAAAAAAAAAAAAAATCGGCTGAAAAAGTAGATACACAGGGGTATCGCGTACAAGAGGCCTTATGAATAGTTAGCTCATGATACTCGATTGCGTGATTGATTACTAATGTCATTTTGCGTTACCCGATTTCAGTCTTGTTTAACATACACCATGTATTTGTAACATCTAGACTTTGCATATGTGTCATTGTCAGTTTATTGTGGCAGTTTATAGGGTTTAAATAATATAAAAAAAACTGTTCTGAATGAGTCCCTATGGATGCTGCAAGAAAACAACTGAAGGACACTTATCACGTCGGCAAAGAAATAGTTTTCTAAACCAATATATGCATTTACGTTTGTCTACTTATGCACTATGCATACACAATCAGCATGCTTTGTCTCCCACAAATTAAATATTTGAGATGTCTGAATCAAGATGCAAGCGGCTGTACATCTGTTCTGGAATTCAGATGAAAAAGACACACCCAGACATATTGCATGCAAGTGCTGGAATTTCAGTTAAAAGTACTAGAATATACCATTACTGGGAAAACACCTTTCTATATAAAGACATTTATTTTCAATAATAATACAACTCTTTTTTTTGTTTACCAGAAAGACAAATGTAAAAGAAATGAGATGCAGCAGCAATGATTCAGGGCATTTTTGGTTCCTTGTTGGCCACCCACATGGAAAATGAGCTGCTGCTTTGTGAGATATGCCCCGTTAGTCTGGGATCATGCTTATGCAATGGGAATGGGTGTGATGATTCTCATGCAAATTTTTGCTGGAGTTTAGCAATGTAAAATCGAACTGAAGCGAGTGCGATTGAAAAGCAAATTTAATGCGCTTTGGACATCAGACAGGAAAAGGTAAGTGAGGAGGGGAGTAGCAGGAGGGGGGGAAATATGTAAAAAATCTACACAGAAAAAGCTGTATTCGCACACATCTGAACAGGTACAACTTACGTAGGATATTTAATCTCTGTATCACCTGAGGCCAGTCAATTCGTGGGCATATGTAAGGGTTTACTACTGCTTGAAATCAATAAAGGGTCACACATATGCAGTACACCATGACATGTCAGCTCAGTGATTAACCAGCCTCGGGCTGATGAAGTGGGCTTATCTAAGGTACATATTTGGTTACATTTATATAATGGCGAGGGTAAAGGGACAAGCTGGCCACAAGCTGTTTCAAGGTATGGTTATGCTTTTACACCCCTTTAATTTACCCCATAACAGGTACCTGCATTGCAAGCATGACCCACTGACCCAAAATTGATACCCAGATAGCAAACAGTTCAAGTAGTTGGCAGCTATTACCGACTCTTTCATCCTCCTGTGCCACACCACTGGTACATCACTGTGCTGCCTCATTAGAGTGGTGAACAGAAAGCTAGTTGCATCTGAAAAAGGTCTCCGTTTTCAGGGCTACTAGACACCCAGCACAGTAGTAGATCCAAAGTTTCAACATAAGGCAATTTGCTTTTAGAAACACACAGATCTGGGGGCCAACATGAGGCCGGGAGGTAGAGAGTAGCTGGGCCAAGCTCATATTTTACAGGAATAGTAATAAGTACTGGAACATAATTCAGCGGTCTCTAGTGATTTGTCTCACATGAGGTCAGCTTCTTACATGTGCATTTTGCTCAGTTTGAATTGATGCAATTTGCAACATGTTTCTCTAATATTACCACTGTAGATTCCTATAGTTCAAAAAACAAAACAAAAAAACGTTGTAATATTTTAATGTGGCTTAGTATAAGCTTCGTTTTATGGGATCCTTCATGGCAGTGGTCTCAAAACAGCAGCCCTTTGGGCTCTATTTATCCCACTGATAAGAGACACGTTTGTCAACTGACACCAACAATGGCACGCTATTTCTCCCAATGATACCAACAATGGGGTACTATTCCTCCCAATAAAACCAAGGATGGGGCACTAGTTCCTCCACCCAATACCAAATGTGTTGTTTATTCCCACTGATGCCAATACATTTTCCACTCCTGCTGGCCACAGTCTGGCCCCCCTAAAGTCTGTAGGGCAAAAAAAAAACCATCCCATTGTTTAGAAAGTGTGGAGACTCCCATTCTATAGATATGCTTTGAACTACTTTTAAGTTGCAGTGCATGTGAAAAAGAATGCAGACCTTGCACTCTTCAGTATACTTGTGGATCTGGTACTGTATTTTAAGGGCAAAAAAAAAAAAATATTTTAATGAAATATGATGGGCGACATAAAAGGCATAGGCAGGTCTGGTTATTCTTGAACACGTATAAAAAAAAAATACCACGCTAAGTGAACAATTTTAAAAGCAGCAACTAAAAAGTGATATACACACAAACTAGACAATGAAAAAAATGTAGTTGCGCTGTGATAAACTATATGAAAAAGGAACTGCATGGAACTGCAGCAAGTGATAATGAGCCAGCAACTAGTGAGACCCAGACAGGACTCACACTGACAGGATTCATTGATTGCCTCCACTGGCGAGTGCTGCAGTCCATGTTAAAGGCCCTGGCTGGGGTTTACAGCAGCAAGCTATCCTTGCTTTACATCTGGTAAGCCTGCATTCCTTATGGTGTCTTCACTTTTGGTGGTGGATTTCTTCATTTTTTGAATCACAAAAGATAATATATTAATTGTGCTTCCTATGGACCTAACTGAACTTATGTTTTAACACATTTGTTATTGCTTCATTTTTCATTATCACTTGCTGCAGTTCCCTTTTCATATAGTTTATAACAGCGCAACTACATTTTTTTCATGTTCTTGGACATGGACAGCCAGAAAACAATGTATTTGTCTTCCCAATTAAGTGAATGAACAGAACTAGTGCACATGTAGTAAAAAATGTATTTCAATTAACCACTTGCCCACCAAGCCTGTTTTTCAGATTCGGTGTTTACGAGACTAAAACATTTTTTTTTTGCTAGAAAATTACTTAAACCCCCCAAACATTATATATATTTTTTTCTAACACCCTAGAGAATAAAATGGCAGTCATTGCAATACTTTTTGTCACACCGTATTTGCGCAGCGGTCTTACAAGCGCACTTTTTTTTGGAAAAAAATCACTTTTTTGAATAAAAAAATAAAACAATAAATTTGGCCCAATTTTTTTATATATTGTGAAAGATAATGTTACGCCGAGTAAAATGATACCCAACATGTCACGCTTAAAAATTGCGCCCGCACGTGGCATGGCGTCAAACTTTTACCCTTAAAAATCTCGATAGGCGACGTTTAAAAAATTCTACAGGTTGCATTTTTTGAGATACAAAGGAGGTCTAGGTCTAGAATTATTGCTCTCGCTCTAACGATCGCGGCGACACCTCACTTGTGTGGTTTGAACACCGTTTTCATATGCGGGCGCTACTCGCGTATGCGTTCGCTTCTGTGCGCAAGCTCGTCGGGATGGGGCGTTTAAAAAAAAAAAAATGTTTTTGTTTTCTTATTTTAAAATTATAAACAAAGAATAGTGCAGTGCTATATAAAAGTCCATCCAAAGATCCTCCTTGTGATAATCCAATAGTGGTAAAATTCACACACATGCAGGTGATGAATCGTGGATAGAAGAAAAACACCTCCACCAGTAGTAAAAATGGCCTCTCACCTCCCAGATCAGACCCTATAATGAGATCAGGGTCAATAGCGCTTTCCCATAAGGGATAAATCCAGGGGATGAAGTTGCCAGCTGACAAGCATGAAGCCAAAACAGATACACTCCGACCAGATGATGATTCATTCATATAAAAAAAAAATTAATTTAATTTAAAAAAAACATTTAAAATTAGTTTATAATTTTATACACAGAAATAAATAAAAAAATTATCACTTTTATTCCTATTACAAGGAACTCCGCCCAGCAGAGTTCTGGGGACGGGTGGGGGCGATTTTTCCCTCACTCGTATCCCCGCTGAGGAGCCGAACGGACCCGACGGCAACGGTAAGCGGCGGAGGGCACGGGAGAGTAGCGGCCCTCTCCCGCCACCGATAACGGCGATCTCGCGGCGAATGCGCCGCGGAGACCGCCGTTATCATTAACAGAACTGCCCACAGAAGAGATGGATATCTTGGTTGTGGCAGCAGCTGCTGCCGTTACCGAGATATCCATCTTTCAAAACATGACGTCTTTTTACTATGAGGCCAAGGGAAAGTGGTTAAAAACATTCACCAATTAGTCACAAGGGTATTCCAACGTGTTGGAAAAACTTTGTGCAATATTGGTCAATTAACAAACTTACAAAATCAATCGTCATGACCATGAGTAATGTCAGAATCAAATTTTTTTGGGCCTTACCTTGCCAAGGCCATACTCTCCTTGGATTGTACTGGAAAGTGATAATAATATAAACACAAGATAAGCATCAAGGAAAATACGGAGCCTTGCTCCGATGACATACAGCAACAATGAACGGCCAGGGAACCAGTATACTTAGAAAGTTACAAATGTCACCTTACTTTTTGAACTAATCTATTGGCATCACCAACCCTTGTTAAACATTATTTTATCAGGCATAACTCATTACAGTCTACCAGAATAAAAACCTATCATGGTCACCTATAATCAGTTTTAAGTTCAGCATTTTATTAGTAACAGAACAATTAAGACATATCGGTGACTGTTGTGAACCGATGGCCTTCATTTCAGTGATATCACCAATTCCCACTGAAGCAATGATTATACTTTCCGCCACCTTTACAACTTCTTGCCATACTAGACAGAAGCACTGGAAATGATTTGGACAGCATCCAGGTTCTGCCAGTAATTCCCGTACTATATTTGTAGTAGTGTTACATTTGCTGTTCAGCAATTCCTTCATCAGCTTCTTGTGAAATTTCCAGTAATGGTAGAACAACATTTATACAAAAACCCACATCTTCCTTAGTAAATTACTCAACATTCAATACGTTAAAATTCATTAGAAGATTGTATTGTAAAATTTAATTTATAAAGAAATAATAAAATCTAGGTACTGTACATGGTGGGATTATTTATTTTTCATGAGCACCTCATTCCCCATATTATACAGTAGAAGATAAAAAGTATTAGTTTTCTGGGGCTTCCATTGTACAACCCCAATTCTGAAAAATATAGGGACGCCGTGTAAAATCTACATAAAAGCAGAATGCAATGATTTTCAAATCTCATTAACCCATATTTTCTTAATAGAAAATATATCAAAATGTTTAAAAACTAAGAAAATTTACCATTTTAACCACTTCCTGGCGGCCGTACGAATATATGCGGCCGTCGGGTGGTTCTGAATCTCTGACAGGGCGCATATATGCGCCCTGTGCTATTCCTGGCCACTAGAGGGCGCGCGCGCCAGCGGCGGCGCTCGCGTGCCCGCTGCATCCATGAGATACCGATGCGCGTGCCTGGCGGCCGCGATGTCCGCCAGGCACTCGCAATCGGCGGCTACAGGGACAAGACATGGAGCTCTGTGTGTAAACACAGAGCTCCACGTCCTGTCAAGGAGAAAGGAGAGCGATCTGTGTCCGTTGTACATAGGGACACAGCATCGCTCACTTCCCCCAGTCACCCCCTCCCCCCACACAGTTAGAACACACCCAGGATACACATTTAACATCTTCCATGCCCCCTAGTGTTAACCCCTTCACTGCCAGTCACATTTATACAGTAATCGGTGCATTTTTATAGCACTGATCGCAGTATAAATGTGAATGGCGCCAAAAATGTGTCCCTGAGATACCGATGCGCGTGCCTGGCGGCCGCGATGTCCACCAGGCACTCGCAATCGGCGGCTACAGGGACAAAACATGGAGCTCTGTGTGTAAACACAGAGCTCCACGTCCTGTCAGGGAGAGAGGAGAGCGATCTGTGTCCGTTGTACATAGGGACACAGCATCGCTCACCTCCCCCAGTCACCCCCTCCCCCCACACAGTTAGAACACACCCAGGATACACATTTAACATCTTCCATGCCCCCTAGTGTTAACCCCTTCACTGCCAGCCACATTTATACAGTAATCGGTGCATTTTTATAGCACTGATCACAGTATAAATGTGAATGGCGCCAAAAATGTGTCAAAAGTGTCCGATGTGTCCGCCGTAATGTCGCAGTCCCAATAAAAATCGCAGATCGCCGCCATTACTAGTAAAAAAAAATTATAATAAAAATTAAAAATAATTCTGTCCCCTATTTTGTAAGTGCTATAACTTTTGCGCAAACCAGTCGTCTTTTGCGATTTTTTTTTTTTTACCAAAAATATGTAGAAGACTACGCATCGGCCTAAACTGAGAAAAAAAATATGTTTTACCATGGAAAATATTAATATTAAAATATTATACCATGGAAAGTACCTGTACAAAAGAATAAAGCCCCTTGTTAGGCCCCTAGGCAAATAGCCATTGACCCATCTTCAAGCTTTCATTCACTCAAGAACCCGAAGGGCAAGTTACCCACCCAAAGATGACGTTTGCAGTACTTCTAAGGAGAATGGAAGAATCACTTGCAGCATTACCCAGCAAAATATCTAAAGGCATACATTTCCAATTGTCACTTCACTCTTATCCAGAACTGTTCCTCTTCCAGATCTGTACAAGTAAATACATTACTATAACCATGAACATGGAGTAAATTATTGTGTTGCCTAATGTCAGAATTGCCATTATTAAAGGGCAAGTTCACCATTACAGAAAACTCTGCAATGCCCCGTATTTTCCTGTTGTAAAAAGTCTGACGAGAGCTTTTGGTTGGGAATCCCAACCGTGTGTATGCTCCATCAGACTTTTTCCAGAAGGGGGGGGGGGGAGGGGGGTTTGGGCGAGGAGAGGAACCATTTCCGTTTTCCAGAGCACCTACTGTGTATACTTCATAGACTGAAAAGTTTGAAAGGCTGGAGAGCCACTACTAGTGGAGGGAGAAGGGTGAGCGGAGCTGCTGAAAGATACAGCACCTTTTCTGTAAAATGGGAGGGTGAATTGCTCCACACTGCCTACAGCTACAAGCGCTTCTTTTAACCATTTGTTGAGAATATGAAAATACTCAAATGCCCATATCAATGCCATTGCCTGGTTGTCATGCACATGCTTTGGCTTTTGGCATTACTAATCTGGAACAAGCATACATAATTCATTTACAAGAGTAATTCCAGGTCTGTGATTCAAATGTATTTGGCCAATCAACTGAAGTTTTCAGAAACATGACAACATTGACAGCCCTAATTAGCACAGGATTACAGTGACCATGTAAATAGAATCCATATAAGAATAAGTATAAATATAATAAAAGTCTAGTCCATTGGGTGCGAGTCCAAGAGGGGAACTTGATCGTGACAATACCAATGTAGGGGTAATTGTGGATACTCAGGGCTGCTCTCTCCAGGAGCGAAGTCAGCTCAAATCATACAAGAGAAAAAACAGAAACAAGAAAGCGCCGCTGAGTAATCTAATTTAATTCAACAACAGCAAAAGTATTCCAACACTTACATCTAGGGGCACTCTGATGCAGTCTGAGATGCTAGTGTCAAGGGCTTCAGTGTAGTCCGGAAACAATGTGGGAGGCTGGAAAAGCTGTTCAATGGAGGAGCGTCAGGCGTTCTTTAATCATAGAGGGGCCGACTGCAAAGTCCATATGTAGATGTTATATTCTCAGCTGATCCGCCGCGCCGCTGGTCCGTGATGTCACTGGGACGGTGGCCAAAGAGGGACACAACGCGTTTCAGAGCCAGCGCTAGGTGAATAGAAGACCTGCGCGCTCCTTTATCAAGTGCAGTATGAGGAGAAAGCTGGAGGATGTGAGTTATATAGGTCACATGGTCAAGCTGATCAGCTGAGAATATGACATCTACATATGGACTTTGCAGTCGGCCCCTCTATGGTTAAAGAACGCCTGACCCTATTACTCTGAAGGGTCTTTCCTTCTTCATTCTTTGTTTGTTTCTTTTTCTTCCTCTTTTTATCTCTTCCCATTTCTCCCCTCCTGTGGTTATGTTAGGCTACGGTGTACGCACTCAGGTTCTGTCAACTTGGATACACTCCCTTTTATGCAGTATCATATGCATCGGTACTCCTATCCTTATGTTTGCTTTATTTGCACTTCACTGATTGATTGTATTTATACTGATGATCGTGGCAAGCTTAGTTATGGTATTGATGTAAGGCTCTGCTGGATGTATGCACCTACCACTGCAAAAATCTTAATTACGACCTGTTTGTGTATGTCTATGTACCTTTTCTTTGTTTACAATAAACTTTTTCTGATTTAAAAAAAAAGAACGCCTGACGCTCCTCCATTGAACAGCTTTTCCAGCCTCCCACATTGTTTCCGGACTACACTGAAGCCCTTGACACTAGCATCTCAGACTGCATCAGAGTGCCCCTAGATGTAAGTGTTGGAATACTTTTGCTGTTGTTGAATTAAATTAGATTACTCAGCGGCGCTTTCTTGTTTCTGTTTTTTCTCTTGACAGCCCTAATGCTTTTCTAATGACAGCTGTGTTCCTAATGTGTTTTCTTTCTCACAAAGATTAATAGTTTCTAAGATTTCAGTAATAAGTATTTAAAAATAAAACAATGTTATTATGAATACATTAAAAAAATCTTTATCTGCATTCATTGAGGACCCGGAGGAGATCTTACGATCTTGATCACTGGCGTATAATGTCACATGCAGCAGGAGAATGTAAACAGAAGCACAGCTCAGGGGCAGCTCCTATTGATGACCCCCCATCTACTACAGGCAGATCAGTTATTAGAAAATCAGTACAGGAGAATAACTAGCCAACACTGAAAACACCCAAATCACCTGAAGGGGTAGATAGTGTGTTCTGTAATGAACACAAAGAAAAGGATTTTTACAGCAAGTACAAAAATAAAATCCTATGTTCTCTTATGTTTATTGAAAGACACAGAGGGGATCCTTCAATTTTGACCATTGGGTCATCCCAAAGCGCTGTGGATTAAAAAACAAACAAATAAGTGGCTGCTGCCTTAAAAAATGCAGCCAAAACTGGCCTCTGAAGAAGAGGCAACAACAATGAACCGAAGACCAAATCACTTTTTGTGATTCGGCACTGCGTTGCTTTAACAGACAATTGCGCGGTTGTGCGACATGGCTCCCAAACAAAATTGGCGTCCTTTTTTTCCCACAAATAGAGCTTTCTTTTGGTGGTATTTGATCACCTCTGCGGTTTTTATTTTTTGCGCTATAAACAAAAATAGAGCGACAATTTTGAAAAAAATGCAATATTTTTTTACTTTTTGCTATAATAAATATCCCCCAAAATATATAAAAAAAAATTTTTTTTTCCTCAGGTTTAGGCCAATACGTATTCTACCACCTATTTTTGGTCAAAATAAATAAATACGCAATAAGCGTTTATCGGTTAGTTTGTGCAAAATTTATAGCGTTTACAAAATAGGGGATAGTTTTATTGCATTTTTACAATTTTTTTTACCACTAATGGCGGCGATCAGCGATTTTTAGTGACTTCAACATTATGGCGGACACTTTGGACAATTTTGACACATTTTTGGGACCATTGTAATTTTTACAGCAAAAAATGCATTGTTTATTGTGAAAATGACAATTGCAGTTTGGGAGTGAACCACAAGGGGGCGCTGAAGGGCTTATGTGTGACCTAATGTGTGTCTACAACTGTAGGGTGTGTGGCTGTAGGTGTGACATCTTCGATTGTGTATCCCTATAAAAGGGATCACACGATGGATTACGCCGCCACAGTGAAGAATGGGGAAGCTGTGTTTACACATGGCTCACCCCGTTCTTCAGCTCCAGGGACCGATCGCGGGACTCCAGCGGCGATCGGGTCCCGCAGCTTCAGACCGGGTCGTGAGAACGTGCTGCGGGCGCGCACCCGCGACCTACGGCTGGGCACTAGCACAGGACGTACCTGTATGTGGATGTGCCCAGCCGTGCCATTCTGCCAACGTATATGTGCAGGAGGCAGTCCTTAACTGGTTAAATAATTATACAATATTTCACTAGATACTGATATCTCCTGTGGGGGAGGGACCCACAGTGCATCTCAATGCACCAGTGCCAACAACTAGAGTTTTTTTCCCCATAAGCCACTAATCACACCTATACATTTAGAACAGGTTTGGATCTGATTGATGCATGCTGGAGATTACCGATGCTTTTACACAATGTCTTTTCGGGGAGATATTTGTTTAGACATTGCATTCTCTGCTCAGTTTAGATAAAAAAATAACACTTAAGAAAGTTCTCGCTTAAGATGGTTCATTTTAGGTTTTAACAAAAGAATCAAAGTAAACGGAGCGTGTTGGTCTGTTAATGAGCACTGGAAAGTACACAAGATCCTACTTCAGAGAATCTAGCCATGAATAAACGCTTTGTGGATGTGAAAGCAAAAAGGGAACAAGGAAGCATGAAATGGGGTTTACCAAGCAGAACAAAGCCTGTCACCTATTTGTTTGCTTAAATACATGTGTAGCTTATTTGCTGCTTTTCTGGATTTTCAGCCTGCAAATGAAAGCCAAATACACAGTCACAAAGTATTAAAGCGGAGTTACACCCAAAAGTGGAACTGTCGCTTAATCCACTCCTCGCCCCCTTACATGCCACATTTGGGATGTCATTTTTTTTGGGGGGGGGGGGGATTGGAGGCTCATCATCATCTTTAGGAGGAGTCCCACTTCCTCGTTCCGCCGAGAGGGCCGCTAAGGCGATACGTCATATCGCCTTTTGGCGGCCTCTCCCTGTAGGCGATCACCTGGGACACGTGACAGGTCCCAGGCGATCGACTATCCAATCAGAAAGGGGGTCACGGGTGCCCACAGTAGCAATGAGGACGCCGGCTGGAGAGGGTGGGAGAGGAGCGGAGAATAGAATGCATTAAGGTGAAAAAACATTTACAACCCCTGTAAGTTAAAATTAATATTTTTTGCTATAAAATTACTTGGAACCCCCCAAACATTATATATATTTGAGCAGAGACCCTAGCGAATAAAATGGCAATTGCTGCAATATTGTATGTCACACTGTATTTGCCCAGTGGTCTTTCAAATGCATTTTTTTGGGTTTCAATGTGAATGATGTTACGCCACGAGAATCGTGATCTATCTTCTAAGCAAAAAAATTGTGATTTTCATTTTAGCCAGAATCGTGCTGCTCTACAGCATTGTATAAATAATTTTTGCTTTAAAGAACCCAGATCTCTCCGTGAAGAGGACCTGCCATCCCTTATTTATATAAGGGATGTTGACATTCCTTTTAACCGGAATAAAAGTGCTAAAACATTTTATTTTAAAAAGGGACAGTAAAAATAAGAAATTAAATAAATAAGAAAAAAAACAGTAATTAAAGCGCCCCCGCCCTCCATATTTGCGCATTGAAGCGAACACACCAGAGCATACGGAGTACATGGAGCAGAAAAGAAATGCATATTCAGAAATATAAAGAATGCTTTTTTTTTTGTTTTATTCTCAGAGGTGAAAAAGTGAAAATCCACTTTAAACTGACATGGCTATGACTGGATAGTGAAGGAACATTAGCTTGCTGGTGGGGTCATCCCTATGTTCTCTCCTCCAATAACCACACTTTTTTATATTCACAGCACTGTGCATTACATCGATTGGTGTACGATGCGGCCCCTCCCTCTCCCAGCGTGGATGTTGATGTGTCTGGGAATTACGGGGAGGCTATTACAAAGACACTCTGTGATACTATTTATACATTGAAGTACTTTTAAATAGATACTCAACAAGAATAAAGAAGGGGTTTTTCTATCTGCCTACATTTAGACTTGAGACATTGGAGCTATTCATTTCGCTGTTATCTCCTTCTGTGGGCCATAAAAATCCTGTTACAAGCGGGTAGTCACTTAAAAGTTTTATTATCTAGTGAGTAATATAATATTTTTTTTTCTTAACTGCCATTTCCTATTTCCTAATTGTTGGTTCAACCCTTGGGAAAAAGAATGTGGCGAGAACATAAAATAAATTTTTGTTCCTTAAAACACAAAATACTTTTTTTTCGCTCTGCTTGTATCTCTACAAGAACATCTCTGTTCTCAGATTAATGTTGAATAATTTGAGGATTCTTGGCAATGATAAGAGAAAATCTGTTGTAAAGAGAGTCTTTGTTATCCAATAAATTAATGCCAGTTTTTGATTCATGCCCAATGCCATTTGCGCAACAAAGCATAACATAGCTGGCACTCTGAGAACAAAAAGGTTTTTCTAATTTCCCCAAAAATGAAGGAATATTATACATTCACATGTTTAAAAAAAAAAGACTGTATTTCATGAACTAACGTGAAATATAATTTTCTTCATATACGTGGCTTTACAGATGAAAAACCTTTGCCTAAATACCTTCTAAAATTGGTGCAACTCCATGAAACAAAAATGATATTTGCATGTTTACAAAGCGTCTGTCTGGACAAATATGAGTACCCATGCTAAACATGCTTTAGACACATATAGTGCCATGAAAAAATATTCATACCCATTGAAATTTTCCAAATTTTGTCATGTTACAACCAAAAACAAATGTATTTTATTGGAATTTTGTGTGACAGACCAACACAAAGTGGCACATAATTGTGAAGTGGAAGGAAAATGATAAACGATTTCCAACTCCCTTTACTTTGAAACCCCTAACTAAAATCTAGTAGAACCAATAGCCTTCAGAAGTCACCTAATTAGTAAATCTAGTCCACCTGTATGAAATTTAATCTCAGTATATATACAGCTGTTCTGTGAAGCCCTCAGGCCGGGTTCACACTTAAACGACAAACTCTGCAACATAGGGCGCTCATGTCGCATGATGTATGGAAATCAATGTTTCCCTATGAGAGCTGTCTTAACTGGTCCGATACAAGTCGGTCTGACTTTGAAATAAGTTCCTGTACTACTTTGATCCTACTTCAGCTCATTGAATATCATTGAAGTCCGATCATCGTCTTAACTCATCTGACTTTTGCACACAACTTGTACTCTGAGGTTCTTGAAGAGGAACACCACGCCAAATAAAAAAATAAATAAAAATAAAAAACGGCATGGGATTCCCCCTCTAAGGCCTTGTACACACGATCGGACATATCCGATGAAAACGGTCCGCGGACCGTTTCCATCGGATATGTCCGATCTGGAGTTTGGTCCGATGGCGTGTACACACCATCGGATCAAATTCCCCGCCGGCGGACGGCGCGGTGACGTGGCGGTGACGTTGACGCCGCCACGTCACCGCACCAGGAAGTAAAACACTTCCGCGCATGCGCCGAATCTATTCGGCGGCGGCGCGACGGCGGTGCGGGACGGCATGTCTGCTGGTAAGTGTACTAACCAGCAGACATGTCGGGCGGACACATTCCCACCCGATAGATTTCAAAGCATGCTTTGAAATCTGTCGGGTGGACAAATCTGTCCGCTAGCCCATACACACGATCGGAGATGTCTGCTGAAATGGTCCATCGGACCGTTTTCAGCGGACATATCCGCTCGTGTGTACGAGGCCTAAGACCATACCAGGCCCTTCGGTCTGGTATGGATTTTAAGGGGAACCTCCATTTTCGAATAAAAACAACGCGCCCCCCCCCCCAAAATCCATAACGGACCCTAATCCGAGCATGCAGCCCGGCAGGTCAGGCAAGGAGGGTGGGGATGAGCGAGTGCCCCCTCCTGAACCATACCAGACCACATGCCCTCAACATGGGGGGTGGGTGCTAAAGCACCTTGTCCCCATGTTGATGAGGACAATGGGCTCTTCCCAACAACCCTGGCTGGTGGTTGTTGGGGTCTGCGAACAAGGGGGCCCCCAGATCCTGGCCCTCCACCCTATGTACCCTACATTGTACCCCTACCCATTCACCTAAGAAACAGTGTCAAAAATAAAAAAACAGTACACAAGTTTTTGACCCAATAACTTATTAAATCAGCTCTGGCATCTCTTCAGATTTCTTCTCTGGCAATGTCTTCTTCCTCTGCCAGTTCTCTACTCAACGCTGATGTCTTCTAGCCCTCTCCAGTGCTTCTCCTCTGTCCGCGATCTTCTGCCTCTGCCTGGTCTCCTCTCCCTCCGACGCTTTCTTCCATTTGAATGCTGGGTCTGCCGTGTGCCACTACCTATATTGGCATGGGGCGGAGCCACCGAGTGACGTCATCCAGAGGCCCCATCCCTTTATGACATCACCACCACATCATGCCCCAGGTGGTGACGTAATAAGAAGTAGGGCCTCCAGACAGCGGTACCAGGTGTCCATACCCCATGCCAATATAAGTAGTGGCGCACAGCGGACCCAGCATTCGAGCGAGAGATAGCGTTAAGTCAAGAACAGAGGGAGAACACAGCAGAGAGAAAAGACCGGGCAAGGGTAGAAGACAGTGCAGAGAGAAGAACCGGAGAAGGGGAGAAAAACACATCTGAAGAGACCGGAGCTGCCATATTAAATTAAAACTACTTTAAAAGTCTGTGTACTGTTTTCATTCTTGACACACTTTTTTTAGGTGAATGGGTAGAGGTACAATGTACCCCATACTCATTCAAATAGGGTGGGGGGCTTGGATCTGGGGACCCCCTTGTTAAAGGGGGCTTCTAGATTCGGATAGGCCCCCCCACGTTCAGACTCGACAACCGTTGGCTAGGGTTGTCGGGAAGAGGCCCCTATCCTCATCAACATGGGGACAATGTGCTTTGGGGTGGAAGGCGCAGGTGGCCTGGTATGGTTTAGGGCATGTGGCCTGGTATGGTTCGGGGGGGGGGGTGCTTGCTCATCCCCACCCCCTTTCCTAATCTGCCAGGCTGAATGCTCGGATAAGGGTCTGGCAGGGATTTTGGGGGGCCCAAACCTTTTTTTGTCGTGGGGGTTCCCCTTAAAATCCATACCAGACCGAAGAACCTGGTATGCTCTTGGAGGGGAAACTCCATGACGTTTTTTATTTTTTATTTATTTGCCATGGAGTTTCCCATTAAGAGTCATACCAGACACAAAGGGCCTGGTATTTTCAGGATTGAAGTCAGACCCCCGTTCATTGAAGTCAGATGGATATCAAACTTCAAGTCAGATTCATGCCAGTGTGAACCCGGCCTCAAAAGTTTGTCGGAGAACCTTAGTGAACAAACAGCATCATGAAGGCCAAGGAACACAGCAGACAGGTCAGGGATAAAGTTGCGGAAAAGTTTAAAGCAGGGTTAGGTTATAAAATAATATTGCAAGCTTTGAACATCTCACAGAGCACTGATCAATTCATCACCTGAAAATAGAAAGAGCATAGCACAACTGCAAACCTACCAAGACATGGCTGTCCACCTAAACTGACAGGCATTAATCAGAGATGCAGCCAAGAGGCCCACAGTGACTCTGGAGGTGTTGCAGAGATCCACACTCAGGTGGGAGAATCTGTCCACAGGACAACTATTAGTTCTGCACTCCACAAATCAGGCCTTTATGGAAATGTGGAAAGAAGAAAGCCATTGTTGAAAGAAAGCCATAAGAAGTCCCGTTTGCAGTTGGCAAGAACGAGAAGCCACGTGGGGGACAAAGCAAACATTTTGAAGGAGGTGCTGTGGTCAGATAAGACCAAAGTTTAACTTTTTGGCCTAAAAGCAAAACGCTATATGTGGTCGGAAGACTAAGACTGCACATCACCCTGAACACACCATCCCCACCGTAAAACATGGTGGTGGCAGCATCATGTTGTGGGGATGCTGTTGTTCAGCAGGGACAGGGAAGCTGGTCAGAGTTGAAGAGGAAGATGGTTGGAGCCAAAGACAGGGCAATCTTAGAAGAAAACCTGTTAGGCCGCATACACACGATCGAACATGTCCGCTGAAACTGGTCCGCAGACCAGTTTCAGCGGACATGTTCGATCGTGTGTACGGCCTATCGGACCGTTTTCCAGCGGACCAAAGTTTCAAAACATGCTTGAAAACATGTCCGCTGGAAACCTGTCCGTCGGACAGGTTCGATGGTTAGTACACAAAATCATCGGACCAAAAACCAGCGCATGCTCAGAAACCCGCGCATGCTCATGATCATCACGTCGTTGTGTTCTACGTCACCAGGTTCTGGTCCGAGGAGATTTTGGTCCGATGGTGTGTACGCACATCAGACCAACAGACCACTTCAGCCTGGTCCGATGAAAACGGTCCGTCGGACAAGTTTCATCGGACATGTACGCGGCCATAGTCTGCAAAAGACTCGAGACTGGGGTGGAGGTTCATCTTCTAGCAGAACAACGACCCAAAAAAACAGCCATAGCAACAATGGAATAGTTTAGATCAGGGGTCTCCAAACATTCTAAACAAAGGGCCAGTTTATTGTCCTTCAGACACTTGAAGGGCCGGACTTTGGCCAATGGGAGTGGAAATTTTCCTGGCTTCATTGGTGGTAAACATCATCTGGTATTAGGGGGAGGAATAGTGCCCCATTGCTGGTATCATAGGGAGGAATAGTGCTCTATTGGTTGTGTCAGTGGGAGAAATGGTGCTCCATTGTTGGTGTCAGATGGCAGAATAGTGCCCCAAGAGCCGGATAAAGTCAAGCAAAGGGCAACATCCGGCCCTCGGGACACTTTTTGGAGACCACTGGTTTAGATCAAAGCATGTGTTAGAATGGTCCAGTCCTACCTAAATCCAATCTAAATCTGTGGCAAGGCTTGAAAGTTGCTGTTTAGATGCTCTCCATCCAATCTGAGATAGCTTGAGCTATTTTGCAAAGAAGAATGGGCAAAAATGTCACTCTAGATGTGCAAAGTTGGTAGAGACTTGCAGCTGTAATTGCAATGAAAGGTGGTTCTACAAAAGTATTGACTCAGGGGCTGAATACAAATGCACACCACACTTTTCACATATTTGGAAAACTATTTATAATTTTCCTTCCACTTTACAATTATGCTCCACTTTGTGCTGGTCTATCACATAAAATCTCAATAAAATACATTTAAAGGGGTTGTAAAGGGTCGTCTTTTTTTTTTTTCTAAAGGAGTTCCTTTAAGCTAGTTGTTGGTTAACTTACCTTTTCCTTTGATTTCCCTTCTAAATGTTTTTTCTTCTTTGTCTGAATTTCTCACTTTCTGTTTTTCCTCAGTAAGCTTTCCACCATCATCCGAGCGGTGGAAAGTCATTTAGAACAGCTTACTGAGGAAAAACAGGAAGTGAGAAATTCAGATCAAGAAAACAAAGAAAAAAAACATTTAGAAGGGAAATTGAAGGAAAAGGTAAGTGAACCAACAATGCACTAGCTTAAAGTAACCCATTTAGAAAATAAAAAACAAACCTTTACAACCCCTTTAAGTTTTTGGTTGTAACTTGACAAAATGTGGAACATTTCAAGGGGTATAAATACCTTTTCAAGGCAGACACTTACCTGTCCTACGGTCCAGCGATGCGGCCGCATGGAGCCTCGCTCCTCTCCCCTTCCTCTCCACAGCGCTTCCATTGAAACTGTGGGCACACGGGCATGACATCTTGCAGCTTCATGGCTCGGTGCCGCCTAGAGGGAGAGGAGTCGCTGCCTAGGCATAGTCACCCACTCCCCCTCTAAACAAAATGACATGCCAAATGTGGCATGTAAGGGGGGCAGGGAGTGCACTCCACTTTAGAAAAACAAATGAACAATATTTTCTTAATTGTTAGTGGTGTCAAACCAACGTTTGTTTTTGATTGCAGTGCCAACATTTTTTGGAGAAGCAGGGTAGAACATTTTTCTAGAACAAATTTCTAAGAATGAATGTGGTTTTTGTTTAAATGAAAAAACGTTAAAAAGCAAACCAAATTTTTTGAACTCAGACGGCACAGATACTATACAAAAAAATTAATGAAAAAAAGAAAAAAGAAGACTTTGACTGTGATGTGCTTTTGTGCAGCATAATGTGATCGGACATTCCAACAACAAAACCATGGATTTTTTTCCGACAGAATGTTAGGTTAAACTTGTGTTGCATACACGCGGTCACACAAATGTTGTCGGAAATTCCGAACGTCAAGAACACGGTGACGTACAACACGTTCGACAAACCGAGAAAAATGTAATTTAAAGCATGTGTAGAATTTTTGTGCGTTGGAATTGGCTACACAATCGGAATTTCCTACAAGAAAATTGAGAACCAGCTCTAAAACATTTATTGTCGGCAATTCCGACAGCAAATGTCCGATGGAGCATACACACGGTCAGATTTTCCGACAACAAGCTCACATTGAACATTTGTTGTCATAAATTCCGACCGTGTGTACACGGCATAAGGGCCCTTTTGCACTTTTGATACATCCCTATTGACTTATAATGGAAGGTGCCCTTTTGAAAAACTGTACCTAAGGGCAGTCCACCTGCAGTGTGATCAGTTACATATGATTTAATGGGGAATAGTTTTCATGTACTTTTGGCTCCCTGGATAAGCACGGAAAAAGCACACCAGTGTGAAAGGGGCCTTCCTAAGAATTTTCGCTTTGAAAATCTATACTTCTATGGCAAGCTTTAGGCTGGCTTCATATCTTTGTGTTGCACCAACATATGATTGGCAATGTGTTTGGGCTCCTTCACATGGACGGTAGGGGTTGGTTTGGTAAAAATAGGTGGCTGAGCTGTGGTTTTATTGCCCAATGCACACTGACCTGCCCAACTGTATTATAACATTTAAACCAGCCAGAGCTGTACACATGCCATGGCAATTTTAACTCAGCCTGCAAAGTTTAACAGGTAGCTTGCGGTTGAGGTGCTGTATTTTAATACAAAATCCCCATTGAAATTGAAAAAAAAAAAAAAAAGACATCGATGAGTATTGAGATTGCCTTTCTGAATGACTGCCAGCCACTGCTATACCAACCTCTGAAAAACACCTTGGCACATGGGCATTTTAGCAAATTGTAATGCACACATGGGAACAATCACACAACTCACTATAAATGTGATACTAACTATAAATAATAATAAAACTAAAATAAATAGTAACCACTTCACGTGTTGAGTGGGCTGCAGCAGAAGCTCTGAGTGTAATTAATCTGGAGGAGGAGCTTTGTCATCTTACCAACTCCTCCCCTTTACAAATGTTTCTATGGCAACAACTCCACCTCTCCACTGCCACACAGGAACTCAGCCTGAGAGGTGACATGACGACTTCAGCCTGACACTACCCGATGTATTTCACCTGGATTAATTATGGAGATCTGGCCTGGGTGAAGTCATGCTGAAGCCTTTTTGTTGAATTCACCTTTTGGGCCGGGTTGCTGCGTTTCTCCCCTTTTGTATTGTGAACACTTAGGGCACTTTCACACTGAGGCGCGGGGGCTTCGGCGGTAAAGCGCTGCTAGTTTTAGTGGCGTGCTTTTAAACCCTGCTAGTGGCTGAATAAAGGGTTAAAACCGCTAGCACGGGCACTGCCCCCTCTCTCTAGCCACCCCCTCTGTGTCTAATAGATAGAATAATGCATTGCATGAATCTATCCATGGCCGCTGCAGCCAACCCCTGAATTCCAGTGGCAGGGGTGTTTTTGAAGCACCCGATTAGAGCCAAAATCTCTAATAGGCTTCAAAAAAGGTGAATTGCGAGCACAAAGCATTGCCCTCGCAGTTTACCCAAGTGTGTTAGAAAAGAAAATAAATATTTGCTTTCCTAACACTGAACCGCCTCTCAGCCAATCAGGCGTGCGGGTCTGTTACCAGTCACCTGATTGGCTGAAACGACAGGCACTACGAGTGGATGTCTATTGGGAGGAGATGCTCAGAGGACAGAGGAGCTGCTGTCTGACCTGCTGCAAGGTCCCACCGCTTGTCACTGAGACAGGGTAAGTGCCGGGCAGACGGCGAGCGGGTGGGGATCACAGTGTCGGCGTTTGATGGGTCAGGTGCTATGCTGGTGGCTTGGTGCAGTGCAGTCCCTCACAGCAAGGCAGGCTCAGGCAGCTCTCTTCAGAAGTGCTCTGCTCCCCTCCCTCTGAGCCACACTGTCTGAAAAACATGGCAGAGGTGGGTGGAGCTAGTTTACTAGCCACGGAGGCGGCTGGATCTGAATGCTGGGGCGGCCGCGGCACGCTCTGAATGCTGGGGCGGCCGCAGAATCCTCAATGCTGGGGAGTCTGGGGCTTCTGACATCACAAGTTGCTAGATGCCGGGTGGCTGGCGATTCTAGCAACCAGTGCAGTCAAGCGAGTAAGTGCCACAGCTTCGGCGCCCCTCCTCTGCAGCAGCTTGCAGTGCCGGAGTACGGTGCACCCGCCGAGGATTGGCCCTGGCTCGCCGTCTCCACTAATTTATCCCAAAGGTTTTCTGTCGGGTTGAGGTCAGAACTATGTGCAGGCCAGTCAAGTTCCTCTACCCAAAACTCGCTCATCAATGTATATGGACCGTGCTTTTAGCGGAGACTGCGAAACCAGGCCTTCTTGTCCAACATCAGTGCCTGACCTCACAAATGTGCTTCTGGAAGAATGGTCAAACATTCCCATAGACACACTCCTAAACCTCGTGGACAGCTTTTCCAGAAGAGTTGAAGCTGTTATAGCTGCAAAAAGTGGGTCAACTCAAAAACCCTATGGACTAAGACAGGGATGCCATTAAAGTTCATGTGTGTGTAAAGGCAGGTGGTCCCAATAATTTTGGTAATGTAGTGTAGATACTTAGTTTATTTTTTTTAATCATTTTTCATCAACCTGGGTTCACAAAAAGTGAGTTGAATGATCTGGGCCGCTGGCTTGGTGTGTCTGCAGGGAACAGCATTGAAAATCGGATTATAGCAGCCAATGGGAGATGGGAAGACATTTTTTTTTACATAATTGAGCCCTAGCTGGAGTTGGGCTTTAACACTAGCCAATTCACATTAACATACCATATTTCAGATATGTATTTCCATTGCAAAAATGTTAATCAGTGCATTCCAACCAGGTAAACAGACTGGCATAACACAAAAAAAATAGCATGATACTGGAATTCAGAAACAGATACTGCCCTATCTGCTACAGATAGTAATAAAACTGGAAACGTGTGCTTGCTCAGTAGACCAGGCACATGTGTATCTATGAGGCTGAACTTTGTCATTTGCTCAGATTGTCTTCTAAGGGAATGATTTACCCGATATCCAGATCAATGACAAACAGGAATGGCAAAAAACTCTCAGAGGATCTGAAAAAAAGAATTGTTGCTCTACATAAAGAAGGCCTAGGCTATAAGAAGATTGCCAAGACCCTGAAACTGAGCTGCAGCACGGTGGCCAAGACCATACAGCGGTTTAACAGGACAGGTTCCACTCAGAACAGGCCTCGCCATGGTCGACCAAAGAAGTTGAGTGCACGTGCTCAGCATCATATCCAGAGGTTGTCTTTGGGAAATAGATGTACGAGTACTGCCAGCATTGCTGCAGAGGTTGAAGGGGGGTCAGCTTGTCAGTGCTCAGCCCATACGCTGCATCGAATTGGTCTGCATGGCTGTCGTCCCAGAAGGAAGCCTCTTCTAAAGATGAAGCACAAGAAAGCCCACAAACAGTTTGCTGAAGACAAGCAGACTAAGGACATGGATCACTCGAACCATGTCCTGTGGTTTGAGGAGACCATGATAAACCTATTCGGTTCAAATGGTGTCAACCATGTGTATTGGCAACCAGGAGAAGTACAAAGACAAGTGTACCTTGTCTACAGTCAAGCATGGTGGTAGGAGCGTCACGGTCTGGAGCTGCATGACTGATACCGGCACTGAGAGCTACAGTTCATTGAGGGAACCATGAATGCCAACATGTACTGTGACATACTGAAGCAGAGCATGAGCCCCTCCCTTCAGAAACTGGGCTGCAGGTCAGTATTCCAAAATGATAACAACCCCAAACACACCTCCAAGACAACCACTGTCTTGCTAAAGGAGCGAAGGGTAAAGGTGATGGACTGGCCAAGCATGTCTCCAGACTTAAACCCTATTGAGCATCTGTGGGGCATCCTCATACAGAAGGTGGAGGAGCGCAAGGTCTCCAACATCCACCAGCTCTGTGATGTCATCATGGAGGAGTGGAAGAGGACTCCAGTGGCAACCTGTGAATCTCTGGTGAACTCCATGCCCAGGAGGGTTAAGGCAGTGCTGGAAAATAATGGTGGCCACACAAAATATTGACACTTTGGGCCCAATTTGGACATTTTTACCTAGGGGTGCACTCACTTTTGTTGCCAGCGATTTAGACATTTATGGCTGTGTGTTGAGTTATTTGGAGGGGTCAGAAAATTTACACTGTTATACAAGCTGTACATTCACTACTATTACATTGTAGCAAAGTGTCATTTCTTCAGTGTTGTCACATGAAAAGATATAATAAAATATTGACAAAAATGTGAGGGGTGTACTCACTTTTGTGAGATCCTGTATGGAAAGCTCTGCATACACTTTTGGAGCTTTATAAACACCTGTAATAAATAAAATATCCCAATTTCCCATCCGCTATACTCAATTCCCTGCATGCAATGTTGCAGTTCGTTGCTTTCACGACATTCCATAATTCGATGTATCTTTATATAAATTCTGTGGAACTTATTCTGAGGAATGATGAAATGTAAAAATAGAAACACTCCCCCTTGATTATGTCAGCTAAAACCAATCAGGCCCTACGGAAAGGATGGGAAGAAGTAGAATTGATGATTGGCTCTATTTTCCTGGCCTGAAAGATCTTTGTAGATACAGATTGTAACCACAAAGAATGCTGCTTTCTTGGCAGGAATCTTATGGCCAATCTGGACAACACATTGAAGGGCAGAGGCTTCAGAGTCAGAAAAAAAACCTCTCTCAGCTTGAAATTGATTCTGATAAGAGTGATGTTGGAGTAAACTGTTGAAAGCTTATTGGACTGAATGAAGAAACAAAAATCAGTAAATACTAATGCTAGCCATACAAGGCTCGAATTTTGACCCTTGGCTTGACACCAGTAATTGAAAACTGAAAGAGCTGGGAGGAAAATGGTCAGCTGAACATTGACCTTCTCCTACCACATGAAGTCACTTTTCGGGTATGAAGTTTGACGTTTCAGATGCCAAACGTGTCCAAATGCGTTAACCCGCGTTTCGTTTATAGGCATTTTTCGTATTTGGCCATTTAAAAAAAATAATTACATATAAAAGGATTTTTAATAAACAGCTTACCTGTAAAATCCTTTTCTTGAAGTACATCACGGGACACAGAGCGCATAGCCATTACACTTGGGTTATATGGGTACCTTCAGGTGTGGACACTGGTGTAATCAATTTCACAGGAAGTTTCCTCCCTATATAACCCCCTCCCACTGGGAGTGCTTCAGTTTTGTAGCAAGCAATTCTCCCGAGGTTACACAATGTTCCCCAAAAGAGGGGTGGGAGCTCTGTGTCCCGTGATGTACTTCAAGAAAAGGATTTTACAGGTAAGCTGTTTATTAAAAATCCTTTTTTCTTTATCATACATCACGGGACACAGAGCGCATAGCCATTACACTTGGGATGTCCTAAAGCAATGCTCTATGAAGGGAGGGAGACCGTAAGGCCAAGAATAGCCAAATAAAAACATTGTCAGGAGAAAACATGGCTCCATCAACAGAAACACAAGGGGGCGTGAACCGGGCCAGAGGATTCTATACTGCTGCCCGTAGGACCGCCTGCCCAAAAGCTGCGTCCGTACTCTTTGCAACGTCCAACTTATAAAATTTAGTAAACGTATGTACGGAAGACCAGGTTGCCGCCTTGCAAACCTGTGCCATAGAAATCTGATGGTGTGCCGCCCAGGAGGCACTCATGGCCCTCGTAGAATGGGCTTTAACTGATAAGGGAGGTGGAACGCGCTTCAGACCATAGGCCTGAAAAATCAGCTGCTTAATCCACCTAGCCAAGGAAGACTTGGCAGCCGGCTGACCCTTCTTGGGGCCATCCGGAAGAACAAAAAGCACATCTGTTTTCCGAATCTTCTCTGTAGCCTTGAGATAGACCCTCATGGCTCGAACCACGTCCAAAGTATGAAGCCGTCTTTCCTCTCTGGACTGGGGAGTAGGAAAGAAGGACGGTAGGACTAGGTCCTGATTCAAGTGAAAACTGGATATGACCTTAGGAAGGAAAGAAGGTTGAGGCCGCAGAACAACTCTGTCCTTATGCAGAATAAGGTATGGCTCCCTGCATGATAAGGCTGCCAGCTCGGAAACCCTTCTGGCTGAAGCCATAGCCACCAAGAAAACTAACTTTCGGGTTAGTAGCACAAGAGGGATTTCTGTCAGAGGTTCAAACGGCTGCCTTTGTAAAGCTGACAAGACCAGATTTAAATTCCAGGGGCAGAGGGGAGCTCTAATAGGGGGATTCACATGCAAGACCCCCTGCAAGAAGGTTTTCATAAGCGAATGGGTGGCCAAGGGTCTTTGAAACCATATTGATAAAGCCGACACCTGCCCCTTTAGAGTACTAAGAGCCAACCCTTTGTCAACGCCAACCTGGAGGAATCGCAAGATCCTGTCAATAAAAAACTTTCGAGGATGCCATTTTTGAGACTCGCACCACTCCACATAGGTTCTCCAGACTCTGTAATAAATATTTCTGGAGACCGGTTTCCTAGCCTGAATCAACGTAGCTATTACCTGATCTGAGAGGCCTCTGCCTTTAAGAATTAGGGATTCAGCCGCCAAGCCGTCAAATTTAGCTGCTGTGAAGCAGGATGGCAGATTGGGCCTTGAGACAGCAGATCTGGGCGCAGGGGGAGCGGCCACGGCGCCCCGACTGACATCTTCACGATGAGTGCGTACCAAGCCCTCCTGGGCCAGGCTGGAGCCACCAGGATCACAGGCCTGCGCTCCACCCGGATTCTCCGTAGAAGGCGGGGAATCATCTGCAGTGGAGGGAACGCATACAGAAGAGAAAACTGGTGCCAAGGGCAAACCAAGGCATCGGTCCCGTAGGCCGAGGGATCCCTGGCTCGGGATATGAATTTGTCCAACTTTTTGTTGGATCTCGTTGCCATAATGTCCACGTCTGGGACTCCAAATCTTTGGCAAATCTCTTGGAATACCTGGGGGTGAAGCGACCATTCCCCCGGGAGCAACTGTTGACGACTCAAAAAATCTGCTTGAGAATTGTCTATCCCTGGGATGAACACCGCCGAGATGCAGGGTACATGGGCTTCGGCCCATGAGAAAATCAGGTTTACTTCTCTTTGGGCTGCTGGGCTCTTCGTGCCCCCCTGGTGGTTTATGTATGCCACCGCAGTGGCGTTGTCGGACTGTATCCTTACTGGCAGACCCTGAAGGGGGAGAGTCCAGGCGATCAGCTCTGATTTCCAAGATATTGATGGGAAGCAGTTTCTCTGCCCCCGACCACAGCCCTTGCTGGGTCTGTTCTTCTAGAACTGCCCCCCAACCTAACAGGCTGGCATCCGTGGATACTATCTTCCACGTGATGGGGCAAAAGGATTTCCCTTTTGACAAATTTTGAGAGACCAGCCACCAAGACAGGCTGCGCCGGACCTTCGGGGAGAGCACTAACGGACGATCTAACGCCTGAATGGACTTGTTCCAAGCAGAGAGAATGGCTGCCTGAAGATATCTGGTATGGATCTGGGCGTAGGGCACAGCCTCGAAGGCGGCCACCATCTTCCCCAGCAGTCGCATACATAGGCGAATAGTCGGCCTCTTCTTGCCTAAGATCATTTGAACTGCTTGGGCTATTGATCTGATCTTTGCTTGAGGTAAAATTATCCTCTGGCAGTCTGTATCTAGCCGAAGGCCTAGATATTCCAACTGCCTTGTGGGTTTCAATACCGATTTTTCTAGATTTACAATCCATCCGAATTCCTCTAGATGCTGAACTGTGCGACCTACTGCCTGATTGAGGTTGGAGGCTGAGCTGTCGATAACCAGAAGATCGTCCAAGTATGCCAAGACTAAAATGCCTTCTGTCCTTAGGACGGCTAGCACCGGGGCTAACACCTTTGTGAATACCCGCGGAGCTGTTGCCAACCCGAAAGGGAGGGCTACGAACTGGTAATGGCGGTGATCTATCATAAACTGAAGAAACCTGTGATGTGCCGGGTAGATCGGCACGTGCAGATACGCATCTTTTATGTCTATAGATGCTAGAAAGTCGTCTTGATGTAGGCTGGCTGCCACCGAACGTATGGACTCCATACGAAAGGTCTGAATGTTTAGAAAGCGATTTAGGCGTTTGAGGTCCAAGATAGGCCTGACGTCGCCATTGGGCTTTGGTATTATGAAAAGGTTGGAGTAGAATCCCAGACCCCATTCCTGGGTTGGTACTTCTACGATTACTCCTTGGAGTAAGAGACGATCCAATGCTTTTGCAAGAGAGGCCCTCTTTAATGGGTCGCTTGGAAGACTTGACCCCTGAAAATGAGGAGGGGGGACTTCCCGAAACTCTAGCTTGTAGCCCGTGGTTACCACGGATCTTACCCAAGAGTCGGGAATTCTGGTCTTCCACACTTCGGAGAAGAACCGAAGCCTTCCCCCCACCCAAGAGAGTGGGGGCGCCCCTTCATGAATCTGACTTAAGGACTGGTTTAACCGGCTTGCGAGACCATGGCCTCTTGCCTGTCGTGGCTTGTCCTTGTGGGCGGCTATTAAATGCCGAACGCCCGGGAGGCCGTCGATACTGACGGGAAGTTGAAGGGGCCGAGCCTGCGAAGGCCTGTCGCTTAAACGCGGGCCCACGTGATCTTTTCTTGATGGGCAAGAAAGAACTTTTACCACCTGATATGGTCTGGATATATTTATCTAGGTCTTCACCGAATAGTCTCCCACCATGAAAGGGAAATCCTGCTAAAAGCTTTTTGCAGGGTGCCTCTGCTGACCAGTTTTTTAGCCACAAAAGGCGACGCATATGAACCAACAGCAGAGATAAACGGGACGCCTGTTGAACGGAGTCCTTAATAGCATCTACTGCAAAGCAGAGAGCTCTTGGGAGGTCAGCCAATTCACGAGCTTGCTGAGCCGGTATGTCCCTTAATATCTGTTTAGTCTGATCCTTTAGAGCCTGACAAACGCCAATGGCTGCCACTGCTGGCTGAACCACGGCACCTGCTGTGGTAAAAGAAGCCTTCAGTAGGGTCTCCAATTTTTTGTCGACTGGATCTTTAAACACCTGGACATTTTCCACCGGACAGGTCAGGGATTTATTTACGCAGGAAATGGCTGCGTCCACGGTAGGGAGTGCCCATTTCTTTGCAAATTCTTCTTCCATAGGATAGAGAATGGTAAACCTTTTAGGAGGGATAAAAATCCTATCAGGTCGAGCCCAATCCTGAAAAATCACGCTCTCCAGAAGGGGGTGAACCGGAAAAGATGCACCACCCAATGGTGCCTTCAAGGAACCTAAAGAGGATACCGCGGGGGCTACTTGTTCTGACACTGGAAGTTTAAAAGCAGTGCGAACCATATCCGTCAGAGACTGGATCCACAGGCTCTCTGCTTGAGAAGCCGAAAAAATTTCATCTATAGTGGAATCTTCAATGTCTGACCCGTCAGGACTCAGGTCCGCTTGATCCCCCTGTGGGTCCAATTCCTCCGAAGAGAGGACCTCTGCATCTGAACACACCGTTTTAGGTGACGGGGATCTAGCCCGTTTGCCACCCGGCAAAGAGCGGGCAATTAAAGCAGTTAACCTTTTCTCTAGCCCACCCAGAGTGGATTCTAGCATTTCTTCCGTAACATAAACGGGAATGGGTTGATTGGGGGCCGCCTCTGCCCCTAGCACCCTCAATGGCTCCTGCACGATGCTGTTCGGTGGTCTATCTGGTGAGGGTGGGACCACTGGAGCCTGGCCCAAATCCTCTGACCCCGTTGGAGACCCCTTTACTTTTTTGGCACCTTTTGCAGCCTTAGCTGGCCCTGATCCCTTGGGAGCCATTGCACAACCTTGAGACACCCCTACAGCCAACACCCAACTGTTGTAGCTAGAAGTGAAACATTAATAAGGACAGGCTATGTAAAATCTTTTCAAAATTTTCATACGCCTGAGAAGGCGGCAATACAGAGGAAAGCCCTGTGAGTATTGCCACACCAATGCCCGTTAGCTGGAGTCCAAGGTTGCACCGACTCAGATACTGTTGGATCTAAGGCTGAGTCCCTTTAAGCAAAAAAATATATATATATTTTTTTTTTTTTTGTCAGTGTGGACTTTTAAGTCCAGACCTGAAGATCCACAAACCACCACTGGGTGTCACTGTTAGCCAGAACTGGCTCAGCTGCGCGCTCTGTCCTCACTCTCCACCGCTCTCAGGAGGGAATGACCAGCCAGGAAATGCTTTTTTGCTTTATCTGAGACTGACGCTGCTGGCCCGCCCCCCCCCCACGCCCGCTGACGTTGTAAAAGGCGGCGCGCACGCGCGCGCGCGCCCCCCACGCTGAAACCAACATGGAGGAAGCAGAGAGCAGAGGAGAAGCCCGGACCAGCGCTAGAACACAGACACCTGGTAAGCCACTATCTTTGTAGTGCACACATAGAGGAAGCTGTCTCCCTAGGCTTCCTAGGAACAGGAGTTTTGTCAGCCCTTCCTCTCTATACACGTGGGGGTGCAGTATCATGCTAACAGGCAAATCTGGGGGGAGTAGCAAAATACATATCTTTTAAAAGCATATATATATCTACATGTTATCTGGGTAAACATTAGTACATCCCATCCTGCCTCAACAGACATAGTGGAGATAGTGGCTGATGCACAAGCATACCATTAGCCAACCCAGAACCCCCAGGGGGATACCTACTGTCGAACCAAGTCCCGCAGGTTCCCTCTTACCTGCTCCACGCCGCAGGGTATTGCAAACTGCAAGAGGCCCAGCCTTCCCCCATCTCCGTGGGTATTGTCTTGGACCTTCAGGGACCGGGGTCCTGTGTTAAGGAACCCACACCCCTGGACCTATATAGCATCCTGGCATCAGTAGCGTTTAGTTCTTGGAAGAGACTAAGGCACTGGAGCCCAGAATCCAGCCCTCCAAGGAGAGGCATTATAGGCAAAACCCCACTCCAGCAGGGCCCGGGTACCGCACACCTTGGCTTTGAAGCACTTCGGACGGATCCGGCTAGCTATCCTGGGTCCCGAGACCTCCGAGGGACAGCTAGACGTGACCAACACCTAAGACACTGGCGAAAAAACTGAAGCACTCCCAGTGGGAGGGGGTTATATAGGGAGGAAACTTCCTGTGAAATTGATTACACCAGTGTCCACACCTGAAGGTACCCATATAACCCAAGTGTAATGGCTATGCGCTCTGTGTCCCGTGATGTACGATAAAGAAATAGTTTTTTTTAAATGCAGACGCAAAACGCAGCTAAACGAAAGTTTTTAGACGCTGGTTTCTAGCTGTCAAGTTAAAGCGTTCAGGAGAGGTTGAACAACATCCGGTGTACATGAAGCCTTAATGTACATAATATAACTGGGTACTGACTGTGAAGGACTTTTATGCAATTGCCTATATACTTCAGTGTAATTCTCTCCCGGCTAATTTTAATGTCTGTGTGTATGGGGTCTGCCTCTAGCCCTGGATAATTGGATTACTTTCCCCTTTGTAGAGGCATCTGTAAAACCTGTTTAAACCAGATTGCCATGCTGCCAGTAAGGGACAATGACTTTTCAATGCTAAGTGGCTTGTGAAATACCTTTCCATTGTGTTCTGCAGATGAATAGCCGTGTCAGAGACGAGACGCCTAGCCACCCGACCCCCTGGGGGCTTCTGTCTCAACACACATATTCAGGCTATTCAAGCTTTGGGACCAATCTCTGCTGTGTAATTTTCAAGTCCTCATTTGCATGGTTTAAGAGGACCTGAGTGAAGACTGCATACTTTACAATGGACCAATAGGAAAGCGGTTGTTGGGGGCGGGATTTTCCAAATCCTGTATAAAGTGTGCTGTGTACTTTCAATAAAGTGTGTCCTGTTTACATTCAGCATTAAGCCATGGCTCATGTGTGGATTATTCGGTGATTCCAGGGATATTCCTAGTCGTGGAATATTGGGTGATTTATTTTATGGGAGAAGAAGGGAATGCTTGACGGGGATATCTTCTACTACCGTCACACTGACATTTATAGGTAAAGTTGATCCCCTGCTGTAGCAAATTGGATCATACTTTGTTGGTTTTTTTTCGCCTTCCTCTGGATCAACTGTGGGTGAAGGATTGTGTATACAGGATTGTAGGATTTAAATTTTTTTTGGGCTGAACTAGATTGACTTTGAGAGTGTCTTTTTTTCAACCTGACTAACTATGTAACTCTGTTGCTTATTATGACCGTGTCCCTGCTATGACAATTTCACCTTTTTTTCCTGCTGTATCATGAAAAGAAATGTCAGTAAAAGCATGATAGGCGGCGTACACATGACCGGTTTCCTCGGCAGAATTCAGCAAGAAACTCGATGGGAGACGTATTCTGCCGAGGAAACCGGTCGTGTGTACACTTTTCGCCAAGAAACCAGTCGAGGAACTCGTCGAGCCAAAAATCGGCAATGGGAAAATTTGGCTCGACGACTTTTTTGACTGCCGAACAAGGAACTAGACGGGGAAAACTATGTGTTTCGCCCGACGAGTTTCTCGGTCGTGTGTTCACCGCCATAGAGGTTTTAGCCCTGGTTTCAACCTTACTAACTATGAACTGAACCTTAAGGCCTTGTTCCCACGGACATTTAGCAACTCCTGTGTGCCAAGATGTAAAATCCCTGGTGCCCGAACAGCTGTATGTGTACAGTCACCAATAAAAGTGAGTGTACTTGGCTGTGCTGCTTTCATGTTTGGGGTGTCCAATCGTCCACTTTTTTGCTGTATGCAGCACATGTGGTTTTTTGCCGGCAATTTTATACCTCAGCACACCAAAGCTTCTTATGCAGCGTAGACACGACCGTTATCCATGTCATAAAAAAAAAAAAAAAAAAAAACGTTTTTCTCAACGTGATTTGTCGCGATTCCTCTCAAGCCTGCCTTGCATACACACGTTCGAGAAAAAAAAAATGCTCTAGCAAAGCACGATGACATACAATACGTATGACGGCACTATAAAGGGGAAGTTCCATCTGAATGGCGCCACCCTTTGGGCTGCTTTTGCTAATTTCCCCGTCTCAACTTGCTTCTGAGCATGTGTTTTTTTTACCCCCTCGTTAAAGCGTACACACGACCCAAAAACTACGAGAAAAAATAGAGCAGGCTCTTAAAAAAAATTCGGCCATTTTTCTCTTTGAGAAAAATGCTCTGGAGCATACACACGACGGTTTTTCACGGCCAATTAAAAAATTGCATTTTTCTCGTCATGAAAAACGGTCGTGTGTATGGCGTGGCATAAGCGTCTGCACGAGCCCTAAATTTTGCTCATTCTATCCAAGATAGATAACAAAGGTTCCGTTTTCATTAGCAGTGTTGTCATAGATTCATGTATTTGCGTTTCAGAGTCGCTGGGGAACAGCAAATATAAAACAGCACATGTGACTCCCTCAAATAGAGAGCAGTGAAATACTTCACTGTTCAGGCATTATAATACTAAGTGTTAGAACATTTACTAAAATGTTCTATACTAAAAATAGAACAAAGTTATATGGTAATTCCCTGACCATGCACAACCGACTCTATACTCCTAGCTAATGTAACGCATTCCAGGCCAGCTCTGTTTTAGCAACCGCCCTGCGACAGAGAAACACAGCTGTACAAATGGGCTTCATGTGCTGCTGCTGAGTCACGGTACAACAGGCAAAACCCACTGATCATTGAGAAATACTTGTCCTGATACTCGTGCTTCCAGCTACAACCATGTGACCTGCAGGAAGTCTGCGGGGGTGACAAGTTTGGCAAACCCAAAACTTCCTGAAAAAGAGCAATCGAAAGCCTTTTCTGATATATCATTTTACATTTTAGGCCTCAAGCATACTGGTTTATGGTAAACAATGTTTCTCCTGACAGAAAAATCAGAGTTAAAAAACACACATAAACGTGTCTAAACGCGTTTGAAAACTGCTTAGGTGCGTTTGGCTATTTGTTTATTTCATTGTCCAGAATCTTATTTTACTCAGGCCATTGAAATGAATAAATGCTCAAGCACCTTAGGACACTGAAGCTTCACTAAATACGCCTAGCGCTTAGGCGTGTCTAGACGCATCGGGGCGCATTTGGCGATTTTTACGCCCAAATGCTCCTCTACTAAACGCGGTTCTTCTGCGTTCAGAAAAGGAGCTGTGACTGCCTCTAAATGCTGCTCCTAAACTCCTCTAAAAACTGGTGCATGGACACATAGGGGTTGATTTAGGCCCCCTGCACACGGGCTGTCCCGATCAGGTCCAGTCTATTTTAAAGAGCTAGAGTTGCCACCTCAACCCTTTAAAACCAAACACATATTAATTACACAGGTTATTTGCCTGATTAAGGTGGTTATTAAACTCACTTGGTGCCTTATCTGCAATAAATTAGCCTCAGATCCTGTGTAATTAATGTGTTCGGGTTTAAAGGGATGAGTTGGCAACCCTATATGGAGCATGAGATGACCACTGACAACCACCACCATCCAATCCTGTCCGCCAAAAACAGACGGTCCCATTTCCCATCCGTTTAGTGGATTGGCCAAGATGAAAAATAGACAGGTGGTCAGTTTCCATCCGGTTGCCCCATAGAGGAGAGCGGGACTGTGTCTGTGTCCACTCTACATAGCGGAGCGGGCACAGACATGCCATCGACCTGCTCAGCGGGAATCAGTGGAGAAATCCCCTGCTGAGCAAGCAGATTCCTCTTAGCGGAGGTGCTCGTGTGAAAGGGGCCTTACTAAAACTGGAGAGAATAAATCTTGTGCAGCTGTGCATCGTAGCCAATCAGCTTCTAATTTCAGCTTGTTCAATTAAAATTTCACTAAATAAAACCTGGAAGCTGACTGGTTTTGATGGAGAGCTGCACCAGATTTTGCACCTTCCAGTTTTGGTAAATCAACCCGTAGTCTTTTATTGAGCTGCAAAAATGCCCAAAGCCCTCAAAAACTGCAGTTTAGTAGAAGCAGTGTGCATGCACCATGTACATGGGACGCTGCTAATTGTACGTTCAGAGGCAGTTGGTGAACTCATTCAATGTTATTCTATGTGACCATGTACACAGTCTCGTTTATTGCCGTTTTTAGGCAGTTGTGTTTAAGGCCCCTTTCACACGCTTAGACCATTCAGGTCAGGTCCACCTGTCATATTTGTCATATTTGTCGGAGCTCTATGGAGCGTCGGATGTCAGCGGAGACATGTCCGCTGACATCCGACCCCATCCGATCCACCAAAAACAGACGGCTGGCGATACGTCGCCATCCGTCCATGGCGGATCAGGTGAGATCTGATGAAAACAGACAGCATGTCCATAGGATACAGCGGTGCTGCACAAGACCCTCCCCGCTCAGTGAGCAGAGAGGGACTTCTCATCCAACGGCTCAGTGCAGATCCACGGAGAGATGCCCCGCTGAGCTGGCAGACTCCGCTGAGTTCACCTACTGTGAAAGGGGCCTAACAGCGTTTCTTTGAAAGCAAAAAAATTGGGTTCAGACGCAGAAGTTTTCCACGTTTCAGATGCCAAATGTGACTAAACGCGGTGACTCGCGTTTAGCAGCAATTTGTTTATAGGCGTTTACATTTAGAAGTGTTTACATTTTTTTTTTTTTAAATGGCCAAAAATGAAAAACGCCTATAAACAAAACGCTGCTAAACACAGCATGTAAACGCTGCAAAATGGATGTTTTAAACGTGGGTTACTATATGTCAAGTTTAATCATTAAGGAGCAGTTGTAAAATCGTCCGTGTACATGGAGCCGAAAGCTCAAAACATATAGGCCAAGCAGCTCAACACAGTAGAACATGGGGGATCACGCCATCAAGTTCAATACAGAGCCAGTCATTTTATTAATGCACCAAATTCCAAACCAGCTGGTTTTCATGCTGGGGTGTGGGCACAGCTTGTCTTTTGTGAAGGGCATGTTCTACTGGATGGCCGGCTGCCCACACTATGAATGGAGGCTCCGGCCAGAGAGGGGGGGGGGAGAGGAGCGGAGCTTTGGACGGCTGAGTTGCTGGACTGTGGAGCAGGTAAGTGTGTTTATTAAAAGTCAGCAGCTACACTTTTTGTAGCTGCTGACTTTGAGCCCTGGTTCACACTGGACTGCGGGAATGAAATCGCGTGATTTCAGCTGAAGTCGCGTGATTTCACTCCCTCTGGCAGTCCCAATTTTGGCGCGATTTAGGCGACATCTGCACAGATGTCAATGTAAACCACGTCCTGAAATCGCATAAAGTAGTACAGGAACTACTTTTTGAAATCGGTGCAGCGCCGCAGATGTGGCGTCGCATCGATTAGGACGGTGTCATTGCCGGCAATTGCCGCCGATTTGAGATGTGATTTCACATGTGAAATTGCATCTCAAATCAAACTAAATCGTACCCAGTGTGAACCTGGGCTGGAACTCTCCTTTAAGTTACAGAGTTTCAGTGTTCTCTACCCCAAAAGTCTGTTGGGAAACCAATACTTCCTGGAGTGTTGATCTCCTGGGTCCTTATGCAGCTCCTACTGGTTCTACACTACACGGATGTGAGGTCAGAGGGATGACCGACCAGTAAGATCTGGAAGAACACGTGAATGAAATGATGGTCGGCAGCATGGGCAAGGAGAGAATTTACTGCATTTATTTTAGGGCCACTCACACCAGCAGCACGGTACAAATGTACCGTTTACTTTTTTTCACTTATGTTTTTGTTACAAAATCACATTTCATTCATCTTTATGCAACACAGCATGTTGCCATGAGCTCAAGTGTGTCATAAAACTTTGCGTTGTAAAAAGTACAGCATGTCCTACTATTTTAGTGCACACAACTGAAACAAAATGGGGTTTATTTACTAAAGCTAGAGAGTGAAAAGTGAGAAACCAATCAGCTTCTAACCTCAGCTAGTTTAATCACTTGCCGCCCACCATATAGTAGAATGACAGCGGCAAAGTGGCGATCGGAGGTGCTGTGTGTCAGTCTGACACACAGCAACTCCGATCGTGGTATGAAGCCTCTGACAGAGGCTTCATACCACGTGATCAGCTGTGACCAATCACAGCTGATCATCGTGTGAACCAGGGAGTGCTGGTAAACGGTTCTCCTCGGTTCACACTTACAGGAAAAGCCGATCAGCGTCTCTCCTTGTCAGCACATGGATTATCAGCACAGCCCCCATCAAAGTGTGCCCATCAACTGCCAATCAGTACCCAACATCTGCCAGCCTGTCCCCATAATAAATGGATGCCAGTACTGATCAGTGCCCAAAAAAGTGCTCCAACAGTGATGCCTGTCAGTTCCCCAAAGTGCCTGTCAGTAGCTCCTCATCAGTGGTGCCTATCCAGTGCCACCTATCAGTGCCAAGTGGGCCAGACCCGACTGAGGTGTTCACCAATCCTTACTCCATCCAAAATTAAACTAAATGTTTTGGCTTTAGCCCTACTTTAATAATATGTACAAATGCCCACATTCTGGGCACAGATGCAGAGAACAAAATGTTTCCACTAGGGCAGCAGACACCAGTAAAAGGGACATTTCTCATTAAAGTGGTATTAAACCCAGAAGCAAACTTTATTATATTGCAGCTTACCAATTCTTAGATGTGATCTCTTTATTTGTATTTTTGTTCCTTGGTTTTCTTTCTTTTATTGAATCTTGGTGATCTGGCCAGCAAGTCTGGTTTTCAACAGAACAAGCAGGTAAGACTGTTGACTGGCAGGGGTGCTTACCATGATCAGCTTTTATTCATTGAAGTAAAACCTTCATACCAAAAGAAAAAGAAAACTGTAAGTTGGAATTTGGCTTAAATTTGTTGAATGAAAAAAAAATAAAAAATTCTCCCATCCACACATTCAATAAGGATGGGGGAATCATTCCTGCTGAGCTATTGTATTCTGGAAGCACGGACACTTCTCGGGCATCATAATATAATGATCAGTGTTGCCGACTATAGTCAGCTTCACTGATTGTTCAGCAAAAACCCAACAGGCTGGTTGTACACAAGTGGACAGTTCGAATTGTGTACAACCAGCCTGCCCATGCATGGATTGAAATTCAGCTTGTCCATGTTTAATCCATGTTTGGCTGGCTTAAATCTGCTAGTGCATAGAACATTCCCCTCCCTCCAGACCGACAATGGTGCTGTCCATAGGTGTCTCTCTGCTCCTACATCCAGAGTGGGGGCACTCTAATGAGAGGCATTACTGGCCAGATCACCAGGTAAAAACAGAGGGGAAAAAAGCCTACAAAAAGTCAACGAATGCAGCCACCACATCCAATGATTGGTAAGCTGCAATATATAAAATGTTTGAGTTTAATACCACTTTAAAATTTAAGTACCATTCATTGTGCTGATTTTTTTATTTATTTTTTAAATGAACTAAACTTGGGCTTTAACCGCTTGCGGACCGCCGCATGTACAGGCACATTGGCTTACCTGTACGTCCCTGCCTTGACGCGGGTCGGGGGTCCGATCAGGACCACCCCGCTACATGCGACAGTCCTGATGGCTCTGGGAGCGATCCGGGATGAGGCTATTCGTTTTTGTCAGCCCCCTCACGATCGCTCCCAGCCAATGCGTGCGCCCCCCCCCCCCCCCCGCCCTGTCACTTCCTCCTCCTGTGTAAACACAGGAAGGAGGAAGTGATGTGATCTCTTCCTCGATGTTTTTTTCAACCACTGCTAAGGAGAGATCACATCTCACAGTAAGTGTACACAACACTACACTGACACCAGGACATGTAGGCACGTTAACCCCTTGCTTTTTTTTTTTATTGCGATTTTTTTTACTAAAGACATGTGGCTAAATAAATTTTGGCCTAAATGTTTGACTAAAATTTTGTTTATTTGATTTTTCTTATAACAAAAAGTAAAAAATATTGATTTTTTTTTCAAAAATGTCGCTCTATTTTTGTATATAGCGCAAAAAATAAAAATCGCAGAGGCGATCAAATACTACCAAAAGAAAGTTCTATTTGTGGGAAGAAAATGATGCAAATTTTGTTTGGGAGCCACGTCGCACGCGCAATTGTCAGTTAAAGCGACACAGTGCCGAATCGCAAAAAGGGGCCTGGTCATTTACCTGCATTTTGGTCCGGGTCTTAAATGGTTAAAGAGTGAATCCATCCAAGCCCAAGGAATTGCTGCCTCTACTGGTTGTCAAGGTACCTCCTCCAATAACAAGACAACAAATAGCTCTTGAATTGTTGCCAACCTGATTGCCAAAAGTTGGCAGTAACTTGTTATACCAGGTACACATACAACATGTTCGTGTTCTTCAGTTAACCTCCCTGGCGGTATGATTCTTTCAGATTTTAGGTGCTAAAAGCGGTACCATTATTTGCAAGGGAATTTGGCGTTTTATACTGTAGGCTTGTAATTCTTAGGAATAACTCACTGAAATCTATCCAAACAAGAGTCTAGTAGGCATCCCGGGTATGATTTTTTTTTTTTTTTCTTATTAAAAATTATAATATAATAAATAATTATAAAAAATTATAACAAATAATAATATAATTATTGTAAAAATTATTCAATAATGTAATCAAATCAAAATCACTGAAATTTGCTCAGTTGCAGAATTTTTGCTGTCATTATTTTTTTTTTTTATGACGAATTTCCCCATAAATCGCTATCGCTAAATTCTGCAAGTGATTCTGATTTATTATCGCTGTTTTTTAGCTGCTCTAAAACAATTTTTGCCATAAAGGGACACTTTTGGTTGCTATGGGCAATCTACAGTTTGCAGGGAGAAAGAACAGTTTTTATTATATAAAAGGACATGTAGTGTACAGGGCAGACCACTAGGGACATGGGGGGTGTGTATTTTTTACATACAGTACTGTAATCTATAAGATTACAGTGTACTGTATGTATAGTGTTTGTTTACTTTTTTAAATTTGGCGCCGTTCCCCCCCCCTACATCGCGACGCTCGCAGGGAAGGGAATCGGCGGAACACACAGCATCAGGCGGACATCCGCCCGCCGTGTACTGCGGAGATTCATCGCTGGATCGCAGAGAAAAGGTAAGTAAACTTTTTTCTGCATCCAGCGAAGCAAGTCCGTGTGTGGCACGGGGTTACCGATCGTAGCTTTAAAATCTCACCCCGTGCCACACACGGGAAGACCGCCAGGGAGGTTAAGCAACACCAAATGATTATATAATAACTATATGACTTGCTTTCTCTTTCGCTTTCTTTCCTGTGATGCAAGGCCTCATGTACATTGCTGCTGGTAAATGGACACTTAAGCCGCATACACAGAGGAAAACGATCTAAAGGACCGTTTTCATCGGTCAGAACCGATCGTGTGTGGGGACCATAGGTTATTTAACCATCAGTTAAAAAAAAAGCAAACTTCTTTTATCTGTCCATGTACATTGGGTCGTTTATTAGGCAGTTGAGTCTAGAGGCATTTAAAAAAAAAAAAAAAGTATTCAGAAACTGAGTTTACAGGTATTTCAAGCTCCAATCGCGTCTAGACACAGTAACTCGCATTTAGCTGCTTTTTGTTTACAGGCATTTTTCATTTTTATATATATATATATATATATATATATATATATATATATATATATATATATATATATATATATATATATACATACATACATACACACATATATATAAATTTAAACGTGGGTTACCATCTGTCAAGTTAAATAGTTTGGGAGAGGTTATAAAAACGTCCTGTGTACATGAAGCCCTAGCCTTTATTATAGGATTATAATGCTTATAAATATTCTTAGTATAACAACCCAGCGTTTTTAGCCACCCAGGGAGCTGCAGGTGGGGTGTACATGCGGCCATAGAAGTGACTGTAGGTGGGCATACTTGAGTAAATGCTGACACTTTTGTGCACATGCACTGCTGTAGTCTTCTAATTGGAGAACATATACACGGATGCTTATGCAAATACACAAAACCAAATGCTCATCCGACAGAAGCCAGCCATTTAGACACATGGGCCGAATGACAGTTTTTATTGAACCAGCCAATGTCGCCTGACACGGCTTAATCCTTGTGTTCTGTCAGCAGGGAAATCTTTCTGCGATCCCCGCTGGCAGAACACAATAGCGCCATGGGAGGGATTCCTCCATCAACACTGAGGGGGTTATTTACGAAAGGCAAATCCACTTTGCACTACAACTGCAAAGTGCACTTGAAATTGCACATGGAAGTGCAGTCGCTTGTAGTGCAAAGTGGATTTGCTGTTCGTAAATAACCCCCTGAATGTATTGATGGGAGAATCAAGCAGTTTTATTTTCTTCCATCCGTGGTGGAAGGAACAAAAATTGCATAATATATGTCCTGCTTTAAGTTCTGGGAGGCCACTTGGCTGTCCTGCATTCAAAACACTGGGTCCTGTGCAGTCCTTGGCTCCTGTACAGACAGGGCCCATTAACTTTTGTTGCAATAAAGCTGCTCATTCCAAAAGGCAGCACAACACAGCTTTTACCAGCATTTTTTATCAAAGCTGCGCATCACATTGCATTGCACAGCGGTTCACATTTGTGCTTTGTGGTGCGCTAGGGGTCTATTTATAAAATGTTTTCACACAACTCATCCAAGATTGAAATAACTTTCCAATTAGGATTGGTAAAATATGAAAAGCTCCCTAAGGCCCCTTAGACAGTAGCAGACTGATCGGGTCCGTCTGTCAGTTTTTTAGCTGGACCTGACCTTCCGCCTGCATGAAGTGGCGGAAGTCAAGGGACATGTGTCTGTTGACACCTGCCAACATCCGATATTATCTGCTAAATACAGACGAATGGTGGAATCTTCTATTGAGGATCACTTGTCAATTCCAGAAATCTCCAAACTGGTGATAGCGTTCTATGTCCGCCTCCAGTAGATGGGGGCTGATCCTTTCCAGAACTCTCATTGCAAATGGCTGTTGTTGATGCCTGAGCTTACTGAGGAGGACTGAGGAGGACTGGGAAGAGGCTACCAAGATATGCTTTCAAGATATAATCATTCCATTTAAGTACACCCCAGCCAGGCTGGTTCGCCCTTCTGGAAGGATTTGTCTTTTTCGAACACAAGCTTCATCTGCCAATACCTTACACTCCGGAAGTTGGACTTTTAGTTATTCTCAATGATTATGTTCCTCATACACCCTAGGACTCCGTTACGCATACTGTAATTTTATGCCCTGTACACACGGCCCAGATTCTCCTCATGAAAAAAAAAAGTTTTTTCCTGACGAGATTCCTGGCAAGATTCTTTTGCCGGCCGAGTGTACACACGTAGGATTCAAAAGAACCTCCGTTCTTTTGAATGGCGCAAAAACGGTGACGTCATCGACTACGACGAGCATGCGCTCGTCACATTCAATGCCGTTATCTTGCTTGACCCTAACTATGCTTGGGGAAGCTACCGCTTATGCGTCAAAGAAATTTCGAGCATGAGTGGGTTTCCATGGAGACAGTTAATTATACAGACGTGCGGGTTTCTTGGCAGGAAAACACTGCCGAGAATCAGGATGAGAAAATAGAGAGCAGGTTTTCTATTTTTCTCGTCTAGATTCTGGGCAGTTTTCTTGACGAGAAACCTCAAAGCCTCGTACACATGCACGGTGTACTCGGCAAGAAAGCTCTGCCAGCAGTTTTCTTGCCGAGAAAACCATGTGTGTGTACGAGGCTTTACACTATTTTATTGCATTGGAAGGAAGGCCTCCTTTCGGCCCATGCTTCCTTTCGTATTGTTAATGAGGTTCTTCCCAAATTTAAGTTCATATATAAAAGTAGGGCGTGCCCTAAAAAAATAAAAATAATAATTCACCAAAATACCGCAACCATGGTTGGATGTCTCTGAGGTTTTCTGTCATAGATGTCCTATAATTGCAGCTTACTCTATAGTTTTTTTTCCCCCACTAAGGTAGCTTAGAAATACTGGTCAAGCGGACGGCAACAAATTGGCCAGGTATTGTTTTGCACTAAACTTTCTGCCAAATAAGGGGACTCTGGGATTGTGACACTGAAAGGGGGTCTTATAGGGTGCTGGAGTGTGTGTAAATGTTGGTTGGGGTTTTCTTTGTTTTTGGCACGGTGCTCCCGTTTATTGAATATTAGTGGATACTTGACTATGTGCCAGAATTTTTTTGTTTTTTATTTGCATCCTATACTGTGAAAACTAAAAAAATACCTTTAAAATTATATATATATTATATATATATATAAAAAAAAATAAGGACGAATGGGGATCTGTCCCCTATTCATCTGGTGAATCGGATGGCATTCGGGTGTAAATGGACACTGGAAGGAAGAGAGGAAAGGGGCCACACTCCCAACGCATTTCTCTCCACCCGCTGGAGCTTAGTCATGGGCATCCCCAAGTTCCAGGAGCGAGGTAAATTTTGTTGGGGGCGTGGCCTGGTGGGAGCCCAGGCTGAGGTTGCCTCTCTCATGCTGCCATGGGACTTCTGTCTGTGGCTGTGCGGCAGCGGGGCTTTTTCCTCTCTTCCATCCAGTGACTACAGGAGCTGGGACGAGCTCCATCCCTTGCTGGCACTCCTGCAGTGGTTGCAGCATCACCCACACTACTCCCCATAGTGATCGAGCCTGAGTGGCACACTAAACAAACCGTGGGTCACAGGGTGTAAACAGACATGCAGTCTGTTTACATCTTACCACCTAAAGAGGAGAGCGGGCTGTGTCTGTGTCCGCTCTGCATAAGCAAAGTGGACACAGATCTCTGATCTCCGCTGAGCAGGCAGATGGCTGGACAGATTCCCCACTGAGCAGACGGACTCCAATGAAGCCCACCCAGTGTGGAAGGGACCCAAGTGTTATGTTGGAGAACAATGTGAAAATGGCTAAATTGCTATGTAAACAGGTCAGAGGAAGGTGACTTCACTACATCAACATTCTGTTCATGGCAACATGCTGACAGGAAGCACAGAGAAGATAGTGCAAAGAGACAAGGAATACCCCACATTTCCAAAGTCCAGCTTTACAACTCTAAACACACACATTCCAATCTGATTGCACAATGCCTGTTTAAATTGACTTAAAGGTAAATTCCACCATTTAGTGACATGTTACACCCATATACAGGGTTACTAAAGCAGCACCCACCCCCGAGGCATCATTCCTTTTCTCTCCCTGCAGCCACACGTGTACAAGGGGGAATGTTATGGGGTGGGAAATGCCTTGGCTGCTTATGAATGGCCCAGTACAGTGACAGCTTTCTGGTGGAATCGCTCAGATGGGTTCAGACTAGGATCTGAACATGCCTGAGATCATCCCTCGTTTTAACAACATTGTTTACTTTTTTTTTTACTTACTTTCTTGAAGTGACACAAATTGACACTTAATACAGATCTACTGCACAGTGTGGCAAGTTGCACTGTGTCTGCATTCAAAAGTGAGGTACAACCCTATTGGCTGAGCTGCATCCAATACAGAGAAACTTCAACATCAACGAGAGACATGTCACAGATTAATAATAATAATAAGGAAGTATATATATATATATATATATATATATAAATAAAATAATAATAATAGTAGAGACATCTATATATAATAGTAAGAATAGGGGATTGCTAAATATTAGGAGTCATATATAAGCAGGGGAATCCTCATACATATATATATATAAATAATATAACAGTAGGGAGTCCTCTACATATAAAAATAATAATAGAGGAGTCCCTTATATAGAATAAGAACAGGGAAAGCCTCTGTATATAATAATAATTATAAGGGGATAAAGAAGAATAGGGGTCCTCTGTATATTAGACAAATAGGGGGGGTTCTCTGTATATTAGACAAATAGGGGGGGGGGTCCTCTGAATATTAGACAAATGGGGGGGCGGGGTCCTCTGAATATTAGACAAATAGGGGGGGGGGTCCTCTGAATATTAGACAAATAGGGGGGGGGGTCCTCTGAATATTAGACAAATAGGGGGGGGGGGTCCTCTGAATATTAGACAAATAGGGGGGGGTCCTCTGTATATTAGACAGATGGGGGGGGGTCCTCTGTATATTAGACAGATGGGGGGGGGTCCTCTGTATATTAGACAGATGGGGGGGTCCTCTGTATATTAGACAAATGGGGGGGGGTCCTCTGAATATTAGACAAATAGGGGGGGGGTCCTCTGTATATTAGACAAATAGGGGGGGGGGTCCTCTGTATATTAGACAAATAGGGGGGGGGGTCCTCTGTATATTAGACAAATAGGGGGAGTCCTCTGTATATTAGACAAATAGGGGGGTCCTCTGTATATAAGAAGAATAATAGGGGGGTCCTCTGTATATAAGAAGAATAATAGGGGGGTCCTCTGTATATAAGAATAATAGGGGGGTCCTCTGTATATAAGAAGAATAATAGGGGTCCTCTGTATATAAGAAGAATAATAGGGGGTCCTCTGTATGCAAGAATAATAGGGGGTCCTCTGTATGCAAGAAGAATAATAGGGGGGTCCTCTGTATGCAAGAAGAATAATAGGGGGGTCCTCTGTATACAAGAAGAATAATAGGGGGTCCTCTGTATACAAGAAGAATAATAGGGGGGTCCTCTGTATACAAGAAGAATAGGGGGTCCTCTGTATACAAGAAGAATAGGGGGTCCTCTGTATGCAAGAAGAATAATAGGGGGGTCCTCTGTATGCAAGAAGAATAATAGGGGGGTCCTCTGTATGCAAGAAGAATAATAGGGGGGTCCTCTGTATGCAAGAAGAATAATAGGGGGTCCTCTGTATGCAAGAAGAATAATAGGGGGTCCTCTGTATGCAAGAAGAATAATAGGGGGGTCCTCTGTATACAAGAAGAATAATAGGGGGGTCCTCTGTATACAAGAAGAATAATAGGGGGGTCCTCTGTATACAAGAAGAATAGGGGGTCCTCTGTATGCAAGAAGAATAATAGGGGGGTCCTCTGTATGCAAGAAGAATAATAGGGGGGTCCTCTGTATACAAGAAGAATAATAGGGGGGTCCTCTGTATACAAGAAGAATAATAGGGGGGTCCTCTGTATACAAGAAGAATAATAGGGGGGGTCCTCTGTATAAGAAGGTTAATGGGGGTCCTCTGTGGAGACCCTGTCCCCCTCCTGCGGTGGAGACCCTGTCCCCCTCTTGAGGTGGAGCTCCTGCCCCCTTCCTGTGGTGGAGCCCCTGTCCCCCTCCTGAGGTGGAGCCCCTGTCCCCCTCCTGAGGTGGAGCCCCTGTCCCCCTCCTGAGGTGGAGCTCCTACCCCCTTCCTGTGGTGGAGCCCCTGTCCCCCTCCTGAGGTGGAGCTCCTACCCCCTTCCTGTGGTGGAGCCCCTGTCCCCCTCCTGTGGTGGAGCCCCTGTCCCCCTCCTGTGGTGGAGCTCCTGCTCCAGGCTGTGTCCAGGCAGACAGAAGGAAGGGTACATACCAGAAGCCGGGCTCCGGCAGCAGCAGCCGCCCTGTATGAAGTTGAAGGGCTCCTCTTCCTCTTCCCCGGCCGGTCAGAGCTGTGTGTTTACAAGTGTCTCCTGTATTCTGACGTGTCAGCACAGCTCCTCCTGTCTGCAGGCTCAGCCATGACATGAGAGGAGAGGAGAGGAGAGGAGAGAGGAGAGGGCGCTGTGTGTGCACTCCGCTCTCTGCACACTGCACGTTTCCTGTCAGCTCTGTCCCGGGCAGGAAGTTTCCAGCTATCAGAATTCTCCCATTCCCCCGCCACACAGTTCTCACATGTACCATCATACCATGCGGCCTCCCCACTAGTCACCACACTTCACCTTTGTCATAGAAATGTTAATTATTTACACATCTACTGACGGAAAGTCACACACAGCTGATAAAGTCAATGCAGTTATGAATTCATGAAAGTAAAAGATTTCTATTCAGCTGTTCACAGACTCTCATTTCTCTCCAATAGCCCAAAAACCATATGGCGAGCTTCAGTTTTTGGATGGATTGGAGAGAGAACCCCTGTAGAGGAACTATGTTATACTACTATTTAACCATTTACAGATTGGAAGGGTTTACCCACTTCCTGACCAGGCCATTTTTTGCGATACTGTCGCTTTAACTGACAGTTGCATGATCATGCAACCAAAATTGATGTCCTTTTTTCCCCATAAATAGAGCTTTCTTTTGGTGGTATTTGATCACCTCTGCGGTTTTTATTTTTTTCCTCTATATACAAAAAAGACCAACAGTTTTAACCACTTGAGCCCCAAGCCTGTTTTTCAGATTCGGTGTTTACGAGACTAAAAGTTTTTTTTGCTAGAAAATTACTTAAAACCCCCAAACATTATATATATATATATATATATATTATTTTCTAACACCCTAGAGAATAAAATGGCAGTCATTGCAATACTTTTTGTCACACCGTATTTGCGCAGCGGTCTTACAAGCGCACTTTTTTTGGAAAAAAAAACATTTCTTTGAAATAAAAAATAAGACAACAATAAATTTTGCCCAATTTTTTTATATATTGTGAAAGATAATGTTACGCCGAGTAAAATGATACCCAACATATCACGCTTAAAAATTGCGCCCGCTCGTGGCATGGCGTCAAACTTTTACCCTTAAAAATCTCGATATGCTACGTTTAAAAAATTCTATAGGTTGCATTTTTTGAGTGACAGAGGAGGTCTAGGGCTAGAATTATTGCTCTCGCTCTAACGATCTCGGCGATACCTCACTTGTGTGGTTTGATATGCGGGCGCTACTCGCGTATGCGTTCGCTTCTGTGCGCGAGCTCGTCGGGACAAGGCGTTTAAAAAAAAAAAATATGTTGTTTTCTTATTTATTTTTATTTTGTTTATAATTTTTTACACTGAAATAAGAAAAAAAAATTATCACTTTTATTCCTATTACAAGGAATGTAAACATCCCTTGTAATAGAAAAAAGCATGACAGGTCCTCTTAAAAATGAGATCTGGGGTCAAAAAGACCTCAGATCTCATATTTAGGCTTAAATGCAAACAAATAAAAAATAAAAGAAACTGTCATTTTTTCAAATGACAGAAAAAAAAATGTTTCTTTAAGACACTGGGCGGGATTGACGTTTTGACGTCACTTCCGCCCAGCAGAGCTATGGGGACGGTGGGGGCGATTTTTCTCTCACTTGTATCCCAACATAGCTGCCGACAGGACCCGATCGCCTCCGCCGCTACCGACGGCTCCGGTAAGCAGCGGAGGGCGCGGGAGAGCAGCGGGAGGGGGGGCCTCTCCCGCCACCAATAACGGCGATCTCGCGGCGAATCCGCCGCGGAGACTGCCGTTATCGTTTAGAGGACCGTTGGCACTAAATATGGATACCTTGGTTGTGGCAGCAGCTGCTGCCGTTACCGAGATATCCATCATTAAAAACATGACGTCTTTTGACGTTAGGCAGGAACCAAGTGGTTAAAAAAAAATTATATTTATTTTTTCTACAATAAAAAAAAAGTTTAGCCCAATATGTATCCTACAAATTTTTGGTAAAATCGAAATAACCATATATTGATTGATTTGCGCAAAAGGTATAGCGTCCACAAAATAGGGGATATATTTATGGCATTTTTATTATATATATATATATTTTTTTACTAGTAATGGTGATGATCTGCAATTTTTAGCAGGACTGCAGACATTGCAGTGGACAGGTCAGACACTTTTGACACTTTTTTGGGACCAGTGACATTTATACAGCGTTCAGAGCTAAAAAAAAAGCCACCGATTACTGTATAAATGTCACTGGCAGGGAAGGGGTTAACACTAGTTGGCGATCAAGGGGTTTAGTGTTCCTTAGGTAGGTGTTTCTAACTGTGGGGGGAGTCTACTGACTGGAGGAGAGAGAGATCGCTGTTACTGGTCACTAGGAACAGCAGATCTCTTTCTACTCCCGTCAGAACGGGGATCTGATCGTTTACATACACAGATCCTCATTCTGGCTCTCTGTGGAGCGATCGTGGGTGGCTGGCAGACATTGCTGCATGCCAAGCCACACGCATTGGCCCCATAGCTTCTTAAACCGGCTGATGTACAATGACAGTGAATCGAGCAGCCGTGCCAACCTGCTGCAGTACAACTGTGGCGGCTGGTCGGCAAGTAGTTAAAAACGATTTTTATTATTATTATACAGGATTTATATAGCGCCAACAGTTTGTGCAGCGCTTTAGAACATGAGGGCAGACTGTCCTATCAGGCTGCAGGACCCCTGACCTTCTGCCTCGACAGTGATAATTGGCCCTGTGTTGATCACATGCACTCTCCCAAAAAACTATACAAAAAAAACCCTCTCAATACACACCAAACTGAGCATGTGCAGCTTGTCCCCTAGGCTCTGTCCTATCAGTAGATGGATTGGGAATTGTGGAAGGAGGAACAGTGAAGACAGGATCAAACTACCTTTTTACACAATGCAGATGATTAACCCCTTAGGTTCCACAAGCCTCATGTACACTGCAGCTGCTAAACTCACAAGTAGGAGCAGTTTGGGCATTTTTTTCAGCAGCAGCCCCTGAACTCTCCTCAGTGTTATCTTATGTGTACATGTTGTTTATAGTAGTTTAGAGGCAGTTGAGTTTACTAATGTTTTTGTGAAAGCAGATAAATAGCATTCAGGACTGTAGTTTACTGGCATTTCAAACACCAAATGCTTGTAACTGCTTGTAAACAAATGCGTAAACGTTAAGATACAGCGTTAAGCCAAATCAAGCGTTTTATTTTTTGGACATGACAAAATAAATGGTTCCCTATGAGAGCCGTCTTAACTGATCCAACTTTCAGCTCATTGGTTTGAATTGAAGACGCATCCAAGTCGGATCAACATGATCTGACTTGTGGTGCGACTTGTGCTCTGAGGATCTTGAAGGGAAACCCCATGTCAAAACAAATGGTATGGGGTCCCCTCCAAGATCCATACCAGGCATTTTGAGTCTGGTATGAATCTTAAAAGGGAACCCTACGCCAAAATGGAAAACAAAAAATGAAGTGGGGACCCCCCAAGACCATACCAGACCTTTCGGTCTGGTATCAATTTTGAGGAGAAACCTCACACCAAAAAAATGGCGTGGGGTTCCCCAAAAATCCATACCAGATTCTTATCTGAGCATGCAGCCTGGCAGATCAGGGAGGGGGGGGGGGGCGAGTGAGTGTCCTCCCCTCCTGGACCATGCACCAGGCCACACACCCTCAACATCGGGGTATGGGTTCTTTGGGTCAGGGGGGCTCTGAACCCCCCACCCCAAAGCACCCACACCCCCATGTTGATGAGGACAAGGGGCCCTTCTCAACAACCCTGGGTGGTGGTTGTGGGGGTCTGTGGGCAATCGAAAATTTGAAATTCTATTTCAAATCAATGGGCTGAAACTCAGATCAGTTAAGACGGCTTTCATAGGGAACATAGAGGCAGAGAAATGCTGCAAAAAAAGCTAACGCACCTAAATGTACATTAACATCAATGCAAAAAGCTACTAAAAGCATGTTTTTACCAAGGCTTGTTTCTGGCGTTGGAAGTGGCTTTGCAGCATTTTTTTTTCTAATGCCCTATGTACAGTACATGAGGCCTAACAAGCATGCTTAAAGCGGATGGCTCATTATTTTATTTTTTTTAAAAGCCAGCAGCTACAAATACTGCAGCTGCTGACTTTTAATAATAGGACACTTACCTGTCCTGGAGTCCAGCGGCGTCCGCAGCAGAGGATGAGCGTTCTGCTGCTCCCGCCTCCATCCACGGTGAGGGAACCAGGAAGTGAAGCGCTGCGGCTTCACTGCCCGGTTCCCTACGGCGCATGCCCGAGTCGCTCTGCGCCCGCCGATTGGCTCCCGCTGTGTGCTGGGAGCCGAGAGTTACCACCACACAACGGGAAAAACCCGTCTTTTGCCCGAGACTGCGGGCCAGAAGTGGGTGAAGATACCTGTCTTTACACAGGTATCTGCACCCCCCTCCCCCCTGAAAGGTGTCAAATGTGACACCGGAGGGGGGGAGGGTTCCGATCAGCGGATCTTCACTTTAGGGTGGAGATCCGCTTTAACTGCATATAGAAATATATTTACTTAGAAAAATGGTGACATTTTCAATATCTATTTTACCTGCTGTGTGTGTATATATATATATATATATATATATATATATATATATATATATATATATATATATATATATATATATATATATATATCTAGATATCTAGATATATAGATAAAATAGAATAGAGGGTCTTATTTGCACTGTTGGACTAATGATGATGTTGCACTTACCACAGTGCTCTCTCAGGCTACAAGTCATCAAACAAACCGATACAATATGTATGTTCCACAAATGTAAGTAGTACTGATCAGTTACTTTCTCTCGAAGTAGATACAATGCCATCATAACACAACACACAAGACAACTGGCTGCACATATTCCCCAAACATTTACAACAGCACCATCTAGTGTACAACGACTAAACTGAACAACTCACAAAGCCCGCACAACAGTGCAAGGTCCAATAAAGTTTGAAAATTGCAGCAAACTTATAGAACCGTATCCCTTGTGTTCAAAACCCTTGGGAATCGAAACCATTGTAAACCCCCCCCCCCCCCCCCATTCATCTTTGCAAGTGTAGTAAAACCTTGGATTGCGAACATAATTAGTTCTGGAAGCGTGCTTGTAATCCAAAGTCACATTTTGGCTCGCCTTTTGGGGCTATAATGGGACACTGCCGGGAGTCCAGGATTGCCATTCCCCCTCTGGACAAACTGCCCGAAGGTACCCAACATGGACTTCGTCCTTGTTGTCTGGTAGTGACACTTGCATCATTTGATCCTCTGTTCAAGCCGCTGTTTTGTAAGTCGGATCCTTCTCAGGATTCCTATGAGTAATTTTTTTACTATTTGGTTTTTGGGTTTTTCCTCTCTTCTACCTGTTTTTGGGAAAACCTTTTTTGGTTCCAATTGGGGTCACTTTTTGGGACTCGGGGGGGGGGGGGGGGGGGGGGTGGACCGGTTCACCCAACCTTTTAGCGTTATTCCTGATAACCATAAGGGGAGGTTTTTTTGCTATATCAGCCTCAATGGACACACTTTTGGTTGTTTCTTTGTGGGTTATATTTTAATTTTTATATTTATTTTCATTTTTATTTGTATTATTATTATTATTATTTTAGATTTGTAGGCTTTTTGTCCTGTTCTCCTTAATGGGGTTTATCTGTTGGGCAATACCAACTCAATGAACATTTTTGGACTCCTCTTTGCTGTGAAAAGATTCGAGGACCTTGGCGAATGCCCGTGACCAGTGGCGGTGCGTCCATAGGGGCGCAGGAGCGCCGCCCCCTCTGGCTCGCTCACAGCCAATAAAATATACAGATTCATACACTGTATGAATCTGTATATTTTCACCGCTGCCGCCCACTATTCAGCTGACCGGACATTGAGCGCCGGTCAGCTGAATAGCGGCAGCTGACTGGCTGTGGGGAAGTGCCTATCAGGGCCCGAGGCTGTAGTCGGCTTCCGGAAGCTCATCCTCGGGATGTACCGGCCGTGCGTCCGAGGATAGGACTGACAGGCGTCTCAGCCAATCAGGTAACCTGATTGGCTGAAGCGTCATCGAGGGCGGGACGAGGGACATCGAGGGACGTAGAAGCCATAAAGGTAAGTGCCAGGGGGGGGACTGGGCACGATGGCTACAAGTGGGGGCACATTGGCTACAAGTGGGGGCACAGTGGCAACAATTGGGGGCACAGTGGCAACAATTGGGGGCACAGTGGCGACAATTGGGGGCACAGTGGCTGTGTTTGATGGCATAGTGGTGACAGTGGTGGCTGCGTTTTGATGGCATGACACGGTGGCTGCGTTTTGATGGCACGGTGGCTGCGTTTTGATGGCATGGCAAGGTGGCTGCGTTTTGATGGCACGGTGGCTGCGTTTTGATGGCATGGCACAGTGGCTGCGTTTTGATGGCACAGTGGTTGCGTTTTGATGGCACAGTGACTGCATTTGATGGCATGGCACAGTGGTGACAATTGATAGGTACAGTGAGGCTGCAATTGTTTTTTTTTTGTTTGCGCCCCCCAAAAATTTTGAGCACCAGCCGCCACTGCCCGTGACCAATGGGATTGGTCTTCTCTTTAGTCAATGCATGGACATATAAGTTGCTTTACATTATGTATAATAGGCAACAATATATGCGCTAAAACATGAAATGTATATTGCAGACCTATATGAAAGATTGATTATGGTCTCTAATGTTGTTATATGAATTTACTCCATTGATCAATTGAGCAATTTTAGAGCTGCTGCTGTCCCTGAAGAAGATTGTATTTGAATCCACATTATCGAAACGCGTTGGCTCCAGCAGCTCGGCATCTGCAGGAACTTGCACCTTGTTCTTGGGGCCCATATACAGGTATTACCATCATGGTTCATATGCTCATGCAATTTTATGTATCTTGTTTTTAATCTATCACCACCCACTGGGGTCTTTTGCCGCGTACACACGATCACTTTTTGTGATGAAAAAAACAACGTTTTATGTGACGAAACAAAACAACCTTTTTCAAACTTCATTTTCCAAAACGACGTTGCATACACACCATCATTTTTCCAAAATGCTCTAGCAAAGCGTGGTGACGTACACCACGTTCGACGGCACTCTGTTCCATTGAAGCTCCGTCTCATAACTGCTTCTGAGCATGCGCGGGTTTAAAAACGTCCTTTTAAACGTTGTTTTGCCCACACACGATCACTTTTTATGACACAAATTATGACATTTTGAAAAACGACACAAAAAATTCAAGCATGTTCGAATTTTTTTTTGGTCGTTTTTTTGAAAACATAAAACGATGTTTTGCCCACACACGATCATTTTAAATGACGTTTTTTAAAACGTTGTTTTTTTTTATCACAGAAAGTGATCGTGCGTACGCGGCATTTGTGTTTCTATATAATGTTTTCATTTGTTTTCTTAATAAACATATTTTTTTTCTAGATATATGTTTTCATATCAATTCATTGCCTGAAAAATCCCATTTCCTTGAGGTATATCCTTTTATCAATTCACGAGGGATGGTGGCAATTCTCATGCCAGTCCATGGTAGTCCTTCTCATTCGTAATCCAAAACACTTGTATGTTAAAGCAAATTTCCCCATAGGAAATAATGGAAACTCAAATGATTTGTTCCACAACCATTTATTTATAAGTCCTTTAGTTTATATAAAAAGATCATAGCAATGTAATAGATTGTGTAACCATAAAATGTTCATCCACAAATGGAAGCCTCCACAAGGGGATTAAAAGCAAAATCATCAGACCGTTCTCATCGGTTTAACCTATCGTGTGTACGCGGCCTAACAGGTTTTCCTCTAAGATTGCCCTGTCTTTGGCTCCAACCATCTTCCCTGTCCCTGCTGAAGAAAAGTATCCCCACCACATGATGCTGTGTCAGGGAAGCTAGTAGACTACTAGACTGTGTGACTGCATAGAGGAGACCAGAAACGCATATAAGTGAAAGAAAAAGGTATTTATTAAAAAGGTGACAAACAACCAGTGCACAACCCACAACAAATAATATATACAAATGCAGGGGAGATACCGTAAACGTAACAAGCCAGGCCGAGGTCATACACCAGGGGATATCAGCAGGCTGGGGGACAAGGAGCCAGACGGACGGGGAGAGCAACAATGGATAGGCTGCGGGGCAGGGATCCAAAGGAAACCAGGATACAGACGGGACAGCTCCAAGAAGGGCTTGGGATAAGGATCAGATTGGATCGAGTTGGGCCAGAAGCAGCCTCAGGGTCAGGCAGATAGATAGATACCAAGGCGAGGTATGCTTGTACTCACCGGGTATAGGTAGAGGTGTCAGTGATTAGGTTCAAGTCACACCTGAGCGCAGCAAGAGCCGTACGTTCCACACTGCCAGGATCCATCCGCTGGTGGAGACCAGTACTGCCTCCGAAAGGTGATACTGTATAACACCAGCAGGGAGAAGTTCTCCTGACAGTTCCAAATTGCCAGGAGACACCTGCTGGTGAAACGCAGTACTGCGGGCCAAACAATAATAATAAATATCACCAGCGTATGGAACCTTTTCTGACAGCTGCCACCACTATGTTTCACGGTGGGGATGGTGTGTTCTGGGTGATGTGCAGTGTTTGTTTTCCGCCACACATAGGGGTTTATTTACTAAAGGCAAATCCACTTTGCACTACAAGTGCACTTGGAAATGCACTTAGAAGTGCAGTCGCTGTAGATGTGAGGGGGACATGTAAGGAAAATAAAAAACTGAATTTTTGCTTGTACATGATTGTATGATAAAATCAGCAGAGCTTCCCCTCATTTCAGATCCAAGCACACTCGCAGTGCACTTGTAGTGCAAAGTGCATTTGCCTTTAGTAAATCAACCCCATAGCGTTTTGCTTTTAGGCCAAAAAGTTAAATTTTTGTTTCATCTGACCAGAGCATCTTCTACTACATGTTTGCTGTGTCCCCCACATGGTTTCTCGCAGACTACAAACAAGACTTCGAATGGCTTTCTCTCAACAATGACTTTCTTCTTGGCACTCTTCCATAAAGGCCAGATTTGTGGAATGCACGACTAATAGTTGTCCTGTGGACAGATTCTCCCATTTGAGCTGAAGATCTCTGCAGCTCCCCCAGAGTTACCTCTTGGCTGCTTCTCTGATTAATGCTCTCATTGCCCGGCCTGTCAATTTAGGTGGATGGCCAAGTCTTTGTAGGTTTGCAGTTGTGCCATACTCTTTCCATTTTTTTATAACCTAACCAATGCTTTAAACTTCTCCACCTTTTTATCCCTGACCTGTCTGGTGTGTTTCTTGTCCTTCATGATGCTGTTTGTTCACTAATGTTCTCTAACAACCTCTTAGGCTTCACAGAACAGCTGTATTTATACTTAGATTAAATTACACACAGGTGGACTCCATTTACTAATTAGCGGACTTCTAAAGGCAATTGGTTTTTAGTTTTTTTTTTTTTTTTCTAGATTTTAGTTAGGGGTATCGGAGTAAAGGGGGCTGAAAACAAATACACACCACACTTTTCAGATATTTATTTGTAAAAAAAAATTAGAAAACTATTTATCATTTTCCTTCCACTTCACAATTATGTGCCACTTTGTGTTGGTCTATCACATAACATCCCAATAAAATACATTTATGTTTTTGGTTGTAACATGACAAAATGTGGAATATTTCAAGGGGTGTGAATACTTTTTCAAGGCACTGTGCTTTTCATAATTTTTTTTACAGCGTTGCTCTCTGGTGGTGCGGGTACAGCATGGCTCTCTGGGGTGCGGGTACAGAGTGTCTCTCTGATGGTGTGGGTACAGCGTGGTTCTCTAGTGGTGTGGGTACAGCGTGGCTCTCTAGTGGTGTGGGTACATTGTGACTCTCTGGTGGTGCGGGTACAGCGTGGCTCTCTGGTGCTGCGGGTACAGCGTGGCAAAATGTGGAAAATTTCAAGGGGTGTGAATACTTTTTCAAGGCACTGTGTGTTTCATAATTTTTTTTTACAGCGTTGCTCTCTGGTGGTGCGGGTACAGCATGGCTCTCTGGGGTGGGGGTACAGAGTGGCTCTCTGATGGTGTGGGTACAGCGTGGCTCTCTAGTGGTGTGGGTACATCATGGCTCTCTGGGGGGGAAGGTACAGCGTGACTCTCTGGTGGTGCGGGTACAGCGTGGCTCTCTGGTGGTGCGAGTACAGCGTGGCAAATGTGGAAAATTTCAAGGGGTGTGAATACTTTTTCAAGGCACTGTGTGTTTCATAATTTTTTTTACAGCGTTGCTCTCTGGTGGTGCGGGTACAGAGTGGCTCTCTGATGGTGTGGGTACAGCGTGGCTCTCTAGTGGTGTGGGTACATCATGGCTCTCTGGGGTGCAGGTACAGCGTGACTCTCTGGTGGTGCTGATACAGCGTGGCTCTCTGGTGGTGCGGGTAAAGCGTGGCTCTCTGGTAGTGCGGGTACAGCGTGGCTCTCTGGTAGTGCGGGTACAGCGTGGCTCTCTGGTGGTGCGGGTACAGCGTGGCTCTCTGGTGGTGCGGGTACAGCGTGGCTCTCTGGTGGTGCGGGTACAGCGTGGCTCTCTGGTGGTGCGGGTACAGCGTGGCTCTCTGGTGGTGCAGGTACAGCGTGACTCTCTGGTGGTGCGGGTACAGCGTGACTCTCTGGTGGTGCGGGTACAGCGTGGCTGTCTGGTGGTGTGGGTACAGCGTGGCTCACTCTCTGGCTTCCCCCAACACAGTACTCTCTTTTTCTCCTCCTGTAACATTAAATTCCTCTGCTTTTTTCCAGGTTGCGGGCTCCAGACACCCCCACCCCCCAGCAAAGTGAATGCATGCTGGGGGCTGTAGCATGGTGTCTGTGGACACACTGGGGCTGCCAATCTTCAGGGACTATATTACACATGCTGCACCCCAGTGTCTTCTGATTGGCCCTCTGCTGTGGCAAATCATGGCGGAGCGGCGAACCCAATTCGAGACGCTCTCTCTCTCTTCTCCCTTTGACTGACAGAAAGGGGAGGAGGAGCAAACGGGGGAGATACACAAACAGCCTGCAGCTCTCCTCTTCCTGTCACAGTGCTGCTGCTCCATTTGTCAGAGAACTGTGCAGCAGCGCTGTGACAGGGGGAGGAAAGCTGTGGGCTGTCTGTTTATCTCCCCCGCTCGCCACCCCTCTCCTTCCTCCTGTCAGCCGAAGAGATTGCTCTAATTGGGTTCACCACGCAGCCGCCCAGCTTCCTGCCCGCTGTTTCCCTCCCCATGATTGGCCACAGTAGAGAGCCATTCAGATAGAGAGAGTCAGAGCGGCACCTACTAAAACAGCTTCCTGGCCCCCTCTGCACCCACGACACCACTGCCCTCTTTAGCTGTACTCCTCTGATGGTGGCCTGGCGTGCAGGAGTCAGGAGGAGAGTGGGGGCCATTTGCTGCCCCCGCAAAGTTCTGCCCTAGGCCTGGGCCGTGTTGGCCTAGGTCAAAACACAGCACTGGGAGAGGTAGTCCCCACGCTCCCGAGTCCTGAGCCATGTGTCTATGGAGCCACGCTCCATACTCTTACACAGTGTGACTTAGGCCCGCCCCCACTTCCTCTGATTGACAGCAGCAAGAACCAATGGCTCCTGCTGCTGCCTGAATTCAGTGTAAAGAGGAGAGCCCTGCACATCTCTTCTCCCCTCTCTTCCCCTTCACACAGGGAAGGGGGGGCACAGAGAAACTAAAACAGTTTTTACCTTAATGCAAGCAATGCATTAAGATAAAAAAAATGTTTAGGTTAAGTAACACTTTAGGATAAAAAGTCTTCTGTGTGCAGCAGCCCCCCTAAGCCACCCTAAGGCCTCGTACACACGATCAGACATATCCGATGAAAACGGTCCGCGGAGTTTGATCCGATGGCGTGTACACACCATCGGATCAAATTCCCCGCCGGCGGACGGCGCGGTGACGTGTCGGTGACGCGGCGGTGACGTTGACGCCGCCACGTCACCGCCACGTCACCGCACCAGGAAGTAAAACACTTCCGCGCATGCGCCGAATCCATTCGGCGGCGGCGCGGCAGCGGTGCGGGACGACATGTCTGCTGGTAAGTGTACTAACCAGCAGACATGTCGGGCGGAAAGATTCCCACCGGATAGATTTCAAAGCATGCTTTGAAATCTGTCGGGTGGACAAATCTGTCCGCTAGCCCATACACACGATCGGAGATGTCTGCTGAAACGGTCCATCGGACCGTTTTCAGCGGACATATCCCCTCGTGTGTACGAGGCCTAATACTTACCCTTTCTATCCAGCGTCCAAGAGTGTCTCGGCCGTCCGAGACTCTCCCTCCTGATTGGCTAAGAAAAAGCAGTGGCGCCTTTGGCTCACGCTGCTGTCAATCAATGTGAGTCAGCTAATCAGGAGCGAGTGGGGGCGGGGCCCGGGTTCACAGCTCTGTGTCTGAAGGGGGGTAAATCTTCCAAAGCTGAAATGGTCTGACTGCAGGGGATAACATTTATGTTTTCTAGAGTCAGGCTTTAAGACCAGAGCCTTCTACATTTGTTGGTATATTTGCACGCAATATTTGAATTTACCTTTTCATTTCGGTCACATTCATTTTTACAAGGTAGGTTACTAGGTCTTTCCCCAACCCTTTCCAATTGCTCAGCATGGGACTGTCGTGCATAATGTGTACATGCACATAGCCAATTTGTACACACATACTAAGGCCAATTCCGAAAGGAGCCAATTTAACTACCAGCATGTCTTTGGAGTGTGGGAGGAAACTCACACAAGCATACAAACTCCATGCAGATAGTGTCCTGGCCAAAAGCCCAGTGCTGCAAGGCATAACTGATAACCGCTAAGTCACCCCAAAAGCAGGTACTATCCTATACCTCCCAATTTTCTAAGGTGAGAAAGAGGATCGCCTTTTAGCACAATGTATTTAGGTAATAGACTCACCCCTGCCATGCCCTTAGTTTTGCAGATCAATAAGAATGTACATGCCAAAAATAATTGGTTATACCCAAAATATTTTTTTTTTCCATTATGACTTTTCCTTTATACTGACTTGAAAAAAAAACCAATAAGATAATAAAGAGAGAGGATGGAGGTTTAGTGCAGAATAGCATTTTTAATAGCTAAATAGCACATTTTCATAGGTATTTGTATATCAGACCGAGAAGAGGGACAACTGAGGAGGAAAGATGTACAAAGGGATTGGGACATAGGACCAGCAAGTACCAGTTGAAGGTAGTTGGCAGCCATGGGATCTTTAAAACTGTAGCACCCTCCACAATAAGTAGGTGCTAGAAGTGAGGATTTTTGGTGTGGTAGCTGCCAGGCAGGTAAATGTAGGCAGGCCTATGCTGAAAGCTAGGCCTGCTTGTTTTGATCTGGGTGCAGGGAGTGGTTAGTGTAGCAGTGAGTGTGACCACCTGTGCTTCAGTTCTTGAGCACCTCCCCTGCTTCCAAGGAGAATATTCTGGAAGAGGGGCAGGGTTTGGAATTGGAGTGACAGGGAGCTCATGTGAGGAGCCCTGACCAATGCCCAATTGGAATTTGCAGGGGGCAGGCCTCCTTCATAAGCTCAGGTCCAGCCGACTGGAAGGGAGTTGTTGGCTGGGAGACGTGAAGAATGGAGTTTTAGGCTGCAAACAGGAGGCCCACCTCGGCAGAGGAGCTCAGGAGCTGGGAGGGAGCCTCATCCTTACACGGTCATGGAGAAGGTGTCCTCGAACAGAGGAGCCAGAAAAGCAGTCGGTACGCATGTCCGGTTAAGTTCTTCCCCATGGACTAAGGGCAGGAGAAGGTCAGTGAGTGAGTCACAGTGAATATCTGGAGGAGGCAAGCCAGGGGAGCTGGGTGCAAGGCCAGAGGAGAGACTGTGGGGTTTTGTGTCAAATCGATGTGGCCTACGGGCACATGATTTGCAAGTCGGGCTAGCTAGGATCAGTAGTCCACCTACTAACTCAAGCTGCTAATCAACTAGGCTGCAAGAAGGCGTACTACAGGCCCTTGGCCTATTCACAAGCCAGCATGTTCAGTGAGCACCTGGGAACATTCAGAGTAACCCCGGTGTAATGTGAAGATGATGGAGCAGAGGAACTAGTATTGCCCAGTGAAGTTTGTGCAGGAGGAGAAGAATGCTGGGAGCAATAGTCTGCGGGAGTCAGTGCAGAAGAGGAGTAATAGCCTACAGGAGTTGATGCAGGGGAAGAGACTGTAAATGCTAGAGTCCATCAGTTCTTCAAAGCTCAATTCATTCAGTGATTCTTTAACATATGATAGAGAAGTGATCTGTTCTATGGGCACCCCATAACCCCTTTCCCCAACCAAGTTATATCCCCCAAATATAAAAAAACAAAACAAAGCAAAATGACTGTTCATTGTCTCTGAGAGTGAAATATGGAAGTCTGGCAGAAGGGTGATATGGTGGATGTTAGTAACTAGTAGCAACTATCCGCTACACAACATTAATGTACAGGGCACAGAATTGCAATTTCTATTCTAAACGTTTCTCCTCAACTAAAGGCCAAGAGCAAATCTGATTAGCAGGCCCACGCACTATAAAACATGGCCCTAAGCAAATTTTCAGGTAGTGCCCTATTTAATATTTAATATGATTTTTCCAAAGGAATATATGAATGGTTGCTCAGCACTTACTGTATCTGCATAAAATGAATGATTAATGTATAAGAAGATTTACATTTTAATCTGAAAGTATTTCTTAGTGAGCTTTATACGCTTAAGCCATAAAGAATAAAATAGTCAGAGAATGTTTGTGTATTATGTTTGTGTAATATAGAAGGTTGATGGGGAGGCAGAACATGCAGCCCCCTTGTCTGCTTTAGCAGGCTGGGGAACAAAAATAGTTGGACCTGCAACCTACGCTGCTGAGAGTCCACAACTTATAATCAGTAGCCTTCATTATGCAGCTAGTACCTGATATTGTAACCAGACCACCCACCAAATAATATAGCAGTCTGTATCCCATATTGAGTTTCTTCACTCTGTTGTGCTTCATGGCTGGCTATACTATTACATGGTCTGTTCCATGTAAAGCATGTATCTGCTCTCCCAGTCCACTGCCCTGCTGTTTTGAGCACCTGAACTTGGTCTGCTTGACCCTTCTGTATCATCATGCCCACATTCTTGAAACACAGCGGCAATTGACCAGAGTATCAGAAATTGCTAATGCATCCCTCTTTTGGTTGTGGGGGTTATGAGAAATGCCCCCCTCCCCCAAACATGATATTGTGCTAAACCTGTAGGAATGCCGCGTACGCGCGATCAGACATTCCGACAACAAAACGTGGATTTTTTTCAGGCGGAATGACGTTCAATAGGCGGCTCTTCTGCTTGATTCCAAGCATGCGTGGATTTTTGTGCGTCGGAATTGCATAAACACGATCGGAAATTTTTTTGACGAAAAATTGAGAAATAGCTCTCAAACATTTGTTGTTAGAAATTCCGACAGCAAATGTCCGATGGAGCATACACACGGTCAGAATTCCGACCAAAAGCTCACATGGAACATTTGTTGTCAGAAATTACAATCGTGTGTACGCGGCAGAAGAGTGGATTTGATAATGAAGTTGGCAGTGCTTGCACCCAGGACAGGGAGTCTGTGAACACAGGGGATTCTCTTCTTGGGAAATAAAACAGTAGTCTAATCAAAGTATTTAGAAGTGGAAGAACTATTGCAAGCAGCATACCCGTGAAGGAACGGGTTCTGTTTAGGACTGGATGTATGGTGCACAGGGCCACCCATGGTAAGGGGCCAGTGTACCTGCAGGAAAAATTCACCAAGTATGTCCCCAACCGTACCTTAAGGTCGGCTAATTTGGAAACTTTGGTGATTCCTAAATTTCTAAAGAAAAAATGCGGAGGGAGGACGATTGCGGTTCAGGGAGCCCAGTTTTGGAACTCCGTGCCTCTAAAGTTAAGGCTTGAGAATGATCTTCTTAAGTTCCGGAAGCTTTTAAAAACTGAGCTTTTTAGTCAAGCCTATGGAATTACATATGCGTTTTTATAGTTTTCTAGTCTGCTAACTCCATTTAAATTTTGAACTGTTCCGCTGGCTGATGTTTTTTTGGTTGTGGCTGTATTGTTGTTCTTGGAGCATCGAGGCCTACGGGTAACTGACTGCGTTTTCTGTACTTTTTTTGTACTTTTAAGAATTTTAATAAATAAATATTAACATTAACCATAAGCATATTGATGCATACCAGTATGGAAATAATACAAACTTTATATGATAAAAGATTAATAATAGTACATATGTAGGCTGTTGCCTATGTGGAGGTACACACTTCAGCATGTTCTACCTCACGTAGTTACTTTTGCATACTGTCATTTGATTAATTCAAATATGTTTTACTAAGTTCTTGTCTATTTGGGTGCCGAGAAGTCAGGAAGGTATTAACGTACTGGTTCTGGTTGTCCATGGCTCTGCCCCCTTGTGACGGGCTATAAATACAAGGGGAGCCAACCTAGCTTGGTCCTTGGGTCTTGGATGGCAAAATACAAGGAGGACTGCAGCCATGTGTAACTCTAGTCTACTCTTGGGGGGGCTTCCTCTTGGTGGGTACCCAATCGGAGTACAAAAGACAGATCATGGACTGTACTAAAATAAATATTTATAAGAGATTTCAGGTAAAAGTTCTAATGTTCTGAGAAAGTGCCTGCCGGGACGTTTCTTAGAAAGGGGTGCATGCATACTATATAACAAAAGAACAGGGCTTTGGAGGGGGGTGAAGAGGAGTTGATGTGTACACATTACAAAAGGTCTAGCCTACAGTGAAGTGGAGTGGAAAAAAAGATATTGCTATTGATATTGGTAACCAGAGTGATGTCAGGTGCTAAAGCAGCCAGCCAGCAGGAAGTGGTGGTGACTTGGCTTGGCTGATAGAAGGCCCAGCTTAATCCCACCCCAAGTGACTGGTGCCCCATGTACAATACACATACAGTACATTTGGTATCATGGCACATGGTATGCTATGTTCCTAGCCTGGAGGTCACAGAAGGCTAGAGGAGAGAGGGTGAGGGCCCTTGGAAGTGAAGAAGATTGGAAACATGTGAAGAAATGATCTCTGTGTATGTCAGGGAAAAGTCTCATAGTGTTGCTGGGAGAGTGATGTGATATGTTGGACTATGCTGGTGAGTGGGGTACAGGCTCTGCGGTACCCAATCACATTTGTTGTTATCTTTTGGGAGAAGTCAGTAGGAGTCCTGGTGGAATTGTGCACATATACTGGGGTACATATAATGATTTATAGAGATTCCTCCAGATGAATGTTGTCCTGGGCTCCTGAAGATGATGCAGCATCTGTCTTTGTATCAAAAACCTGAAGACAAGATCTGCGGTGGTGAGGAGACATTCCAATTGTTACCCAAATAGCCTGAAATGCAGCCTTAATTATTTGGCACTGTGCATGTGAGATGGTAATGGACAGAGATACTCTGTTTGTCACAAGGATTCAGCAAAACACTCAAGAAGCTATGGGCAGCTGCAGGTAAACTTAGAACATAGAAATACTTTCATAATAGTCTCTTCTAATCTGGTATTAGTTGTCTCCCAACAACCACAGAGTTAGGAAGTGACATACATATTTGATATTTATCACTAGTGTGATACTAGCAGCTAACAGTAGAAGGCAGTGAATCCCCACACTAATTTCCTGTGGTAGTTAATCAATTGACTGGTTTAGTCTAGGCTAGCACCTTTTACACTTGAGTAATTTGTCACTTAAAGGAGTTGTAAATAAAAAAATTGTTTTTGCTGAAATTACTGTTTACAGGGTATAGAGACATAGGGCCAGATTCTCAGCTGAGATACGACGGTGTATCTCAGATACACCGTCGTATCTCAGTTTTTTTCAATGGGTATCTATGCGTGTGATTCCTAGAATCACTTACGCATAGATAACCTAAAGTTCAGACAGGTGTAAAACAATTACACCGTCGAATCGGAGATGTAATGACAACGCCGGCCGCTAGGTGGCCTTTACGTTGTTTTCTCATTTGCCTATGCAAATGAGCCTAATACGCCGATTCCCGAAAGGTTTTTATGCCGCCCCGTCGTCGTTTTTATCGTTTCCGTAAGCGTAAGGTTACCCCTGCTATAATGAGGGGTAACCTTATGAAGTTCCGTCGTTGCCATGTTAAGTATGGCGTCGGGTCAGCGTCGTCTTTTTCCGTCGGTTAGGTCGTTTTACTAAGTCGTCCACGAATAGGGCATTGCGTAAATGACGATCACGTCGTTTTGACGTTGGTTTCAACGACGCTTTCCGACATGAGCTGGAGCATTCGCACTGGGCTTTTGCCCCGGCTGGCGCATGCGCAGTTCGATCGACACGGGGGCGCGCTTAATTTAAATACAAGCCGCCCCCTTTGAATTACGCGGCCTTACGCTGGGACATTTACACTACGCCGCCGCAACTTACGGAGCAAGTGCTTTGAGAATACGGCACTTGCTCTGTTAAGTTGCGGCGGCGTAGTGTAAATGGCTTATGTTACACCGCCGCATTTCTATGAGAATCTAGCCCTTAATAGTTAACTGATGCCTTTTAAAAATGATTAAAAATAGATAAAAATCAATCATATAATGTACCTGTAGTTTCTAGTTTCGTTTTTGCATGTTGTTTCCTGCCTCTCTGTTATACAGAGCCAATACAGGGCTGAGGGGTTTTAGACACACAGTAATCACACCTCCTTGATTAGTGACCACAGAGAGACAGCTCCCAGTACTGTGGTCATCAGCAAACAGACAACCAGGAAGTGTGGAGATCAGAGAAGAATTACGGCAACTTGAGAGCAAAAACGAACAATGAGGACATGAAAACAGCACTGCATTAAGGTAAAGGAAGCTAGTAAGATTAAAAAAAAAAATCCTTTACAAACCCTTTTATTTGTAAAATGCTACAAAGCTCAGGATAAATAACCCCTCTATTCTCAAAGGGGCTGTTCACATTGGAATGCTGTGTCCCTTGTTGCCTGTAGTTTGAAAAAATACTGTACATGAGCTTCCAAAAATTGAACTTCCGCTTTCGGAATCTTACCCCCCCCCCTCGGGTGTCACATTTGCACCTTTTAGGGGGAGGGGGAGCAGATACCAGTCTAATCCAGGTATTTTTCTCCCACTTCCGGGCATAGATATGAGTCACCCGTGGATATTTACGCCACTTCCAGCGCCTTCTCCACCCCCCCCCCCCACTGCTTCTGGAAAACACACAGGTCCCAGAAGACAGCAGGGACCAGTGGGATCGCATAGCGTCAGTCGTGCATGCGCAGTAGGGAACCAGGCAGTGCAGCTTCCGAGATTAGACTCTGGATCCGCCTCTGTATGGACCTTGCCTTGTTTTAAACCTTACTGTTCACACTAGGCTTATACAAGCTAAAGCCAATCTGAAACAGGCCAATAGGCAAAAAGCTGGTTGCTTTACAGGGAATCTTTACTTCACAATGAAAGTTTAGATTAAAAGGGGACACTTGAGAGAGAAAAGAAAATGGTGCTTGCTCCTACTGCTGTGACTCCTTGTAAGCCAGTTACGGCCCGACAAGGTGCCCCCTCCATGTGGATCATTGGCCAGCCGGCGGATCTGGTTTTGGGATCTTATGAAGACTCTTTTAGAGGATCTCTGGTCATGTGATCATGTGCAATATAGTCTTTAGTGGCCTGCTCCTGTTGAACAGGCGCTGCTCTAAATTTAGAGGGGGTCTGAGTCATTATTTGACTCAGACAGGTGAATTAAGGGCAATTTAGCCTCTGTTCCAGCCATGGCTGTGCTGGGAGTAATCCCCATTGTTTGTCTGGGGGTGTTATTACTCTCCCAGGCCAAGGGTGGCAGCAGCAGAGTCAGGGTGTGTTGGGTATCCCCCTCGGCAGCGAAACAGTGGGAGTAATAGTTCCACTGTGCATGCTGGGGAGGGGTACTTAAGGGAACCGATGTCATTGGGGCGGGGTAGTGGTCGGTGGCTGTTGTCCCACGCGCCTCGTGGCCTGCCTGGCCTGGCGTGTTCCTGAGTCCTGGCTCCGGGACCATGCTGGTTCGGGGTTGTGGTGTAGCTTAGTAAGCTCAGTAGTCAGACTGGGTCTACACTTTCAAGGTGATCCTGTGCTGTCTGCCTTGAGGGAGGAAGCCATATGATGAAGGGAGCCAGGGGAGGACCTATCCTGGAGAGGACCATGCAAGAGGCTGGTATCTTGGGAAAAGGCCTGGAAACTTCATCGAAGGATGCACCATACACCGAGAGGCTTGAAGGTGATCGCCTGTCGGTTCTAAGTTCTACAAGAGTTAATTTGGAGAGATCCGGGTGCTGAATCCTGTGTCAGGGGATTCTGGACCAAAAGTGTCTCCTTGTAAAGGAAAGTCTGTGGCAGAGACTGTACTTTATTCCGTGCACCATTCCGGCTGCTAGGCCAGTGAGAGGCACCTATCCGGGTGAGCAATACCCTCTCTGGCTAGAGTGGTGACAAGAACTGTTTGCTGGAAGCAGGGGTGTTTCCTATTTGATATTATACTCCCCTCCAACGTCTTTTCTACTAAGTTCTGCAAATAAATCCTAAAAAAATAAGTGTACAATGTGGACATTGGACTTTCTCAACTCTCTTCTATTACCCTGGACAGCGACAAGATAAAGGTAACATGCCACCCAAAATATCCAGCAGCTCCTTCGGGGTTTAGTGCTACAAGTCTGTTTAGTAAATATGCTTTGGAATACCTGATATTGTCAGTAAAATGTATTCTTAAGAAACTCTATAATTATTCATTAAAATGTAATTTTCTCACAGTTAACATATCTTCTGAAGAAGACCAGAACGGGTCGAAACACGTCAAAATATACGCATTCATCGACATTGTAATACCCTAGTGATGTTTTATGATGCATAATGTTTACATTTTTTGTACTTAGATTTTAAAACAATGTACCAGAGCTCATATCTTAACCTTTAAATGTTTAACCCCTGTGATTTCCATCAATAAAAATATTTTTTTACTACTCCATTGTTACATTTTTCAATCTCCGCTGCCTTGAAAACCCCCAGTGGGGGAAACTTTACTTTTCTCTTTACTTCACAATGAAAGTTTCCCTTAGGTCAGTGAATGTGTTGAAAATCTATTTTGCAAAGAATGCCCAATCATGTGCGAGGAAATAATGAAAACTGTATTTTTGCTTGCACATGATTGGATGATGTAAGCAGAGCTTTTTTTCTCAAAAAATAGGTGCAGGAACTCAACCACGACCTGTTCAGATTTCACAAACAGTAGAAGGGTCTTAAAGGGGCATTAAATACCAGAATTGCATTACATACAGTGTGCAGAGTTCAGGGGGTTACAAAGCAGTCACTTGTAAACACAGAAACCAGACTTCTGTGTTCACAAGTGATTGTGGTGAGCGGGCACCAAAGGGTCTGAGCCAAAGGTGGTGGAACTGAGTTCCACCAAGTTCCCCCAGAAAAAAAAGCCCTGGATGTAAGGCAGAAGAACTTCATCTCAATCAAAATACAAGGGGAACATTACTTCTTTATTAATAAGTCCACCCCACTTGCTAAAAAATGCAAACTGATGGCAGAAAAGGGAGCATGCCAGGAAATAAGTGTCCCGGAACTAGGGAAGAGGTTGGGGGCTTTTTAGTGCTGGAGGACCTTGCCCCTGTACTGATGTCATATGGACACAAACCAAAATTAAAAGGATGCCATAATTGTGTGTAAAATGTCTAGACAAGATAGCAATCAATACCTTCTGTGTGCTTTTATGTCTCATTTACTGTTTGCTTTCTGGATGACCAAACAAGGGGTTGTTTTCTCAGTGACATGCAGTTTACTTCCATGTAATAGAATCACATGCAGAAATCTGCCTTTATCGGAGCTCGCTTATGGAAACTAGTTTAGAGTGGACCTTCACCCCATAAGACAATTCCTCTTTTTTTGCCTAGGTGAGAATGGCAGTTAGGGTTGCCACCTTTTCCTCAAGTCAAACCTAAACACTTTAGCAGCGCACAATTTTATTTTTTTAAGCACTTTACAACCGCTGAACGGCAACATACGTCCTTGACTTTGTGCGGTGATATCTCAATGATGCCTGCAGCTACAGGCATCATTCAGATGTCACCGCCTTCAGCCGGCGATTCTGTGCACAGTAAGAACGATCAAAGTGGCAGTTCCGCCGATTGATCGTTCTTATAGGCAGCGGGAGGGGACGTCCCCCCCTCCTGCCGCCATCCGAGCGAATCGGCCGGTGCTGGCTGGGGAAGCATAGAGATGACTGGTGACCAGATTGTGACCAGTCATCTCTATCAACATTAGAGGCCCGAGCGCAACGTTATGACGTCACGCCCGGTACCCAGAAGTAAACAAAGCCGCAATCGTGGCTGTCGGTGTGAGATCAGTGAATGTTTTTTCACCGATTTCATGCTTCTAAGCCTGGAGGAGAGATGTGGGGTCTTATTGACCCCACATCTCTCCATAAAGAGGACCTGTTGCACTGATTCCTATTACAAATGATGTTTACATTCCTTGTAATAGGAATAAAAGTGATAAAAAAAAAAAGTGTAGAAATAAAAAAAATTAAGTAAAATAAAAATAAAATGAAATGTATTTATTTTTAAAACGCCCCTATCCCCAGTAGTTCGCACGCAGAAGCGAACATGCATGCAAGTCCCGCCCACATATGTAAACACCGTTCAAACAGTGAGGTATCGTTGTGTGCGTTAAAGCGTGTGCGACAATTCTATTACTAGACCTCCTCTGTAACTCGAAAATAGTAACCTGTAAAAAAATGAAAGCATCGCCTATGGAGATCTTTAAGTACCGAAGTTTGGCGCCATTCCAGGAGTGTGCATAATTTTAAAGCGTGACATGTTAGGTATCTATTTACTCAGCGTAACATCATCTTTTGCATTATACAAAAAAATTTGGCTACATTTACTATTTTATTTTTTAATTCATGAAACATGAAAAATGATTGCGCAAATACCATGCCAGAAAAAGAGTTGCAATGACCGCCATTTTCATTTCCCTAGGATGTCTGCTAAAAAAAAATATATAATGTTTGGGGGTTCTGATTAATTTTCTAGCAAAAGAATTGTGATTTTTACATTAAGTGTCAAAATAGGCCCGGTTGTCAAGTGGTTAATAGTATAAGCTATACATATGTTTTGCTATTAAATAACATTTCAAGTTATGAAGTTAATAACAAGAGTCCCCCTTTATATCAGAGTCCACAGAGTTTCCCTTTTCCATCTAAACTCACAGGGTTCCCCTTTTACTCTAAGGAGAGACTCTGTAGACTCTGATGTAAGGGAGAACTCTGGGGACTCTAACATAAGGGATGCTCTGGGAAATTCTGATTTAAGGGGGAACACTAAAAACTCTGTTGTACGGAGAGGACTCTGATGTAAGGGGGAACACTGTGGCCGCTGGTGTAAAGGGGAACTCTGATGTAAGGGGTGCTCTGAGAACCCTGATTTACCTTAGTGTACCCAATCAGAGGCAGGAGAGAGAAGAATGCACCGCAGGGCTCTGCACAGTGAATTTCTTTATAAAACGATCCTCGTGTGTTACACAGCTGTTACTACAGCTTCTATGAATAAAACATGATGTAAGAATAGAGAATGGGCAGATGCATGTTAGATCCGCCACCTCCATTCATACATCAGGTTTAATTCATAAAAGTTGTTGTACCGCTTCCATGAATGGAGAAGCTGGGCGGTCATAGCCAGCCACTTTTAATGAAAGCCTGTGACAGCTTATTGGTTTTATTATCCCCGCCGTATTCTTTCAGTTAGACTGGGCTTATTAGAACTGATAAAGCTGTCATGAGTATGGGGGGGCATCGGAAGAGGGATTTCAACTGAACTAGAAATCAGAAGCACAGGGGACACAACCATATAAAGGTAAATAACAAAATGATAGAATAGAAAAAAAATTAATAGATCAAAACTGAATGGAATAAAACAAAATAGAATAGAACAGCAAATAAAAAAAATGAATAAAACAAAATAGAATAGACTAAAACAGAATAGGACAGAAAATACAAGAACAGAACAGAATATAAAAGAATAAAAATAATAGAATAAACAAATATAATAAAATAGATCAGAAAATAATTTAATTGAATACAATTTAAAACAAAAGAATAGAAAAAAAATGAATAAGAAAAATAGAAGAATATAGCCACCTTCTAAAATTTGAATAGAACTGATGTAAATAGAATAGAAAAAAAATAGAATAGAAAATAATAGGAATAGAAAAAAAAATAGAATTGCATAGAATAGAGTAAATATAGCCGTCTTAATGATTCGAAAATACCAAATACACTAACAGAATCCGAATATATGAAGCAAAATATGAAAACAAATCATTCCAACATAAAAATATGATAAAACAAAATGATTAACTTAACAAACGAATCTGAAAAAGTGAATATCTATTCTTGTATAGTGCTGTGCCTGCTTTGAGCTTTGTATTATGAAAGAGGGATATTGCCCACTAACAGCTGACGTCGCAGAGCTGCTTCAAGTGTTACTAAACCCAGGACTCTGCATTTACTATATCTGGTCTTCCACAGAACATGGAATTGCAATCGGGTTAGTAAATATAAACTGTTAAAAACCTTTTCTCATCAGCAGTTTAAGAACACTCTTGTGACTTCTATCAGTGCCAGTTAAAGCTTGTAGGAGGAGTTTTCATTCTCCCCTGACTGGCCTCAGGGCCAGATTAAGAACATCATGGGCCTGGTGCTGAGGATTTTGGTGGGGCCTTTTATAAATAATAAATAAATGCGTGGGAATCACAGCGCAGCAATGGAGGGCCCAGTCTGAAAATGTAAGTGTACCCTAATGTGCTAATATGCTGTGCATATTTGTACATTGTGGCATAACCTACCCCAGGGCCTCTAAAAAGTAGTAATGTCAGGAAAGTAGCTGAGATCCCCTATGTTCCTCTGTACATCACCGTAGTAATCACAACATTAAATAAGTTCTAATAATGGGACAGAACAAATATGAGAACTGAGATTTCCTTTAGTTGAACTAACAAGTGTGTCCATTCTAGAGCTGGTAACATTGAGGGTATTCAGTATCATTTTAAAGAACTGTTTTTGTGGGTAAGCGACATAGGGGAGGAGTACGGACGGTATATAAGTGGGAAGTATGTGCAGGTGAGTGAGAGGAATGTGGAGGGTCTAACATTGGGCACTATGTACAGGAGAAGAGTGCAAAGGGTACGGCAAAAGGCACAATGTACAGGAGAGAAGTGTGGAGGGTATGACAGTGGGCATCATGTACAGGAGAGAAGTGTATGACAGCAGGCACCATGTACAGGAGAGGAGTGTGGAGGGTATGACAGTGGGCACTATGTATAGGAGAGGAGTGTGGATGGTATGATAGTGGGCACTATGTATAGGAGAGGAGTGTGGAGGGTATGACAGTGGGCATCATGTACAGGAGAGGAGTGTGGAGGGTATGACAGTGGGCACTATGTATAGGAGAGGAGTGTGGATGGTATGATAGTGGGCACTATGTATAGGAGAGGAGTGTGGAGGGTATGACAGTGGGCAGTATGTACAGGAGAGTAGTGTAGATGGTATGATAGTGGGCACTATGTATAGGAGAGGAGTGTGGAGGGTATAACAGTGGGCAGTATGTACAGGAGACGAATGTGGAGGGTATGACAGTGGGCAGTATGTACAGGAGAGAAGTGTATGACAGCAGGTACTATGTACAGGAGAGGAGTGTGAAGGGTATGACAGTGGGCAGTTTGTACAGGAGAGGAGTGTGAAGAGTATGACAGTGGGAAGTATGTACAGGAGGAGTGTGGGGGTATGACAGAGGGTAGTATGTACCAGAGAGAAGTGTGGAGGGTATGATGGGGCAGTATGTACAGGAGAGAAGTGTGGAGGGTATGACAGTGGGCAGTATGTACAAGAGAGGAATGGGGATGGTATGATAGTGGGCACTATGTATAGGAGAGGAGTGTGGAGTGTGCAACAGTGGGAAGTATGTACAGAAGAGGAGTCTATGACAGCAGGCAGTATGTACAGGAGAGGAGTGTGGAGGGTATGACAGTGGGCACTATGTACAGGAGAGGAGTGTGGAGGGTATGACAGTGGGCACAATGTATAGGAGTGGAAGGATGTTTAGGGACTGCGTAGTGGTTAAGCGAGTCATACATGAATTGAAATTACACCAATTATGCCGAGACCAGCCATAGTCGATCTATGTATGGGCTAGCTGGTTTTACACAAGTCAATCTATTAATCGACTTGAGTACAACCAGCCTGTTTTTCCAAAAACAATCAGTGCTGCCAGCTATAGATAGCAACACTGATCATTGTACTCACTGGCAGAACACAATAACACTACAGGAGTGATTCCCCCATCTACAGGTCAGCAGGTGAGAGGGTGTGTAGGGACAGGCTGGGGAGAGATACCAGCCAGTAGCTGGGTAGGCACTGGCTAGTATCAGAGCGAGAGCAATAATTCTAGCACTAGACTTCCTCTGTAACTCTAAACATCTAACCTAAAAAATGTTTAAAGGATCGCTTAGGATACCAAAAAAAAAAAAATCGTGCTAACTTTAGTGTTTTTTTTAATGTATGAAACAGTTTATTTCCAAAAAAAAACATGTTTGAAAAATTGCTGCGCAAATACAGTACCGTGCTAGAGCTGCACAATTAATCGTTAACAAATTGTGATCTTGATTCAACCCCCCTGACATCTCCAATGCAGAGTTTGCTGATTCTTTCATATAATAAATGGAGAGACTTTCAGCTGTCAAAAGAAAATATCTGGACAGTCTGCCAAGTTCTTAGCAGGAAACATTGTAACTAACGCTTTCTTCTTATATCAAAGGGATAAACTTCTGTGTGTAAAGAAAATATCCGACTGTCTGCCAAGTTTGTAAACAACATGAAACATTGTAACCAACTTCCTTTTTAGATCAAACTTCTGTGTGTAAATGCAAGAAATGTAACCACTTAAAGTCCAACACTTGTTTAAGTTAAAAACCAATATTTTTTGCTAGAAAATTACTTGGATCCGCCAAACATTATATATATTTTAGCAGAGACAAAAATGGCAATTGCTGCAATATTTTATGTCACACTGCATTTGCCTACTTCAATGAATAATAAAAACCATAAAAACAAAACAGTAAAGTTAGCCCATTTTTTTTTTTTCATTTTAATGTGAAAGATGATGTTATGCCGTACGAATCGTGAGAGAATCGTGATCTATCTTCTAAGCAAAAAAATTGCAGTTGTCGTTTTAGCCAGAATCGTGCAGCTCTATACCGTGCAACATAAAAAGTTGCAAAGACCACCATAGTGTAATTTTCTAGCAAAAAACAAATGATTTTTTTTTCTCAGTGTGTCAGCTTGTATTTATAATGGCCGCTCTGTATGTAGCTTCTGACAGGCTGTGCAAGCAGGCCCGTATCTCCGGAACCATAAATGATAGCCATCCCATATTTTAACCGGTTGTGGGGTAGGTCTTCAACTGACTATCCCCAAATGTGGGGTTTCTGTGACCTCTGGTCATCGAGCTACAACCCCTGAAGTCGATCTAAAAAATAAAAAAAAAAAAAAACTTTTTTTTTTTTTCTTTTGGGGCAAATGGGCCTATCTTGAGAGAGGGGCCTGGAGCTGCAGCTCCATCAGCCCCTCTGTTAATCCGGCCCTGACTGGCCTATAAGGATGCCGGACTACTGGACAGTGCTGACTGGCACCGAAGCTGATCACATGCACGCTTTCAAGCATTACACGCCAAACTGAACATGTGTAGCTTGTCCCTTAGCATCTGTTCTATCAGCAGATATATTGGGGACTGTGGAAGAAGGGGAGGATCAGAGAAGACAGGATCAAACAGCCTTTTTACACAATGCAGACGATTAACCCACAGTGAGCTTCACTGCATACACAAGCTTGACTGTATATACAGACTTTACTGTTGTGGGTTTAGTAACACTTTCAGGCCCTGGAAGGATCCCGACAATATTGTCAGGATCCATCCAGCCGGCAAACGGCTGAGAGCTGAAGCCAGCTGCCCCCACCTCCTCTCCAGCCCAGTGCTCCAGTGAGCACTGTAAGGGGCAGAGCAGAGAGTGGCGACTGACAGTCACTGCTCTCCACTTGAAGCAGACGAGAATTAAGTGATTAGGGACCATGCGATTGCTCAGTTCTCTGTGTCAGAGCCGACCTGGGGCAGCTGCAGCATCACAACCAATGTTGGAGCACAGAGGTAAGCTTGTTTTTTTCTTCTTTAACCACAGATGGTAGATTGTACAATCCCATGGTGATATACATAGGCAGCCTTAGATCTGGAGACCCCAAGTATGCTGCACACATGGTAGATTGTACAATCCCATGGTGATATACATAGGCAGCCTTAGACTAGCAGACCCCAGGTATGCTGCACACATGCTGAGATGTGTGGTTTTGTAATATCAGGTTGTGTGCTCCTTCCTGCACATGACTCCCCCCTCTGTATACACTGAACACTGTGCACACAATCCTCCTAGTCATTGCTCTTTACACAAGGCACCTGTAGATGACACAGCCTAACCCAGCAGAAAACAGGAAGCGCTCAGCTCCTCCCCCAGCTGTCATCCAGCCCTGCCAGCCTATCAGCAGCGCCGCATTGCTTAGACTTCTCTGGGCAACGCGACCTTCTACTTCCGGATGTGCCTCGCGGTGCATGACGGGACATATAGTTTTCCAACACCCTGCGAAAGGTGTAACGGCGCGCCGTGAGAACTACATTACCCGTCGACCCCCGACCCGGAAAAGGGTGTGATTTTCAGAAAGGGGCGGTAACGCGGCTGTAGGCGAGGAGGAGGGGGCGGAGCTGCAGCTGGCGGCGAACGGGGGTTGTGCTTCCGCATTGGAGACCGGCTGCGGCGAGCGTTGCTGCGGCTGTTGTTATTGTTGTGGCGGTGAGTGAGGATGAGAGGACGGTGAGTGCGGGCGCCATGTCTCAGCCTCCTCAGTCCCCAGCCCAGGCGCAGCAGAGGAGGAGGGGGGATCGGCGCATCTTCTCCGGCACTTGCCCGGACCCCCAGTGCCGGGCCCGGCTCTTCTTCCCGGCTCAGGGCTCGGCCAGCATCGAATGCACGGACTGCGGCCAGAGACACGAGCAGAGACAGCTGCTGGAGGTGGAAGAGGTAACCGAACCGGACGTGGTGCTGCACAACCTGCTGAGGAACGCCCTGCTCGGTGTGGCCGGGCCCCCCCGCAGGAACACTACCTCAGATATGGTGAAAGTCATGGGGCTCTCCAACTACCACTGCAAGCTGCTCTCCCCCATCCTGGCCCGCTATGGCATGGACAAGCAGACTGGCAAGGCCAAGCTGCTGAGGGAGATGAACCAAGGGGACGTCTTTGACTGCTCCTTGTTGGGGGACCGGGCCTTCCTCATCGAACCCGAACATATCGACACCGTGGGCTACGGCAAAGACCGCTCCGGCAGCCTCCTCTACCTACATGACACCCTAGACGACATCAAGAAGGCCAACAACAACCAGGAGTCGCTGATCCCCGTCCACGTGGATGGAGATGGCCACTGTCTGGTGCACGCCGTGTCCCGGGCTCTGGTGGGAAGAGAACTCTTCTGGCACGCCTTACGGGAGAACCTCAAGAAGCACCTGAAAGAGAACTTGGACAGGTACAAAGCCCTCTTCCACGACTTCATCGATTCGGCGGAATGGGAGGACATTATCAACGAGTGCGACCCTTTGTTTGTGCCTCCTGAAGGCGTACCCCTGGGTCTGAGGAACATCCACATCTTCGGGCTCGCCAATGTCCTTCACCGACCTATCGTTTTGCTGGATTCCTTAAGCGGAATGAGAAGTTCCGGGGATTACTCGGCCACGTTTCTTCCAGGTTTGATACCAGTGGAGACCTGCAAAGGCAAAGATGGACAATTTAACAAGCCAATATGCATAGCCTGGAGTAGCTCAGGTCGCAATCATTACATACCGTTAGTGGGCATCAAAGGATCTTCCCTACCCAAACTGCCCTTAAAATTGCTTCCCAAGGCCTGGGGTGTCCCGCAGGATTTAATAAGAAAGTACATCAAATTAGAAGAGGATGGCGGCTGTGTCATTGGAGGAGATCGAAGCCTGCAAGACAAATACTTGCTGAGGCTGGTGGCTGCAATGGAGGAGGTGTTCATGGATAAGCATGGTATCCACCCCAGCTTAGTAGCGGATGTCCATCAGTACTTTTATAGACGAACTGGAGTAATAGGAGTTCAGCCTGAAGAAGTGACTGCTGCTGCCAAGAAGGCTGTGTGTGAAAATCGCCTTCACAAATGCCTTGTGTGTGGTGCTTTGTCAGAACTCTTGGTTGCTCCAGAGTGGCTGGCCCCAGGGGGGAAGCTGTATAACTTGGCCAAATCTACCCATGGTCATCTGAAGCCCGATAAAAACTACAGCTTCCCACTTAATAACATAGTTTGTTCTTACGACGCGGTAAACGACGTGTTAGTCCCCGATTTTAACTTGAGCAACTTAACCAGTTGCAATTGGTGCCGCAGTAATTCAGTCCGCAGGGTGAGAAGCGACGCCTCCATAGTTTATTTGGATGGCGACAGAACTAACACCAGGTCTTATGGAGGCAAATGCGGCTGCGGCTTTAAGCATTACTGGGATGGTAAGGAATACGATAACTTACCCGAAGCATTTCCTATTACTTTGGAGTGGGGTGGAAGAGTCGTAAGAGAAACTGTCTACTGGTTTCAGTATGAAAGTGATGGAGGTTTCAACAGCAATGTGTATGACGTTGCAATTAAATTGGTGACCAAGCATTTTCCTGGAGAATTCGGCAGTGAAATTCTTGTGCAGAAAGTTGTAAACACCATATTGCATCAGACTGCCAAAAAGAACCCCGATGACTACACTCCAGTCTCCATAGATGGAGCTCATGTACAGAGAGTGGACGATCTTAAACTGGAGCAGGACTCTGATTCACACTTGCCAACAAAAATCATTCTCACTGGCCAGAAAGCCAAAACTTTGCACAAAGAGGAATTAAATATGAGTAAAACAGAAAGGAAGCTTCAGCAAAACATTACAGAGCAGGCGTCAGTCATGCAGAAACGCAAATCGGACCAGATAAAACAAGAACAGAAAGGACAAGTTAGATCCTCCTCCCCTGGGGCTATGAAAGACAGCCCATCATCTGGCCCTTCAACTCCCACCAAAACCCCTTACTCCCCGACCTCCTCTAAAGAGAAGAAAATCCGCATTACAACCAATGATGGGCGCCAGGCAATGCTCACCCTAAAGTTTTCAACTACCTTTTTGGAGCTTCAAGAGGGAATAGCCAAAGAGTTAGATATTCCTCCTTATTTACAGTGCATTCGTTATGGGTTTCCCCCAAAAGAGCTTCTGCCACCCAAGGATGGCTTTGAAAATGAGCCTGTGCCGTTACAACATGGGGACAGAGTTACAGTTGAGATTTTGAAAGCCAAAGACAAACCAGTACAACCGATGACATCGCACTCCGCTCACGCTGTTTCCGATGAGGATTCTGCAGTAGCTACAAAAGCCATTTCAAAGGAGCTTCAAGACCAAATTGACAAAGAGATGTACTCCTTGTGTTTGCTGGCAACCCTTATGGGTAAGAAAAAAAGCAGCCTCACTTTTTCTTTTTGTGGACAACCTTTTTCCAGTTTCACATTTGATTCTTTGTGATATAGAAGTTGCTTTCTGTAGATTTTATCTTATATAATTAAGATTTATGCGTTCAGTTTTTAACCACTTCAGCCCCAGACCATTTTGCTGGTCAATGACCGGGCCACTTTTTGCGATTATGCACTGCGTCGCTTTAACTGACAGTTGCGCGGTCGTGCGACGTGGCTCCCAAACAAAATTGGCGTCCTTTTTTTTCACACAAATAGAGCTTTCTTTTGGTGGTATTTGATCACATCTGCGGTTTTTATTTTTTGCGCTATAAACAAAAATAGAGCATCAATTTTGAAAAAAAAAGAATCTCACTTTTTGCTATAAAAACCCCCAAAAATATATAAAAAAAACTTTTTTTTTTTCCTCAGTTTAGGCAGATACGTATTCTTCTACATATTTTTCATAAAAAAAATCGCAATAAGCGTTTATTGATTGGTTTGCGCAAAAGTTATAGCGTCTACAAAATAGGGGATAGTTTTATGGCTTTTTTTTTTTTTTTTTTTTTTACTAGTAATGGCGGCGATTAGTGCTATAAAAATGCATTGATAACTGTAAAAATGTCACTGGCAGGGAAGGGGTTAAAACTAGGACGAGGAAGGGGTTATGTTCCATAGGTGTGTCCTAACTGAAGGGGGGGGTGGGACTGACTAGGGCAAGTGACAGATCGCTGTTCATGCATTGTATGAACATGCGATCAGTCATTTCCCCCCCTGAAAGGACCGGAGCTGTGTGTTTACACACACAGCTCCCGGTTCTTGCTCTGTAACAGGCGATCACGGGTGCCCGCCGGTGATCGCGCCTGCCGGGCATGCGCGTTGGCACTAGGGGCGAGCAGAGGGTGCACGTGCCCCTAGTGGCTGAAATGCAAAATCACGTAATATTACGTGTTTTTGCGCAACCGAGCCGACTTGCCGCCGTAAAATCTAAGGTGGGCGGTCGGCAAGCGGTTAAAGTATTACAAAAGATACAACTTTTTTTGTATTGGATGGAGTGGAGAGGGATTAGAGAAACAATTTTTTTTTTTTTTTTTTAATTCTGTCTGTGCCTCCATTATGGAGATTCACCCTCTCTATTTGTTCTGTGTACTATTATCATTGAAAGTAAAGGAAAATCACAAAAATTGCATTGTCCCCAGAAAAGTAGTAGTGGGGAAATCTTCCAAGAGGGGCCCAAGGAATTCCCTTAAAGGATGAGTTCACCTTTTAAAAAATTTACTACAAGCTGACAGCCGCAAAGCATGACATTACTTGTAGTGCATTCATTCACAGAACTCTGAACAAATGACACAGCCATGTGGACAAAGCCTTTTGCAGCCACAGTTTTTTCAAAAAGTGGCAGCTGGTATGGGGGACTTCTCCCTGTACTGTTGTCACACATAGACAGCAGATCCCTGAGCGGCTGCAGGAGCATGTTACATGTTCCAGTCTAAAAAGGGTATAAAATTTACCTGAAGGTGAACTTATATTTTATTTGCATAGGTTTGCTCTCACTTCCTGTTTTGTCTATGGGACAGGAAGTTAAAGGATCACTAAAGGATTTTTTTTTTGGCTGAAATGACTGTTTACAGGGTATAGAGGCATAATAGTTAACTGATTCCTTTTTTAAAAACAGATAAAAATCAATCATATAATGTGCCTCTAGTTTCACTTTCGTTTTTTGCATCTAGCTTAGTTTTTGCATGTAATTTAATGCCTCTGTGCTGGACAGTGCCATAGAGAGTAATGGTTGGGAAAACTAAACTAGAATCTCCCAGTACTGTGGTCATCAGGAAACAGACAACCAGGAAGTAGGGGTGCAACGGATCGTCACCAGTCCGTGATCCGAACGGGTCACCCTGTTCGGATCGGCACACCATGCGATTGGCGGAGCGCTCCGGAGCCTCGGCCGTAGGAAAGTCCCCGGCTTCAGCCTAGCTCTGGAGCGGCGGCCATCTTGCTCCACCCCAACCAATCACAGATCGGCTGTGATTGGTTGGATGGGATGTCCCGTCTCTGCACTAGAGGTCGACCGATATGGGTTTTTCTATGGCCGATGCCGATATTTAGAAATCGGGGCGGCCGATGGCCGATATACAATGCCGATTTTTGCGGCCGATATTTTGGGCCGATTTTTTTTTTTTTTCCCCATTTCGTAAAGTTTAACAGTTTAGTTAAATAATGAAGAATGGATACAGAAAATTGCATAAATTAACTATTTATTTATAGAGGGATGGGTGGTGCTGCGTTGTGGAGAGGGATGGGTGGTGCTGCGTTGTGGAGAGGGATGGGTGGTGCTAGGCGTGGGTGGTGCTGCATTGTGGAGAGGGATGGGTGGTGCTAGGCGTGAGTGGTGCTGCGTTGTGGAGAGGGATGAGTGGTGCTGCGTTGTGGAGAGGGATGGGTGGTGCTAGGCGTGGGTGGTGCTGCGTTGTGGAGAGGGATGGGTGGTGCTAGGCGTGAGTGGTGCTGCGTTGTGGAGAGGGATGGGTGGTGCTAGGCGTGAGTGGTGCTGCGTTGTGGAGAGGGATGGGTGGTGCTAGGCGTGGGTGGTGCTGCGTTGTGGAGAGTGATGGGTGGTGCTGCGTTGTGGTAACGCAGATAATTGATTTGCAGTGCATTGTGAAAATGGAAGAGGATGAGAGTTACATTGTGAAGAGGATCTCCACAATGTAACTCTGATATACACCCAGAGTCATCCTCATCCATTTTCTCAATGCCAGCCTCAGCCAGGTTTCACTTTAAAAATACATTAATAAATAAATTGAGCAGGGGGGGCACAGTAGCACACAATTTTAGGCAACTTACCCTCCATATATGCTGGTATGCTAATCTATCTGCATGCACTTGATAGGCTAGGTGTATGTGGATGAGATGACCAGCCAAGAGATGGTGGGGTAAGACAGACAGGCAGGGGGTGGGGTGAGACAGGCAGGGGGTGGGGTGAGACAGGCAGGGGGTGGGGTGAGACAGGGAGGGGGTGGGGTGAGACAGGGAGGGGGGGGGGGTGGGGGTGAGACAGAGAGGGAGGGGGGTGGGGGTGAGACAGAGAGGGAGGGGGGTGGGGGTGAGACAGAGAGGGAGGGGGGTGGGGGTGAGACAGAGAGGGAGGGGGTGGAGGGTGAGACAGAGGGAGGGGGTGGAGGGTGAGACAGAGAGGGAGGGGGTGGGGGTGAGAGAGGGAGGGAGGGGGGTGGAGGGTGAGACAGAGAGGGAGGGGGTGGAGGGTGAGACAGAGAGGGAGGGGGTGGAGGGTGAGACAGAAGGGGAGTGACAAAGAGGGAGAGGGTGGGGGTGTGACAGAGATGGGTGAGACTCCCCCCCCCCCCCCCCCCCCTCACTTTTCCCCAGCTCTTTACCCCTCAGCTGTTTCCTGCACATGCATTGCACAGTCGCCCGGCACTGCCATTCTCACTGGTGGAACAGACAGAGGGAATGAATGGCATGTGCTGTGTGTGTGTGCACGGACCAAGTACCTTGAGGTAGGCTCCTCCTCGCCGGTCTCTTCCCTTATCCTGGGCGGTCAGCCTCCTCCTGGTTCCTCGAGTCCTTCCTACTGCAGCTGCTCACTGTTCATTTTCCCGCCCTGCGCTTCTCTCTGCCTATGGATCACTATGTCGCGTCAGCCGGAAGTGACAACGTCTTTCAGTGCCGCGATGCAGGAGCACGGTGGGCACACTCACAACGCTCCGCTGCAGCTCTGCAAGTGTGTAGCGGCGGCCCCGGTGGCACCCCTCTGGCTGGTGCGGCTCGCTCCCCCATAGAAACACCTCTGGCACTGGTGACTGGTCAGTACATTACTGCAGGGCAGGCGGCCATGCGGGGCCGGATATTGTAGCCGCAAATCGGCCGATTTTTTCACAATAATCGGCCGATGCCGATTTCACAAAAACGGCCAAATATCGGCCGATATATCGGCCGACCGATATATCGGTCGACCTCTACTCTGCACCTGATTGGCCCGCTTGATGAGCGCCCTCTCTGATTGGAAGGCTGCCCGGATTGGCTGGCGCTCTGGGAATCAGGATGAACGTGTGGAGCTTGGGGGAACAGTGAGCGCCGCTATGAGTGCAAGTACAGTGAGTTGGATGTTAAACTGGCTTTTACAGTGATTTTACAATATGTAAAAAAATTGGGCCAAATTTATTGTTTTATTTTTTTAATTTAAAAAAGTGATTTTTTTCCCAAAAAAGTGCGCTTGTAAGACCGCTGCGCAAATACGGTGTGACAAAGTATTGCAATGACTGCCATTTTATTCTCTAGGGCAGGGGTCTCCAAACTTTTTAAACAAAGGGCCAGTTTACTGTGTTTCAGACTTTAGGAGGGCCAGACAGTGGCCATCGGAAGTAGAAAAGATCAAAGCGTCTGTCGAAAAAAACAAGGCCCCGTCTTTGGTGTCAGTGGGGGAGTTGTGCCCCATCATTGGTGTTAGTGGAGGGGATTGTACTCCTTCCAAAATGCCATTAGAAGCAATTGTGTCCCATCATTGGTGTCACTGGAAGAAATTGTGTCCCATCAATGGAATCACTGGGCCCTATTGTTGGTGGTGTTGGGAGAAATTGTGCCCCATCATTTGTGTCATTGGGAGGAATTGTGTAATATTGGAATCATTGGGAGAAAATGTGCCCCATCATTGGGAGAAATGATGCCCCATCACTGGTGTCATTGGGAGGAATTGTGTCCTATTGTTGGAATCATTGGGAGAAATTGTACCCCATCATTGGGCAAAATTTTGCCCAATCATTGGTGTCTTTGGGAGGAATTGTGACCGTTCATTGTTGTCAGCGGGGGGAAATTTGCCCCATTTTGTGTATCAGTGGATGAAATAGTACCTCAAGGGCCAGATGAAAGCAAGCAAAGGGCCACATTTGGCCCCCGGGCCGCAGTTTGGAGACCACTGCTCTAGGGTGTTAGAAAAAAATATATAATGTTTAAGGGTTTTAAGTAATTTTATAGCAAAAAAAAAATGTTTTAGTCTCGTAAACACCGAATCTGAAAAGCAGGCTCGGGGCTTAAGTGGTTAAAGTTCACTAAAACATGCAGTTGGGCTTTAAGAAAAAAAAGCACATTTTGTAAAACTCTGACATTCACAGACATGACTAGGTATGATGGGAATTGTAGTTCCTAAACAACTGGAGGACTATAATTTGGGATCGGCTGATCTTTTTTTTTTTTTCCGGTGCCGATATTTTTGCCGCTATTTTGTACATTTTTGTTTATCACTGTTATTGCTATCACACGGCATGTAAACACCCCTTGTGACAGTAATAAGCATGTGAGAGGTACACTTTATGGAGAGATCGGGGGTCTATAAGACCCCAAACCCCTCTGCACTTCAAAGTATGCAAAACGTCAAGATATGTTTTTTTTTTTTTTTTTTTTAATACTGTATTTTCCGGCGTATAAGACGGCTCGGCGTATAAGACGACCCCCCTAATTTTCCAGCCAAAATGTAGGTTTTGTGATATCCTCACCGTATAAGACTACCCCCTTCCTACTTGTCATGCCTCGCCTCACGGTGCCACCATTACATGCCAGACTGTACCCCATTACATGCCAGACTGTGCCCCATTACATGCCAGACTGTGCCCCATTACATGCCAGACTGTGCCCCATTACATGCCAGACTGTGCCCCATTACAGGCCAGACTGTGCCCCATTACAGGCCAGACTGTGCCCCATTACAGGCCAGACTGTGCCCCATTACAGGCCAGACTGTGCCCCATTACAGGCCAGACTGTGCCCCATTACAGGCCAGACTGTGCCCCATTACAGGCCAGACTGTGCCCCATTACAGGCCAGACTGTGCCCCATTACATGGCCAGACTTTGCCCTTACCTTATCCCATGCGAATCGCGGCTGTGTAACCTAACGCCTATCACGGAGGCCCTCTCGTCCGAGAATGAGAGGGCCTCCGTGATAGGCGGACACTGGAAGCTGATTGTTTCCGCCTATCACGGAACAGAAGACGTCGGAGGCGCGGCTTTTGAAAAATCATACGGCCGCGATTCTGGTAAGGTAAGCTGTTAGGTTACCGGCGTATAAGACGACCCCCGACTTTTAAGAAGATTTTAAGGGGCTAGAAAGTCGTCTTATACGCTGGAAAATACGGTACTTTTTTAAAACTGGGTCCTTTAAGATGTCAGTAATCCAGGAAGTAATGTCATGATATCGCTTCCAGATTAATATATCCCAGACCCGTTCGGGTCTTCGGTCAGCCAGCGGACATGCTGGTTGGTTGCTCGGGCCTCCAGGTGGGACGGGAGAGCAGGGCGAGGGCAAACCTCCCCTCCCGCTGCTTGTGATAACAGCCGAGCGGTTGTTATTACAGTAAAGCCAACCGTCGGCTCTAAAGAATGGTACAGGGGTGATGCACGCAGCTTCATGCATCACCCCCTAAAACCCCTTGAAGCAATAATGGTAAAATCGGTCAGTTCCCTACTCTAAAACATCAGTAATTTAGAGACTTCGACCAGTTGCTGTTTTGAAACAGAAAATATATACACTGCAGTACACAAAAAGTTTTCTGTTTTGACAGAAACGCTGCTAAAGAAGAAAAATTTGACGCCGCCTTGGTTGGTTAGTATTGGGCGGACTAACACTGTCTGCTCATAATATTGTGTACTGGAGTGTATACGCTTGTCGGTGTTGTCAAAATAGCAACTCGTCACTCTCCAATTACTGCATGCATTAAGATGACAAAATTGATCGAAAATAATTATTTCACAAGCCACTTTTCTGTTTCAGTCCACAGCCATCTGATTTTCTTATATTGCCAGATAATCCTATTTTGTTTCCTTGTGACCATGGCAACACAGTGGGCGTTCCTTACACTTGTGTACAGAGCTCCTTGATCAATATCCTCTTCTGCTCATGTCATTGACTCGCTGTTTTTCCTAGCAGTTTTCCACTCATGATACTGGACCTGCTCATGTCTTGCAGCAGAATTCTAGACAACGCTACTATCTGGCGTTTTTTTTTTTTAATCAGTTACACCATGGGTCTTCAAACTACGGCCCTCCAGTTTAGGAACTACAATTCCCATCATGCCTAGTCATGTCTGTGAATGTCAGTGTGTTACAATGCCTCATGGGATGTGTAGTTCTACAACAGCTGGAGGGCCGTAGTTTGAGGATCCCTCAGTTACACTTTCAGATGTTGAAGTCCTAGCCCTGAACAAGGACTGCGACTTTAAACAATTTACAATTTAAAATAGAGAACAGAAGTGAGCAATTGACTACATGTAAGTTTTAAAATTGAAAAATACCTGTAAGTGCGTCACTTTCCCCTGATGAGCGCTTGCCAGTATTTAGCGGTGGTGAAATAATCGGTGGTACATGTTGATTAGGTTTTCATTTGAAAATATCCCAGAAGCTACTGCTGCTGTTTGATCCCCTGGCCTCAGATCATTTCCATAATAGCAGAGCTCTGGCATGCAGCTGGAAAGACATGGTTGCAACGAAAAATCAAGCCTGAGAGTATCAGCCGTATGTCGCAAGCAGGCTGCATTTGATTTACTAGTAAAAAGTCTTGATTAAAATCATAATTTTTAAAGAGAAACTGTCATCTCTGTCCTACAGCGGCTCCTCCTCTGACCCGCTGTTGACGCACCGACGGTCCCATATACTTTAATGGGACAGCTGGTGATGCGGCAGTCACCCAACAAGGTGTGGGACGTGGCAGCAGCAGGTGAGTGGCTCCACACTAACAATCGCTGCCATGATGGTATATTGGTACATAAGCTGTTTTTTGGAGTGAAAGGGGACTCAATCAAACAAATGCTGCTATAAAAATGCAAAAACAGCCTGTGATCTCCGCTACCTACTGTACTAAAAAAAAAAAAAAAAAGTGGTTATGAAAACCTGTTCTCCTTTTTTTTTTTTTTTTTTTTTTTTTTTTTTTTTTTTTTATAAATGGTTTCAATTGCCGGCCTATCCTGAACATGCCAGCTGTCAGGCTGTTGTGTTGCTTTTCTTGCTTTAGTAATGTAACTGATGTTGAACAAGTATACAGATAAGTATACAGGTGAGGATATCTGACTTTAATCTGGATTTCCTGATCTTTATACTTCTTACATGTCAAAGTCTTGGCTATTGTTGAAGCTATCGCAGCTCCTTTGATCTCTCAACTGTGTTTAACATATTAAGATAGGGGAAATATTTCCTTAACCACTTCAGCCCCAGGAGAATTTACCCCCTTCCTTACCAGAGCACTTTTTTTGCGATTTGGCACTGTGTCTCTATAACTGATAACTGCGCGGTCGTACAACGTGGCTCCCAAACAAAATTGATGTCTTTTTTTTTTTTTTTCTCCCACAAAGTTTTCTTTTGGTGGTATTTGATCACCTCTGCGGTTTTTATTTTTTGTGCTATAAACAAAAATAGAGCGAGCATTTTGAAACAATATTCTTTACTTTTTGCTAAAATATCCCCCAAAAATCTATACAAGAACACATTTTTTCCTCAGTTTAGGCTGATACGTATTTTTATTTTACATATTTTTGGTAAAAGAAATCACAATAAGCGTATATTGTGTATATAAGCGCCCAAATTATAGCGTCTACAAAATGGGACAGTTTTATAGCATTTTTATTTTAATTTTCTTACTAGTAATGGTGGCGATCTGCGATCTTTATTGTGACCGTGACATTGTGATGGACGCTTGACACATTTTTGGGACCATTCACATTTATACAGAGATCAGTGCTATAAAAATGCATTGATTACTGTATAAATGTGACTGGTAGGTAAGGGATTAACACTAGGGGGCGCTGAAGGGGTTAATATGTTCTAGTGTGAGATTTTAACTGTAGGGGGAGGGGACACACAAGGAGAGGAGACCGATGTGTGTTCCTCTGTACTTAGAACACACATCGGTCTCCTCACCTGACAGAACCGTGGATCTGTGTGTTTACACACAGATCCACGGTCCTGCTGTGATTGTGGGCAATCGCAGGTGCCCAGCGGACATCGGGGCCGCCAGGCACACGCACCAAGTCACAGGCGAGCACCCCTAGACAGCCGGGAAGCCCAGAACATCATATGACGTCCACCCAGGATGGGAGATCCCATCTGTGGACGTCATTTGATGATGGGCGGTAGGGAAGTGGTTAAAAAATACAAAATTGTGCAGTTATAACTCTCTCCTTCATATTCATGCATAAAACTAATGGTAAAGGTATAGAAAGGGCTATGGGCCCTTGTTGCTTACATGGCTGTGCATACTTCTCAGTAAACTGCCAAGCAGGTCATGAGTTAATGTGTATGTGAGAGCTCATTGGTCCGTACTACAAACGGTCACCATGCATGATCAAAGCTGGTGACTGTTTCTACAACGCACAGCATGCGATTTGTTTCTGATTTTTTTTTTTTTTTTTTTATGTATACTGTTGCGCTGGCATCTTCCCTTACTTGATCAGAGCATTATTTTCACATTTTTAATGTATGCAAATTAGTAATGAGGTAATGTTAAGTTACCTGATGCTGCTTATTTTGGCATAATTGTAATTTGCATACAGTAATAGTTTATATGAATATAATGATACTTCTAAGTAAAGGCAATGGTATAATGTATGCATCGCATACTAGCACGTTTAGGAGATTTTACCTACAGTGGAGGTAACAATGCCGGTCCTGTTGATCCCTGCTGAGCTGGCAGAAGACAGGGCGGTCCCTGCAGTGTGCAGGGACCGCCCTGTCAGATCTTCGCTCTCCCCTATGGGGGGATCAGATGAACACGACCGTCTGTATGTGTGCACCCAATCCGCTCTGCAGACAGATGGAAAAATAGGATTTTCCTCTGTCTGCAGAATCGGAGGATTGCGGACACTGATGAGATCTGGTGTCGGCGGATGTTCATCCGCTGACGCTCGCTATCTCATAGGGATTAATGTATGTCCCTTTTTTCATCCGTAACCGGATGGATGAAAAAGTGGACATATGGTCCGCAGGTGTGAAAGGGGCCTTAAAGGGAGGAGGTTTATTAGGTTTTCCCAAGCATGGGGAAACTTCGTTAGAACCATTTCTTACATCCTCTTTGGCATTCCGCTGCCGGAACTGTTCCCTCCCCTCTCATCCAGGTGCCTCATTAGCCAGTCCGGTGCTAAGGGAGCACTCATCACTCACTCGGGCTGTGTATGTTCATAGACGCACACAGTGCTGGCAAGCCACACCCCTGCCCCCTCCTCGAAGTCTTCTGTGAGACCAGGAAGTGAGAGGAACGGCACTGCAGCCAGGACATCACTTGAATGGTGAGGGGAATCTAGTAAGTGTTTAGGGATGAGGGTGGTTAGGGTAAGTAGTGAAGTTTTTTTTGCGCTAATGCAGAGAATACATTAGGGTTAAAAAAAAGTTTTTCCTTTACTTTGCAGGGAGGGCGTCCATGGATGTCCTCCCGTGCTTGTGACGCCTGTTCCATGCTCTGTAATCACCAAGTCCTTTGGATTCGGTTGATCAGACTGCGGTTAAGGGCCAGTCACAACGGCCCTTTACCACCTGATCAGCTGTCAGCCAATAACTGGCTTCTGTTTACTTACATGATTAGCTATCTGCTTCTTTTTCTTTGCTCGCACTGACAGCGTGAGAAAAGAAAGCTGTTAACTAGCTTCTGTTACAGGGGCGTCGGTCCAGACCTTGCCGATTAATGCCCACCAGTGCTTGTAATCGGTGCCTCATCAAAGTTACTTATCAGTAGTGCCCACCAGTTCTGCCTCATCGGTACACATCAGCAGCCTCATCTGCGCACATCAGTGAAGAAGAATTACCTGTTTGCAAAATCTTATAACAGACTATGGAAAAAATAATTTCAGTATTTTTTTTTAATTTGTTAAGCAAAAAAAGTGGTGATTAAATACCACGAAAGGAAGACTCTATTTGTATGGAAAAAATATAAAATGTTTGTTTGTGTACAGTGTTGCATGACTGCGCAATTGTCATTCAAATTGTGACGGCGCTGAAAGTTGGCCTGGGCAGAAGAGTGTATAAGTGCTCAGTAGGCAAGTGGTTAAAGATGGTGGTTCAAGGGTTATATTGATGTTTATTTGGCTTTTGTAACATTGCTTTTATACTGTGTGGTCGGTACCCACCTGCACTGTTGTGTGGCCCTATGTAATCTGGATCGGACCATCCGCTGCTGAGAGAATCGGCAGTCTCTTCTAGCTATGAGTCAGCGGATCAGAGAACAGTGCAGAAATGCTGGCTGTCCTTTGTGTTTAGTACTAAGAGTTCTTGGCTTTTGTTTATTTAGCAGATGTTATGTTTCTTAGGGCAGCACATTACAGAAGATGTGCAGCATATTTGCAAGTGTCTGCTGACTCTTCACATTGTACACAGCGTTAGTTTAATGTTTAGCTTTCTTGGTGCAGACTTGTGGCTATGCACTTTAAAAGCCCACATAACCTCATTATAATCTTATAAAAAAAAAAAACTAACATACCCATATCTGTGGATTTGTGATTGCAGTATGATTTATAATTCTTTTGTATGATTTTTGTTTTTGCAACTGTTTAAACTTTAAACTCAGTACAGTAGTAACTAGCCAAGATTATATATATATATATATATATATATATATATATATATATATATATATATATATATATATATATATATATATATATATATATATATATATATACACACACACACACACACACACACGAGTGTGTATTTTTTAGTTGACTTCAGACACGCGCTCAGTTCTGATGATTCTGCCACATTACCTGCCCGACTTTATAACATTGCTGTGTAATTGAACTTCAGTTGTTCCACTTTTAGCTTTGGAGGCATATTTGGCAGGAAAGAAAGGGATCAGGAAGGGGTGTCAGAAGGGCATGATACAGGGGGATCAGGAGAACAATGGTATTGGGAGTTGTCAGGATAGCAATGGTGGGGGGGGGGGTCGGGAGAGCACGGTTTTTGGCAGCGTACCGTTTGGGGTGGGGGGGGGGGTGCACAGCTCATCTGCGAGATTCAGTACCATGCAAAATCCGAAATACTGCTGCACTCCTTGGCATCGTTATTGAAGCATTAAAATCGCATCAAGGGTATGACAGGAACAAGAATATACCTCTGCGGTATTTTTTATTTTTTTGCCCTATAAACAAAAAAGGGTTGTCAATTTTGAAAAAAAAGTTAAGCCGTTATTTTTTAGTTTTGTCTATAAAAAACTTACACAATAAACATTTAAAAAAAAAATCGAATTTCTTCATCAATTTAGGCCAATATGTAATCTTCTACATATTTTTGGTAAAAAATCCCAATAAGCGTATATTGGTTTGCGCAAAAGTTATAGCGTCTACAAATTATGGGATATTTTTTTTTTATTATTTTTTGCTAGTAATGACGGCGATCGGTGACTTATAGCGAGACTGCGATATTGCGGCGGACAAATCAGACACCTAATTGACACTTTTTGGGGACCAGTCACACTAATACAGTGATCAGTGCTAAAAATTATGCACGGTCACAGTACTAATGACACTGACAGGGAAGGGGTTAACTTCAGGGGCGATCAAACGAACAACTGTGTGCCTAGGTTGTGCTTACTCACTGGGGGAGGCGCTCTGACAAGGGGAAGACATGTATCCGTATTCCTGCTTGGCAGGAACACAGTATTTTTGCCTTAACTTCTGACAGAATGATAATCCGCGGGTGCCAGCGGACATCTATTGCTGCGCTCCTGCTGTGTGGAAATTAGAGCTGCACAATTAATCGCGAAAAGATCGTGATCTCGATTCACACCATACCCCCCCTGCGATCTAGTGGAAATACAGCGAGAGCGGGTCGCCGGTGGCGTGTGCTCCAGACCCGGAAGTGTCAGATCACAGATCACATACCAGGTTATGTGATCTGGCACAGAGTGGTGGTCCTGCCGCAGTAAATGAATGGTGAGTGGGTCCCCAAGTGGTTAACAGAAGTCAATGCAAGTCGTGCTGAAGTCTGTCCAAAAGCAGTGCAGGAACCTTTTTCTAAGTCGGAGGGACTCGACTCGCTCCAATTAGAATGGTTCCATTGCACGTAATATGGTGCAACTTGTCATGTGACATGCTCTCAAAGTCGGAGCGCACGGCGCACCAATGTGAACGGGGCCTAAAATAGCATATTGTCAAGTCCCCCACACTGATATCAATATTGTATAAAGTGCTTCCCAACAGTCTCATTGTGCTTTCCTGGTGTTTCTCTCCAAACGTGATATCCATAGCTGGAACTCCAAACACACGAGCACTCACTAGATATTTTCACCCTGGGTCTCAGACATTGTAAACTTGGGATGAATGAAGATATTGGCAGAATGTGTGTTTCGTGCAGCCTAGGTTTTATTCAGGAGTCAGTTTGACTTGATGGTCTGTCATTGATGATGGTTGCAGGCGGTATTGAGTAAAGGCCAACGTTGTCATCTCCTCATCTATGTGCTACAAGGCCAGATGTTTGCTCAGTGATTAAAAGTTGTTGATTCATCCCATAAGCTGAACCTTTTGACTGTTATTTTGGTCTTTGTCTGTCGGTGATACTTTCGGTTCTCATTTTTTGGTTGTCTTTTTGTATTTGAACAATAATGTGGAACAGTTTGGAGTTAAACAAATGGGGAGTCTTAAAGTGTCTCTAAGCCCAATTGTACACATTTTGACATAGTCGGGTCCATAAATATTGGGATGTCGACACAATTCTAATCTTTTTGGCTCTATACACCACCACAATGGATTTGAAATGTAACAAACAAGATATTCTTTAATTTTGAGGGCATTTACACCCAAATCAGGTGAACTTCTGGGGTACCCGCACTTTTGGAACTCCCAACCCCCCCCCACCCCCGTTTGCCAAGTGGCCCCCATAGCAATCTGCTTGCTATGGGGTGTTCATGCAGGCTTGCTTCCGAGCTGTGTGGCAGGAGCAGTAGCTTTTAAGGAGGGAGAGAGCTGGGAGAGCCGCTGCTCTTGTGCCCCAATGAAGACGTTGTCCTTCCTTCACTCTCTCCCGCAAAATTTGATGAGGAAATTTGCCCTACTTTGGATGAGGTCAGGACGGTAAAAGTCTTCTTGTCAGAGTCCCTTTTTTGCTCTGCCCAGGGGACTTTTCAAGGACACCCTGTTTCTTATATTACCATTGCCATGTGGATTAGACAGCTCCTCCTTAAAGTAATTGTAAAGGATGATATGTGAGGGGAGGAGATATGTCTCCTAGTCAATCCCATCCCCATTCAGTGAGAACACACCCCTTGATCGCCCCCTAGTGTTACCCTGTTCCCTGCCAGTGAGATTTACACAGTAATCGGTGCATTTTTAAAGCACTGATCGCTGTATAGATGGCAACGGTCCCAAAAAGTGTCAAGTCTCAGATCTGTCTGCAGTGGTGCAGTACCGCAGATCACTGCTATTACTAGTATAAAATAGCTACATTTCCCATAGTTTGTAGACACTACAAATTTTGCGCAAACCAACATATACTTATTGCGATTTTTGGTGTAAAAAAAAACTGTAGAAGAATATATATTGGTCTAAACTGAAGACATTTGTTAAAAAAAAAAAAAAAAAATGGGGGGGATATTTATTGTAGCAAAAAGTAAAACATATTTTTATTTTTAATTGTCGCTCCTTTTTTTTTTTTTTTTATATTAAAAACAGCGGAGGTGATCAAATACCACAAAATGCTCTATTTGTGAGAAAAAAAGACGCACATTTTGTTTGGGTACAGCGTTGAACGACAGCACAATTGTCCATTAAAGCGACGCAGTGCCAAGTTGTAAAAAGTGCTCTGTTTAGGAAGGGGTGTAATTTTGCGGGGCTGAAGTGGTAAAGTGATTTTTGTACAGAGCAGCCCTTATTCTCCTCTTGTGGGGTCCCCCACTGACTGTTCTGGCTCCTCTTGCCTTCAGAGTGCCCCAAAAGCAAGCTGCAAAGTATAGTATAGCGTGTCCCTATAGCAAGTTAAAAAAAAAACTTCTGACTTAAAGGGGTTGTAAAGGTTCCTTTTTATTATTTTCTAAATATGTTCCTTTAAGCTAATGCATTGTTCCCTAACCTCTTCCTTCGATTTCCCTTCTAAATGTTTTTTTTCTTTGTCTGAATTTCTCACTTCCTGTTTCTCCTCAGTAAGCTTGCCCCCATCATCCGAGCTGTTCTGGCTGGGGGTTAGTCAGCCAGAACAGCTTACTGAGGAGGAAGAGGAAGTGAGAAATTCAGACAAAGAAAAAAAAAACATTTATAAGGGAAATCAAAGTAAAAGGTAAGTGAACCAAAAATGCACTAGCTTAAAGAAACCTATTTAGAAAATAAAAAAACAAACGTTTACAACCCCTTAAAGAACCACTCACTTCCTGCCCAGGACTACATGTCTCATGAGCCATTGCTCCTCACACATTTACATTCACAAATTCTCAGGCACTTGCTGACACATATGGACGGTGTACTGAGCTGTATGTGCGCTGCACTATATTTCCTGATATGTAAATAAATAATGCATTCTGCATGCAGCCCAACTAATCGGCTGGCCGATTAATCGATTATGAAAATAGTCAAGGCCCCTGTCACACTGGGGCGGCGTCGGCAGTAAAGCGCTGCTATTTTTAGCGGGGCTTTACCACCAATTTTTTCAGCACTATTTGGCTGCTTGCGGGGTGAGACCGGTACTCTGATGGGCTATAGACGGGTACTCTGGGCTGGAGACGGGCACTCTGATGGACGGGTGATATGTACTCTGGGCTGGTGACAGGTCCTCTTTATTACTGGGGGCAATCAATGTGATTTGGACGGTAACTAGCTGTTGCCGCAATCTCCTCAAACACGATCTGTGTGTGAGAATGAGAATCCGGTAACATCTAGTTACTACGCTTTGTTTACATTCTGTGATTGGACACAGCTGGTCACGCGGTAAAGGGACAATTTAATTGGCTTTTTACCCCAATAGGGGGTGGGCTGTGTCATTGACACGCCTTGTCCCCGATCGCCGATCTGCGCGCCAGCTGGATAAAGATGAGTATTTCTTATAGTAATCTTGCATATGTAACAAGTGACCAGTGAAAGTGTGTTCCATTTCAAAGTTACCAATGTTTTTTGCTCCAAAGTCGGTGTAAATTATTATTTTTTTTTTTAATGACTTGACGCTCTCTAATTTCCCTTGCCTAACTGGTCATTTGATAACAAACGTAACCTCCAAAGCTAAAAGTCTAGATCAGTGATGGCGAACCTTGGCACCCCAGATGTTTTGGAACTACATTTCCCATGATGCTCAACCACACTGCAGAGTGCATGAGAATCATGGGAAATGTAGTTCCTAAACATCTAAGGTGCCAAGGTTTGCCATCACTGGTCTAGATAATTGCATGCTGAAATACTGCATCAGGTCATCAAAGAAAAATATATTTTGAGAATATTTCAAATGCAGTATGTGTTTTTTTTTCTTCTCCCTAAGAGTCAGTTCACACAGGGCCGACTCCCCATGGCAACTTGGCCGCCTGACAAGTCGCGCTCTGTTCTGTACTATGGAACTGTTCTAATAGGAGCAACTTGAGTCGCTCAGACTTGGAAAAATGTTTTGGGACAACTTCAGGGCGACTTGCATTGACTTCATTACAGTAGTCATTTTGCAAGTCTCCTCTAAAGTCGTGTGCAGATCGCCTTGCTGAGTTGCTCCGCAAGTCGTGCTGCCCCAGTGTAAACCGGCTCTTAGGTATTTTCTGTCTTTCTGTCTTTCTAGTTTTGCACAATGACCTGATTGGACCGGTAAATAAACGTGCAATTTGTTTCGAAACGGATTTTGACAAATTCGTTAATTTCACAATTATCCTAATTAAAGCGGAGGTTCACCCTTAAATCTCTATATACTGTTATATCCAGCATACTGCTGACATCAACAGTATGCTGGATTTTTTTTTTTCGGGCTGGATTTTTTTCTTGTTTTCACCCGACTTCCGGGTTCTCGATCCCCCCGGGGAGTAGGCGTCGCATAAATGATTGACGTGCGGGTAAAGCGCGTCATCGCCTTCCGAAAATATCCGACGGGGACTCGGCACTTTACGGCGCCTGCGCAGTCGGCTCTACACGGCAGGCGCCGTATAGCCCGGTAAAGAGCCGAGTCCCCGTCGGATATTTTCGGAAGGCGATGACACGCTTTACCCGCACGTCAATCGTCTCCTGGGAGGATCATCACTCACTCCCAGGAGACAGTGCGCAGAGCTCCCCGTCGGGGAAAAGGAGCGACACGCCCACTCCCCGCAAGGAAGAAGACCCGGAAGTCAGGCTGAAGACAGGTAAGTGTACACATTGAAAAAAAGACAACGCTACAAGCCTTTATTGAGGCTGCAGATAGGTTGGCAAAAAAGTTTATTTTGAGGGTGAACCTCTGCTTTAACAAAAACCCATTGAACAATTTTATTTTTTGGAATATTGCCACATTCGAAAATCTAAAATAACTAATAATAACTTGATTATTACTAACTATTAAATTATAGGTATTGGGATTTTCTTTCCAATTTGGCTATTAGTGAACGTAACATATACGAATTTATCCGAAGTTCCGAATGATCTGAAATAACGCATGCCGTATCGAAAAGAATGGAAAGTAACAAATTAATAAAAAACAACAATAATATTTTTTTTATTATTTGTTTCATTTCATTTGTTGAGATCTGGCATTCATTATTTCTGATAATTTGTAACTTCGAATAAATTTGTATTCAGTAAGTTCACTAACCGCCAAATTTGAAAGGAAATTTCAATACCTATAATTTAATAGTTATTCTTTCGGATTTTCTTTCTTATTTTTGGATTTTCGGATTTCCTTATTGCGATCAGAACAAAAGACCCGTGGGAAGAAAAACATTTTCGGCAGTGCACATGTCTAGTGAATAAACGGAAATCTGGCGAAAGACACTGCATTGTAAATGTCAGTTTATATTGGTAGTGGTACCTACCTCTTTCTCTCCAGAGAATACTTTCTATATACTTGAGCAGTGGAAGATGTTGCGTGTGAGTGAACAGGTTGGTGTTACTGTAACTAATTTTTGTATTTCTTTTTCTCTTGCAGGCGAAGATGTTTGGTCTTACGCTAAAGGACTTCCGCATCTGTTCCAGCAGGGAGGTGTCTTTTACAATATTATGAAGAAAAACATGGGTATAGTGATACTATTTCTTACAGTGTGCTACATTACTCATTTTAGATTGGGGGGGGACATTGACTGACTGAGGTTTAATAATGTGATTGGATTCTGCTCATTATTAATGGCAAATACTAGCTTTACTGAAAGGAAAACGTATGTTATGAAAAATAACCATGAAGTGCTGGTTGCCTAGCTGTCATCCTGTGCCTTCGAGGTCAGTGCTTCCTGAGCTACTGCTGACCTGGAACAAGTGTACAGACCAGGAGCTCTGCCCTCGCATGCGGCATAGGTGTTTGAGTAAGAAACTATTAAAACTGCACTTCAGGCTAGTGGTCGGCCGATATGGGTTTTTCTCTAGCCGATGCCGATATTCAGAAATTGCGGCGGCCGATAGCCGATTTATGATGCCGTTTTTTTTTGGGCCGATATGTTAAGCCGATTCCCCCCCCCCCCTTCATCTCATAAAATCTAACAGTTAGACCCCTTTCACACTGGGGCGTTTTCAGGCACTTTTGGGCTAAAAATAGCACCTGTAAAGTGCCTGCAAAACTGCTCCCTTGCAGTCTCAGTCTGAAAGCCCGAGTGCTTTCACATTGAGGCGGTGCGCTGGCAGGACATTAAAGAAAAGTCCTTCAAGCAGCATCTTTGGAGCGGCTCCTCCACCACTCCTGCTCATTGAGACGAACACCTGCAAAGCGCTTCTGCAGTGGTGCTACATGGGAGCATATAACCCCTTAATCAGCCGCTAGCTGGGATATAAGCACCCCGCTAGCAGCCAAATAGCGCTGCTAGAATGATTGTCCAGTGTTTAGGCAGCGGAGTTCTGCGGAAAAAATAAATAAAAGTCAGCAGGTACAAATACTGCAGCTGTTGACTTTTAATATATGGACACTTACCTGTCGTGGGTGGCCACAATGCTGGAAACCTAAGCCGATCTCTCCCTCGGGTGCTTCGGCCACCATATTCCGTAAGGGAATCAGGAAGTGAAGCCTTGCGGCTTCACTTCCTGGTTCCCTACTGTGCATGCGCAAGACGCTCTGCGCAATCTCACTGGTCCCTGCTGTCTTCTGGGACCTGTGCGTCTCCCAGAAGAAAGCTGGGGGCGGATTAAGCACCAAATGTGGTGTAGGTCACCGCAGTGATCTATGCCCGTAAGAGGGAGCAAATACCTGGGATTACGCAGTGATCTGCCCCCCCTTCCCCCTGAAAGGTACCAAATGTGACACCAGAGGGGGGGGGGGGGGATTCGGAAAAGCGGACGTTCCATTATTGCCCTGCTAAGTAATACAGAGCATTTCTTACATTTAAACACAACAAGCCTCCAATCGGTGCACTTGTAGGTGTAATTAAGATATATATATATATATATATATATATATATATATATATGTGTGTGTGTGTGTGTGTGTGTGTGTGTGTGTGTGTGTATATATGTATGTATGTGTATATATATGTGTGTGTGTATATGTATATATGTGTATATGTATGTATATATATGTATATATATATAAAAACAATACACAAAAACAGGTAATGAAAACTTTTGGACCAAAAAAAATAGGCTAACTGTTTAGTTTTTTTTATTTGTTAAAGCATATTTTATCCCAAAAAAATGCGTTTGAAAGACCGCATATACCTGCTTTTTTGCTTTGTAAGGTGCTTTCATTTTAAAATCCAACATGCCAAAGGTGGGAAGACCACAGTGATAATTACATCATTGTGCGTGTCCAATCACAGGCTATGGTGCATCTTGGACCTTGCTGAATTGCTTGACCTCAGGGTAATCCTCTGTAATGACCAAGACTCTGCTGTCTAGCAGGGTTTATAGAGTGTTCAAAGGGGGAACAGGCTGGAGTTCAACTCCCTACTGCCTCCCTGCCTAATGCCTTCGAACCTGCTGACCTATCCAATACTAATAAGAATTATTCAGTTCTCTTCAGAGAACTTTTTCAGGGCTTTTATTCAAACCGGCTTGTGGTTCCAAAGCACAGTAGTGACATTTGCCCCATCCTAGGCTTGAAGGACCTCCGCATGTTCTTGCTGGTCCAAATAATCCAGAAAGAATTGGCCTTGTCTGTAACTGCATCGCTGCAACAAGGGCAATTGCTAGCAATTATCAACATAAGAGATGCTTATTTAGATAATCAAATATTCCCCCTGCTGGGTTTTGGCTAGGGTGTCGCCAGTGTTTCTTCACAAAGAACATGCGTTGACCCTCTAGGCTGCATTCCAAATTTGACTATCATTTAAAGTAAGATCAAAGTAGAATCCTTGTCCTAACCATCCGACTTGTGACATCCGACATGGTGATTGGCAGCAGCAGTAAAAGGAGTTTGTCACACTGGTAATGTTTTGATTGGTCAAAGGACAAGTCAAACTATCGCAAAGTTGAATCAAAGTAGCATCCTGTTCAAGTTGGATGAATGTAGGACTGATGTCGCAGAGCAAAGTAGAATGACAGTTGTATGTCGTGTGGTATCAGTGTGAACCCAGCCTTATGGCCCATACACACGATCCGAATATCGGCCGATGGATCGTACGACTTTTTTCGCTTAATAATCGCAAGTAAAATAAAATAGGTTTTTCTTTCTCGTACATCACGGGACACAGAGCGGCATATTCATTACTATATGGGTTATATGGAGTACCTTCAGGTGTGGACACTGGCAATCTCAAACAGGAAGTCCCCTCCCTATATAACCCCCTCCCCTAGAGGGAGTCCCTCAGTTTTTTCGCCAGTGTCTTAGGTGTTGGTCACGGAATAGCTTTGCTCCACATCCTTGGGATTAAGGGCGGGCTAACCGGATCTGTCCAAGGAGCCTCAGTGCCAAAGTGGACAGTACCCGGGCCCCAAACCGTGGGGTTTTGCCTATAATGCTCCTCTTTGGAGGGCTGGACCCTGGGCCCAGGACTTGGAGTTTGTAAAAACCATAAGTTCCTGTTTGCCAGGGTGCTATATAGGTCCAGGACAGTGGGTACCTTCATAGGACCCCAGGGCCTGAAGGTCTACTACGCTACCCACGGAGATGGGAGAAGATTGGATCAGTTTGCTGGACAAACATCCTGCAGCATGGAGCAGGTAAGGGAGAGCCTGCGGGACTTGGATCGACAGCAGGCTCTCCGGGGTAACCTAAAAGGGGGGACAGCCTAAGTATGCTCTGCATGGGCAACCTTGCTCACTATGTCTAAGAGAGACAGGATGACACCTTTTTCCCCCATCACTAGGTTCCCCTGTCTAAGAATGTGTTGCTAGCTAACCTGCTGCTTTCTTCCTAGGACTAGTAAGGATCCCTAGGGGCCTTTTGGAGTCCTACCTGGCCGGGGGTTTGAATCTGCCGCCTGTTTCTGCAGTCCTGGGTCTCCAGCAGCGCGGCTCCTCCATGTTCCTCCTGTTCCGGCTTACGCACGCGCGCGCGCGCACGTCTTATAGACGTTTTTCGCGCCGTTCAGACAGGAGGGTGGGGGGGGGCGTGCCTGCGGCGTCATACAGGGGCGCGCCTTGTGCTGTTATAGATCAGCAGGCAATTTCAGTGCTCAGTCTGAGGCTGATTTCAGAAGGAGAGGACGCAGAGCGGCAGAACAGTGACTCCCGGTGGCGGAAGAGGGGTAGTACATGCTGGACTTTGTTCCAATGCCTTTTTTTGTTAAGCCAAGAAATCCCCCTTTTTTGCATACAGGTTGGAGGCTGGCAAACTAAGTTTGGGGTCACTGTATGTTTCTAAAAAAGAAAATATATATAATATATATTTAGAAAAAAAAAAAAAAAAAAAGAGAAAAACATACGAGATCCCATCAGTTTTTGGGCATTAGTGATCTATTGTCCCCTAAACTCTGGTTTTGTACTCCTGGCCACTACAGTCTGTTGTGTGGGCGGAGTCCCTCGATTTTGTATTATGGCTTCCAAAGGCTCGGGGTCAAAGGGTACAAAAAAGACCAAAAAACAAAGGGGTTCCCCTTCTGATTCTGATGATATGCCGATACTTTCCCCGCAACTTATTAACATAAAGGGTGCCTTGGATGAACCATTAGGGGGATCTGGTGCGGAGGCTGGCCCAGATTAGCCCAGCCCTGTGTTTATCACAGAGGAGATGCTAGCCGTATCCCTAGGGGGGCTAGAAGAGAGAATAGCAGCATTGATCGCTAGAGCTATTCCTGGTAAGAAACGGGTTAGATCCCCATCACCAAGAGGTGTATCCTCAGATGCTGAGATTCTCTCTCCAGAGGAATTGGAATCACAGGAGGATCAACTAGACCTGAACCAAGAGGGTTCAGGGATTGAGGGATCTGCCTCTGAGGAACCATTTTCAGACTCCCAGACAGAAAGACTGTGGGTACAGTCTTTGACGGACATGGTCCGCTCGGCATTTAGTTTACCATTGCCAGAGCCTCAGGTTCCTCCGGTATCTTCTCTGGGCTCTTTGAAAGCTCCGTTAAGCAACGCAGTGTTTCCGGTCCATCCTCTCTTGGAGGAATTGATCTTTCGGGATTGGGTACGGCCGGACAGGATTTTTCTGCCACCGAAAAGATTTGCGGTCATTTACCCCATGGAGGAAAGATTCTCCAAGAGGTGGAGGCTCCCAATAGTGGATGCAGCCATCTCATGTGTGAATAAATCACTAACTTGCCCGGTGGAAAACATACATATGTTTAAAGATCCGGTTGATAAAAGGTTAGAGACACTTTTAAAAGCATCCTTTGCTACGGCAGGAGCAGTGGTACAGCCAGCTGTGGCTGCAATTGGTGTTTGTCAGGCGTTAAAAGACCAGACAAAAGAAATGTTAAAGGACATGCCTACCCAACAAGCAGAAGAGTTTTCTGACATTCCCAGAGCTCTGTGTTTTGCTGTAGATGCTATAAAAGATTCCATCCAGCAAGCCTCTCGTTTATCACTATTTTTGGTGCACATGAGAAGGCTCTTATGGTTGAAGAACTGGGCGGCGGAGCCCCCATGCAAAAAGCTTCTGGCAGGGTTTCCCTTCCATGGAGGACGACTCTTCGGAGAGGATCTGGATAAATATATTCAGACTATTTCAAATGGCAAGAGTACCCTTTTACCGGTCAAAAAGACATTCCGGGGTCCTACATTTAAAAGGCAGCTCTTTCCTGTCTCGGGGCCCTCAAATTCCAGGCAGTATCGACGGCCGCCTGCACGATCCAACGTTAACAGTAGATCGCAGGGACAGGCCCCTGGGGGTAAGAGGCCATGGTATCGCAAGCCGACAAAGACAGCCCCTAAGTCTGCCTTATGAAGGGGCGCCCCCACTCTCGCGGGTGGGGGGGAAGGCTTCGTTTCTTCTCAGAAGTTTGGGAAGCCAAGATCCCCGACAAATGGATCCGGGCATCTGTAACCACAGGCTACAGACTGGAGTTTCTAAGGTATCCTCCGCCTCATTTTCAAGAATCAAGGCTACCAAGGGATCCAGCAAGGAAGGCATCATTGCTGGCAGCTTTGGATCACCTGCTCTACCAGGACGTAATAATAGAGGTGCCAGCCCAAGAGCAAGGGCTAGGTTTCTATTCTAATCTCTTTGTCATACCAAAGCCCAACGGCGATGTCAGGCCAATCTTGGACCTAAAGAGGTTAAACGGTTACCTAAAGGTTCGTTCCTTCCGGATGGAATCCATCCGGTCAGCAGCCGCCGCGCTTCAGAAAGACGATTTTCTGGCCTCCATAGACATAAAGGATGCTTACCTTCATGTACCAATCTTTCAGTCGCATCAAAGATTTTTACACTTCGCGGTGGGGCAGCGACACTTCCAATTCAGGGCGCTCCCCTTCGGGCTGGCCACGGCCCCCCGGGTATTCACGAAGATCCTAGCCCCAGTTCTGGCCAATTTAAGGATCCAAGGGGTCACAGTCCTAGCATACTTGGACGACCTTTTGATCATAGATCACTCACGACCGGGTCTGCAAAAGGCAGTAAACCTCACGGTTCGGTACCTCGAAGAATTCAGCTGGGTCCTAAACCGGGGAAAGTCAGCGTTCCAGCCTACAAAGCAGTTGGAATACCTCGGCATGAGGTTAGACACAGAACAGCAAAGAGTGTTCCTGCCCCTGGTAAAGATCGAGGCTATCAAGGGGCTGGTTCAGTTGGTTCTAAACAAGAAAAAACCAACTATTCGCCTGTGTATGCGATTACTAGGCAAGCTAGTGGCCACGTTCGAGGCAGTACCATACGCTCAGATCCACACTCGCGTCCTACAGGCAGCCATTCTAGCAGCCTGGGGCAAGAGGGCACATGCCTTAGAGTCCCCTTTGACGCTATCATCAAGGGTCCGACAAAGCCTGGCCTGGTGGTTGAACCCCCAGAATCTTCTAAAGGGAAAATCCTTCAGCCCTGTTGTCTGGAAGGTAGTTACCACAGACGCCAGCCTGGCAGGCTGGGGGGGGGCGGTCTTCGAGGGGTCCTCTCGCCAGGGAACTGGGGTGAAAGCAGAGAGGCAGCTCCCCATCAATATCTGGGAGATCAGAGCTGCTCGCCTAGCCCTTCTGGCATGGACCTCCAGATTAAAGGGGTTCCCGGTGAGAATCCAGTCAGACAATGCCACGGCGGTGGCATACATAAACCACCAAGGGGGAACCAGGAGTCGGGCCGCTCAGAGGGAGGTGAGCTTGATTTTTCAGTGGGCAGAGGTTCATGTACCCTGCATTTCGGCGATATTCATTCCCGGAGTGGACAACCTGCAGGCAGACTTCTTAAGTCGCCAGAGTCTGTCGCCAGGGGAGTGGTCTCTGCATCCCCAGGTCTTTCAGACAATCTGCCAGAGGTGGGGAATGCCAGACGTAGATATAATGGCATCCAGGTTCAACAAGAAACTAGACAGGTTCGTGTCTCGAACGAGGGATCCTATGGCCTGCGGAACCGATGCGTTGGTTTGCCCTTGGCATCAATTCAAACTTCTATATGCATTCCCTCCGCTACAGTTACTCCCTCGCCTGTTGCGCAAGATCAGAGTGGAGCACAAGCCAGTCATTTTAGTAGCTCCGGCTTGGCCCCGGAGGACTTGGTACTCACTAGTCCTGAAGATGGCAGTGGGAGACCCTTGGACTCTTCCTCTACAACCAGACCTACTCTCACAAGGCCCGATCCTCCACCCTACATTACGGCGTCTAAATTTGACGGCCTGGAGGCTGAATCCCTGATTCTCAGGGGTAGAGGTCTGTCTAGGCAGGTAATCCCTACCCTGATTAGGGCTAGAAAGCCGGTCTCCAGGGTGATTTATTACAGGGTGTGGAGGAACTACGTAGGCTGGTGTGAATCCAAAAGATGGAATTCCCGCAAATATACTATTGATAGGGTGTTAAGTTTTCTCCAGCTAGGAGTGGATAAAGGCCTGGCACTAAGCACAATCAAGGGACAGATCTCAGCTCTGTCAGTGTGGTTTCAGAGGCCGCTGGCCACCCACTCGCTGGTAAAGACCTTCTTACAGGGGGTCTTGCGTATTAATCCTCCTCTCAAGTCACCACTTTGTCCATGGGACTTAAATCTTGTTCTGTCATCCCTACAGAAACAACCTCTTGAGCCGTTGGCTGAGGTACCTTGATTTTACTGACTAGAAAGTCGGTATTTCTGATCACCATAGTTTCGGCCAGGAGAGTATCGGAATTGGCAGCCTTATCTTGTAAGGAACCATATCTCATTTTGCATAAGGATAGGGCGGGGTTCCGTCCTCATCCTTCCTTTCTACCAAAGGTTATATCCAGTTTCCACCTGAACCAGGATGTGGTACTTCCATCCTTTTTCCAAAACCCACCTCTAGAAAAGAGGGGTTGCTGCATACGTTGGATATTGTCAGGGCCGTAAGGGCCTATCTTAAAGCTACAGAGAAGGTTCGGAAAACAGATGTGGTGTTCGTTTTACCGGAAGGGCCCAAGATGGGTCAGGCAGCCGCTTGATCCACCATCGCAAGATGGATTAAACAATTAATTGTTCGGGCCTGCGGTTTGAAGAGGTGCCTCCTCCTTTGTCGGTAAAGGCCCATTCTACCAGGGCCAGGGGCACCTCCTGGGCAGCACATCATCAGATCTCTATGGCTCGAATATGCAAGGCAGCAACGTAGTCATCAGTCCACACGTTTACAAAATTTTATCAAGTGGACGTAAGAAGGAATGCGGATACAGCCTTTGGGCAGTCAGTACTACAGGCCGCGATTCAAGCTCCTCAGGATCTGAGGGGGCTCCCTTGATTTGATTTGAGATTTACATTTCTCGTTTAAGTTGGATTTACTAGTATCGGAGTATACCTCTAAAGAATTAAATCCTTCTTTGGAAGATGTCTCCCTCCCCTCATTAAAGCATTGCTTTCGGACATCCCATATAGTAATGAATATGCCGCTCTGTGTCCCGTGATGTACGAGAAAGAAAAAGGGATTTCCCCTTTCGTCTTCCAGGACAGCCCTGAGAGATATAGCTCCTCCCTCCGGGACAGGAAACACATCAAATGTAAATCATAAAAGGAAGTCCTCCAGGCCTTCTCCTCAGTTTTTTGTGTTTCCTGCCGGACGGGAAGGAGCACATTCAGGAACGTGCCTCTTGGGAGGTATTTTTTACCTTAGGCTTCAGGGCCGTGGTAGGAGACATCTCAGGACTTTCCTGACATAGATGTCGGTGGTTGCCTACCTTTTTTCCTGCAGCACTCCTCTGGCCCTAGGGGTAGAGAGCGTAGCTGGGACCACCGCTGCCGTTGCTCAGCGAGAGTCGGACCCCTGGTGACGGCGGAGAGCTTCTGTCCCCAGATCGCTGCATCCCGGACAGCGGAATAGGCGAGAGACGCCAGGCAAGCCGCATGGGTCCGTTGGACTTCCGGGAATGGCGCGGAGGGGCGGAGCTTCTGCGTTCCAGCAAGGGGAAGTGACGAATTTTCCCGGCGGAAGTGCGTCATCGGGGGGCGCCCGGAAACGTCGTTCCAGTTCCAAAAGGCGCGGCGGTGGCATTCAGGAAGCCGGAGCTGGTGTACAGGATTCAGAGCGCTGAACAAGACACCACGAGCTATGGAGACTGCAGCGGCACATCTCGATGCTGGTTCAACAGGCTCCGGTGCCTCTCAGGTAAGCTTGGTGAGAGCACATGGCTTACTCTGGGGGGCTGTGAGTCGTTAGGCTCAATACCCCCCCTGGGTAGTGAACCTTGTTGGTGGTGGGTTGGGCACCTTTCTAGGAGCCATGCACAGCGGTGTAAAGGCTTAAATTGGGGGTAATTGTTTGATTTTTCTCTGTTTTCCTAACAGGTCAAAACCCACCAGATCCCTAGAAAAAAGTGTGCCGTGTGTGGAACTAAGTTAGGCCCCAGTTGGGATAAACCTTTGTGTCCAGAATGTGTTAGTAGCCTGGTGAAGGAGGACTCTGTAGCTACTTGCCATAAAATATTGTCATCTGTAAAGGATGAACTTGCGTCTACATTTCAGTCTTTCAAAGGACTAATGGATAGAATGCAAAGTCCAGCCCCTCCCTTACCCAGGGCTTCCAGCATGCCCTCCTTAACTCAGGAGGAGGAGGAAAGAGAAAGGACTCCCAGGTCTGTTGCTTCCTCACAGGCAGGTTCAGCCACAGAATCAGAGGAAGAAGAGGATTCCTCCAGGGGGGCTAGGTACAAACTATCCTTAGAGGATGTAGGGGACCTACTAAAGGCAATCTACGATACTTTAGATATTCGGGAAGAACAGGTTCAGCTCTCCAAGCACGACCTTATGTATCAGGGGTCTTGTGCAGGTAATCCCCGAGCCTTTCCGGTTCACAAATCCTTGATTGACGTGATTTTGCGGGAGTGGGAGCAGCCTGAGAAACGCCCATTCTTTTCAGGCAACCTTAAACGTAGGTTCCCATTCGAGAAGGATGCATCCCAGCCCTGGAATAAAATCCCCAAGCTGGATGCTCCATTAGCCAAGGTCTCGAGAAAAACTGATCTGGCTTTTGATGATCTAGGGACCCAATGGATAAAAGAGGTGATCTACTGTTAAAAAGAGCATGGGATGCCTCTTCTATTGGTCTAAAGCCTGCACTGGCAGCGTCTTGTGTGGCCAGAAATCTTGAGTGTTGGCTCAGACAGTTACAGGATCATATTTCGGCTGGTACCTCTAGACAGGAGCTGGTAAAATCTTTTCCACTCTTATATAAAGCAGTGGGTTTCTTGGCGGATGCTTCAGAGGAATCTGTGAAGCTGGCGGCCAGAACGGCAGCTTTGGTGAATGCGGCCAGAAGGTCAGTTTGGTTGAAGACGTGGGCAGGTGATGCCGCTTCCAAACTGAAATTGTGTGGTTTGCCTTTTTCAGGAGACCATTTGTTTGGCTCAGGCCTCCAGGAGGCGCTAGAGCGCACTCAGGATAGAAAAAAGGCCTTCCCGGAGAAAAAGAAGAGGTCAGAGGGAAAACGTTTTTTTTCGTGGGTTCAAGCAGCAGAACCAACAAAAAGAGAGCCAGCCCAAGAAGCATTGGGGGGGCCATAAGGGGCGGGGGAGAGGAGGAATCCTGTTCAATCCTCCTCAACCCACCCCTAAAATTCAGTGACGATTGTGTCCCAGTGGGAGGAAGACTAGGGCAGTTCCTCCCACAATGGACCAAGGCGACTTCAAGTCCATTCATTCTAGATCTAATAGAGAATGGATACAAGTTGGAGTTCGCATCAACGCCCCCCTCCAATTTCATGATCACTCAGCTTCCCAAGGACAGAGGGAAGGCAGAGGCACTAGGCCTGTCGCTAGGGGAGTTGGTAGATCAAAGGGTATTGATTCCGGTGCCCCAGAGGGAGCAAGGGCAGGGAGTATACTCTCATGTTTTTGTGGTCCGAAAACCATCAGGCAAGTTCAGGTTGATCCTGAACCTCCGACCCTTAAACAAATCCCTCAGGTACAAACGTTTCAGGATGGAGTCCATCTTCACAGTAGCAAGACTCCTCTTCCCCAGGTGTTACATGGCAACCCTGGATCTCAGGGATGCATACCTTCACATCCCTATCCATCCAGATTTTCAAAAGTTCCTCAGAGTAGCAGTGAGGGGGAACTCGGATGTTCGACACTATCAGTTCCGAGCTCTTCCCTTCGGTCTGGCTTCCTCACCGAGAATATTCACAAAGGTGCTGGCGGAAGCCTTGGCCCCATTAAGAGACAGGGCGATAACGGTTGATCCCAGCCCAGGATAATCCCTTATCTGGACGACCTCCTGTTGGTGGCAGGGTCAGCCCAGCAGTTGGAAGGAGACTTAAGGGAAGCCCAGATGTTTCTATCCTCACTAGGGTGGATAGTCAATCTAGAGAAGTCCCAATTGATCCCAGCCCAGGAGGTTCTATACCTGGGGTACAGGGTTTCCTCAGTGGAAAGAAAGATCTTTCTCCCCGAAGAGAAGATAGTGAAGGTAAACCAGGCAGTTGCCCAGTTGCAATCCACCCAAAGAGCTTCGGTCAGAGAAGTAATGAGGGTGTTAGGAATTATGACGGCGTGTTTTCCAGCCGTGCCTTGGTCAAGGTTCCGTCAACGTCCCTTGCAGGAGCTCATGCTTCGCTTTTGGAACGGCCTAAGTCAGGGCTTAGAGGAACAGATTCCAATCTCTTCAAGGGTCAAGAGGTCCTTGTGGTGGTGGCGAGCTCACCAAAATCTAAGCAGGGGACTAGATTGGGTCCTACCGGTAGAAGTAATAGTCACCACAGACGCCAGTGCCTGGGGATGGGGAGCTCACCTGGGGGAAGCAGTGGCCCAGGGGCCATGGTCCTTAGAGGAGGCAGGCCGCTCCTCAAACCAAAGAGAGCTTTTAGCAGTCCTCAAGACGATCGAGGTATTCCGAGAAAGGGTAGTAGGTCGTCATCTACAGGTACGCACAGACAACGCGTCCGTGGTGGCGTACCTGAACAAGCAGGGGGGTACAAGGAGCCCTGCCCTTCAGGACATATCAAACAGAATTCTTTCCTGGGCAGAGACGAACCTGGCCTCACTAACAGCGGTTCATTTAAAGGGGGTAGAGAACTCTCTGGCAGACTACCTAAGCCGTCAGCCGGTGAGACAGGACGAATGGGTGCTCAACAAGGAGGTCTTTGGACTAATAGTGCAAAAATGGGGTCTCCCAGAGATAGATCTTTTTGCAACAGAAGAAAACAGGAAAGTAACCCAGTTTTTTTCAGTCCATCCCAGGGACCAGACCAGGAAGATAGATGCGTTCTCCAGCCCTTGGGGGTTCAACATCAGCTACGCATTTCCTCCAGTGAGGATGATTGCGGCAGTTCTCCAAAAATTTCGGTTAGAACAGACGGATTTAATTTTGATAGCACCCTTTTGGCCGAAAAGGCCATGGTTCTCCACCTTGAAGGAACTGGCCATTTTCCCACCGTTTCGGCTACCCACCAGGGAGGACCTGATATCCCAGGGACCCATTTTTCACCCACAAGTGAACAGATTGAACTTAACGGCATGGTTTCTGAGGAACAATTATTAAGATCTCAAGGTTTCTCAGCCAAGGTAACTCAGACCCTGTTACAGTGTAGGAAGCCTGTTACTAGGGCTATCTATAATAAGGTCTGGAAGAGGTTTTGTTCTTGGGTAAGGGAGAAAGCTCTTTCTTGCCCAGGGATACCAGCAATTCTTGAATTCTTGCAGGCAGGGGTAGACCTGGGTCTTTCACCAAGCACCTTAAAGGTACAGGTGGCCGCTCTTAGCGTGTTTCTCCAATGTTCCCTTCAGCAAAATCGTTTTATCAAGAATTTTTTCACAGCCCTGTCCAGGTCCACACCAGTGAGAGTGTCATCCTGTCCTTCCTGGGATCTTTCGGTAGTACTTAAGATCTTATCAAAAGGTCCTTTTGAACCTCTGGAGGAATCCAGTCTCAAATGGGTTACCCTTAAGACAGTCCTTTTTAGTAGCAGTAACCTCAGCTAGGAGGGTTAGTGACCTAGAGGCTCTCTCCATTAGAGAGCCGTTTTTGGTAGTTTTTGATGATAGAGTGGTGTTAAAAACAGACCCCAGTTTTCTCCCCAAGGTGGCGTCAAAGTTCCACAGGACACAGGATATTGTCCTGCCTAGTTTTTGTTCCCCTTTGGGTCCTGAGTCATCCTCTCCCAATTTATTAGACGTCAGGAGGTGTATTTTGTTTTATTTGGAGGCAACCAGAGAAGTCAGAAAGTCGGATTCTCTTTTTGTTAATTTTTCAGGGGTTAAAAAGGGGTGTAAAGCTTCTAAAACGTCAATAGCCAGATGGATTAGGATGACTATTCAGAAGGCATATGAGTTAGAAGGGTTGCAGGTTCCATTTGTGAAAGCGCACTCTACTAGGTCGGTCTCGAGTACGTGGGCAGAGAAGGCCGGGGCCTCACCAGAAGAGATTTGTAGAGCGGCGACTTGGTCCAGTTACACCACGTTCGCTTAGCACTATCGCCTGGATTTGATGTCGGAGAAGGATCAGGCATTTGGCCGAAGGGTCCTCCAGGCAGTAACCCCACCCTAACAAGTAAGTTTCTTGTTTATCATCTCAGGGCTGTCCTGGAAGACGAAAGGGGAAAACCGGAGTTAGGCTTACCGGTAACTCTTTTTCCAGGAGTCTTCCAGGACAGCCTGGTTTCCCACCCGGTGTTTTTTTCTAAGTAACTGGAGTTGGATGAATGTACTAACGGTGTCTTAGTATGTTATGTTTTTCAGAGCCTTCAGGATTTCTTGTATGAACTGAGGAGAAGGCCTGGAGGACTTCCTTTTATGATTTACATTTGATGTGTTTCCTGTCCCGGAGGGAGGAGCTATATCTCTCAGGGCTGTCCTGGAAGACTCCTGGAAAAAGAGTTACCGGTAAGCCTAACTCCGGTTTTTTAAATACAGCTTACCTGTAAAATCCTTTTCTTGGAGTACATCACGGGACACAGAGCTCCCACCCCTCTTTTGGGTGACCATTTTGGGAGGCATACTGCTTGCTACAAAACTGAGGGACTCCCTCTAGGGGAGGGGGTTATATAGGGAGGGGACTTCCTGTTTGAGATTGCCAGTGTCCACACCTGAAGGTACTCCATATAACCCATATAGTAATGAATATGCCGCTCTGTGTCCCGTGATGTACTCCAAGAAAAGGATTTTACAGGTAAGCTGTATTTAAAAATCCCTTTTTTAAACTCACGAAAATTCTCGTACGACAGAAAAAAAAGATCGGAAGTGATGTCACGTGTTGTAATGTATTTGTATTGTATTGTCGGACGACGGCTGTACTGACTAAACGAAAATCGTACGATCTGACATCGTACGAGGAAAATTTTCGCACATGTCCGATCGAAAAATATCGGATGAACGGTCGTGATCGTCTCTCGAAAGTAGTGTACACACGATCCGAAAATCGTACGATCCATCATCGGACAATCGTTTTCGTCCGATATTCGGATCGTGTGTATGGGCCATTAAGGATGGCCCATATAACCCCTCCCACTGCCAGGACCAGCAAGCAATCGGAGGAAAATGCCAGGACAGGTGAGGGCGGCCTGAGTCCTGTACTATACTCTTAAGAAAATCATTTTACGGATATGTCAAAGCTTATATTTATAAAAATGTATGTACCACACACTACTACATTTAACAATCCAGTTATCAGAATAGTGTTATTTGCAGTAGGGGTCCTTTTATTGTTGCATCATGGTTCAGAGTTCCAAGTTGCCAATGCTGAGCACCAGGTGTGGAAACAAATATACCCCTTTCTATATGTAAAAATGCGGGAACACTGTAAAAAGGATTTTCTTATTTCCTTTTTTTTTATTTTTTTTATAAATTCTTTTTATTGATTTTTTTAACACCGAAAACAAACACACATACAAGGTAGGCAACATGCCCACCCCAACAGAGGCATTAAGTCGTAATAAAGCACATCTATTTAGCATAGTCTTCAGTAGGTGGCGGAAACCTCCAGAAAATTGAACTGTAGCCCTAACCCACCATGTCCGAGGAGTCTAACCAAGCCTGCCACACCCTCTTAAATTTCTTATCACAACCCCTTGACCTGTAGGTGGCCTTGTACATGGGAATTAGAGTTAACCAACCCTTTCCAAAATGATAATGTTGGGGCATTGGAGTTTTTCCATTTTAATAGAATAGCCTTCCTGCCATAAAACAACCCAATATTCAGAAGGGTACGATGTGCCAGGGAGGGAACTACCTCCTCAACCAACCCAATAAGGCAGACCCTAGCGGTCAGGGCAACTGGAACACATAGCACCCCGGACAGACACTCAACCACCCCTGCCCAAAAGTTCTGGACGTGAGGACACGTCCAAAAAATGTGCCCCGGGCCTGCCGGGGAAAAATTACACCGCCAACACTGACCAGTACTAGAAGGGTAAATACGAGATAATCTGGCCGGGGTGTAGTAAATGCGATGTAATTATTTTAATTGAATAAGGCGATCCCTAGCAGATACCAGATGCTTGAAGGGGTGATCCCACATATCCTCCCAGTCCTCCCCTTGAATGTCAGGAATCTCGCTCTTCCACCTCTCCCTACACCTAGACACCCCAATAGGCACTTTGGTAAACATAGCCTTGTATACCGTGGACAGTTTTAGGCAAATCCTCACTTGTTAATAAATTCTCCAGTGCCGAGGGAAGAAACTCCACCCTGCGGCTCCCGAACTGCGCCTGAAAAGCATGACGCAGCTGCAAATCTAAAGAAAAGGGAATTAGGCAGGTTATGCCTGGCCTTTAGCTGGTCAAATGAAATAAGGTCTCCCTCTCTGGTGATTTTCTTATTTCTGAAATCCTGACTGGATTAGGTTTTGTGATTGGTGATATAAGCATTGCTTAGCAAAAATGTTAAACATGTCATGTATTCTGCAAATACCGGCATTGATTTAACCACTTAAGCCCCAAGCCTGTTTTTTCAGATTCAGTGGTTACGAGACTAAAACATATTTTTTTTTTGCTATAAAATTACTTTAAACCCCCAAACATTATATATATATATTTTTTTCTAACACCCTAGAGAATGAAATGGCAGTCATTGCAATACTTTTTGTCACACCGTATTTGCGCAGCGGTCTTACAAGCGCACTTTTTTTGGAAAAAATTCACTTTTTTAAATTAGACAACAATAACTTTGGCCCAATTTTTCTACATATTGTGAAAGATAATGTTACGCCGAGTAAAATGATACCCAACATGTCACGCTTAAAAATGCCGCCCGCTCGTGGCATGGCATCAAGCTTTTACCCTTAAAAATCTCGATAGGCAAAGTTTAAAAAATTCTACAGGTTGCATTTTTTGAGTTAGAGGAGGTCTAGGGCTAGAATTATTGCTCTCGCTCGAATGATCGCGGTGATACCTCACTTGTGTGGTTTCAACACCGTTTTCATATGCGGGCGCTAATCGCGTATGCGTTCGCTTCTGCGCGCGAGCTCATCGGGACGGGGCGCTTTAAAAAATTTTTTTTTTGTTTTCATATTTATTTTACAATTTTTACACTGAAATAAAAAAAAATTATCACTTTTATTCCTATTACAAGGAATGTAAACATCCCTTGTAATAGAAAAAAGCATGACCGGTCCTCTTGAATATGAGATCTGGGGTCAAAAAGACCTCACATCTCATATTTAGGCTTAAATGCAAAAAAAATAAAAAATTTAAACTGTCATTTTTTCAAATGACAGAAAAAAAAAATGTTTCTTTAAGACGCTGGGCGGGACTGTCGTTTTGCCGTCGCTTCCGCCCAGCAGAGCTATGGGGACGGATGAGGGACATTTTTCCCTCATTCGCATCCCCAGTCAGCAGCGACAGGACCTGATTTCCTCCGCCGCTACCGATGGCTGCGGAGAGCGGCGGGAGGGGGGGCCTCTCTCCCGCCACCGATAACGGTGATCTCGCGGCGAATCTGCCGCGGTGTCCGCCGTTATCGTGTGCAGGACCGCCCACTGAAGAGCTGCTACCGTTACCGAGATATCCATCTTTAAAGTGCCGACGTATAACGACGGTGGGCGGTTGGTAACTAGTTAAGGTAGTTAGTCTTAAATGGCCAATCTAGGGATACAAATTATAATATCGCTGCCCCCTCCTTCACCCACAATATAGCCAAAATTCTGTATTTTTGCCACAATGATTCTATTGAAGAATTGTGTCAGCGGCTGCATTTGCCAAACAGTATGTCCTAGCCAAAGGATTTCATTGATAAATTAAAAATTCACAGTAATAAATGTTTGGCCTATGATCTCATTCTTGGTTATGTATGCATATAAATTAGACGCCAGAAGTTTAATTTTAGGTGTAGAAGAGACATTACATGTATGTTCTGCAATAAAGTCTACCTACAACTATAAGTGTTCCGTATGAATTCAAAGGAAACTTACCTGACCATATTTCAAAATATAAAAGTAGAAGATATACTAAAAATGTAATTATACAAAAAAATTTAATTGTACAGATCAATCAAATGTGATACTTCATCTCTTTTCTGCAAACATGCACTTTTATATCTTTTATATTATTCTTATGTAATTATTTTTTCTATTTTTTTAGGAGTGGTGGATGGAAAGCATTGCACATTTCCCTACTTGCCTAATAAAACGTTTGTCTACAACGCTGCTGAAGATAGGTTGGAACTTTGTGTGGATGCAGCAGGGCATTTCCCTATTGGTCCTGAAGTTGAAGATTTGGTCAAAGAAGCACTGAACCAAGTACGTTCCGAAGCGTCTTCTAGAAGCAGAGAATCTAGTCCCTCACATGGCTTGATGAAGCTTGGAAGCGGTGGTGTGGTAAAGAAGAAGTCTGAGCAGCATCACAATGTAACAGCTTTTCAAGGCAAAGGGCACTCACTAGGAACCGGCTCAGGTAGTCCAGAACATGGTCAGAGAACAAGAGCTCCATCTAAGCCTAGCACTACAGCAAGCTTTAACAGTACTTCAACATACGATCCTTCTTTTACTTCAACAGCTAGTGACAGCGAACTGATCCGAGTAGCTCCTGGTGTAGTTACAATGAGAGATAGCAGGCAACTTGATCCCAGCATAATAGAGGCTCAGCGGAAGAAATTGCAAGAAATGGTTTCTTCCATCCAAGCTTCAATGGATAAGCACTTACGGGATCAAAATGCAGAGCCATTGACCGGGTCATCCGATAACGCTCAAAAAAAAGAATGTCTTTCTTCAACACCTGTGAGCGATCCTTCAGTTGTGACTGTGGACACAAGTCGTGTAGCGTCAGACAGTAATAAGGAAGGTTCCTTAACATCTGTGAGGCCTAAAATTCAATCATCGGCCTCAACAGATCCAGAAGAGATGGACAGCCAAGATGCAGAAATAGCCAATGTAACTGAGCCCATGGATCATTCATGATGGCTCAGAGGTTATTATAATGAGAAAAAGATTATACAGTAAAATATATATATATGTATAAATATGTAGTATGATGGCTGGGCCACGGTGTGAAATAGTCCTTTGCATAATTCTTTAAAAGAATATTAAACTCCTTTTCGCTGCATGAAAATGTGTGTAATTGGGGGTTTGGACAAAAAACAATCTGGGTTTATTTTAGCTTCCACATGACAAAAAATTTAATTTATAAACCGTTCTTCGTATTTACAGCACTATTGATGCCTGCAATGCTAAAATGTGGTTTTCTGCTGGCAAGCACCCTAAAAGTTATGATGAATCTGGAGAAAATCTTGCATTGTTCTGTGCAGTCAATGGGTAAAATGTTGTCTAATTACCTGAACAGGTATATGCTTACCAATTGAGTCCAAGAAAATGGCTTCCTTTTATTGATCATATACGATTGGCTGGCTTAACTATATCTTTGCAAACACTGAGCTACAGGCTGAGTCAGGTCAAGCTTGCCATGTTAGTTTTTAAGTAACAGATATTGAGATGTGATGTTTTCTATAGCAAGGAATTTATAATTTTTGCTTTCATGTTCTAGCCCGTAAAGGGAAAAATTAAGATCGCAGTTTTCATGCGAACAGGTCCATCTTTTATAATTTATGCAAAATGTTATGGAAAATGTTGAACTCATTTGTAGTTTTGAGTTTTTACCACTGAGGAAAGTTACCCGATAAACGAAGTCTCCCTGAGTACGTGTGGGCAATTTTGGACCATTATTTTCCTCACTAGGGGAAACCTTCAAAGTTCTTTTAAAATAAATCTGTAGTGATGGAAATGTTGGTGCTGCCATTGCTGTCCTACCTTTTGGAGATGGTGAAATGCAACAGGTGCGTTAAGTGCAGTCAGTGCGTATTTGTGATGCTTCTGAGATCCTTCAAAGGTGCTTTTGACTAGTTCCTAAGTTTTGGAATTCCCATTAACATGTATAAGGAAGTAAAGAAACTTCTGACACAGTTGCCCATGTAAAAAAGCCCTAAGAACACGAGTTGCTTGGCTGCTGCTGGCTTTTATTATTTGAGACGCTGGTAACAAGCTTGCTGATTAGAAAAGGTGGAAATCCTAATTTTGACTTTTTAAGTCGGTTCCCCAGAAGTGTCTAAGGCTCCTTTCACACTTGCGTGACTTGAAAATGCAAAGTCGCATGACAAGTCGTACCCCATAATTTTCAATGAGTACCATTTTTATATCTGTGCGACTTCAGTGTAGTCCCTGTACTACTTTGTTCCGACTTTGAGAGTTGGGGTCCATAGACCAAGTTTACTGAGGCTTTCCCTGAAATTGTGCGTCTTTCAAGTCACAGCAGTGAGAAAGGGGCCTTAAATCGCTGAAACATTACATTTTAAAGTGGTATTAAACCCAAAAACAAACATTTATTGTATTGCAGCTGAACAATTCCTTGATGTGATGGCTGCGTTCGTTTTTTTTTTTTAAGTGGTTGTAAACTAGTCATGAAATCTGAACTAAGCACATATATCTGTATTGTTTACTAGTCCTTAGGCCTCGTACACACGATTAAATGTCTGTTCAAATCGGTCGGACCGACCGATTTGAACAGATCTGTCTGCTGGGATTTTGGTTTGCTCGCGTGTACACACGAGCAAACCAAAATCCCCGCCAGCAGACAGCGCGCTGACGTGTCGGTGACGTTGACGCCGCCACGTCACCGCACCAGGAAGTACAACACTTCCGCGCATGCGTCGAAACCATTCGGCGCGTGTGCGAGAAGACATGTCTGCTGGTTAGCGTACTAACCAGCAGACATGTCGGGCGGACGGGTTCCCAGCCGACAGATTTCAAAGCATGCTTTGAAATCTGTCGGGTGGCCAAATCCGTCTGTTTGCCCGTACACACGGTCAAATCTGTCTGCTGAAACGGTCTAGCAGACCGTTTCCAGCAGACAGATTTGATCGTGTGTACGAGGCCTAAGTGTCATTTCTCTCCGGTGCTTCGTTCCTCTGTTATCAGCATGAGACACTTCTGAGTAGTTTTCCTAAAACGTGAGATACATTTGTGACGGAGGAGAGATCGGCACACGGCTTGTCTATTCAGAACAAAAAGTGAAACTTGTGTAGGGAGACTTTTTTATTTTCATCGGGTGATCTGGCCAGTGAGAACAAGCTGTCCTGCAGATGTAGCGGTTACACTTTTGAGACATGCCTTTTACTACTGACAAGGGAGATTACAATGATTGGCTTTTATTCATTAATGTAAAACCTTTATTCCAAAAGGGGAAAAAAACTGCTGTAACTGCTTGTTAGCTGGAGGTTAGCTTCAATTTGTTAGTGTATCTCAATCTGCAAGTACATTGAACACTCCCCTCCCCCAAGATTAACAATGCTGTTTTGCAAAGGTGCCTCCTGTACTTATTCATCCAGAGTGTGGGCACTCTAATACTGGAGGTGTGTAAATCGCCAGGGGAAAAAAAATGAATGCAGCCTCACCTAATGATTAGTAAGCAGCAATATATAACATTTTGGGCTTTATTTCCACTTAAAAGTACAGCTTTTAATTTTGTGTTTGTGTGTTCTTAGGGCTTTTGCGTTCATTTAAAATGACAGGTTTATGTTATTAAATTAATGATCAAAACGTAAAAGGCTTGGGAAATTTACCAGTACAGCTGGTGAGTGGGAACTATGTTGCCTCTCTGGACATTTTTTTTTTAGGATGTGATTTAAAAAAAAAATTAAAAGTGGATGGCTGAAAGCAGAAGTATGTTGCCAATTCAGAACACTGGTTAACAAATATATTCTTACACTGTATATAGTTACTGCATATAGTGCGCTGAGCACTTCGTTTGGTGCCTATATAAGGATTTACCTCGACTAAAAAAAAAGCAAGCATAGCCAATTTTGGCTGCACACTGGCAGTCTGCCATTCAACTCATTTTTCAGGGAAGAAAATAAAAACAGATCAAAATAGTATCAGATGTAAACTGTGACCCTAAGGGCCCTTTCACAGGGCGGATCAGTATTGGTCTGCCTCCGTGTGTTCGTACGCTCAGCGGGGATCGCTCCGTATATCCCCGCTGAGCCGTCGGATGACAGGGCGATCTCCGCACACTGTTCAGGGACAGCCCTGTCTATTCTCCACTCTCCCCTATGGGACGATCGGATGAACATGGACCGTGTGTTCATCCGATCCGCAGGGGGAAGAAAAAAATAGGACATTCTTCCGTCTGCAAAATCGGATCTTTGCGTAGGCGGGTGATTACGGATGTCAGTAGATGTTTATCCGCTGACACCCGCAATCACATAGGGACCAATGTATGTCCCTTTTTCATCTGCAAACGGATGGATGAAAAAGCGGACTCACGGTCCGCACATCTGAAAAGGCCCTAAAGCACTCTCCTTGGTATCTACCATGCTGTAAAGGTCACTGATGAACAGCGGCTTGCTGCATTTTTCTACTTTTGTGAAATCCACTTTATCTTCCATAGCTTTGGTTAAATTTGTGCTGCTGCTCGCTAAGTCATTATAGATGGACCTTACCAAAGCTTTAGCATTGAAATAGATGGCAGCAGAGAGCGCAATATTGCAGAGTAGTAAAGAGTATCATTGCACAGTTAAGCATGATTGATGCTTTTCCTATGCCCTTGTGGTTCTATAGTTATGATTGTAGTTACAACAGGTGAAGAGTACCCATTCGTCAGTCACTTATTTAGGGGCAATTGTACGGCAAGTTTTCCACTATTTTCCACTATTACCCTTATGTGTGAGGGCTGCATGAATGTGGAAGCTTAAAGTGCTTAGAGTCCAAGGCTGGCCATACACTGTACAAATCTTGGGCAGTTGATCAGGAAACGGCAGAGATCCGAATTGTTAATTGGCATGCCGAATGTACCAAGTTGATTAATTTAACCATTCTGCCCGACTTATCTTGTGATTATTGCTAGTGTCTGCTATAGCCACTAGCAATATTCACTGTTTTCTCCCACCACTGGCCTCGCCCCCCCCCCCCCCCCCCCCGCCAGCAGCAGACAATTGCTGACTCCCCTGTAAACACTGACCATGGTTGCAGGAAAGAAATTATATGGCCCGCCTAAGTGTGTGTGTGTGTGTGTGTGTGTGTGTGTGTATTTTTTTTCCCCCTAATGCACTCTATACATTGAGGTTAAAGAAACTCTCCACTGCCTTTCCAACCCCTCTCCCCCAGCTTTAATATGACGTTTTAAATGCTGTATTTATTGCCGTATAACACGTACCTTCATTTTAAGAGTGACGTTTCAGGAAAAAAAACGTACATTTTAAATTAAGAACTTTGAAGCAAAATAAAGGTCAATGCACATCTGCAGCCTCTCCATTGCCATGAATGCAGCCTGATCAATGCCCTTCTTGGAGGGGGGGGGGGGGTGAGCGCTGTCAGATTACATACAGCGAGAATCTCCTGTTTACTCGACGGCCTCTTTAATACAAAGTCCCATCTCCTGGACCGGCTTCTATGATAGACAGAACACTGGTCCAATGGCCCATGAGACGTGACTTCCTATTACAGAGGCTGCTGAGTAAATGGGAGATTCTTGCTGTATGTAATCTGGCACTCGTCTCGCCACCCTCACCATTCTCTGAGGCAGCCCAAATTGCAGTTTTGGCGGATAACACGCACATGCTATTTGCAACCGATTTGCAGGGTGAAAAAGTAAGTGTTATACGCCAATAAATACATTAACAAACATGTTATACTTGCCTGCTCTGTGTAATGGTTTTGCACAGAGTATCCCCGATCCTCCTCTTAAGTCCCTCGCTGGCACTCTGGGCCGTTCCCAAGCTGGCTTTTTGTGTTCATAAGACACAGCGAGCTCAGCCCCGCCTCCGCTGTCTCCTAAATGACTGATTGACAGCAGTGGAAGCCAATGGCTCCTGCTGTTGCATCTCGGTTAATGAAGAGAGATACCTGGGAGAGAACCTATGCTCTTGTGCACATTGCTGGATTGTCTTCAGGTGAGTATAAGGGGGGAGCTGCTCCCCCCTTAGCAGAACCTTTAAATCTGCTTGTTTTTTTTCTGAGTCAGGCATTCAAGGTATTAAAGCCAGACCCAGCCAGTGAACCTACCTTGGGTGCATGTCAGCAGTTGTAGCTACCAATATTTCTTTCCAAAAATAAATTGGATTCTTGTAGTAACATGATATATACATGCAGCTTCTCAAGACAGGTAGCTTTTGATTTTGCCTATATCTGGTGGTGTGGCACAATCTATCAAACAAGGAATCTCGAAGGGGACCACAGTATTTAACTAGCTAGACCTAAGCCTGCCATGTCAAATATGCAACAATGGTGTGGCAACAATGCTATTCTTACAGCAGTAATGGGGATGTAGGGACTTCTTGATTTTACCACATGGGGTGTCTGTATGAAGAATTTCCAGTTTTAAACCGATGCTGTGTCTGAAATTCTATCTTGTAAGCATATTCTCTGCAATTTATTAAAAATATCTTGGTGGAGATATATATTCCCATATCCATCCCGGACAAATATAAACATGTAACATAAAAATACAGTCTAAGGCCTCATGCACACTTGACGTTTTTAAGGCTGCTGTTAGGGGCATCTGGCTGGTGTTTTTTTTTGTTAATGTTGCCTCTAAATGCCCCTGCATATTGGTCTGTGTCCATGCACTCAGGCTTTCAAAAAAAACAAACTCGTTCCAGCGCATCCAGGAGCAGAAGCCTTTTGGCAGAAAAAAAAGCTTGACACAGGTAATGTGTTAATACTGAGCACTTAAATGTTAATTCATATCAGTGGCCATAATTAATTAGTCTAGCCATTGAAATGAATTAATGCCCAAGCGCCTAAGTATGCCTATATGCGTTTACGAATGTCAGTTGTTTTTTCTGCCTAGAGAGGTGTCTGGGAGAGATGGGCAAACATCTGGTGTGCAGAAGTCCTAAAACTTGTTTTGTGTATCATCTTGGTTGCAAGTTCATTAACTTTTTTGTTTTTATTGATTTGAGAAATCCAGTATATGATACTGGAGCCTGTCAAGGTTCTAAGCCAGTAGGATTTTAGGTTCTGCACATTGAGATTGGCCTAATCAGGGCTTGATGCAGCAAATATTTTGATGCTCTTATAAACCATACACCTTCGTGTGCTGTATGCCTTCATGTATTGCCTTTAGCATGGTGCTTTTTTTTGTCTGTCTAACCTTAAACTTTCTCTTTTTAACAGGCCTCTTAAATACCATGTGCCATGTCTCCCCATGTATTTATCCAGAAACCAATGCAATTTATTCTTTCACATGTTAAATTATTTCTATTGTATTCGTTTTTTTTTTTTTTGTAAATACAACAGGTCACCACATGGCTGGGTTAGAAAACTAAGAAATGACTGTAGTTTGGTACATCATTTAAGTAAAACATATAGGGGTAGATTTACTAAAATCAGAGCACTTAGAATCTGGTGCAGCTTTGCATGGTAACCAATCGGCTTCTAACCTCAGCTGGTTTCTATGTAGAAGTGAGCCTGATTTTGCACTCTCCAGCTTTAGTAAATAAACTCCATAGTTATAAACAATCCTAGATCATAAACGGGTGCTTAATTGGTCTATTCACGTGACGTAATTGACCTATAGTTGGTGGTCAGCATGGGCCTTTGGAGAAAAAACAACTTGTGTCAATTCAGATCTCCAAAAGGGGGAAGACTGATTTCTTGTGAAAAAAAAAGGGGGAAGACTGCAAGGGCAAGAAAGGGAAAACATGGGAGTGCCCAGGGTTAGTTCAGTCCCATAATGTAGGATATTTACACAAGTCTAGATAGTCGGCAATGTTCGTGGAGTTGTGCACAGGACCATGCAATACTTTTAAAAGTTTCTCACCTGCCAGGTCCAAGACTTTTTTTTTTTTTTCTGCTTAACCTGTATTAGTTTGAAAGTTTCTTTTCGATTTTTCCACACCTTTGTTAAGGTCTGCTTTGCAGCCATTATGATTAAAGGTTTAGGGATTGTATCCTTAGGGCTTTAAAGGTTTTAATTAAGTTTAAAAAGTTTGTTTGAACGAAGATGTTCCAAACAAACTACTTCACTATGGTCCGAGTTGGCTCTCAGCACTGCATGGGGACTGTATATAGCCTTTCGCTTACATACATTATATAGCGATGTGCTATCGGTGGGATAGAAACTTTCCCACACTTGGAACAAAATTGAGTCGGGCTGAACGTGGCTCCAGCCATTCATAGGGAGCTTTGTATTTTATGAATCGATACAAAAGCTTTCTCTGATTAGCGGAGGCAGTTGTGCATGGTTAAATGGTTTCTTCCCACTTTTAGAAAGCTAGGAGACAGACCTTTTCCAAGGCTTGACACACTTTTCAAGCCCTACCCAGTATATCCGATGATGCCTGGTACACACAGTAGTTTTTGATTTAACCCAGCTGGCTGAGTAAAAAAAAAAAAACTGAGGTCACTGTACGAACTATGCCTTGTTTGTACAGAGATCTCTCCTCTGTGCATTTGCGATCTGACAGGGTTAACACCCCCCCCCCCCCCCCCAGAACACACTGGTCAGTGCTGGCAGCTGATGGCTGCAGGTGCTGATCTGCAGATGGTTTTCTAGCATAGTCGTTTGAGAGATGCTGGTCATGAGATTGGGTTCTGTCAGGCAAGCACCTGTACAGATGGGCAGAGGTGGCTGGTTTCTACTGTACCGGCTGATTTCAGCCGATATTCAACCCGTGTGTATGGAGCTTAACTATAGATATTCTCATTATCGCTACCACAAATTGGTCCTACCTTAAAGACCTGGAACAAGGTGTGACATTTTATCTCCCAAGCTTTTACGGAGTAGTTGGGGCCCCATGTCAAGTATATTTGTTCCTTACTGTGATCTGATCTAATAATGCAGACAGTGAAATGGCTGCTTATATTATCTTTTGTTTCCACATTAGCATCTTCAGCAAACTAGTATACCCTCCCTTTGAATAAAGGACATGCCTTGCAAAATCTTTTATTTCATCGTAGAATATCTGTCCATGCTAATGCCGCTTTATGAGTTCTGAGGAGATGTTTGAAAAGGACCCACTTCCCCACGTCGTTTTTTTTTTTTTTTTTTTTTTTTTTTTGCAGAAGCTAGCCTTGGCTAATGAATGGCCCTTTATAGAAGCACTTAATGAATTATAAGCTTTAATACACAATGTGCTGATTTTTTTTTTTCTGTGAACAACTCGCACTTTTTTTTCGCATCTCAGCCCTGCAGATGGATTAGCAGTGAACATGTAGCTTTTTAATGGTCAGTACCATGTTTTTGTGACCCTGACACCAATATGATCATTGCATAGTAATGGTATATTCTAGTTTGTAAAATTGTTTCATGACAAATTGCTTGTGACCAATGTGTTCTAGCTAGCCAATCCTAGCAACATTCTAAGCATTTTAGACTGCTGAGAGAGAGAGTGTGTGTGTGTGTGTTTTATTTATATATATATACAGTGCAGAAAATAAGTATTTGAACACCCTGCTATTTTGCAAGTTCTCCCACTTGGAAATCATGGAGGGGTCTGAAATTGTCATCGTAGGTGCATGTCCACTGTGAGAGACATAATCAAAAAGAAAAATTCCAGAAATCACAATGTATGATTTTTTTAACTATTTATTTGTATGATACAGCTGCAAAGAAGTATTTGAACACCTGAGAAAATCAATGTTAATATTTGGTACAGTAGCCTTTGTTTGCAATTACAGAGGTCAAACGTTTCTTGTCGTTTTTCACCAGGTTTGCACACACTGGAGGAGGGATTTTGGCCCATTCCTCCACACAGATCTTCTCTAGATCAGTCAGGTTTCTGGGCTGTCGCTGAGAAACACGGAGTTTGAGCTCCCTCCAAAGATTCTCTATTGGGTTTAGGTCTGGAGACTGGCTAGGCCATGCCAGAACCTTGATATGCTTCTTACAGAGCCACTCCTTGGTTATCCTGGCTGTGTGCTTCGGGTCATTGTCATGTTGGAAGACGCAGCCTCGACCCATCTTCAAAGCTCTAACTGAGGGAAGGAGGTTGTTGCCCAAAATCTCGCAATACATGGCCCCGGTCATCCTCTCCTTAATACAGTGCAGTCGCCCTGTCCCATGTGCAGAAAAACACCCCCAAAGCATGATGCTACCACCCCCATGCTTCACAGTAGGGATGGTGTTCTTGGGATGGTACTCATCATTCTTCTTCCTCCAAACACGGTTAGTGGAATTATGACCAAAAAGTTCTATTTTGGTCTCATCTGACCACATGACTTTCTCCCATGACTCCTCTGGATCATCCAAATGGTCATTGGCAAACTTAAGACGGGCCTTGACATGTGCTGGTTTAAGCAGGGGAACCTTCCGTGCCATGCATGATTTCAAACCATGACGTCTTAGTGTATTACCAACAGTAACCTTGGAAACGGTGGTCCCAGCTCTTTTCAGGTCATTGACCAGCTCCTCCCGTGTAGTCCTGGGCTGATTTCTCACCTTTCTTAGGATCATTGAGACCCCACGAGGTGAGATTTTGCATGGAGCCCCAGTCCGAGGGAGATTGACAGTCATGTTTAGCTTCTTCCATTTTCTAATGATTGCTCCAACAGTGGACCTTTTTTCACCAAGCTGCTTGGCAATTTCCCCGTAGCCCTTCCCAGCCTTGTGAAGGTGTACAATTTTGTCTCTAGTGTCTTTGGACAGCTCTTTGGTCTTGGCCATGTTAGTAGTTGGATTCTTACTGATTGTATGGGGTGGACAGGTGTCTTTATGCAGCTAATGACCTCAAACAGGTGCATCTAATTTAGGATAATAAATGGAGTGGAGGTGGACATTTTAAAGGCAGACTAACAGGTCTTTGAGGGTCAGAATTCTAGCTGATAGACAGGTGTTCAAATACTTCTTTGCAGCTGTATCATACAAATAAATAGTTAAAAATTCATAAATTGTGATTTCTGGAATTTTTCTTTTTGATTATGTCTCTCACAGTGGACATGCACCTACAATGACAATTTCAGACCCCTCCATGATTTCCAAGTGGGAGAACTTGCAAAATAGCAGGGTGTTCAAATACTTATTTTCTGCACTGTATATGTATATATATATATATATATATAATATATATACACACACACATACACATACACATATACATATACATACACACACACACACACACTCTCTCTCTGTCTATCAAATTAGTTTTTATACATTAGAGTAGCTGAAGAAAAAATGCACAAATCGGGACATCATATTGTCTCCATATAACATTGAAAGCAAAGAGGAAATCTGTTTGCTGCAGGCAATAGGAATCGTTCTTTTATGTTTAGACACATCTATGAACAAAGGCTTAATGTGCTGTTACCTAAGACATGCTTCCATGTTGTGACCTGCATTAGAAAACAAATGAATTTAGAGTGAACAGTAGCATAATTTGTTTTAATTGTGTACATTAAATGCATTTTCCTAGCAAGCCTATACAAAAGCAATTGTAAGTTTTAAAGACTATAAGCCTAGTTTGTTCCTTAGCGTTTACACCACCCTAATTTTGGAAAGCATAATTTTTATTGAAAGAAATAGAGAGGGCAAAGAATTGTGAAATGGGTTGGTGTGCCCTAGTTTCATCAAGTCAGAAGCAGCAAGCTTTCAGGGGAAATGGCTTGCCATAAGTCTGCAGGCTGTGTGAGAGGTGTACTCCTGTAGAGGAGACAGACATGATGCATGGCAACAGCAATAATAAATGCAAATGTCTAATGGAATAAAATGTAAATCTGTTGAAGGAAAATCATAAAGAAAAACAAACTGTTTACACATTTTTAATTGTCTTTCTTTGCTTTAATTAGCCTACATTTTTGGAATTATCTTTACCATTTCTGTACCACACTTTGCTATTACAGCTTTCTGTGTTTTATGTATTTATATTGGTGAAAATTTACAATAAAATTAGGCAAAGCATGGAAAAACAATTAAATCAATTTTTAAATTGACCTCTAAATTTTGTAAAAGGAAAGCTGAAAGATGATGTTCCGTGGGATAAACGCAACTATAAATTCTGGAGCAAAGTAGATTCCTTTCTCTAATGAGCCAATCCTATCCCACCTTTTACTAGTGCATGTAAGAAAATTTAAATTGGTCAACCTTTTGTCTCAAAAGTCTTTCTCAAACCACCTAATTCAGATCCTGAAATTGGAGCAGGAGTAGAAAATGCTAGAAATAAATGAGTTGTGTATTGGAACCACTCTAGGAGATTGTAAGTGTTCTGTAGGAATGAAATGATGCCGTAATGCAGTTATATGGATGTCTTATCTTTTGGTACTCTTACTGAACCTTTACCAAACAATCTATAGGCCTGGAAGACTTCTTGGCATGCATATGCGTGTCTGGAAATCAAAACCTATTAAAGCACTTTAATGCATTTGCAGATATGTGCAAGTACAGGTTTTGTGCATATGTAGGTAGTTGCCAGTTTTGGATAAGAACTGATTCTTTAAAACTACCAGCCTCTTAAATCTAAAATTCAGATTCCAGTCACAAGATTTTGGAGGCGAAGCTTATGCTACTACTTTCTTGATATAAAGCCATAAAAATATATATAAAATTCTGTTATACATTTTTCATTTGTTTGTTCTACATTATAGAGATTAGTGGGAACTGTGATCATTTCGCTTTAATAGTGTCTGTGGCATTTAGCTTGGAATTTTTGGGATTGTTCTTGGCTTTCTAAATTTGCCAGCAACTGCAGAAAACTGAAATATCAGCTTTGGCTGCCTTTGGCCTCTAAAAGATATTAGCAAATATAATACCCATCGAGCTGAAATATAGGGACCTATTTAACACACACTGCCATGCCCATATACATTAACGCAAAAGAGTAAAGTTTATAGATCAAAATTAAGGAAAATATTTATACTGTGATCGAAATCAAATATAGCTTTTGTACCAGCCCGGATTGCCTCTGTAAACGGCAGCAAACAAATAAAATAAAAATAGACTCATTTGTATATAAAGTATTTGGTGTATATTTTGCTTTCAGAATTTCTGAAGGCAATAAGAACATGCTGTCGTCATACTACAAGGTTTTTTTTTTTTTTTTTGGAAGGAGGTGCACTTTAGAAATAAAGATTCACAAAATCCAATGTGTAGATACACAAGTAGTGTAAATATGTAGGTTAGCCTTTTTAGAGTGATTTCTGCAAAAGCATAGGTTATTAACCATTTTCATTGGACTGGCTTTTATTCAGCCATTAATTTTTGTTGTGATTGCTGTGCTAATTTTTATTTGTAATGTAACAATAGTGTATTATAATAGTATATAGTGTACTATATTACACTTGACTGTACAGTATTTGAAGTTGGATTGCTCTATTAAACAATGTTAAGTCTACATTTGGAACAATGTCTGTCTGTTAATTTCCAATTTATTAAATGCCATTCCATTTGAAAAGAGGGTGAAAATAGATTCCAGAAGTCTGTTTAAAACCAAACTCTAGCCTCACTTTTTTTTTTCTTTCCCATCTGCCTCTACTGCTTGGAAAACCATGCTGCTCTTTAGTCTCTTCTTCTTCCCCATTGTCTGCCTCCAATTTTTTAAAGGGCATTTCAGCAGGTAAGCATGCTTGGCCTTCCCCCAGGACCCACTAAATGAACACCCCCCGGGCTATAGAGGGTGTTAATCCACAGCTGTTGCATCCTCTGGTACATCCAACTTCCATGGAGTCAACTTCAATAGAATGACTATCGGAGCTGTCTGTCAAAATGCGTGCCATACCAAGTTGACTCTCCGGTTTGACTTTACTGGTATTTTATTGCTTACGGGGTACCACAGACTCCCCCGTCTTGCGGGAATGCCCTGGGTTGTCTACCCGAGCCTCCATCACCAGCATGATGCTTGTCTGTGCACACTGAATCCAGGAATTCCTCTGCAGCAGTTATGTTGCTCATAGTAGGATATGTGAAGTGTAATGTACATGAAACACAGGTAACCTCTTCGTTCATCTGAATGTGACAGTGTCATTTGCAGAAAGTCAGTTTTCTCCTCCCTGTGCAGGTTCAGAAATTCCTCCGTAGATGGCAGTGTATGTGTTACTAGTCTATATGTCAGAATGCTTATATTGAAATAATATAGTATTGTGTTTATGAAAATATGAAAATCTTGTTTTTGGGAGATTTACAATTTTCCTACAATACAAACAAGAAATTTGAGTTTGTTCATCTGTGCTATTTTGAAGACAAGTGCCACAAATTATTGCTCAATATATAAATATATATACTAAAATACAGTGCAAATTAAAATTGGGTATATATTATGATAAAACACATAAATGACATACTTCTACATATCATAGATAAATGGTGATTAATGTTCAGATAATATTTACATACATTTCTATGCAAGCTTTTATTTCAAAATACCACATTTCAAATCTTGAATAACTGGGTATGTTTAAAACTTGGTAACTCTAAGAGCCGGTTCACACTGGGGCGACTCACCTGCCTGAAGAGTCGCATCCCATTCTATGCAATTGAACTGTTCTAATAGGAGCGCCGCAAATCGCTCCAACTTAGAAAAAGTTTTTTTGTACGACTTTGGGGGCGGCTTGGGGTGACCTGTATTGACTTCTATACGTCACGCCGCATAAGTGTCAACTGGCTCTTATGACTACATGGACTTGGTGTAAACAAATTTTGTTTATCTTGGGTACGGTGTAACCTCTTCTCAAAACAAACAGATCTCCTCCTTGCGCTCTTATGCACAAGCAAAAACTGTTATATTGTGCACAGCTAGATAATTTGATCAAAGCTTATGTTTAGATTGAATCTATTTTACACATACTTCACAATAAAACCATTGTACAACTTTAGCTTAAGTTTTTTAAAGACAACCAAATCTAAGTATGTCTCTTAATATTTGGAATAAAATGATTTCATACTGCAGTTAAAAAAAATACAATTTGCTCTGCTAGATATAGATTTAAATGTTTTTGTTAATGTATATGCAAAACAATTCAAATACTTAAAGATAAAATAAACAAACTAATACGTTACCAGAATTTTACTTCTTGTGAGGTAATGATGAATCCCATAAGACTCCTTCCCACCCCCTTCATGTTTGCGTTCAGGGTCTCCTCCTCAGACCTTAGAGCGAGAGACTGCTCTTCTTCCTTCAGCTCGCCTTCCTCCTCCCAGAGATGTCTCTCCTGAGCTTTTTGTAACACCTTTTTATCGTACTCAAAAAGTGTCTGTGTCATAGCTATGTAATTGATGACATCGAATGACAATGTGTTTTGGTAGGTTTCTTGAACATTGTCAATTTTACCCCTAGGGGCAGTGTTGTATAAAGAATGACTCCTAATGTTATTGACATGACCTTTGCCCCCGGGATTAGGGGAAACACAATTAATTGTCAAAATCTGTCAAAGATGTGACTCTAGACATTGTGGCTACTTCTTAAATTAATAGTTGAGATAATTCTACCCACATCTTAGCTAATGGATTGTTACTTTCCTCAAAGCTGAAGTCATTTTGGAATATAACTTTTAACTTCCATTTGACCAATGTAGTACCATGTTAGCAACTGTCTCATAATAATATCTGTGTATTAAGCAGGAGATATATATATATATATATATATATATATATATTATAGGGTTGGTTCGGTAGCGGGTGTGTGTGTGGGTTCACTATACACTGAACTATACAGAGAGGCAGCCGAGGATGGTTGAAAACAAAGGTTATGGTTTATTCTTCCATATTGCTGGAAACAAGTGCAAGCATCCAAACAGCATTAATAAAACCTAAAATAAACCCTGGCTACTTGGGGTGTCTACCTTCACAACACAGGAACCTACCTATGGAGTCTGGCACAGCCTACTGCTGGGCAGACATTGCTGGCCATACAGCAGAAAACAATAGTCTTTTTTTTGTTTGTTTTTTATCACACAGAAAAATCAACACCACCTCACCTTCAGAAGTCTTTCTCAGCTCACTGCACCCCTTAACTCAAAAAACCTCAGAATGCAGCAATCTGTAGGAATCCTCTGAATAACTTATAGAGGCCTTAATTGCCTCATTCTGAACAGTGGAAGCTATTTAACGTCCTTAAACCTTTCTGGCTACCTCTGCAGCCAACACCTGATAGTAATTGGTGAATTGTCTAAACAAGGCAGAAATGTATCTCCCGTCTGTGACAACACCCTCAGATTTACCTGACTTCCTGTCACATACCCCCCTCTTGTTTCAACCCTAGGGTTGGGACACAGGTTGCCAGGCACGCATGCACTCGGGACAAACCATCTGCATTCCCCATTTTAACACCGGGGCGATGCGTTGCCACAAAACTAAATTCCTGAAGGGCCAGGAACCACCTATTTATTCTCCTATTGGTCTCCTTGTTCTGTGACATCCACTTCAATGGGGCATGATCCGTTACCAGTTCAAACTGTCTACCCGCGAGGTAGTACCAGAGAGAATCCAAAGCCAATCTCACCGCCAAACACTCTTTCTCAATGGTGGCATAATTCTCCTCATGGGTCTTCAACTTTTGGCTGAGGTAAATAACAGGGTGTTCCTCCCCCTTGATAATCTGGGACAGTACAGCTCATAACCCCACATTTGACGCATCTGTCTGAACCACAAAGTCCAGTGAAAAATCAGGCGAATTTAAAACTGGCTGACTACATAAGGCCTGTTTTAAAGCCTGAAAAGCTGTTTCTGCTCCTGGAGTCTATTTGGTCATGACAGACTCCTTCCCTTTGGTCAAATTGGTCAGGGGAGCAGCCTGTGAGGCAAAATGGGGGATAAAGCGGCGATAATAACCTGTGATCCCCAAAAATGCACGAACCTGTTTCAAGTTGGTGGGACGTGGCCAATCCTGAATAACCTCAACTTTGTTTATTTGGGGCTTGATTAGACCTCTTCCAATGGTATACCCCAGATACTTCGCCTCTTCTAGCCCAAAGGTATATATTTTTTGGATTGGCTGTAAACCCGGCTTTCCAGATGGAATCCAACACAGCCTGAACTTTTGGTAAGTGTGAGTCCCAATTCTCACTGTGGATGACAACGTCATCGAGGTATGCAGCAGCATAGGCTCGATGAGGCCGAAGGGTCTTATCCATGGTGCGTTGAAATGTGGCGGGAGCATTCTGTAACCCAAAAGGTATCCTCTGATATTGGAAAGATCCTTCTTGAGTTACAAATGCTGTTTTTTCCTTAGCCGACTCCGAGAGAGGAATTTGCTAATAACCCTTGGTCGGGTCTAACGTCGTCATGTATCGGGCAGTGCCTAGGCGATCAATCAGTTCATCTATGCAGGGCATAGGATAGGTTTCAAACTTAGTGATTTTATTCAGGCGGTTAAAGCCATTAAAAAACCGCCAACTTCCATTTGGTTTGGGCACTAAGACAATGGGACTGGACCAATCACTATTTGACTCTTCTATCACCCCCAGCTCAAGCATTTTTTTTTTTACTTCCTGGCGAGTTGCCTCTCACCTGGCTTCTGGAATTCTATAAGGCTTCAACTTCAACTCCGGAGACCCAACCTGGCAAGTCTGAAAACTTCTCCCTATTACGGAGCACAAATTTTTTAACCTCCTGTTGCTGAGTTTTGGACAGAGTCTCCGCTATCCCAACTTCAGGGACAGCCAGGTTAAACAAAGCAGAAAATCGGGTAGTCTAAGCGACCAATGACTCTCTATCCTTCCATGGTTTCAAAAAGTTTACGTGATAGAGCTGCTCAGGTTTTCGTCTTCCCAGTTGGCTAATTTTATAATTCACCACCCCCATTTTCTCCCAACACTTCATAGGGACCCTACCATTTGGCTAGGAATTTAGTTTAGACCGTGGGGACCAGCACCAACACCCTATCACCAGGTGCAAAGGAACGGACCTGGGCCCCACGATTGTAAATCCTTTGTTGAGCCAACTGGGCTTGGGCTAAATGTACCTTCACAATCAACATCCCTTGGGCAATTCTATCTTGCATTTGTGCCACATGTTCAATCACACTTCGATGAGCGGAACTCTCACTCTCCCATGTTTCCCTGGCAATGTCCAGTAGGCCCCGGGGGTGCCTCCCATACAGTAGCTCAAACAGAGAGAACCCTGTGGATGATTGGGGAACCTCTCTTATGGCAAACATCAGATAAGCGAGCAGATAATGCCAATTCTTTCCATCTTTATCCACCACCTTCCTCAACATTTGTTTTAAGGTTTTATCAAACCTTTCCACTAACCCGTCTGTTTGAAGGTGATATTTTGATGTACGTAATTGGGTCACTTTCAGGAGTTTACAAAGTTCACCCTTGACATAAACGGGGTGCCCTGGTCAGTTAGGATATCCTTAGGAAGACCCACACAGCTGAAAACCTGAAATAATTCTTTGGTAATGGTTTTAGCAGAGGTGTTTCGGAGAGGAATCGCTTCTGGGTAACAGGTGGCATAGTCCATTATTACCAAGATGTGCTGGTGCCCTCTAGTGGACTTCAGTAATGGGCCAACCTAGTCCATGGCGATCCTCTCAAAAGGGACCTCAATAATGGGCAGGGGTACCAACGGACTGCGAAAATGTGGCATGGGTGCAGTAATCTGACACGCTGGACAGGAAGATTCCTTAGTGATCCCAGGCCAATAAAACCTCTGGGTGATTCTCTCCTGGGTTTTTTCTGCTCCCAAATGTCCCCCAAGAATGTGCCCATGGGCCAGTTCTAAAACAATCTTGCGGTATGGTTTAGGCACTACCAGTTGCTCAATGGTGTCCTCTATCCTCTGTGACACTCGATATAACAGGTCCCTTTCAATAATGAAGTAAGGGAGGGCAACCCTCTCGTCAGGGTTAACTAACTCCCCATCTATCTTCACTACATTCTCCAGGGCTCTTAGCAATGAGGGGTCCCACAATTGCTCAGTGATAACATTTTCTCTGTGCACCTCGAGGTCAAACCCTATCGGCCGCTGTTCCTCTTCTGAGGTAGCAGGCTACTCCCTAGGGACTGGTGTTTCCCCTGCTAAGACTGAGAATGGAAACTCAGGAGAATCCTCATAGTTAGAGGTTTCTGGAGTAGATGTTTCAGGCTCAGAAGAACCACTTACTGGGGAATCTGGGCAATCCCAGAGTTCCCAGAACTTTGGGAAATCCCTTCCCACAATGGTGTCCTGTGGCAGTTGGGGAGCTAAACCCACTTGGTGACAAGTTACAGAGGGAGGTTTCAAAGGAAACCGTAGTCACCGGATATTCTCGAGTGTCCCCATGTACAAAACTACAGCCATTTTCCTAGGATGTAAGGTTTTTCCCACCACTAGATCACTTTTCACTAAGGTGATCAGGCTACCTGAATCCAACAATACCACAACATCTTTACCATCTAAGCACATTCTACATAAAGGTTTCTCATTCCCCTTTACTGCAGTGCATGTGGTTGCAAAAAAGGACTGTCGTCTCTCTGTCAGAAAGTCACACTGCATGGGTTCATCAACCGCTGGGCAAACCGCTGCTACATGTCCCTCTTCCCGACAACAGTAACAAATCAACCTTCTGGTCCTCTCCTGTGGGATGGGTCTTCCAGGCCGCTCTCGCCAAACATTAGCAGTAATCCCGATAATACCTCTAGTTGCTCTTTGGTCCCTCTTTCCACCCCTATCCCTTGATACAGTCTTACCTATAGGTGGGGAGGGTCTGGTCTTGGGGTGAAAAGTCTGTGCGTCTCTGGGGGAAGAGGACAAATTCTCTGTTGTTAGGTACCTTTCGACCCGGTCTACTAGTTTGTCTGCTGTTTCCGGGCCACCATGGCTCACCCATTTCTGCAGGGTGTTAGGAAGAGACCTAAGAAATTTGTTCATGACTACTCGCTACAAAATTTTTGGTCCGGACAGAGTTTCTGGCTGCAGCCATTTCCTGGCCAAATGGATGAGGTCATACATCTGCGACCGAGGTGGCTTCCTCAGCTGATAACTCCAATTGTGGACCCGCTCAGCACGGACAGCCAGGGTTACACCAAAATGTGCCAATATTTCCTTATTTAATCGATCATAGTTTTTTGCATCTGCAAGCTCCAAATCGAAATATGCCTTTTGGGCTTCTCCAGATAATAGGGGGGGGGGCACTAGTCCAGCCCACTGTTCTTTAGGCCAACTCTCTTTTTCCGTAATTCTCTCAAACGTGGTCAGAAACATCTCAGGGTCATCATCTGCAGTCATCTATGTTACTGGTCTGTATGTTACTGGTCTGACTCCCAGCCTCGGTCTGCTGTCTCTGAAGCTGTTTCACAATGGCCTCCATTTCCTGCTGGTGTTCCAAGCCTGCAATGCTCTCTTGGTGAGCCTGTTGTTGAGCTGCAAGGCTCCGCTGCAAACCTGCATTTGTCTGCTGTTGATTTGCATTTGCTATAGCCAGCCGTTTCAGTATCTCCTCCATTTTGGGTTTACTTTAACTGCTCGCATCACTCCACCATGTGTAAGGGGTTAGCTGGGTAGCGGGTGTGTGTGACCACCTGGGTGGGTTCATTACACACTGAACCATACAGAGAGGCAGCAGAGGATGGTTGAAAACAAAGGTTATGGTTTATTCTTCCATATTGCTGGAAACAAGTGCAAGCATCCAAACAGCATAAACAGAACAAAACATAAAATAAACCCTGGCCACTTGGGGCGTCTACCTTCACAACACAGGAACCTATCTATGGAGTCTGTCACAATATATATATAACAGATATACTGTAACCATATTATGAAAGAAAAACATTACAATATATAATACTAATATATGTGACATTATTTGCTTAATTATGTTTAAGTATTTCAATATAATAATACCATATACCTTTGATTAATACATTACTTGTACTTGAGTAGTATCATGATATATTTCGCCATATCTGAATAAGCCCCTTTTGTTTCTGTAGCTTATTCTGAAATACTATTCTTTTAATGATACACAGATTGTGTTTGTCTGTACCAACTTCTCCTATAAGTGTCAAACCTAAAAGATATATAATCTGGCATACTGGTATAGACAGACTGCTTGTGTTCAAACCTTTGAATTTATGGACTGGGGTAAAGATACAGAAAAACTTACAGCCTCTTGTAAGACAGAAAACAATTTTAGAGACTGAATTTGGTTTACCCTCTTCGAGAGAAAATAGAAACCAAAATGGCTTTGGTATTGTTCATAGCATATCATAAGCTATGAACTAATATCAACTTTAGAGAGAAAATGGCCTCCCTTTTTTTTTTTTAAATATATGCAATATTTGACCTCATATATGTATAAATATAAATTATTTTAACCCAAAATGTTCTGATATATATATATATATATATATAAATAAACAATATAAAACTATAAAAAAGGTATCGTCCATTGACGGCCACGGTATGCAATGGCCAGAAGATACGGATGTTGCATATAGCCAAAGAAAGAAATTATGTTTCAACAGTATGGCATCAGAAACATACATAAGCCCCTGTGAGTTAATGCGGATTGCTTCCTCAGGACACACTTTGGGGCCTATAGAACAGGTCTCACTGATCCGGGCATACCCCACTGTCTACATAGAACTCTCCCTGGATGGGTGTCATAACGCCAGAAAAACCAAAGCCAGGATTTCAAATTTGAAAGATATACCAAAAGGTGGTTCAGCCTCTAGGGGCAAAATAAGAGCTTGTATACTTATCATACAAAAATATTCACTCTACTGCAGTCAGTAGTCACATTCACATCGAATGAGTATAGCCCTTAAAAAACATAACCTTCATGCAACTGTAATCTACTTTACCGCTATACCTGAATAAATCCACAATGGAGCATCACAATTTATGAATTTTTAACTATTTATTTGTATGATACAGCTGCAAAGAAGTATTTGAACACCTGTCTATCAGCTAGAATTCTGACCCTCAAAGACCTGTTAGTCTGCCTTTAAAATGTCCACCTCCACTCCATTTATTATCCTAAATTAGATGCACCTGTTTGAGGTCATTAGCTGCATAAAGACACCTGTCCACCCCATACAATCAGTAAGAATCCAACTACTAACATGGCTAAGACCAAAGAGCTGTCCAAAGACACTAGAGACAAAATTGTACACCTCCACAAGGCTGGAAAGGGCTACGGGGAAATTGCCAAGCAGCTTGGTGAAAAAAGGTCCACTGTTGGAGCAATCATTAGAAAATGGAAGAAGCTAAACATGACTGTCAATCTCCCTCGGACTGGGGCTCCATGCAAAATCTCACCTCGTGGGGTCTCAATGATCCTAAGAAAGGTGAGAAATCAGCCCAGGACTACACGGGAGGAGCTGGTCAATGACCTGAAAAGAGCTGGGACCACCGTTTTCAAGGTTACTGTTGGTAATACACTAAGACGTCATGGTTTGAAATCATGCATGGCACGGAAGGTTCCCCTGCCTAAACCAGCACATGTCAAGGCCCATCTTAAGTTTGCCAATGACCATTTGGATGATCCAGAGGAGTCATGGGAGAAAGTCATGTGGTCAGATGAGACCAAAATAGAACTTTCTGGTCATAATTCCACTAACCGTGTTTGGAGGAAGAAGAATGATGAGTACCATCCCAAGAACACCATCCCTACTGTGAAGCATGGGGGTGGTAGCATCATGCTTTGGGGGTGTTTTTCTGCACATGGGACAGGGCGACTGCACTGTATTAAGGAGAGGATGACCAGGGCCATGTATTGCGAGATTTTGGGCAACAACCTCCTTCCCTCAGTTAGAGCTTTGAAGATGGGTCGAGGCTGGGTCTTCCAACATGACAATGACCCGAAGCACACAGCCAGGATAACCAAGGAGTGGCTCTTTAAGAAGCATATCAAGGTTCTGGCGTGGCCTAGCCAGTCTCCAGACCTAAACCCAATAGAGAATCTTTGGAGGGAGCTCAAACTCCGTGTTTCTCAGCGACAGCCCAGAAACCTGACTGATCTAGAGAAGATCTGTGTGGAGGAGTGGGCCAAAATCCCTCCTCCAGTGTGTGCAAACCTGGTGAAAAACTACAAGAAACGTTTGACCTCTGTAATTGCAAACAAAGGCTACTGTACCAAATATTAACATTGATTTTCTCAGGTGTTCAAATACTTATTTGCAGCTGTATCATACAAATAAATAGTTAAAAAAATCATAAATTGTGATTTCTGGAATTTTTTTTTTGATTATGTCTCTCACAGTGGACATGCACCTACGATAACAATTTCAGACCCCTCCATGATTTCCAAGTGGGAGAACTTGCAAAATAGCAGGGTGTTCAAATACTTATTTTCTGCACTGTAACGCTTACCACGAATACAGCTTAAAATGCAAGTAGACATAAAAAGTAAAAAAATTATTATTAAGAGATGATTAGAAGGGTAGATTAATTGTAGCCCTTGTTTCTATCTATATATTTTTTTTCCAACTGGAGACTTTTCACCTAGGGGGTATCCAGGTAGCCATGATGTACAGGTGAGCTGTACTTTCGGTACAGACCACGCAAGCGGGGTACCATACTAGATGTATGCATCCGCATGGACATTCAGGCCGGGTGACACCAGTGTGCAGTGGCGGCTGGTGATCAACATTTTTGGGGGGTGCAAACAAAAAAAAAACAATTGCAGCCTCACTGTGCCCAACAATTGCAGCCACTGTGCCCATCAAACGCAGCCACTGTGCCCTGCCATTGTCACCACTGTGCCCTGCCATTGTCACCACTGTGCCCTGCCATTGTAGCGACTGTGCCCTGCCATTGTCGCCACTGTGCTCTGCCATTGTAGCCACTGTGCCCCGTAAAATGCCCCCCGGCACTTACCTGGGGTCAGTCGTGCTTCTTCTTATGTCCCTCGATGTGTTCTTCCGCCCTCGTTGACGATTCAGCCAATCAGGTTACCGGTAACCTGATTGGCTGAGACGCCTGTCACTCTTATTCAAGGAACGCACATACCGTGTGTCCCGAGGATAAGCATCCGGAAGCCGACTACAGCCTGAGGGCTGTAATCGGAAAGCCTATGAGAGCTCACCAGGGGGCCGGCCATCTGAATATTCGGCAGCAATACATAGATTCATGCAATGTAATGCATGAATCCATGTATATTGTCAGTGGTGTGTGCGGTAGCCAGAGGGTGCGGCGCTCCAGTGCCCTCTATGGATGCACCGCCACTGTCAGTGTGACATTGTTTTTATAGTGGTGAAGGGCAATTGTCAGCACTGTGTGTTTTGATTTTATTCACGATATTTATCATCATACCACATATTTTTATAATTAACCAGCAAGTCCAGTTCCACGGAATCAGCCAGGTCAGTCATTAGATCCCTGCAGCAGGGGGATCTCCTGGCGTCAATGGACATCAAGGACACTTTCCTATTTTCGCCTGCACCAGTGAGTTGTATGTTTTGTGGTAAGCGACTGTCAATTTCAAATGATGGCTTTACCATCTGGCCTTTTTGTTACTCTTTGGGTCTTCACAAAAGCATTGGCCTCTGTTTTAGCTCTTTTATCGATCTTGGGGTGTCCACATGTGGGCAACCTGCTATTACAGAATAGCCCCTTTCAAGTTTCGTAATGCCAAAATACAAAAGGCAGTGCAGACACTGCAAAACTTTGGGAGGATCCTCAGGCTTTAGAGGTCTGCATTGGCTTCAACGCTCCTGGAATACGTGAAATTGGTCCTGGACATGAACCAGGCCCAGGTCTTCCTCTTCTCAGAAAAGATCAGGTCCCTCCACTCTTAAAGTGATTTTAAAGTCTAAACTTTTTTTAACCTTAATACAGTCTATTCGTTGTGGTAAAAACACCCCACTATCCACCCCACCCCTTCCCTTTACCCCCATCTGGTTCCTCTCACTGATCCAGTGCTGCTCGGCTGCAGCTCTGCTACTTCTCTTTCTGGTCTCGCAAGAGGAAGTTTTCTTTAGCTTTTTTTTCTTCGGTGAGACCAGACAATATACCATGGGACTCTATCCTGGCAACTTTCCATGGGACCTAGATCAGCATATGACCTTGAGTACCCTCCAGGGACAAATATTTAGCCTTGACTATCTTCTTCTTGGCATCCTTTTGGCCTCACACTCTCTTTTTAAAGGATATTATACAGGGCATTGCTCATATACAGGTGATACTCTAAAAATTAGAATATCGTGCAAAAGTTCATATATTTCACTAATGAAACTTAAAAGGTGAAATTAATAGATAGACTCATTACATGCAAAGCAAGATAGTTCAAGTCGTGATTTGTCATAATTGTGATGATTATGGCTTACAGCTCATGAAACCCCAAATTCACAATCTCAGAAAATTAGAATATTACATGCAATCAATAAAACAAGGATTGTACATAGAACAATATCGTACCTCTGAAAAGTATAAGCATGCATATGTACTAAGTACTTGGTTTGGGCCCTTTTTGCAGCAATTACTGCCTCAATGCGGTGTGGCATGGAAGCTATTAGCCTATGGCACTGATGAGGTGTTATGGAAGACCAGGATGCTTCAATAGCGGCCTTCAGCTCTTCTGCATTGTTCGGTCATTGAACCAGGTTTTGGTGTTTTTGGCAGTGTGGCCAGGTACCAAGTACTCCCTGAAAATTAAGTCTGCATCCCCATAGCGCTTGTCTGCGGAAGGAAGCATGAAGTGCTCCAAAATCTCCTGGTAGACGGCTGCATTGACCCTGGACTTAAGGAAGCACAGTGGACCAACAGCAGCAGATGACATGGCTCCCCAAATCAACACAGACTGTGGAAACTTCACACTTGGCTTCAAGCATCTTGCAGTGTGTGCCTCGCCATTCTTCCTCCATACTCTGGGTCCTTGGTTTCTTTTTTTTTTTAGTTTAATTCTCTTTATTTCGTTATCTTTCATATTTAAAAACAGATTACATACAAAATATTCTTTTTGCAAAACATTTTACATTCCCCGCATATCATAATCTTAGACTTAACCCCTATTAATCGATTATTTTCCCTTCTCTCCCTGCCACCCCCCTCCCACCGCCAGCCCTTACTCTCCAATTTACTCCACAACATTTCATTCCAAGTATCCTATACTGAGTAACCACGGTTTCCATATTTTATCAAATTCCTTAATATTTCCTCTCTTAATGTATACTGTTTTCTCTTTCCATACTGTTTCAGTCACAACGTTAGCCCACTCGCTTATTGTTGGGGGGTTTACTGTTTGCCATCTTTGGGCTATTAGTTATCTTGCCTGAAAAAGGCACCTTACCACTGCTTTTGTAGTACTCGCCGACCCTACCCTTACCACCTTATGCAACATACCGCCATCTGTGGGATCTTTTCCCACATCCAACATGGCGGCGCACGCCTCTCGACGTGCGGGGGGAGACTCAACAGACCGAGCACCGCTCCATGCGCGCGCATCGTTCGCAAGCTGCCCCTTAGATACACATTGAGCGTGTCTCTGGCGATGCTTCATGATGCGATGAGTCACATGTCCCCGCTGTGGCCACGTCGTTGCTGACGTCAGCCGCATCGATCTATTTAAAGCCCGGCCGTAAAGCCGCAATAACAGGCACAATCTCCTGTGAAGCTGCCAGAGGCACATCGCCTAGCAGCACACCCATACCCCACTGGATATCTCTTCTCCTTAAAATGACCCATAGGTAAGCACTGATTTTGTTCCTTTTGATAGTGACTTTCATCCAACATTTTACTCCCTGTGTATTCCAGTACACGTACTGACATGGGATATCTCCTCTCTATTTATGTTTACAACAGAGTTGTTACCATTTCCCCTTGACCTCTGGGTTACTCAAACAACTATTAGGAACTGAAAGGTTAACCCCTTCTTTGATCCATCCCGCAATCATCCTGAAGTTTCTAGGATTGCATCTTCAAATGTATCTACCCAAACTCACCTACCCATCTTTTTAAGGTACAGGATCCTTAGATATCACTATATCCCTAATGTAGTTTTGAGCGTTGTCTCAAAATCCTATTATTTAATGATCACTATTGGCTTTTCTTTAGAGTATGGTTTGTGGACAGCATGATTGCATCACTGGGGATATAATCTGTGTGGCTCTGCCCTCATCATTTGAGGCAATTGTAAATATATATGTATGCATGTTGAGGTAATTTCCACGCGCTTGTTCTATTCTACCAACAGGATTTATTTTGAAATCTGTTATTTTTAGTAAAATGTTCCCTATGTCAAACCTTATATACTCATCCAATACCGTTAAATATGCTATGTGGCATATCTACATGTAATTTCTTCATCAGAATTAACTTAGTATACATACCCATATCTTATTTCATTGACCATCTGTATTTATGTTTATCTTTTCTAGATACTGTGTAGTTGTCTATAAAAGCTCTTGAAAAAGCTCATGTGAGCGAAACATGTCGAGCAAGTTATAACTACATGGAACTTTTTCTCACATTGTTGAAGTTCGATTCTTTTCAAGACCTCAGATGGTTCTCTATTTATATGTATAATTTTTCTGTGTATCAATAAAAACTTTTCTACCATTTTAACTGTTGTCTTAGTACACTCGATTAACACCGACTTATAATCCCAGGGTCCTCAGGTACCCATTCCCCTTTCCTTATGTTTATATTTACACGGGATGAGGTGCTCTAAATTTGAGGATCTACTTATACACTAAATTACACAACTTGTAATTCATGTACTTGCTGTGGTAACAGCATCATCTACTGACCAGTTCATGTATTTCATTCAGCCTGTTTTCTCTCTGCATTTTGGGAGTCCCATTGTATTCTGTGTAGTTCCTGGTCCTTGCTAGTCTTGTGCTGTACAGCAAGCAGTAACCATCTTGTGTCTCAGGAGCCAAACATTCTCACTGGATTCCTGCCCCATCATTTGCTATTTAGCCTGTTTTCAAGCATAGTCGGTAAGAGCACTATCTTGGGACATTTACCATAGCTTATATGCGTTACTTGTTTTTTATAGCTTGTTACTATCATTTGTATTACCCCATGTACTGCATGTATAGCAGGTAATTCTGTATCTTAGGCCATGTACTAAATGCTACTGTTTTTACTCTGTATTTTCACCTTTCCTGTCAAGCTACTATCAATAAAAGAGAAGGTTAAAGCAGTACAGTTTTCTCTTCTTCAAGACTGGAGGTTTACCTACATGTCCATACCTCCCAACATTTAAAAATGTCCCTGCAGAACATTTTTGTTGGGTGGGGGGGGGGGTTGGGTGTCGATCGGAGTTGCAGGGGGGGGGGTAACAAGGGTCGTAGTTGTTGAGCGGGGGGGTTACACGGATCTGAGTTGTTGCGCGGCGGTTTTCCGCAGGTCGGAGTTGTGGAGCGGGGGGGTTACACGGGTCGGAGTTGTTGAGCGGGGCGGGGTTATACGGGGCGGAGTTGTTGAGCGGGGGGTTCTGCAGATCGGAGTTGTGTTAGGCGGGTCAGAGTTGTTGAGCTGGGGTGGGGGGGGATCCGCGGATCGGATTTGTTGAGCGGGGGGGGGGGTTCGCGGATCGGAGTTGTTGAGCGTGGGGGGCGCGGATCAGTCATTGAGGTGGGGTTCCACGGATCTGAGTTGTTGAGCAGGGGGGGTTCCGTGGATCGGAGTTGCGGGGATAGTTTTATTGCATTTTTTTTTTTTTTTTTTTTTATTACTAATAGCGGCGATCAGCGATTTTTTTCATGACTGCGACATTTTGACACATTTTTGGGACAATTGTCATTTTCACAGCAAAAAATGCATTTAAATTGCATTGTTTACTGTGAAAATGACAGTTGCAGTTTGGGAGTTAACCACAAGGGGGCGCTGTAGGATTTGAGTGTTCCCTGTGTGTGTTTACAACTGTAGGGGGGTGTGGCTGTCGGTGTGACATCATCGATCACGTCCCCCTATAACAGGGATGACGTGATCGATGCTGCGGCCACAGTGAATCACGGGGAAGCCGTGTTTAAACACGGCTCTCCCCGTTCTTCATCTCCGGGGACAGATCGCCGCACTGCAGTGGCGATCGGGTCTGCGAGTCCCACGGTCCCGGAGCTTCGGCTGGGTACTAGAATCAACGTATATATACGTTGATGTGCCCAGCCGTGCCATTCTGCCGACGTAAATGTGCAGTAGGCAGTCCTTAAGTGGTTAAAGGAACATATCTAGAAAAAAAAATGAATTTTTACAACCCCTTTAACTGAACAAGATAGTTTTGGTTTCTATGTGAAGCTATTTTGGAATCTGTCTTCTGCAGTTTGGATAAATTGGATAGAATCCTGAAATTTATTAATACAAATTTGTTGCAAAAAAAATATAGTTGTAAGCAATGCTATACCCTTAGATAACTGAAAGGTGGCGCCATAATACAAGGATAGAATGACTGAGAAAGCGTTCAGAATCTTCAATACAACTGCTACGCTACATTGTAGTTCTGTTATTAAGTAATTAATGTAATGCACATAATGATATAAAAGTGATTCATTGCTATTATTTGATATTTTCCTTTTATTATTATGTGTTACATTAACAACCTTGCATGACAGTTTGGAGGTTAGATAATACCCTTTATTGACTAACAAGTATACTTTATGTGTCAGGTCTGTTCTCTCAATGGCTTGAAATGCAGAAGAACTACTACGTTTAGTTCTTCGTGTACTTTAAAAAGCTACACTATCAGACCCTTCATTACTTGTTCCACAACAGGGGTGGTCTATATGCTCCAGTGCCCATGTGGGCTACAATATGTGGGCCGTACTAAACGTCCTTTACAAGTTCGCTTGAATGAACATATCAATAATATTCGCTTAGGGTACACTAAACATTCTGTATCTAAACACTATTTGACTATTTGACTGTACATCATAAAAATCCCAAAAATACCATTTTTGTAGGGATAGATAAATTTAGTCCCCACTGGAGAGGCAGCCATTTGGTGCGAACCATTTCCAGGTTGGAGATGTCCTGGGTCCATAAATTAAAATGTTATACGCCACATGGCCTTAATATAGAAGTGGACGTAAACTGCTTTTTAGCCAATTCATAATTGATAAAATTAATGATACCCTCTTTCTCCATTTTCTTAAAAAATAATATCAATTTTTTAAGCTCTTTTTTATATATAAGTGTTATCTTGTATAAAAATGTTAATGTTTATGTTTTCTGGTAGGATGCGAGCTCGATGTGGTGTCTAGCCAGCTATATACATATATTTTCATAATTGTTAGATCCATCTAAGATATATTTATATAATTTTTTATTTTTTCTGTGATGCCCGAGTATATTGGTGCCGTATATACGGGTAAATCAATATATATTCATCAATAAATATTTTATATTTTTTATTACTAGTTTTCATCTATATTTTTCTATCAATCAACGCAGATCATACCAAAGTGATTGGTTGTGTTGTATGTATTTTCATTCTTTATTTTCCTCTTTATACTCAGAGTCACGTGATAAGCATTACTGTTGTAGTGCGTTTTCACATTTCCACACCATTACTAATATTATTGGTGTTATAATTTTGTTTGTTGATTTAACAGTCAACACTTTTTTAATTATTACCAAGTGATTGAGTAAAGAGAAAATATGTATAGAAGGGAATACTTCTCCTCTTTCTCATCTTTTTCTTATTTTTGCTTTATTTGTAACATAAACGGTCAGTCTATTCGGTCACATCGGTTCCCTTACTTGGCCTAGGTCATGCATTATAGCCAACGGGTCTTTCCAATAACCAAGATGTCCGATATCCGATCGGATGTTCTCACCACATCGAGGCTGCATCCGATGCTTTGTATGTATTTATGCGGTGATTCAGGACGCCGCCTGTTATCCCGTGACCAAGTCCTCTCGTGACGAAACGTAGGGAGGCGGCGTCCTGACGTCACCGCGCTTTTCTCTACCCGGATACGGGCTGTATGTTCTAAGCCGGCCGGCTTGTTTTAAACGCTCTACAAATCCAACTATATTGTAAGTGCATCTCTGTTTATTTTTGCTTTTATATTAAATGAGGATTTACACTATGTGAGCCCCTTATTTTTTATGTACACTTGGATCGATCGTTTTGGGAGTGCTATTCACCTATAAGGAAACTGACCATCCCAGCCATCCTCGATCTCAGTCTCTTACCACGCTCTATATGATCTCCTCTAACCAGGGATCATTTTCATCTGGTAAGAGTATATATACCATTGTGGTGGAGGTTCTCATCTCTCTGGCACTGCTTTAGTGTGAAATTGCTTTGCACCTGGTGGAGATTGTCTTCAATTTGTTTTGGTGGATTGTGTGTTTTTTTGTGATTTTCATCTACCTGAATACACTATTCACGGACTTCATCTAATCAACGTTCACTTGAATATATTGTCTTATGGACTCTATTTCATTTATATTTTTAGCGCGATCTTGTTTCTTTTTTACATTCTGTTTGATGTGGTATAACATCTTTTTGATCGCTGCTTTCACCGTTTATATTTAACAAGCGCAATTTTTATTTTTTACTAAGTATACTTTATACTTTTTTTATTGACTAACAAGTACAGGTGAAACTCGAAAAAATTAGAATATTGTGAAAAAGTTTATTTATTTCACTAATGCAACTTAAAGGGTGAAACGAGGGGCGTGGCCACGGCATGGACGTGTAAGGACGTGTTTGTGAGGAGCTCCGTCCGCCCGCCGACTTTACTGCACCTACAGCAAATCTCTTTGGGGGGTTTTTCCACCCGCAGCGATGCCACCTAAGCAGCGGAACCCAGGAGGTCCTCCCGCCATCAATCCGGATTGCTGGACATGTATTTCACGGAGTGGGGATCCGCCGCTCTCGGGACGCCCAGGATGGTGCCGGGTAGCAGGTACCAGGCCGCACATGCGGTCTTTCCTATTCCTTCACCGCAGCCGCCTCTCCCTCTCACTCGCTTCCTCCCCCCCACCTCCCCTGCCAGCACCATGCCTCCAGCGGTGCCACTGGGTGAGATTGTGGGTGATGCAGACCTTAGAGCCCACATTCTAGCTCTCCCCACGAAGGCTGATTTGGAGTTGTTTGCTGGCAGGGTAGAGAAGGACCTCAGACAGGACATTGAGGACACTACTCATATTGGGGGTAGAGTGGAAGACTTGGAGGCATAATGGGATGTGGTCTCTCCAGCCCTGCAGTCTCTCCATAAACACTGCAAGAGACAGGACCGCAGGATTGATGCCCTGCTTGACCAAATTGATGATTTTGAGAACAGGAGCCGCAGGATCAATATACGCATCAGGGGCATGCCTTATGCCACTGGCCCCAGGGATATAGTGCCCTCTTTGCAGGGCCTCTTTAAACAGATCCTTGGCCGCAATGCTCCTGACCGCATTGAGATTGATCGGGCACATAGGGCGTTGAACCCACCGTCTGATGACCCGGATAAACAGCGGGACATTATCTGCAAACTACATAAATATTCCCTAAAGGAGAGCATAATGGCCCATGTCAGAGGTATGCGCCATGTGGACTTTGATGGGGCGCAACTGTCCTTTTTTCCAGGTGACTCCAGACGTACCCTGATGCAACGCAGAGCCCTGAAACCGCTACTTGCTGCCCTGCAAGTTGCTAATTGCCTTACAGATGGGGCTTCTCAGTTACTAAAGATGGCCACCAGGTTGTCTTACGCACCGTGGATGACCTGCCGCAATTTCTGCAGAAACTGGGCCTCCCTACCATCAACGTTCCAGACTAGAAGTCTGCCCCAGAGATTCCCTTGCCTATGCAATCACAACCGTGGCGTACTGCCTGCCGTAAGGGCCGTAACAGGCGCCGCTCTCGAGTGGACCCCTCCCAAGATGCACCGGCCCCTCTGCCGCACTCTCCTTCTCAGAGGGGGACCTGAAGAATCCCTTGAGTCTTGGCTGGCTGTGAACTGTTTGCCGGGTTTTTTGTGCTCCTTTTAGGGGCACTGTTATTTATGTTCTATTTTGTTCAGTCCCTGCAATTTGCTGCTGCTGTTGTTTTTTCTCTTTACCGGGCAGCAGCGCCCTTGAGCCTATCTGATGCTATGAGGCGGACTCCCTCTTTATGGGCGGGCTCGCACCTCATGCTGCGCTTCTTCCCCCACATAGGCCGACTCTACAGGGTCATGTCCCATGCTTGGGACTCCGGCTTGCTTGCTTACCCTCTCTCTGTGCTGGCTTGCCGGCTGGGCGGGGGTCCCTGACCTATCGGATTTGGATGCCTTGGGAGGTAGGGAGGTATTCTCGTGGATGGGCCCGAGTCAATGTGCTAAAGATGAATGTGCTTCCCCGCATTTTTTTTTTTCTCCAAATGGTGCCTATCACTTTACCTAGGTCTTTTTTCTTGAGCCTCAACAGTGCGTTTCTTCGATACATATGGCAGGGCCGTAACCCTCATTTGGCCCTCCGTATCCTGCAGAGGTCTAAGCGGTTGGGGGGTCTGGGAGTCCCTGAGGTACGCAAGTACTATGAGGCTATTGCCCTTCAGCGGATTTTGGATTGGCATCATGGGGTGTCCACTAAGGTCTGGGTCCACTTAGACCATGGCAGGCCGTAATTTGTCACATGCTCCTTGGCTCCCCCAGGCACAGAGAGGTCTGTCGACTCATGTCTTCCACACGTCGATTCATGCCTTAAAACTGTGGGATACTGTGAATAAGTTGGGAAATCTTTCCCCCCTGTTTTTTCCTCTGACACCCCTAGGAGGCTTCCCCTGGTTTTTACCAGGGGAAGACCCATTTTTTTTCCATTCCTGGACAGCAGATGGCAAACCACGTTGTGGCAGATTCTTCCAGGATAGAGGCCAGCTCACCTTGGAGGAACTTAGAACCCAGTATGGGGGGTACCCGATGGATGGCTGGAGATATGGACAGCTTTAGCATTTTGCACGGGGTCTACCACATGACATACGCTCTCCCACTTCTGCTACCCCCTTCAAGAGGCTATGCATGTCTTCCACCCCCATTCCCCATGCTATATCTATTCTCTATGGCCTATTACAGGAACAGGGTTCCCCTTGGATGGTCTGCTTATATTCGGGAGTGGGAAAGAGACTTGTAGCATACGTTCACTGATATCCAGCTCAGTCAGTTGTTCCGCCTTACACATTCCAGCTCAGTTGATACAAAAATGCAGCTGCCTGTTGGCGGGACTGTGTCCATAGGGGCTCCTTCCTCCATATCTGGTGGGAGTGTCCTAAGCTACGCCCTTTTTGGCAGGATATTACATCCCAAATTAATGTCATTCTTGATGTGGACTTCCCAGACTCCCCTATGAACTGTCTCTTACACGTTCCTGCCGTTCCCCTTGACCTCTATCGGAAGTCGGTACTACCTCACCTCTTGAATGCAGCTACAGTAGGAGGTTGATTCCCATTTTTTGGAAAACCAGCAGAGTCCCGTCCCGATCGGACTGGGTTCGGTTGGTGAACAATATTAAGGCCGCGGAGGAGTGGATGGCGAAATATAGGGACGAGTATGACAAATGGTATGGGGTCTGGGCTACCTGGATTCATTATGTTGTGGGGATGGACAAGAAGAGAGGAACTTATTACACACGTTTCCTGCCTGCGCTACTCTGCATGCTGGCTAAGTGGCTAAATCTTGATCTACCCGTTAAGCGCCAGCTGTCAGCGATTGACGGGTAGATCGCAGCGGACCTCCGACCAGCCCACTGAGCCATCGGCCCACTGAGAATCTCCCGGTAGTCCCAATGACCAGTCCATCCCTGGGTACAACTTATAAGATATAGCCTTACGGTCAGTTTCATATTTCACGTAGCGCTGATTGCCTGGTTGCTCGTCCTTTGTCTGTTGGGAACTGCAATGCGCACATGCTGCCCTTCCCAGTTCCCACTTGGGGGTGGGGACTGGTTCAGCCGCGTCGCACCTCCTGTGCTGACCGAGACATCACATCTGTGGCGTCTATGTGCCAACACATCCGGCGTTCCTTCTACAAGGGATTCTGTTGGCGCCAAGCGATTGGTCGGCTGACGCCGACCGGGTAATGACGCACTTACTCATAAGGGAGCTACGTGATGGGGGTCTTTTCCATGCATGCTTGATGGGGTACATACTCAACCCCTTGCAGAGAACTTTTTGTTTGAGTTTTCTTGGGCCTATTTGGTGATAATCTCCGAATTACTGTAGGCATACCACAGCAACCACAAGGTAAATGGCTCTGCGGAGAAAGTATACACTATTTCTTCTTTTTTGTCCACACAGTTGGTTGATTCCCAGTCTTACTGAACCCTGAAGTCAGTGCTTGGGCAGACATGGGCCATTGCCTGTAGTCCAAAGAACCAGACAAAAGCCAAACTAGCAACTTTCAAGTAAATAGAGAAGCATTTTTTTAAGCAAGCAATATGCTTGGGAACCAGGAGGTGTAGAGTTTAGTCATTTTCATTTGCAGTTGGAATTGAAATGTATAAAATAATTCTATGGATATTTTTACACAGTTGGACCAATGTAACTCTGCTATGCCATACCTGAGGGATGCCTCTAGAACAGGCTCCAAACTTTCCAACCAAAGGGTCAATTTACTGTCCTTCAGACTTATTAGGGGGAGGAATAGTGCCCCATTGTTGTTATCATTGGGAGAAATTGTACCCCATTGTTGATGTCAGTTGGCAGAATAGTGTCTTGTATTAATAGGAAGAATAGGGTCTCAAAGACTGGATAAGGACAAGCATAGGGCCCCCAGGCCATAGTTTGTAGACCACTGCTCTAGAAGATGAAAATCGATGAAGTAGGCACCACTACACCAGAAATCCACACTAGCTTCTGGGGCCTGTGCAGAGCTGCTGCCCTACTGCGTTGTGAACACAGGAGATTAGCTGGACATAGGTGCCATTTATAGAATGAATAAGCACTGTATTTTGGTGTAAAACGCGTCAGGTCTTTTCTGTTTTTTTCTGTGACATGTTGATGTTGTGATCTGTTTTATTATAAAGGAACATTTTTTGGAGTGCGGCCGTCCTGGTTTTTCTCTATACAATTTTGCATACTATTGCAGTGCCTGCACCCAGGGGTTGGATCCTACCTTTCAGCTTTAGCTCCTTGGGACCTCTAAGCGGTTAACTTTTTCTCTCGCCATTTATAGAATGAGTGAGTGAGTGAGTAACTTATATAGCGCTAACAAATGCGAACTGAAACGCCTCAAGGCGCTTTTTGTCCAACTTCGTCCAAGGTCCTTCAGAAGAGATGAGTCTTACGTTTTTTCCTGAAGGCCTGATGGTTTTCTTCCATGCGGATGTTCTTTGGTAGAGCGTTCCATAGCCGTGGTCCTTGGACTACGAATATTCGTTCTCCTTTAGATTTGTAGCGGGACAGAGGGATGTGGAAGAGATTTTGATTAGTTGATCTGAGGCCCCGATTAGGGGTTTAGGGCCAGATTCAGCAAGATTTGCGCTGGAGTATATCGATATGCGCCGCGTAACTGTAAAGATGCGCCGTAGTATCTATGTGGCCGTACCCACCAACCTAGATGCGCCAGAAAACGGGCCATTTCCGATCGGCTTAACTTTCCCTCGCCAGAGTATCGTTAGCGCATATTTTCGCTTGTCGCATCCGTCGCGCCTATTGATTTGCCATGCAAATATGCAAATGAGGGAGATTTCCCGATTCACGAACGGATTAGCACCAGACGCTGGCTACATGCGCCGCGCGTATCTCGTCCGTCCGTCGCAAAGTTATTTCTACAAATAGCTGCTTTATCTTTACTCCAGACGGCCACAGGTCAGCAGGAGAGCAGCTACAGCAGCAGCGTTACCGACGAAAATAGCAAGCTGAACAACCACACTTGCAAGGACAACACCTCTGTGTGCCAACATGCCAGGGGCAGTCGCGGTCCTAGCACTAGTACTGGGTCCCCCGGTACGAAGGAGGCGGGCACGTGAGAGGATATACCGCACGCGCATGAGCCTCTTTGGCATGGGGGATGAGGAGGTGTATCGCCTCTTCAGATTCAGCCCTGATGCAATCCTTGAATTAACCACAACCCTGCAGGATGACATCACCAGCAAGACACACCGCTCACAAGCAGTGCGGCCACTGGTGAAGGTACTGGCAACACTTAATTTCCTTGCAAGTGGATCATTCCAGCGTACAAGTGGAGTGGTGGCTGGGATGTCACAGTCCTCCATGAGCAGATGTGTGCACCAGGTTGTCCCCGCAATCCTCAGACGCATGTCCAACCAGTTCATCAGACCAACCACTGAGGAGCTGCGGCTGAAGACAATGACAGATTTCTACAGCATTGCCAGATTCCCACGCACAGTGGGGGCCATTGATTGCACACATGTGGCCCTTCAGCCCCCCAGTGCCACAGAGCACATATACCGCAATCGGAAGCATTGGCATTCCATCAACGTACTGGTGATAACTGATGCCCAACGCCTCATATGGCACGTCCGTGCCAAACACCCCGGGTCCAGCCATGACAGCTACATCTACAATCAGAGCCCCATCCCAGCAGAATTCGAACAGAACATGTATGGGGACAGCTGGCTGATTGGTGAGTGACATGGGAGTCAGGCATGACTATCCCCTCCCATGATGCACACATCACAAGGGGCACATGCACTACTAACATCCTCCTGTCTTTTCCCTTCCAGGTGACTCTGCATATGCACTGGGACCCCATCTAATGACTCCTTTCCGGAACCCCCAAACCAGAGGAGAGAGAAGATACAATGCGGCACATATCAAAACTCGTGCAGTGGTGGAGCAAACATTTGGGCTCCTGAAGTCCCGTTTCCGATGCCTGGATAAGTCCGGGGGGACCCTATTGTATTCCCCTACCTTTGTGTGTCAGATCATCGGTGCATGTTGCATTCTGCACAACTTTGCCATGAGAAAAGGCCTGCAGATTGACATACGTGATGACCTGACCCCCGACCCACACAGTCCCCACCTGCCAGAGTAGAACCAGTCTGCTGATGGAAGAGCAGTCAGGAGGGTCCTCGCCGTAGGCATCTTTGGACACTAAACCAAAACATTAATCACACAGACAATGCACGCATGTACACCACTGATGTCCCTAGATCACACACACCACATCCACATCACATTGGATTAGCCCAAGTCCAGCATGTAGGACTTGGGAGCAGCAACGCCAGCGTCAAGGCCCCAAAGATGTCGCTGTCCATTCATACACCATTCACACGTCATTCACACAGCCGTGGGGATAACTTCTCCACCACGGCCGAGGGTGACACCCCTTACTGGCAGGAGTGGCAGCCCCTCACATTCACACACCATTCACACTGTCCCCTGCACTCCTGACCGTGTGCAGTAAAAAATAAAATAAAATACTCATAACCTGAACAATAAACAAAAATAATAAAATACTCATAACCTGAGCAATAAACAAAAAAAAACCTCATCTGGGCTGACAGGGGCTCCTTCTTGTGGGCACTCTCGGGCTCCTCAGCTGCCTGGAGGGAGTGGGTGGGGGTGGGGGGGCATCTGGAGGAGGCTGATCCCCGGGTGGGCCACTCCTGGCAGCTCTTGGCTGCATGCCCTCCAAGGCCACGGCAATCCGGCTCAGAAAGTGATTAGTCTGCGCCTGCATCCTCAGCTGGCGGGTGACATGATGCCGCTGGTCACACTGCCTCTGCCTCCCCTCTTCCCGGATGGCAGCTGTGTTGGCGTGGACGGCTGCAGTGAGGTGTTTAACATCAGCCTTCACCTCCCCCAGCCTGGTCACGATGTCATGCACAGCACTGGTCAGCTGCCAAACGGAGCCCAGGCTGTCAGCGACCCGGTCCAGGTGCTCAGCAATCTCCCCCATCTGCTGGGTCTGCCTGGCGTGGTCCATCGCCACCTGGTCCTGGACCAGATCAGACACCACCCTGGTCTTCCGGGTCGCCTTCCTGGGGCCAGGAGATGGTTGTCCCCGTGGGGATGGAGTCGCCCTTGAGGGGCTTCCGAGGATGGGGGAGGGTATTACAGAGGGCCCTGCAGAAGGGGAGGACTCCTCCAAAAACAAAATAAAGTCCTGCTCAGGAATAACAGGCTCCTCCTCAACTACCTCTGCAGGTGAGGTGTGGGCACTCTCCTCCACCTCGGTCTCTTCAACACCCAGGGGCTCGGCCTCAGGATCCCGTTGAGAGGATGGGGTGGACTGGCCGCCAACAGATCTGTGGATGACACAAAGCAGACACATGTTGGTGGTCCCACACACTTGGCACATGTACCCTCCCCCCCCACATGCAACACACCAAATAGGGGATAAAAAACACTTACCTGTCCTGGAGCCTTCCTCCATAGAATCATAGCCTGGTACCCCTTCCAACTGCTCCCTCTCCAGGCAGCGGGCGACCACCTCCTCCTCCGTGGTCAGGCTGACCGCACATGGGGGTCCACCCCCCGTGCCCCTCTCATGCCTGCTGATGGTGGCCACCTTGCCACGGACCTTGCGCCGCAGGTCATTTTTTTTTTTTTTTAATATCGCCAGCAGTCGGGTGGAGTACCCCAAAACACTCACCCTGCCAGCAATGGTCTCCAGGATGGCTTGCTTCCTATCCCGACTTTTTTTGCCGTGGAGGAAGTCATTATAAGTCTCCATAGCGGATATTATAACAGAGACCTCCTGGGAATTGTAATTTAGGTTTCTCCTCTCTTTGGGGGGGACGGGAGCAGCCATCTCTTAGCAAAAGTAACTTCCCTGGGGTGGGGGGAAACGGAAATACTTTTGCGCCGGAATGGCGCTTCCGCTAGCGCTTTTAAACGCTCAACGGAACACATTGCACTGACGTTTACCGTGAAGTGGTGCCGACGGAAGTTGTGAGCATGCGCACAGGGGGCCGAGTGAAGCCTCACTCACTCCGTGGATGATGCGCTGAACGTAAGCCTCTGTGCTGGGCTCCGCCCATCATTTACATATGATCACACCCACTTCCACTTGCGTCGGGTTACGCCAGCGCATTTCCATTACTCCAGTGCAAAGTAACGGACATGCGCTTGGTGAATACTGTACTTCACTCGCTAGTTTGCGTCAGCGCAGTGTATATGCGCTGCGATACGCTGGCGAAAATATGCGCGCATCTACCTAAATCTGGCCCATAGTGTTTTTTTCTCTCGCACATGTGAGGTATCGTCACGTGCATTAGAGCGTGTGCAACAATTCTAGCACTAAACCTCTGTAACTCGAAAATAGTAACCTGTAAAAAAAATGTAAAGCGTCGCCTATGGAGATTTTTAAGTACCGAAGTTTGGTGCCATTCCATGAGTGTGGAATTTTAAAGCGTGACATGCTAGGTATCTATTTACTCAGCATAACATCATCTTTTACATTATACCAAAAAATTGGGCTAACTTTACTGTTTTGTTATTTTTTAATTCATTAAACCGTTTTTTTACCCAAAAAAAGGCGTTTAAAATATGATTGCGCAAATATCGTGCGAGAAAAAAGTTGCAATGAATGCTATTTTATTCCCCAGGGTGTCTGCTAAAAAATATATATATATATATATATATATATATATATATATATATATATATATATAATGTTTGGGGGTTCTGATTAATTTTCTAGCAAAAACATTTAGATTTTTACATGAAGGAGAGAAGTGCCAAAATAGGCCAGGTGGACAAGTGGTTAAATTATTTATAAACTGATAAATAGGAGAAATTGGGAAAAAACAATGTGGAGTAAATAGGAATGAGTGAATGTTTAAAAGAACAATATTATCCAAAACAGTGAATAGTCCAATGCTCAGTCCCCTACCTTCTGTACCTGGGTGCCATGCTTGTTTTTCACTTTTGAAAAGTGCTGTAATTTTATCTGGTGATAATTTAGTATTCCATATACACTATATTGTCAAAAGTATTGGGACACCTGCACATAAAATTTAATGGCATCCCAGTCTTATGCCGCGTACACACGGCCGGAATTTCCGACAACAAATATTCTATGTGAGCTTTTGGTCCGATGTTCCGACTGTGTGTAGGCTCCATCGTACATTTACTTTCGGAATGTTTGAGAGCTGGTTCTCAATTTTTCCGACACAAAGTGGTCGATGAGTGTATGCAATTCCAACGCACAAAAATCCTACACATGCTCGGAATCATTGAACTTAATTTTTCTCGGCTCGTCGTAGTGTTGTACGTGACCGCGTTCTCGACGTTCAGAATTTGCGACAACATTTACGTGACCGTGTGTATGCAAGACAAGTTTGAGCGAACAATCGAGTGGGAAAAAATCCACAGTTTTGTTGTCGGAATATCCGATCGTGTGTACGCGGCATTAGTACATAGGGTTCAATATTGAGTTGGCCCATCATTTGCAGCTACAAAAGATTCAACTCTCTGGGAAGGCTGTCCACAAGGTTTAGGCGTGTGTCTATGGGAATGTTTGTGAGATCAGGCACTGATGTGCCTGATCTCACCTGGCTCACAGTCTCCGCTCATTTATGCACATCTTTATGAACACTGCTTTGTGCACTGGTGCTCAGTCATGTTGGAAAAAGAAGGGACCATCCCCAAACTGTTCCCACAAAGTAGGAAGCATGGATTTGTCCAAAATGTCTTCGTATGTCGACACTTTAAGAGTTCCCTTCACTGGAACTAAGGGGCCAACCCCTGAAAAACAACCCCACACCATAATTCCCCCCAAATGATTTGGACCAGTGCACAAATCAAGGTCCATAAAGACATGGATGAGCGAGTCTGGAGTGGAGGAACTTGACTTGCCTGCACAGAGTCCTGACCTCAACTCGATAGAACACCTTTGGGATGAATTAGAGCGGAGACTGTGAGGCCTTCTCTCCAACATCAGTGCCTGACCTCACAAATGCGCTTCCGGAAGAATGGTCAAACATTCCCATAGACACACTCCTAAACCTTGTGGACAGCCTTTCTAGAAAAGTTGAAGCTGTTATAGCTGCAAAGGGTGGGCTAACTTAATATTGAACCCTACAGACTAAGACTGGGATGCCATTAAAGTTCATGGGCCAGATTCTCATAGAATTTCGCTTGCGTATCGTAAGCCATTTACACTACGCCGCCGCATCGTACTAGAGCAAGTGCCGTATTCCCTAAGCATTTGCTCCGTAGTTTGCATTGGCGTAGCGAAAATGGCCCATCGTAAGCCCGCGTAATTCAAATGGGGCGGCTTGTATTTAAATTAAGCACGCCCCCGCGTCGAACGAACTGCGCATGCGCCGGCTGGGGAAAAAGCCCAGTGCGCATGCTCCAGCTCACGTCGGAAAGCGTAGTTGAAACCGACGTCAAAACGACGTGATCGTCACTTACGCAATGCCCTATTCGCGAACGAGTTAGTAAAACGACGTAAGCGACGGAAAAAGCCGACGCTGACCCGACGCCATACTTAACATGGCATCCGACGGCACTTCGTAAGGTTACTCCTCATAGAAGCAGGGGTAACCTTACGCGGACGAAAACGACGTACGCAACGGGGCGGCGTAAAAGCGATCGGGAATCGGCGTACTAGCCTCATTTGCATATGCAAATGAAAAAACAACGTAAAGGCCACCTAGTGGCCGGAGTTGTCATTACACCTACGATCCGCAAGTGTAATGGTATTACACTTGTCGGATGTTGAAGCGTATCTATGCCAAAGTGATGCTAAGCATCACTCGCATAGATACGAGGCAAAAAAAACGGCGATACGACGGGGTATCTGAGATACTCCGTCGTAGCGCCGCTGAGAATCTGGCCCCATGTGTGTGTGTAAAGGCAGGTGTCCCAATACTTTTGATCACGGTTTAGGAGATATTTACAAAAATTAAGGGCGCACTTTAGCAATGGCGATCATGCCGTTACTAAAGGAGGGAATGCCGTGACTGGCGGCTCCCGTGACGTCATTGCGGCTCTGGCCAAACACAGCGCCGGAACCGCAATACCCCGGAGGTAGCCCCGGGGAGAGATGTCGGCCACCTGAGCGTTGTACGAAGACAGCTGCGGGGGCTTCGATCTGAGGTGAGTATTTAGCATACTAGCTCATTATGCCTTTGTCTTGCAAGTGGTGTTTTTATTTTTAACAGTGGGTTTACTTCCTCTTTAATCGAGACAAATCCAATATTCTTCCACTGGATTCTGGTACTAGGGCTGTGGTGGTTCATTGGCTGCCTTTACAGTGGGTCAGTCAGTTTACCTATCTGGGGGTTCGTATATCTGCTAGGGTTGCGGACTACTTTAGTCTGAATCTGCAGCCCCTGCTTGATCCTCTAAGGAGGAGAATTGAGATATGGAAAAAATATTTCTCTATCTGTAATGGGCATATAAACCTTTTAAAAATGAAGATACTCCTGGTTTTCCTGTATTTTTTACGCAACACACCTATTTGGATTCCACGCTTCTTTTTTTCTTTGGGGTCCATGCCATCTTTAGTTCCTTTATATGAGGAAACTCACCTCCCAGAATAGGCCTCGCAGCAGTTCAGGAGCCCTGGGATGAGGAGGTCTGGTGCTCCCTGATCTCTTTAAATTCATCTTAACTGGTTAGGGCATCATTGTCTTTGGTAGTTTCTTGGGGATGATGGGGAATCCGCCACAATTTTAGAGGCAGCAGTGTTGGGTTCCTATGAGTGTTTGTGTCTCCTGGTGTACATGGGCTCTGGGGCACAGTTTCCACTGACGGGCACGATGTGAGCCACTGTTAAGGCTCAGGACTGTGTTCAGAAACTACTAGTGCCTGCCTCTACTGCCCTGTGGATGCGTTTTAACCCAATGAGTGGTTTGTGGTCCCAGAGGCTGCTGACCAGTAACTGTGGGTTCTTGCTGGACCCCCAGAGAAGTTTAAGATTTGAAAGGATGGGAGCGCCACACCAGCTTAATCAGATTTCTAAAGGATTGTTATTTTGTAACAGCCAACACATTTCGGGGGCTCATTACTCCCCCTTTATCATGGCTAAAAACTAGACAATAAAGAAAATACAAATAATCCTTAAAGCGGAAGTAAACCCATCGATTTAACAGTTTCAAAAAGCAGTTAAATTTCCGGCATGCCGGGATTGCCAACTGTCACATTGGTTGTGCTCTCAACCAAACTGTCAAACCATCCAATGGCTGGTGTCATAACTGATCACCACGCAGCACCACGGCAGTTGAAGATTAAACAGAGGCCAAGATGGCAGCTTCCTTGGCTGAAAATGATAGAAGGGTTTACTTCCACTTTAAGATGTGTTAAAAGCTAAAGTATATAACGGTACAAATACCTTAAAGGAGTTGTAAAAAAATGTTTAAAAAAAAATAAATAACAAATGTGTTATACTTACCTCCACTGTGCAGTTTGTTTTGCACAGACTGGCCCCGATCCACATCTTCTGGGGTCCCTCGGCGGCTGTCTCTGGTCCTCCCCACAAGAACTCACCACATTCATGCAAGCTCCTTCGCATTATGTGGAGTCCTTGCGGGTGCGCTCCCGTGATACAGCGAGCGGCCATAGCCGCTCACTGTATAACTCGACCCCGCCCCTCAGCGCGCAGCGTCATTGGATGTGATTGACAGCAGCGCCAACCAATGGCTACGCTGCTTTCAATCCATCCGCTCTAGCCAATCAATGGCCAAGCTGAGTGGCGAAGAGGATGTCGGGGGCCGAGCGCAGGATTTTCGAGGGGTCAGTATTGGGGGCGGTAGTGTCGGAAGTTTTTTCACCTTAATACATAGAATGCATTAAGGTGAAAAAACTTTTACCTTTACAACCCCTTTAATGCATTCGTTATTAGAGCCAAAAAGGACATACATTACTTGACTAAGAAGTAAAAAAAACAAGAATCAGAAAGAAAACATTATTATTAGGGCTACAGGGCAACACAAAAACAAAAGCAAAGAAAATAAGAAAGATTGGACGTATTCTCAGTCTTGTTAAAGCAACAGAACATCACAAAAGAAAATGAGAAAAATAGATGAATACAATAAATAATAATGATAAACACCAATGCATCATAAATGAGAAGAACAAAAACCAGTTCCAACAATCCATAAACAATATGATGTTCTTGCAAAGTAGGTCCTTAAGAGTCGGTTCACACTGGGGCGACACTACTTCCAGCACGACTTTCAGAAGCAACTTCAACACGATTTGAGCATGAACCACAGGGTGATCTGGGGCGATTTACAACACGACTTGAAGTCCTTTTCAGGTCAGGAGACATTCCAGTGGCCAATAAAACAACAATCAGCTCTGGGAGAGGGAGGGGTTTGCCTGAGAAATGTATGTTATCTTGCTGAAAGGTCGCTTCAATTAAAACAGTGATCAGACTTGGAAGCGACTTCCATTGAAATCAATGGGTACAAATCGCCTAGAAGTCTGATTGAAGTAGTACAGGAACCTCTTCTGGAGTCAGAGCGACATGAGTAGTGTGTATTAACACCACTCCCATTCACTTACATTGCTTTTCTGGACAGCACGACTTAAGACGACTTCAAGTCGGATCCCAAGTCGCCCCAGTGTGAACCGACTCTAAGAGTCGGTTTACACACAGGCGACGAGTCAGGCGGCTCAGCCGCCTGATGGGTCGCTTCCCATGTAATGCAATGGGAGCGTTTGCGTCGCTCCGACTTAGAAATTTACTCCATGTACGACTTCGGGGGTGGCTCGGGGCGACTTGCATTGACTTCTATACAGAAGTCGTCTTGCAAATCGCCTCTGAAGTCGTCCCCAGGGTCGTGCCGCATATGTGTGAACCGACTCTTAGGCCGCGTACTAGGGTTGCCACCTCATCCCTTTAAAACAGAACACATATGAATTACACAGGTTGTGTGGCTCATTATGGTGGTAATTAAACTCACTCGGTGCCTAATCTGCATTAGCCTGAGCCTCAGAACCTGTGTAATTCATATGTGTTCTGTTTTAAAGGGATGAGGTGGCAACCCTACCGCGTACACATGATCAAACTTGTCTGCTGAAACTTGTCTGCAGACCAGTTTCAGCGGACATATCCGACCGTGTGTACGGGCTAGCAGACAGGTTTTTCCAGCGGACAAGTTTTAAAGCATGCTGGAAACCCGTCCGTCCGACATGTCCGCTGGTTAGTACGCCTAACCAGCGGACAGAATTCCCCCGCATGCGCCGAATGGATTCGACGCATGCGTGGAAGTATTTTACTTCCTGGTTTGGTGACGTGGCGGCGTCAAAGTCACCACCACGTCACCGCGCTGTCTGTCCGCGGGGATTTTGGTTTGATGGTGTGTACAACCATCAGACCAAAACAGCCCAGCAGACATATCCGATGAAAACGGTCCGTCGGACCCTTTTTATCGGATAAGTTTGATCGTGTGTACGCGGCCTTACTGTATGGAACGAATATGTGAGTGAGCTGCATCTTAAATAAATGAACACTGGAGCAGATACAAAAACAAAAAGGGGGCAGACAGCTAGGAGTAATGAGAACAAAGTTTGTATGGCAGAAACAAAAAGAAGTGAGAAAAGGAAGCAGAGACAGGCAAAAGAAGTTAGATTTACCTGGGAATAATAAACACATAGAGGTTGATTTACTAAAAGTCAAGAGTGCAACATCTGGTGCAGCTCTGCATAGAAACCAATCAGCTTGCAGGTTTTATTGTCAAAGCCTATATGAACAAACTCAAGTTAGAAGCTGATTGGCTACCATACATAGCTGCACCAGATTTAGAATTCTTGTAAATCAACCCCAATGTGTGCCATAGCCTATGGCTCCTGCTGCTGTCAGTCAAACTCGAATGTGGAGGGAGCAGGAACATGGCTTACTGGCATTGTGTGTGTCTATGGACTTACACAAAAATACTTGCAGGAAAGACCACAAAAGACAGTCACTAATATGGATCACAGAGCAGTATTAAAATATTACCAGTTACTTACCGGTAGCTGGATTTCTACGAAGTCTTACAGGACGGCACCCTGAGAGTAGACTGGCTCACCTGAAAGGAAACACAATCAAAATGAGGTTTAAAAGGCCCCACCCCTCCCGTGTGCCTCAGTTTAAGATAAGTAACCGCTCTTTAGAACACGGTATAGACAGAAACTAAGAAAAAGGAGGAATTTAGATAGAAGTAAAAGGGAGGGAAGTAGGCCTGCCGTCCTGTAAGACTTCGTAGAAATCCAGCTACCGGTAAGTAACTGGTAATTTCTCCCTCGTCTTCCAGGACGGCACCCTGAGAGAAAAGCAAGTAATCTTCAGGCCTACCTTAGGGCGGGACCACCGTCTGTAAGACCTTCCTACCAAACATCAGGTCTTGAGGAGACAGTAGTTCGACTCTATAATGTCTGATGAACGTATTCCGGCTGGACCAGGTTGCCGCTCTACAGATCTGCTCTATGGAAGCTCCTGCCCTTTCTGCCCAGGAGGTTGCCAGAGAACGCGTGGAATGAGCCTTAATAACAGGAAGTGGTTTACCTGCCTGTGTGTATGACAAAGAGATAGCCTGCCTAATCCATCTGGAGATGGAAGCCTTAGTTGCCTGTTGACCCTTTTTCTGCCCTGAGAAATTAACTAAAAGGTGAGGGGAAGTTCTGAACTCACTAACCCTCTCTAGGTAAACTAAAAGGCAGCGTCTTACATCCAGGCAATGGAAAGTGGCTTCCTTTTCATTGCTGGGATTTGCGCAAAAAGAAGGAAGTATAACTTCCTGAGACCTATGGAACCTGGTTGCCACCTTGGGAAGGTACAGAGGATCCTGAGCCAAAATAACCCTATCTTCAAAAACCCGCAGAAAGGGTTCCTTGATAGAAAAAGCATGCAAGTCTCCAACTCTCTTGGCAGACGTGATGGCTAACAAAAAGTTAAACTTAATCGTAAGAAATTTTACAGAAATGCTGTCTATAGGCTCAAATGGTGCCTTAGTCAGCTGCTCCAGAACCAGGGAGAGGTCCCATGAGGGAACCCTGGAAATCTGCACAGGAGAAAGTCTGTCCCTAGCTGTCAGGAACCTCTTGATGAGAGGGTCCGCTGAGAGGCTCTTCTCCAAAAAATATGATAAAGCTGCCACCTGGTCTCTTAGAGTTCTAGTAGCTAAGCCTAGTTCCACGCCATCCTGAAGGAACTCCAGGATGGCGGGAGTTTTGGGAGAAGAGATCCGCTTAGTGGTGCACCAACGCGAAAAGACTGTCCAGACCTTTGCGTAGATGTGTCTGGTGACCTTCTTGCGGCTGGATAGTAGGGTATCTATGACTCTATCCGAGCAGCCCTTCCGCTGCAAGTTCCGCCTCTCAAGAGCCATGCCATCAGGCTGAAGAACCCTGGGTTCGAATGAGAGATCGGCCCCTGCCGCAGGAGATCCGCTCGGAGAGGAAGGGGAAGCGGGGGAGCTAGAGACCAGAGCTTCAGAATGGGAAACCAGGATCTCCGGGGCCACCAAGGAGTGATTAGGATTAACTTGGTCTCCGCGGAGGCCAGCTTTTGTAAGACCCTTGGGATCAGATTCAGCGGGGGAAAAGCGTAAGCCAGACGGAAATCCCAGGCCTGGGCCAGCGCATCCACCCCCTGAGAACCCCGTCCCTGCAAAAGGGAAAAGAATCTGTTCACTTTTCTGTTTTCCCTGCAGGAAAAAAGATCTATCTCTGGAACCCCGAACTGCCGACAAACCCAGTCGAAGGTTTTCTGGCACAATTCCCACTCCCCCTGAAAAATGGGTCGACGACTCAGAAAGTCGGCCTCCAGATTGGTGGCTCCCCTTATGTGGATTGCCAGAATAGAGGGTACTCTCTGTTCCGCCCAACCCAGGATCTCCAGGGAGAGTGACAGGCAGTGCTGGGACAAGGCCATTTGGTGCCCAGGGCGAAGATGGCAAACTGCGCCCCCCCCCCCCCCGTTTTTAAAGCGGATGGCCCATGAAAAAACAATATTAAAAGCCAGCAGCTACTAATACTGCAGCTGCTGACTTTTAATATTAGGACACTTACCTGTCCTGGAGTCCAGCGGCGTCCGCAGCAGAGGACGAGCGATCGCTGCTCCCCCCTCCATCCACAGTGAGGGAACCAGGAAGTGAAGCATTCCGGCTTCACTGCCCGGTTCCCTACTGCCCGGTTCAGTCACGCTGCGCCCGCCGATTGGCTCCCGCTGTGTGCTGGGAGCCGAGTGTTCCCAGCACACAACGGGGGACAGACGGGATGTGCCAAAAAAAAACGTCTTTTGCCCGAGACTGCGGGCCGGAAGTGGGTGCAAATAGCTGTCTTTAGACAGGTATCTGCACCCCCCTTCCCCCTGAAAGGTGTCAAATGTGACACTGGGGGGGGGAGGGTTCCGATCAGCGCGACTCCACTTTAGGGTGGAGATCCGCTTTAAGAAAGAATCAATGTGGTTTCAAAACAAGAATATAGTTAAAGCAATGGAACAAAGGACTGTGCCCCCTTGAGTGGGACTTTGAAAATGTCAATTGACAAAAGCTACAAATATTAAAAACATAAGTAGTATACATATAATTGATGGTCGCACTGGCGGCAATTGATGGGGACAGTGGCTGTGTTTGATGGGCACAGTGGCTGCATGTGATGGGCACAGTGGTGACAATTGATGGCACAGTGGCTGCGTGTGATGGGCACAATGGCTGCGTGTGATGGGCACAGTGGCTGCGTGTGATGGGCACAGTGGCGACAAGTGATGGCACAGTGGCTGCGTGTGATGGGCACAGTGGCTGCGTGTGATGGGCACAGTGGCTGCGTGTGATGGGCACTGTGGCGACAAGTGATGGTACAGTGGCTGCGCGTGATGGCACAGTGGCTGCGTGTGATGGGCACAGTGGCTGCGTGTGATGGGCACAGTGGCTGCGTTTGGGCACGGTGGCGACAATTGATGGCAAAGTGGCTGTGTGTTGGCACAGTGGCTGCGTTTGGGCACAGTGGCTGCATGTGATGGGCACAGTGGATGTGTTTGATGGGCACAGTGGCTGCGTGTGATGGGCACAGTGGCTGTGTGTGATGGGCACAGTGGCTGCGTGTGATGGGCACAGTGGCTGCGTGTGATGGGCACAGTGGCGACAATTGATGGCAAAGTGGCTGTGTGTTGGCACAGTGGCTGCGTTTGGGCACAGTGGCTGCATGTGATGGGCACATTGGATGTGTTTGATGGGCACAGTGGCTGCGTGTGATGGGCACAGTGGCTGCGTGTGATGGGCACAGTGGCTGCGTTTGGGCACGGTGGCGACAATTGATGGCAAAGTGGCTGTGTGTTGGCACAGTGGCTGCGTTTGGGCACAGTGGCTGCATGTGATGGGCACAGTGGATGTGTTTGATGGGCACAGTGGCTGCGTGTGATGGGCACAGTGGCTGCGTGTGATGGGCACAGTGGCTGCGTGTGATGGGCACAGTGGCTGTATGTGGTAGGCACAGTGGCTGCGTGTGGTAGGCACGGTGGCTGTGTGTGATGGGCACGGTGGCGACAATTGATGGCAAAGTGGCTGTGTGTTGGCACAGTGGCTGCGCGTTTGGGCACAGTGGCTGCATGTGATGGGCACAGTGGATGTGTTTGATGGGCACAGTGGCTGCGTGTGATGGGCACAGTGGCTGCGTGTGATGGGCACAGTGGCTGCGTGTGATGGGCACAGTGGCTGTATGTGGTAGGCACAGTGGCTGCGTGTGGTAGGCACGGTGGCTGTGTGTGATGGGCACAGTGGCGACAATTGATGGCACAGTGGCTGCGTTTTTTTAACTGCCATTTTTGTTAACCACTTCCATACCAGGCACTTACGCACCTTCCCGCCCAAGCCAATTTTCAGCTTTCAGCACTGTCGCAATTTGAATGACAATTGCGCGGTCATGCTACACTGCACCCAAACAAAATTGGCGTCCTTTTTTCCCCACAAATAGAGCTTTCTTTTGGTGGTATTTGATCACCTCTGCGTTTTTTTTTTTTTGTGCAACAACTAAAAATAGAGCGAAGATTTTGAAAAAAAAATAACGTTTTTATTTTTTTCTGTTAATTTTTTTGTAAATGAGTATGTTTTCTCTTTCAATTATGGGCACTGATATGGTGGCACTGATGGGCACCGATGAGGTGGCACTGATGGGCACCGATGAGGTAGTTCTGATGGGCACCGATTAGGTAGCACTGATGGGCACTGATAGGCGGCGCTGGTATTGGGCACTGATGGGCACTCATGGGCGGCACTGATGGGCACTCATGGCGGCACTGATGGGCACTCATAGGCAGCACTGGGCACTCATAGGCAGCACAGGTGGGCACTCATAGGCGGCACAGGTGGGCACTCATAGGCGGCACAGGTGGGCACTCATAGGCGGCACAGGTGGGCACTCATAGGCGGCACAGGTGGGCACTGATAGGCGGCACAGGTGGGCACTGATAGGTGGCACAGGTGGGCACTGGTAGGTGGGCACTGGGCATGGATTGGCACTGTGGGGTGGCACTGACAGACACTGGGGTGGCACTGATGATCACTGAGGGGTGGCACTGATGGATCAATGTTGCCAATCAGTGCCCATGTGTGGGCACTGATTGGCATCATTTTTTTTTACTGCCCCCCTTTTTTTTTTGGTCATTTTTTTTTTTTGTCATTTTTTTTTTTTTTTTTTGTCATTTTTTTGGTCTTTTTTTTTTGTATTTTTTTTATTTCCCTGGTGGTCTAGTGTGGCGATCCGAGGGGGGGGCTGCGCTGATAAACAATCAGCGCGAACCCCCCCTGTCAGGAGAGCCGCTGATCGGCTCTCCTCTACATGCGTCTGTCAGACGCGAGTGAGGAAGAGCCGTCGGCGGCTCTTCCTGTTTACACATCGTGATCACCGGTGATTGGACACGGCTGATCACGTGTAACGAGGCTCCGCCAGAGACTCGTTACCGAGATCGGAGGTGCAGGGTGTCAGACTGACACCCCGCATCACCGATCGCCGCGCTGCGCGCCCGCACGGGCGCGTGCGGCATGAAATCGTGCAGGCCGTTTGAGAACGGCCTGTCACGATTTCATAACCACTTCCCGGCCGTAAATCGGCTATTGGCCGGGCGGGAAGTGGTTAAAGTGGAGGTTCACCCTCAAAAAAAAATCTGACATCACATTCTGTCGAGTCATCCTACCGACAGAATGCCAGTGTTTTTTTTAATTTTTTCTCAGCACATACCTCCTAATAAAGATTTTTACCCCCCGGCTCTCCCACGGGACTGGGCGTTTCCAATCACTGCCTGTGATTGACAGGCTTCCGTCCGGCGCATACTGCGCATCACAGGTTGCCGAAAGAACCCGAACATCAGTGCGGCTCTATACGGTGCCTGCGCACCGACGTTCGGGTTCTGTCGGCAACCTGTGACGCGCAGTATGCGCCGGACGGAAGCCTGTCAATTACAGGCAGTGATTGGGAACACGGGAGAGACGGGGGGGGGGGGTGAAAAATTTGGATTACGAGGTATGTGCTGAGAAAAAAAAAAAAAAAACACTGGCATTCTGTCGGTAGGATGACTCGACAGAATGTGATGTCAGAAATGTTTTTGAGGGTGAACCTCCACTTGCAAAGTGCTCAGTCAGCCCCCCCCCCCCAATATAGGCATTTGATTATTTTCTTGTGCCCATCACATGTTCTTCTTACTTTTTACAAGTGCAGACTTCAGTGGTCTTCTTTGCAGTAGCGCACTGTAGGCAGGCAGGCTCCTCGTGAGTAGTCCTTTCAGCTCAGCAGCGCCGACACAACTCAACTCCCTGTGCAGTGCTCCGGGTCCTCCCTCACTCACCTCTCCTCCGGCCGTGACGTCATGCGGCTCGCGCCGCTGGAATGGACCAAGTGACTCCTCCATAGGGGGGGAAAAAAAAAAACAGGAAAGGGAGCCAGACGCAGGAGCGCACTCGGCAACCAGTCAGGACACAATTCGTTCAGTGCCACTGCTGCTGCCCTCGCTGACTACTATGACACACACACAAGTGTACTGGTCTGCCCGTGTGTACCAACTGCGCCCCCCTCCTTTACCAAATGGTAGCGCCCAGGGCACTCGACCCTCCCGCCCATGCCTTGTACCGGCCCTGGTGACAGGAGAGACTGGGACCTGGTGCCCCCCTGTCTGTTGAGAAAGGCGACTGTTGTAGCATTGTCGGAAAGGACCATGAAGACATGCTAGTTGAATTCTTTCTTCGAATGCCTTCAGAGCTTCTCCCACTGCCAGTAATTCTCGATAGTTGGAGGAGGTCCGCCTTTGATGAGGGTCCCAGGATCCCTGAGCCCGCAGTTCTTGTACATGGGCTCCCCAACCCCAAGCACTGGCGTCCGTAGTGACCTTCAGTGGATTGGTCTGACTCCACGGACGGCCCTTCAGGAGGTTTTGGTGGTGAAGCCACCACTCTAGGGAGTCCTTGACTAGGATCGGGACCCTGACCCGGGAATCGAGAGTGTCCTCCTTCCCGTTCCAGGCGGAGAGGAGGAACCTCTGAAGTGGTCTTGCGTGTAGTTGGGCCCAGGGGACCGCCGGAATGCAAGCGGTCATTCGACCCAACAGCTTCATGATCTCTCTGAGGGAGGGACTTTCTGTAGCCACTAAAGACCCGATCGTCGTCACAAGCCTCTGGAACTTCTCTTGGGGAAGAAAAAGCTTCTTTTCTCGGGAATCTATGATAACCCCCAGGTATGCCTTCCGCTGTTCCGGCAGAAGGGAGGACTTTTGCTTGTTGATTATCCAACCAAGCGACTCCAGAGTGGTCATGACGACGGTCAGGTCCGAAAGGAGCTGATCCTGACTTGGGCTGAAAAGCAGAAGGTCGTCTAGATAGGGGACGAGGGAGACCCTCTTCAGATGTAGATGAGCCATTACCTCCGCCAGGACCTTCGTAAACACCCTTGGGCTGGAGGCCAGACCAAAGGGAAGGGCAGCAAACTGCCAGTGCTGAATTTCCTGTGCGGAGGCGAGGGCAAATCTCAGAAACCTCTGATGTCCCGAAAAAATCGGGACATGCAGGTAGGCGTCCCTTAAATCTATGGTCGCCATAAAGACGCCTTCTAACAAAAGACCCCTGAGGCTGTGAACACTCTCCATCCGGAATCTTTTGTAGAGGAGATGGGAGTTCAGGGGTTTCAGATTGATTATCAATCTGAACTTGCCGTCCGGCTTGGGAACCACAAAAATGTGGGAGTATACTCCCTGGCCTTGTTGGTCTGGTGGGACTGGGATTATGACCCCCTGTTCTGCCAGACTTACAATATTCTGGGAGAGGCCTACGGCCTTGCTGGAGTCCCTTGGGAGGTGAGTGAGGAGAAAGGTCGGGGGGGAAGCTCTCTGAACTCTAAATGGTAACCCTCCCTGATTATCTGCAGGACATGGGGACTCTGGGTTATGCTCTCCCAGGCAGGAAGAAACCTGGCGAGCCTGCCCCCCACCTTCCCGTCACTTGGTGTCCTTTCCGGATGGTTTGGGACTGGAAAAAAGGATCCCCCCCTTTGGTCTATCTTTACCAAAGGTCCAACGTCGGCTGGTGGACGGTCTTTTGTCCGGGGCCGGAATCTTTCTCTGGCTGGGACGAAAGGACCGCTTCCTACTCTGCCTGGGTTTTGAAGGGAATTTATTCCCCTTCTCAGAAGACCTGGACAAAGCCTGATCTAAGGCTTCCCCAAACAAGAGGGAACCCTTGAAGGGGAGTGCACATAGGCGGCGTTTAGAGGCAAGATCACCCCTCCAGGTTTTTAGCCAGACGGCCCTCCTAGAGGCATTAATAAGGGCCCCGGTCTTGGCTGAGGCGCGAACGGTTTCCACCGCTGCGTCTGCCAAGTAGGCCACTGCCCCGCTAATAAGCTGGAGGGAATCTCGTATCTCCTTAGTCTTGGAAGAACTGGGGAGATGGTCTAGAAGCTTGGAAGTCCAGGCGTCGGCATTTCTTGCCACGCAGGCTGAGGCCAATGCAGGACCAAGGGCGGCTGCATTGGCTTCCCATGCTCTACGGAGAGAAGTGTCGGTACACCTATCCATGGCATCCTTTAAACTGCCTGTGTCCTCAAAGGAAAGGTCTGACTGTTTAGAGACCTGTGCCAAGGGGGCATCAAGCTTAGGGACCTTAAAAAAGGTGTCTACTACCTCCGTCTTAAAGGGACAGCGGCGTTTCCAAGTTTTGAACCTTGGTAAGCTTTTTTCAGGTTCTACCCACTCCCTGAGGATAATGTCCTTTAGTGACTGATGGACAGGAATGGTCATGGTTTGAGGCTTTATTAAACCCCTGTACATCCTGTCCTGGGCTGAGACCTGCTCTGCTGGCTCTTGAATATGCTCGGTAGCATAAACAGCTGCTAGAAGGCCCTCCATATCCTCAGCAGGAAACATATATTTTCCTGTCCTGGCATCCTCCTCCTCCTCTTCCTCCTCCTCCGCCTGGCTGTCAACCAGGGTTTCACTACGCAAGGTTAACTCGGACTCCTCAGAATCCGAGGGGTACACTCTACGAGCCTGTAGTGGTACAAATGGACGAGAGGCAGAAGAGGATTCCTGGGAGGAGGGGCCCGGAGCCGGAGAATCAATGTCTTTTCTATTTAGGGAAGATTGAAACTCCTTTAGGGTGGATAGCATTTCGGTCTGAACCGAGAGAAATTGCTTCATAATCTGTGAGGTCTCCTTCCCTGTTAGCTTACAGATGCATTTAGAACAGAATGGCTTGTTATGCTCAGCTGGTAATTTGTCACTACAATTGCCACATTTCCTAACACGTTTAGGAGGCTTAGCCACTCTGCTGGACTCCCCCTGGGCAACAGGGTCTTCACCTAAACATATCAGGGAGAAACATATGCCCATTAGCCCTCAACCTCTCAGTGATTAGGGGAGGGGGGGGTTGTTTTGGAGACAAAAACCCCCCTAAGAAAAAGGAAGGACTCACCCTTGGTGGTTTCCTCTGCAGCCATAGGAAACAGACGGTCCTCCTCCATAGTAGTGTCTTGTGCCAAGAAAAGGGCTTCCATGAACACGTTCTGAGGCCGCCAGGCCCCTCTATCTCCCTGGCTGCTTTATAGTGCGCCCCGATCGCCTGCAGCGTTTGTCCGGTGGGGGCCGCCATCTTGCCGCGCGGGAGCGGAATGACGTCACGGCGCCGTGCGCGTCATCAACAGGCGCCCGGATGCTCCTGGCGCCGCTCGAAGCGGCGCCTAACTACCCGCCATGCGGTCCAGCAAACCCCCGGACGGAGCCAGCAGGAAGGGGGAGGCCTTAGCCCAACCTCCAAGGTAGGGAATCAGGCGGGGGGAGAGAGGATGTGGCCTCTTCGGCGCACTGGAGAGCCCTGCCCTCCTAGGAGGCTCCGGCGTCCAGGGGAGTCTGTGTCTTCTCCTGTTCCCCCCTGGACTAAGACGACGGGGGAAACCCCCCCGGGGGGGTAGCAAGCTACACCGGACCCAACGGCACCCGGTACCTGCGGTCCGGGCTCCGGGGGGGGGGGACCACCAGCCCCAGGCTTTAGGTCACGAAGAAAAAAACAAACGTTTCGCTGAAAGGGAAACACAATCAGAACTGAGGCACACGGGAGGGGTGGGGCCTTTTAAACCTCATTTTGATTGTGTTTCCTGTCAGGTGAGCCAGTCTACTCTCAGGGTGCCGTCCTGGAAGACGAGGGAGAAATAAACTTTATTCAAATATATAGATCATCAAAAGTTTCAATAAATATGCCAAAATATATACAAAGGTTTGCAAAAATGATCAAAATTCAAACCATCATCTTATCCCTTGAATTAAAAAAAACAATGACAACGTTGTCATGTATCAGACGTCCCAATCCACACCACTCTCACGCCTATACTTAAGTCAAAGAGGATTCGACCCTGTCTCATAAAAAAGTGCAGGGGTTCTGCCCCCCCATAGCTACTCATCATAATAAATAATGGCCCTTTAAGTGTGTGCGGGGCGTCGGACATACAGGTGATATGGGAAGCATGACATGTTTGCAATCACGTGATTGCAAACAAGAAGCTATATTAGCTTCCTTTAGAATGTCCTCGGGGCGCAGAGCTCTGCGCCTGAACACGCTCACTGTAACATTGTTTTCTGCTGTGGGTAGTGATTGGTGGGTGCGGCAGCATCACTTCCTGTTTCTGTCTGGTCTGAAGGTAGATGTTGTGAGAGCTGCAAGTACGAAGGGGGGGGGGGGGGGAGTGGTAACAAATTATGTGAAGGGGGACTCTGATGGGGATGCCTGATGTGAAGGGGGACTCTGATGGGGATGCCTGATGTGAAGGGGGACTCTGATGGGGATGCCTGATGTGAAGGGGGACTCTGATGGGGATGCCTGATGTGAAGGGGAACTCTGATGGGGATGCCTGATGTGAAGGGGGACTCTGATGGGGATGCCTGATGTGAAGGGGGACTCTGATGGGGATGCCTGATGTGAAGGGGGACTCTGATGGGGATGCCTGATGTGAAGGGGACTCTCTGATGGGGATGAATGCCTGATGTGAAGGGGGACTCTGATGGGGATGCCTGATGTGAAGGGGACTCTGATGGGGATGCCTGATGTGAAGGGGGACTTGTGACCTGATGGGGATGCCTGATGTGAAGGGGACTCCAATGGGGATGCCTGATGTGAAGGGGGACTCTGATGGGGATGCCTGATGTGAAGGGGGACTCCGATGGGGATGCCTGATGTGAAGGGGATTTGTGCTATATGAGGGGATTAGTGGGAGGATGGGGGATTTGTGCTATGAGAGAAAATTATTGGGGGATTTGTGCTATGGGAGGGGATTGGGGGGGATTTGTGCTATGGGAGGGGATTGGGGGGGATTTGTGCTAGGAGAGGGGATTTGTGCTAGGAGAGGAGATTTCTGCTAGGAGAGGGGAGCGGGGGTATTTGTGCTATAAGATGGGATTAGGATTTGTGGGAGGAGGGGGTATTTGCAAGGGAATTTGTGTTAGGAGCAGCAGCAGGACAACATAATGTCACACCATGTTTTACCGCACCAGGTGACACCAACCCCAGTGATGCCAATGCGCCAGGTGGCTCTAGCAACCAGTGGGAATTTGTGCAAGGAGGAAGGATTTGTGCAATAAGAGAGGTTGGGGGAGGGTTTTGCCAGGAGGGGGGATTTGTGGGAGGAGCTGGGCTTTGTGCTATGAGAGGGGATTAGAGGGATTTGTAGCCTCAGCTAGTGGTGGAGGCGGAGTCAGCACTAAGGCTGGGTCCCTAAACTAAAGCTGCTCTCAGGCTAGTCCATCTGTGACGTCCCAGTCTGTCCTGTTCCCTGCATTCCTCTGTGAGCGGACTGCTCGCTAGTATCCCTTCTGCCAAGGGGGCAGGAAGATCTGGGTTGCTCTGTGCAAAACCATTACACAGCAGGTAAGAATAACATGTTTGGTATGTAAACAAGGCAGATCCCTGTTCTGACAGGGGAGGAGAGAGCGATCAGCTGTTCCCAAGTGATCAGGAACAGCAATCTCTCTGTACTCCCAGTCAGTCCTTCTGACAATTAGAAAGCACCTCCCTAGGGAACACTTAACCCCCTGATCACCCCTTCCCTCCCAGAGCCATTTATACAGTGATCACTGTATTGGTGTCACTGGTCACCAAGAAGTGTTACTTAGGGTGAGATTTGTCAGCCGCAATGTCACAGGCCTGCTAAAAATTGCTGATCCCCCACCCTTACTAGTAAAAACAAAACAAAAAAATCCCTAAATCTTTCCTCTATTTTGTAGATGCTATAACTTTTGCGCAAACTAATCAATATACGCTTACTGGGATTTTTTTTTTTACCAACAATACGTAGAACAATACCTATCGGCCTAAACTGATGAAGACATTTGATTTTATTTTTATTTTTTATTGGATATGTTTTATAGCAGAAAGTAAAAAATGATGTCCAGCCCCACCCCCCTACAGTTAGAAACACATATGAGGTCACACTTAACCCCTACAGCGCCCCCTAGTGGTTAACTCCTAAACTGCAATTGTCATTTTCACAGAAAACAATGCGGTAGTATAGCACTTTTTGCTGTGAAAATGACAATGGTCCCAAAAATGTGTCAAAATTGTCCGATGTGTCTGCCATAATGTCGCAGTCACGAGAGAAAAAAAAAAAAAAAGATTGCCGATCGCCGCCATTAGTAGTACATATAGTGCAATAAAACTATCCCCTATTTTGTAAACGCTATAAATTTTGCGCAAACCAAGCGATACACGCTTATTGCGATTTTTTTTTTTTACCATAAATAGGAAGAAGAATACGTATCGGCCTAAACTGAGAAAAAAACGTTTTTTAAATATTTTTCGGGGATATTTATTATAGCAAAAAGTAAAAAATATTGCATTTTTTATAACGCAAAAGATAAAAACAGCAGAGGTGATGAAATACCACCAAAAGAAAGCTCTATTTGTGGGGAAAAAAAGGACGCCAATTTTGTTTGGGAGCCACGTCGCACGACCGCGCAATTGTCAGTTAAAGCGACGCAGTGCCGAATCGCAAAAAGGGGCAAGGTCCTTAACCTGCAGCATAATGGTCCGGGTCTTAAGTGGTTAAGTTTGTAAGAAATGGAATTGCTCTATTATGAATGGAAAGATCGGGCCATACACCTGTCATCACCCTCCGGGCACACACACTCCTGTGCACAGCCATGTCACTCCCACACCTCTAATTACATCAGGACAGAGGAATGAGCATCCCGACCACTGACAGCTAGGCGGACATCCCCGCCCCTGACACGCCCCCTCCACATCACAGCCAGCCCATCGGGTCACGTGATCTGCTGGCTCACTGGATGATTAATGTAGCGGTGGGATCCCGCACTCCCCCTTATGATTGAAATGGTACAAGCTGTACTACATACGTAGTATGACCGTACGGGACAATGTCTGCGGCTGGAAGGTCCCCCTGTCCGAATGTAGACAGCCCAGCCCAGCCGCGCCGCTCCCGTCTCTTGCAGGTCACATTAAGGCAACGCGGGAAAATAAATGAATTCAAGCTCTATTACCCCGCCCTCTTTTCATGGTCTCCCCGCCTCCTGTCTTCTCGGTGGTGCCGCCCCCTTTTGCCGGTGCGCCCTATTGGCCAGTTCCACTGCTCTTGCCCCGCCCAGGTGTCAGCGGCGCTCGCGTGTGCTCGGGACCAGTAGAGAGGACTCGGGGCACGGGGGAGCGAGCCGGAGCCGTTGGCTGTGTGTGATCACCGGGGGGACGGAGGATGCTGGAATTGTGCCCGGGACCTACCGACCTATAGAGAGCTGCGTGTTCCCGGACAGAGCGGAGGATGGCGACCAGAGTACGCAGGTGAGTCCTGGGACCCCCCCATGTCATGGATTGGGAATGCGGGACTTCCCTGCTGGAGAACTACAACACCCAGCATTGCCGCATCATAACTGACACCAACCCTTTCCTAACCGACCATCATATAGTGATATCATCGATCAATGTCATTATACCAATTATCGGGGCGGGGGATTGTAGATCACACGTTATACATGGAGGGGATTGTAGAGACCAGATCACACGTTATATATACGTGGAGGGGATTGTAGAGACCAGATCACACGTTATATATACGTGGAGGGGATTGTAGAGACCAGATCACACGTTATATATACGTGGAGGGGATTGTAGAGACCAGATCACACGTTATATATACGTGGAGGGGATTGTAGAGACCAGATCACACGTTATATATACATGGAGGGGATTGTAGAGACCAGATCACACGTTATTTATACATGGAGGGGATTGTAGAGACCAGATCACACGTTATTTATACATGGAGGGGATTGTAGAGACCAGATCACACGTTATTTATACATGGAGGGGATTGTAGAGACCAGATCACACGTTATTTATACATGGAGGGGATTGTAGAGACCAGATCACACGTTATATATACGTGGAGGGGATTGTAGAGACCAGATCACACGTTATATATACGTGGAGGGGATTGTAGAGACCAGATCACACGTTATATATACGTGGAGGGGATTGTAGAGACCAGATCACATGTTATATAGGTGGAGGGGATTGTAGAGACCAGATCACACGTTATATAGGTGGAGGGGATTGTAGAGACCAGATCACACGTTATATAGGTGGAGGGGATTGTAGAGACCAGATCACACGTTATATACGTGGAGGGGATTGTAGAGACCAGATCACACGTTATATACGTGGAGGGGATTGTAGAGACCAGATCACACGTTATATACGTGGAGGGGATTGTAGAGACCAGATCACACGTTGTATACGTGGAGGGGATTGTAGAGACCAGATCACACGTTATATACGTGGAGGGGATTGTAGAGACCAGATCACACGTTATATACGTGGAGGGGATTGTAGAGACCAGATCACACGTTATATACGTGGAGGGGATTGTAGAGACCAGATCACACGTTATATACGTGGAGGGGATTGTAGAGACCAGATCACACTTTATATACGTGGAGGGGATTGTAGAGACCAGATCACACGTTATATAGGTGGAGGGGATTGTAGAGACCAGATCACACGTTATATACGTGGAGGATCCTCTATCAGCGCAGTGTCCCCAGTGATGTCTTCACTATGTATCCGGGGGGCGGCTGTCACTATGTATCCGGGGGGCGGCTGTCACTATGTATCCGGGGGGCGGCTGTCACTATGTATCCGGGGGGCAGCTGTCACTATGTATCCGGGGGGCGGCTGTCACTACAGATCCCAGCATGTCCTATAGAGGAGGACCTTAGAATACAAGTTTGCAAGTTTGGGATCAGCGCCAAAATCCTCAAACCTCTGTGTGTTGGTGTAACATGATGTATGGAAAATCCAATGGCTTCTTCTATAACATACATTTATAGCAACATGCATCCTTTATATTGTATAAATGGAGGGAGTTAAAAAAAAAAACCAGGTAATTTATACTATAAATGTGTATATTAAACATACAATAAAACCTTGGTTTGAGAGCGTTTTGCAAGACAAGCAAAATACAAGCGATGTCTTGATATAAGAGTAGCGTCATGTCACAACTGAGTATAAAAAAGAAGAGAGGAGCCTCTAAGTGTAGCAATATGGTTACATTTAATGAAGGTACAACATTTAGCATCTTATTGCTACACTTAGAGGTGCCTCTCTTCTCTTTTATACCCTGCAAAAAAAAAAATGCTTTGATATACAAGTGCTTAGGATTACAAGGATGTTTCTGGAACTAATTATGCTCACAAACCAAGGTTTTTACTGTATACATAATGTATATTATGTATGTGTGGTGTTTTTTTTTTTTTGTTTGTTTTGTTTTAAACTATTATACTATGTGTGTATAATATTATTATTATTTAATGTGTGTGTGTGTGTATATATATATATATATATATACGCGCACACCTCTATATATGTTTTAATATTATACTTCCTATATGTGAGTAAAAAAAAAAAATATATATATATATATATATATATATATATATTATATAATTATCTTTTGGTTTTTAATAGTATATTTTTACACTATATACATGTGTACACAATTATATATGTATATAGTGTAAAAATATACTATTAAAACCAAAAGATATATATTTATTATTAAAACATATAGTGGTGTGTGTGTGTGTCTATATATATATATATATATTTTCTCTTAGCTGTTTTCATTAATTGTATATTTAGGACTCTCGCAATATAAAATAATTACTAGAGATAAGAAAGGAATGTTGTTCATTTTCTAAATGCTATTTCAAGTATTATTCCCCTTGTCTGGAAAGTCCCAGATATTTGGAGTTGTGTATATCATACTTGTGTTGTTCCAATTCTTTGTTTATGGGATATTTTGGATTTGTAGGTTTATTTCCAGGCTTTGCATTCATTGTGAAGGTGTTTGTCAGTTGTTGGTGCCGTCTGTTGTTCATCAGATTTCATACTCGGATTGTTCAGCATTGGTAACATATTTTGGGTAAAGACATCAGGCAGGTAGTTGAGCTTGATGCTTGCTTAGTTACAACAAGAGAGGTGCTTATAGGTTTTGTACAAGGCTTTCTGGTGCAGAGAATAGCTTGGCGGCACTACAAATGTTATACTAAGCAGATAGTAGACTGGTTACCAACTTTGCATTTTAATAAGATGCACAAACCTTATCAGATCAGAGTGGTGCACACCTATAACTTAATTCACAGAGCGAAATCATCAGAATAAGGAACAATGAGGGTTGATTTACTGAAGGCAACTCCACTTTGCACTACTAGTGCAAACTACAAGTGTGCAGTCACTGTAGATCTGAGAGGAAGATCAAAATGAGGGGGAGGCTCTGCTGATTTTTCTCATCCACAAGCAAAAATGCTGTTTTTTATTTTCCTTGAATGCCCCCCTCAGATATAAACTTGCATTGCACTTGTGTTGAAAATTGGATTTGCCTTTTGTAAATAACCCACAATGTGTCACATAGTTAAATATAAGTACTTATGCATGTGTTAAAGCTTTGTGAATTGAGCATATTGAGGATTTAGTTCAAGAAACAAAATGTTCTTAAAAAAATATATATATATATATATATATATATATATATATATATATATATATATATATATATATATTTATTTTATTTATTAGGATTAGAACACCTGTCATTTTTATATTTCTGTTTGTGTCCCCCTTTTTATTCACCCCCTATTTGTCCTGTTTCTTGAGTGCTCATTGATATTTATTGCTGAGAAGATAAAGGCTCCCAAATCTTGTGTATAGTTTACTCCAAGCACTGGCTGATGAACAGTTGGAAATGTTAATTTATTAATCATCAGACAAGATTGTGTGCAGGTGTCTGTTAACAAGGTCCAGTTCTGTACATGGAGATTGAGGGATGAGATCAGAGAAATATGTTTTGCAGGTTGTGTGTAATACTGATGATAGAGCGTTGACACATTGGGGAGAGATTTACTAAAAACTGGTGCAGCTGTGCATGGTGGCCAATCGGCTTCTAACGTCGGCTTGTACAATTAAGCTTTGGCAATAAAACCTGGAAGCTGATTGGTTACTGTGCACAGCTGCACCTGATTTTGTAAATCTCCCTCATTTTTTTTTTTCTCCAGTGTACATATCACTCTGGAGAAAAGTGATATGAATGTTTAATTGACATTTAATGAAAAATCAATAGATCCATGAATTGGTACAATTACTTACAATCAGTAGTACGACAATTGCTGTACAACAATTGCTTATAACTTGCTGCGCCCCCCAATTCCACAATAACATTTTCTTTAGTGAACATATAATGTATTAAAACTATTCAGCTTGCATAATAAAAGTTAGAGATTGTAAACTATATCCCCCATAAATAACAAAAATGTTATACTTTCAATGTGCAATTGTTTGCATAGTATGTATCTTCTGCATTAAAAATCCTGCTTCTTCCCCATTTTTTTTTTTTATTCTTAAAGTTATACATTTTATATAATTTTCTTCTATATTTTTTTTTCATTTAGATTTACCAAAATCCATATAGTATGAGGTCAAACCTAAACACTTTCAATTTGCAGTCAGGCAGGCCCTGCACTATATAATTGAATAAGAATATTGTACATTGTAGGGCCAACTTAAAGGGGTTGTAAATCTTCGTGTTTTTTCACCTTATTACATCCTAGTATGCAGGTGAAAAAACTTTGGTCACTGACCAGCCCCCCCCGTTTGTAATTCCCACGCCAGAGACACGCTCTTCCCCTCTGCCCGTTGTCTCGGCTATCGATTGTATAGATAGATAGCAGCACAGCCATTGGCTCCTGCTGCTGTTAATCAAATCCAATGACCGGAGGGGCCGAGTCCGGCATTCTACATCTATGGACAAAAAATGCTGGACTCAGGAGTGCGTCCGCAAGGTACCCCCTCGGCAGAGCGCTTTTTCTAGGGGGTTATACGGTGCGGCGAGGAGCTACTAGCGCCGCCGGGGGACCCCAGATGTCGTGAATTGGGGGCTACTCTGTGCAAACCGAACTGCACAGTGAAGGTAAGTATGACATGTTTGTTAATTAAAAAATATTAAAGTGATTGTAAAGCTTTTTTAAGAGTACTGTTCTGGTTAATGGCAAAGCAAGGATTTGGTAGGATACCTTTTCAGGCAACTCCAATGATTGGTTGAAATTTGGTATCTGTGGACCCGTTGGCAGAAATCACGTGCCCAGATGGCGCTTTGCATAGGGGATGTTCTTCCTGAACACAGGGGTGACCACACATCTCTACAATTTCATTTGATTTACCAACAACCTTGTAGTGTGTGGGCCCAGCTGGATAATGCATTCGATTTCTATCCAATCAGTTAGGGTATCCTCTATTATTACATCATCATGATAAATCTAAAGAAGATTGTAATGTATGTGGCTAGTTTTAGAAAGTCTTTGTACTTTGATTCCACATCACAGTCACAGGTTTGTATATAACCGTAGATAAGAGTGCTGGGGCAGACAAGAAATCACACTTTGTAGGTGAAATAAGGTAAATCCGGACAGTTATTGGTTATTGCATTTTGCAACTTTTGCGGCCTTATTGATGAAATCCATAGAGTGCTACATACCAAGAGATTCATAATTTTTTGGCTCATCCTGGTGTTTCAACTCATTTTACGTGACCGTTTTCTGATTCTCTTTATAATAATCCGAATTTTTCTTCAATCTTGTGTTTGTGATTTGGTATTTGAACTGTGTATCCTCACTTATTACCCTGTCATGGAGAACTTCCTTTGCAGGCTTCAATGAATGTGCTGTGTGCCATACCACAGAAACCCTGGGAGCACAGCTACTGAATAAGTCATGTGTATGTAGGAGGTGGGAATGGTATTGCTGGTTTGACTGGTGATATGCTGATCCTCTATCCATCTGTGAGTAGTTCCAGCCGGTTTGTCATAGCAGGCCATGATTAACCTGTGTACACAAAGGGTATATAAACTTGTGGAATACTACTGTACATGTACAGTATGCAGGAGCAGTGCATGTGCCATTCAGTTATACAGCACACAGGAACACACCTATTGTGCACTGTGCTGCTTCAGAACACAATGTGTTTCCTATTTTTACTGCATTCCAATTTAATGGACATCCTTAAAGTGATTTTAAGGGCAGAAGGTTGTTTTTTGTTGTTTTTTTTTTGTTGTTGTTTTTTTTTGTTGTTGTTTTTTTTTTTTGTTGTTGTTTTTTGTTGTTGTTGTTTTTTTTTGTTGTTGTTTTTTGTTGTTGTTGTATTTTTTTGTTGTTGTTGTTTTTTTGTTGTTGTTGTATTTTTTTGTTGTTTTTTGTTGTTGTTGTTGTTGTTTGTTGGTTGTTTGTTGTTGTTGTTTTTTGTTGTTTTTTTCTTTGTTTCATTTATATTTTGTTAATTGTTTTATAATTTTTTTTTTTTTTTTTTGCTGTTTTGTTTAGTGTGTATATGTGTGTGTGTGTGTATATGTATGTGTGTGTGTATATATAATATATATTTAAAAAAAAAATCTCCTTTTTAACGCATGGGTACTCAACCTGTAGCCTTCCAGCTGTTGTGAATATACTAGCCCCATTAGGCATTGCAGTTATAAGCCTGACTCCCAAAGGCTGAAGCATGATGGGACTTGTAGTCCAGCAACACCTAGCGGGCCACAGGTTGAGGATCCATGCCTTAAAGGATAAGTTCAGCTTTTATAACGTTTTACACCCATATATAGGGTGTAACGTGGTATTACTAAATGAGCATCCCCTGCACCGCCCCGAGTTCCTGTTGTGACAGTGAGTGGGGGATGTTCTCCCTCCACGTTGCCACAATAAAAAAAAAAATTACAGGGCTTTGCCCATTCTGGCCACATGATTCATGCACAGAGTTCTGTGAATGGGTAAACTACAACTACCATCATTCATTGCGGCCCACAGCTTGTAGTTCTCAATGAACTACGAGGATGCTGGTGAGTGCTCTTGGTCATTCATTGATCCTTCTTGCCATTTAGTAACTGCCTTGCTCATACCTTGGGAAGGCCACTACGCCAACAGTCTGCAGGAGCCTTAGATTGCAGGTGCAATGCTTTACAGGCTCCTAATATAAAAAAATAAATTGTTTCGGTTTAGGGGACATAGAAGATCTATTTACCCAATCCTCCGCTCCTCTGTGCTGCTAGACTGGTCTCCACAGCATCTTCTCCCCAATGCTTCAGCTGTTCAAGATCCTAGCACCATCAAGACCATTGCAGTGCCATCTGCCGGTACTGAGGATCATGTTAAAGTGCAAAAACTCTCCCCTAGACTAAACAAGCAATTTACCATTGCAGTGCACACCCAGCCCTACTGCAAGGGATTGTTTTTATGTTTTCCAGAGCTGGGCTTTAACACCCACTGAAATATCTATTCCCCCCCCCCCCCCCGCCTTGTTTATAGATCTGCTATATTATTTTTTAATTATTTTATAAATTGGGAATTTATTGAAAAAAATTGTGTAGCTGTTTGTCCAGCAAAACTGCTTATACGGACATTCTGTGCAAATGAGGCAAAACCAAGTGTTCTCCCACAATTTTTTCTACTGGTCGAATATTAAGAGTGGTTTGGGGAAGTACCATATTATGGCCACTAGATGGAGCTTAAGGTCATAGGTAGTTAGTATAGGTTTTTCCCGAACCACTATATTCTTTATTAATAAATACCATTAGACCTGTAGAGGAAATAGAACATTTGATTTTTGCCCCACTTGCATAGATCGCATGAATGTATGAGTGGTTTCTCCAAAATGGTAATATATATATATATATATATATATATAATTATACTTTTTTTTTTTTTTTTTAAATGCACTACATAGAAAATAAATACTATGAGTTTTAATATACAGGGCTAAGTTCCATGGTGATGATTTATTGCACAGCATGGCTTGAAGGATTTGCAGGTATGTTGGAGATGTAGGGGAATATGTGATTTGTGACCCTTGGGGTATAAATCTGTTCTTGCAAAAAATCGATGAGATTACAGGTGTTCAACTCTACTCCATAGGAGCTTACAGTCTAATGCCCTTACAATAGAACTGTCACAGCCTTTTAATCCCTTACTGTTGATTTCTCTGTTTATGAACCAGTGACTTTTATTTTTCTTTCTTTTGCCACATCTCTACATGTATCTACAACTTTTAAAGCACTGTTAAACCGAAAAGTAAAAATGTTATTATATTGCAGCTCACCATTTCTTAGATGTGATGGCTGCATTAGTTTTATATTTTAGTCTTTCTTTCTTTTATTCTTGTTAAGTGTGAAAAATCCACGCATTACTCTTACCTGCTGATCCTGCAAGTAAGTCTGTCTTTCAACAGAACAACAACAAAACCTGGGGAATGCCCAGGGAATAACCAAGCCTACTTACCGACCAGCTCGCAGAACAACCAATTAACCTGTCTAACAGTATGCGTTAAAATCAGGGGTTTTGTCCGCACGCATTTGCAAACGCATGCGTGAGCCACAGAGCCGCGCCAAGGCACCCTGTAATCTGTGGTCCTAACACTAAACAATGAGTGTCCCCACAATGGAGACACATGCATTTTAATGGATAGATAGGGGCAGGTGGACTGAAGGGGAGCTACCCCATCTTAAAGGTGCAGGAGCACACCAAACACCCAGCATGTAGCACATTGGCTGAACAACAGAACAAGCTGTCTTTCTGATGTGGCAGTTGGAGGGTTAAGTCAAACCATTTACAGCAGGGGTGCTTATATTGCTTGGCTTTTATTTCCTTATGTAAAAGCTTTAATTCAAAAGGAACAAAACGGTTTGCTGTAACGATTATAAAGTGGCTTAAATTTGTTAGTCTGTCTATATCTGCTAATACGTCCAACACTCCCCTCTTTCCCCCAGATTGCTGCTGTCCAAAAGTGTCTTTGTTGCTTCTTTATCCAGAGTGGGGGCACTCTAAGGCTCCATTCACACCTGAGGGTTTTGTCGCCTGAAGCGCGACACTCAAAGACGCTAGAGGGGAAAAATAACATTATTCTCTATGGAGATGGTTCACATCCCCACTGCAAAACGCCCGAACGAACGCCTAAAGCTCAAATAAGTCCCGGACCCTTTTTATCTGGCGGCTTGGGCGTTTTCCATTGATGCCAATGACCTGTACAAAACCGCGTTAAACGCTGTGTTTTGACGCGGCAAATCGCGGTAAAAAAACGCTGCAATTTGTCACGGCAAATCGCGGTAACAAAACGCCGCAAATCGCCTACGCTTAGGTGTGAATGCAGCCTAAGGCTTTATTCACATCTATGTATGTTGGTTTTGAGCGTTTCTGCAGTGATTTTTTGCTGTGTTTTCGGACATGTGGTTTTTGATGCGTTTTGCATTTTTATTGCTTTTTTTTTTTTTTTTAGGTTCCCAATTTGTTAAATAATGTAAAATGTGCTAAAAACGCACTGCATGCTTTTCTGCAGCATCTCCATTGAAATCTATTGAACCAAAAAAGCAAAAAAAATGCATTATTGCGTTTAAAAAAAAAAAGTTCCTGACCCTTTCCAAAACGCATTGCCATGAATAGCCCCTGACTCCATTCATATTGATGCATGTTGCTTTTGAGCATTTCTGCAGTACTTTTTGCTGTGTTGTCAGACACACGTTTTTGTCACTTTTTGATGCATTTTACTTTTTTTAATGCTTTTACCCTTTTTTTTCTTATTTGGCCAATTTGTTCTTTTCTGCAGCATCTCATTGAAGTCTGTTGAACCAAAAAAAGCAGCATTGTGCGTTTTTTTTAAAGTCCCTGACCCTTTACAAAAGACGCAGCAGCTGAAAAAAGCATAGATGTAAACATTTCCAAAAGGAATCACTTGGCGAATTCTGATTGATAAGCTGCAATAGATTAATTTATTGATTTTCTGTTCAATATCACTTTATGGAAGGAAGAAACGAAGAGAAAATGCACAAGATTCCCAGCAGCTCAGGAAACATCCAGCTTTCTTCTTTCTAGAGAAGCACACTGCCAGTTATTTGCCCATGCAGCAGACATGGACTATGATGCACAAGCTGGCGGCAGAAAGGAATGCAGCCAGTATAAGAGGTGTGACCCATCATAGAATTATGTCTCAATACATAAGAGAAAGTCATCTGTACCCACCCACCATGAACTCCCATACTAATGTAGCGCCCATGTACTTCCAAGTACGGGTGCTAGTGAAATTTAGGGGAACGATCAGAGTGTAAGTTTACTCTGATCTTGATTTTGATTATGTTTGGCTCTCTGTTTCAGCTTGACTGTGCTGTGGGCACATTCTGCTGTGCTTGGGGTGTTGTTCCACCTCAGGACAGCAGGTGGCAGCAGTGGAAGCTGAGGTTCGGGTGCTCTTTTCTAGCAGCCAATCGGGAGGCCTGGGCATGCTGGGAGAGGGTACTTATGAGGCAGATGCCATTTTGTGGGGTCTTCTCTTCTTGCCTGGAGTGTGACACCCACCTTTAGGGTGATCACAATCACGGTGCCCCGTGCGTTATGGCCTACCTGGCCGGAGCGTGGGTGCTACGCAGAGTTCCTGGTTCCGGAGCCAAGCTGGCCCGGAACACTTTGAGCACAGCGGGGACCCAGTGACTGACTGGGTTCCCACTAGGAGTGCAACGGATCATCACCGATCCGTGATCCGAACGGCTCACCCCGTTCGGATCGGCACACCCCACGATCCGCGGAGCGTTCTGGAGTCTCGGCCTAGGAAAGTCCCCGGCTTCGGCCTAGCTCCGTAGCGGCGGCCATCTTGGTACACCCGGCGGCGGTCCTCCTCTCTGTTCACACCCACAGAGGAGGAGGAGCCCGCGCTCGAGGTAAACACACACACGCCACTGTCTGAGGTCTGCACTTCTGTGGGGGTTACTGTCTGAGGTCTGCACTACTGTGGGGAGGGGGTTACTGTCTGAGGTATGCACTACTGTTGGGGGGGTTACCATCTGAGCTCTGCACTACTGTGGGGGGGTTACCGTCTGAGCTCTGCACTACTGTGGGGGGGTTACCGTCTGAGCTCTGCACTACTGTGGGGGGGGGTTACCGTCAGCTCTGCACTACTGTGGGGGGGTTACCGTCTGAGCTCTGCACTACTGTGGGGGGGGTTACCGTCTGAGCTCCGCACTACTGTGGGGGGGGGGGGGGGGGTTACCATCTGAGCTCTGCACTACTGTGGGGGGGGGGTTACCATCTGAGCTCTGCACTACTGTGGGGGGGGTTACCGGCTGAGCTCTGCACTACTGTGGGGGGGGGGGGGGGTTACCGGCTGAGCGCTGCACTACTGTGGGGGGGTTACCGGCTGAGCGCTGCACTACTGTGGGGGGGTTACCGGCTGAGCTCTGCACTACTGTGGGGGGGGTTACCGTCTGAGCTCTGCACTACTGTGGGGGAGGTTACTGTCTGAGCTCTGCACTACTGTGGGGGGGGGGGTTACTGTCTGAGCTCTGCACTACTGTGGGGGGGGGGGTTACTGTCTGAGCTCTGCACTACTGTGGGGTGTCTGTACTGAAGGGGGGACCATAGTGGGTGGGGGGGTGACACCATTTTTATTATTTTTTTGCACCGAGTGACGCCACTGCAGTGGGGGGGAGATGTGGATATTACAGTGGGGGAGATTTTTATTTTTTATTTTTTTTGCTGATCTGAAAAACGATCCAACCCGTGACTCCTGATTCTAGGAACGATCCGAACCGTGAGTTTTTGATCTGTTGCACCCCTAGTTCCCACCATCGGAGATCCCAAGCGAGTTGAGCTGTTCAGTGGGGAATCCAGTTGAGGGACACCAATGAGAGGCTGGTGGCCCAACAGCACTGGAATGAACCATCGGGGATCGAGGTACTGGACACTAAGGGACTGATTCCTCTCTGTCAGTGCCCTGGCGACATTGGAGGAAGATTCAGGCAAACCTTTTACTCAGGAGGAGTTCCTCCATATTCACACTCGGGCAAGGCCTGTGGCAGAGGCGCTTGTCTGACAGTCATTCAGAAGAGCCTGTGGCAGAGGCACCCTTCTCAAGTTCGAGTGATACTCTGGCTGCCAGGTCTGTGGGAGAGACCTGTCCATGTACGCTATACCCACTTAAGTTGGAGTGGCACAGAAAGACTGATTGTTGTCGGAAGCAGGACTGTTTCCATATCCAAGGCCTGAGTCTGCTATTCACCTAAAAAACCTTTCTTCTATCCTTCCCTCACCTGTTGATTGTTTTTACCCGGCTGGGTAATAAAGAGCACCTATAAAAGAGACTTCCTATTCGCGGACATTCCTTTATTGCTGCTGAGTTCATCGTTCACCCTAGACCAGGCCCGGACTGGCCATAGGGCATACCGGGCAAATGCCCGGTGGGCCGCGGCGGGCTGATTGTGGTCCCCGATGACCCGCGAGCCGGTCGCGGCCCACGAACGGCCGGCGGCCGCATGTCACGTCTCCCCAGAGGTGTACACCACCAACACAGCTCCAGATACCACCAAACTCAATTCACATGCAGCCGAGACCCTTCATTCTCTTCTTTCTTTCTATCTTTATCTATCTTTCTTTATCTTATCTTCCTTCCCTTCTTTCTATATTTATCTTTCTTTCTTTTATATATTTTCCTTCTTTTCTATCTATCTTCCTTCCTTCCCTTCTTTCTATATTTATCTATCTTTATCTATCTTCCTTTCTTCCCTTCTTTCTTTCTATCTTTATCTTTCTTTCTATCTTTATCTATCTTCCTTTCTTTCTATATATCTTCCTTCATTCGCATCTTTCTTTCTATCTTTATCTGTCTTTCTTTATCTATCTTCCTTCCCTTCTTTGTTTCTTTATTTCTTTCTATATTTATCTATCTTTCTTTATCCATCTTCCTTCCTTCCTTTCTATCTATCTTCCTTCCTTCCTTTGTTTCTTTCTATCTTTATCTATTTTCCTTTCTTTCTTTATCTTCATTCCTTTCCATATATCTCTATCTATCTCTCTTCCTTTATTCCCTTCTTTCATTCTATCTTTATCTATCTTTCTTTTTTTCTTTATCCATCTTTCTTTGTATCTTTCTTTCTCTCTCTCTCTGTCTATCTATATTTCTTTATCTCACCCAGCATCCCATCATTAACCCCTGTCGCACTCCCCCCCCCCCCCCCCCCCCCCCCCGGGCTGCTCAGTCTAAAATGCCCGGGCCTATTTTTTGTCCCAGTCCGGGCCTTGAGGTAACATGCCATCCCTATTCTAACCAGCGGCCCCTTCGGGGGCGAGTGCTACACTAACCAGAATATCCTCATATTACGCCATGGTTGGTTTATTAGCCATCGCTTGTTTAGAACATCCCTTTTGAGAAGTACAGAGCTGGTAATCATTGCAAGATTTCTGCTTCTATCCTTCCCAGACCCGATAAGCACCGGGACTTTCCTGCATTATCCATCATTGCACAGACTGGATACAAATTGTAGCAAAAGAAAAATTTAATAAAAGATCCGAGAATTTTTCTTCAATAATTTCTATCCTTCTCCTGGCATCTCTGCAGCACCGGCCGCCCAGTCCTTGGATTCATGGCAAAGGAATGCTCGCTGGAAAATGTGACTCTTTATTGGACAAACCCTTGAAGTGCCAGAGCTGCTTGTATTGCATAACAGGGGGAGGTATTAACACTTTCCATGCAGGCCACCTCTAAGTGAGACTGTAGATTGGCTTACAGAACTCAAAATGTAGATTTACAACTAAGGATCCCAATGATAAATGAACTGCTATTAAACTTTTTTCTTAATACAGAAAGGGTTTTATTTGACAAGCTTGGGACCTTTTTTTGTGTGCCAACATCACATTTAATGGGAAACTATAAGTTTGGGATTTTATTTAGGGTAGATTTATTTTTTAGCATTTTACGTTTAGATATGGTAGCTTGCTTTATAGCTTTTGTTGGATAGAAAGATTTATCCCTCTGCTAAGTGTAAGATTGGAAAGTAATCATGCAAAAATGTATAATGGTTATCAAAAATGGCTACAGAAGGGTACAGGAAAAACGGGGACTTTTTAAATGCAATGTATAACGGTTTTCTACATATTTAAATTGTTTAAATATTAACTAGGAAGTAGTATGGCAGGGGTCCACAAAATCCGGGCTCCTGGTCGCAATTGCGCGGTCTCAATTACCGGCCGCCGCGGGCCCGCAACGATCGTGCGGCGGGGGAGGTGGGGACGCACGGAGGCACAGGATCCTGTGTCTCCGTGCGCCCCTGCCGCACAATTGCGCCGGGCCCACGACGGCCGGTAATTGAGGCCGCGGCTCTGCGGCCTTGTGAAGTCCCAAGCTCTTCCTTCTGTGAGCTGGCGCCATCTGGTGGTGGCCGTTGGCTTTACAAGTTAAACAGCTGTTCTAATGTGTACTTTCTCACTATTTTCACTGCCATCTCCTTCCCTCTAATTAGAACCCCCAAATCTTATATATATATATATATATATATATATATATAAGGTTTGGGGGTTCTAATTAGAGGGAAGGAGATGGCAGGATATATATACAGTGCAGAAAATAAGTATTTGAACACCCTGCTATTTTGCAAGTTCTCCCACTTGGAAATCATGGAGGGGTCTGAAATTGTCATCGTAGGTGCATGTCCACTGTGAGAGACATAATCAAAAAAAAAAAAATTCCATTAATCACAATGTATGATTTTTTTAACTATTTATTTGTATGATACAGCTGCAAAGAAGTATTTGAACACCTGTCTATCAGCTAGAATTCTGACCCTCAAAGACCTGTTAGTCTGCCTTTAAAATGTCCACCTCCACTCCATTTATTATCCTAAATTAGATGCACCTGTTTGAGGTCATTAGCTGCATAAAGACACCTGTCCACCCCATACAATCAGTAAGAATCCAACTACTAACATGGCCAAGACCAAAGAGCTGTCCAAAGACACTAGAGACAAAATTGTACACCTCCACAAGGCTGGAAAGGGCTACGGGGAAATTGCCAAGCAGCTTGGTGAAAAAAGGTCCACTGTTGGAGCAATCATCAGAAAATGAAAGAAGCTAAACATGACTGTCAATCTCCCTCGGACTGGGGCTCCATGCAAAATCTCACCTCGTGGGGTCTCAATGATCCTAAGAAAGGTGAGAAATCAGCCCAGGACTACACGGGAGGAGCTGGTCAATGACCTAAAAAGAGCTGGGACCACCGTTTCCAAGGTTACTGTTGGTAATACACTAAGACGTCATGGTTTGAAATCATGCATGGCACGGAAGGTTCCCCTGCTTAAACCAGCACATGTCAAGGCCCGTCTTAAGTTTGCCAATGACCATTTGGATGATCCAGAGGAGTCATGGGAGAAAGTCATGTGGTCAGATGAGACCAAAATAGTACTTTTTGGTCATAATTCCACTAACCGTGTTTGGAGGAAGAAGAATGATGAGTACCATCCCAAGAACACCATCCCTACTGTGAAGCATGGGGGTGGTAGCATCATGCTTTGGGGGTGTTTTTCTGCACATGGGACAGGGCGACTGCACTGTATTAAGGAGAGGATGACCGGGGCCATGTATTGCGAGATTTTGGGCAACAACCTCCTTCCCTCAGTTAGAGCTTTGAAGATGGGTCGAGGCTGGGTCTTCCAACATGACAATGACCTGAAGCACACAGCCAGGATAACCAAGGAGTGGCTCTGTAAGAAGCATATCAAGGTTCTGGCGTGGCCTAGCCAGTCTCCAGACCTAAACCCAATAGAGAATCTTTGGAGGGAGCTCAAACTCTGTGTTTCTCAGCGACAGCCCAGAAACCTGACTGATCTAGAGAAGATCTGTGTGGAGGAGTGGGCCAAAATCCCTCCTCCAGTGTGTGCAAACCTGGTGAGAAACTACAAGAAACGTTTGACCTCTGTAATTGCAAACAAAGGCTACTGTACCAAATATTAACATTGATTTTCTCAGGTGTTCAAATACTTCTTTGCAGCTGTATCATACAAATAAATAGTTAAAAAAATCATACATTGTGATTTCTGGATTTTTTTTTTGATTGTGTCTCTCACAGTGGACATGCACCTACGATAACAATTTCAGACCCCTCCATGATTTCCAAGTGGGAGAACTTGCAAAATAGCAGGGTGTTCAAATACTTATTTTCTGCACTGTATATATATATATATATATATATATATATATATATATTCAAACACCCTAGAGAATAAAATGGCGGTCGTTGCAATAATTTCTGTCACACCGCATTTGCGCAGTGGTCTTACAAGCTCACCTTTTTGGGAAAAAATACACTTTTTTTTTTTAATAAAATGTCGTGGGCCCCCCAGCCCCCCTCCCCCTGTTTTACTAACCTAAGCCGCTGTGCTCGTTTACGGCGTCCTTCTCCAGGGAGTCTTGGCAATGATTGGATAGATTGAAAGCAGTGCAGCCATTGGCCACCACTGCTGTCAATCAAATCCAATGACGCGGCCGCCGGGGGGGGGGGGGGGGCGAGTCATATACTCGGCGGCTAGGGACGCCGACTGTGTGATATGGGAGCGAGCCTGCAAGGTAACCCCCTCGGGAGAGAGCTTCCCAGAGGGGTTTGGCTATTACAGGGAAGAGCAGCCGTGGGACCCCAGAACAGCAGGATTGGGGGTCACTCTGTGCAAAACGAACTGCACAGTGGGGGTAAGTATGACAAAAATAAATAAAAAAATGAACCATTACAAACACTTTAAGCACCTCCTTTATGAACCACCTGCTGCTCAATGTACAATAGATGATCAAATTGGTCTTTCACAATACAATAAGGACTGTATGAGTAACCATGTGTTATAAAGTGCCTTCTGAGCATGCATCTGCCCACTGTGTTTTGTATTGTTTTTCAAGGGAAACCATCACTGTTGTATTTTTCTTTTTCTTTCTTTCCTTGCTCTCCTTTTCTTTTTTTCTACATACATTTTTTTTTCTGTCTATGCCACAGATTCCAAAAAGCATTGTTTTTTTTTTTCTTTTTAAAGACAGATGTAGTACAACAGAAGCTGTTTACCTGTATACTTTCTCTATATTTATGCTCTGGCTCATTTATTTATTTTGTGTAAATTTCTGCTTGTGCTATTGTGTTTCGTAAACACTAGGCTTTTCCCCAAAACAATTTTATATAAGTCTGTAAAACATTTTAAAAGGAACCTAAATGGTCCACTGCTGACTGAAAATAAGAATGGAAAATATCATTAATATTCACAATTTCATGTTTACATATTTAAACATATGTTTAGTCCTGAACATAATAAATAAAATCAGAAATAAATTAAATTTTGAGTTTCAGGTGCCAGAGTTGTTATCCCAGCTTTGGTATGCAGTGAGTTACTAATCTTGAAGGAATGGAGTTGAGTTATTACAGGCTTTTCTGGCTTCATGCTTATTCCAGGTTACTTTCACACTAGGCTTTGACATCAAGACCAGATCTCCGGGGGATGGCATTGGCGGTCTGTCATTCTTCTGTCTGTAGGTTCACATGAAACTTGTGATCTGGCTTTCTGAGCAATTGGTGTCATGTGGTTAAAAGAATAAAAGTTGTCATTTGCTTGTTTGCTTTATTCCAGAATCCTAGGGATGGTCAGTTATGGGGGATCTCTCACCAAGAATGCTCTTTGCGCAGCTAACATTACCTTCCATATGTCTGATATTCAGATGCAGTGATTTGGAAAATTGCTGTGCCGTAATGACCTCAGACACAAAAGCTGAACCCTCCACAGTCTTATTGTCTCAAGAGACATCGGACTGGTGAATCATTTGGCATTGTTTGGCAATGTGTAGCCTAAAGGCTTACCATAGAAACATTTCCTTATCTGCATAGGTTAATCCATGTAAAGATGGTCTTATGATTTTCTTTTGTATTGAACGTGCCAAGCTGGCCAGACAAAAAGTGACCGTATTTTACATGAGTTGGAAAAACCATATAACATTTGTTATATGGTGCTTTTTTTTGTGTGTTTTTTTTGTTGAAAATCTGGAGTTGGTGTTTAATTTGTTGCTTGCTTATAGTCCATCTAGTGCCAGTTCACACAGGGGACGACTTGTCAAGCGACTTAGCCGCCTAACAAGTGACAGCTATGACTAAGCATCTATCCATGATGTGAAACATGTTAGCTTTTTTGTCCCCTATGTCCCCTTTCTACCATTGATTGCAGTGTTGCATGAATTTTTGGATGTTATACAGCTTTGGATTTTACCCTTTGTTCATTTTGTTTCAATAAATCGGAGTGCGGCAGTCCAGGAACATTTATTTTTTCCACAAATCAGCGCAGAGTCTGCACCTGTCAGTACTACAGGGCGGGAGCACAGCATAGGTCGCAGGGCTTGGAGCGGTACTCTTCCATTGTTAGCCGCCTGACAAGTCGTGCTCAGTTGAGTACTATGGAACCATTCTAATAGGAGCCACTCAAGTCGCTCCGACTTAAAAAAAAAGGTTCCTGTACGATTTTGGGAAGACTTCAGGGCGACTTTCATTGACTTCAATGCAGAAGTCTTGCAGAGTCGTGCTGCAAGTTGTGCTGCCCCAGTGTGAACCGGCACTAACACTGCATGTCTTTCTAAGCTTACACTATCCACAAGGTAACATTGCAATGATTTCACTGCAGAACGAACAATGTTGCCACCTTGTCAAAGGAATTATATGGGGGGCAGGTCAAAAGGTGATAATAATGCTACAATGGGTTAATGCTATTGATAGACTGCATATGTTATTTGTGACTAGTATTAGTATAAACACTATGCAACTGATTGCCATAATTCATATTTTCCTCCGTCCCTTAGTGAGGATGAAGATGACGACCATTGTGTCGATCGTGATTTCAATGTTCCAATGCGGAAGGGGCAAAAGAAGATCTGGAATAGAGCCAAGTGGAGCAAAGAGGAGGTATGGCTTGTTTTATTCTTTTGTTCCTTCTAATATTGTAAGTACTGGCTCTAATCTAATTCATGTTTTAACAGGATGACAAATTAAAGAAACTAGCTGAAGTACATGGGACTGATGACTGGAACTTGATCGCAAGCAACTTCCTAGTAAGTCTTCTGAGAACTTCCAGAAATAAAAGGTGTGGGATGGGAGCAGCTATAGTAAGCCAAAAGGAAAAGTCAGCCAAAAGAAAACCCTACCTTCACCTACATGTACTATCTGCATGTAAGAAGAAAAACGAGTTATGAACTGAGTATAGACCTCCAGTAACCTACAATGGTGGACTAGAATGACAAAACAGACAGACAGGTTTTTATTTTATCTTTAAAAAAAACACAAAAAAAACGTTTTTAATTTTTTTTTATATTTTATTGTGCAATAAAAAAAGTTTTTTTTTTTTTAATTTTTTTTTTAAGATAAAATAAAAACCTGTCTGTTTTGCCGTTCTAGTCCACCATTGTAGGTTACTGGAGGACTATACTTTGTTCACACCTAGTTTTTCTTTGTATATGATTTGGATGAGGCCATAAAAGGCTTTTATATTTCTATTATCTGTATGTAAAATTGTAGAAACAACTTTTCCTTATAGTTGCATAGTTTAATGGTTGCTTGATTCTGCTAACTGTCAGATTTATGTAAAGTATCTCAGAAAAGTACACCCCTCACATTTTTGTAAATATTAGGGTTTTCCTGATGCCACTTTTTTAAGATTGAGTGCAAGCACCAATCCTTTACTAGTATCGGGACAACCCTAGTAAATATTTTATTGTATCTTTTCATGTGGAGGAACGCAACAGACCGTTTCAGCAGACATCTCCGATCGTGTGTACAGGCTAGCGGACATGTTTTCCCAGCGGACAAATTTCAAAGCATGCTTTGAAATTTGTCCGCCGGAGACATGTCCGTCGGATATGTCCGCTGGTTAGTACACTAACCAGCGGACAGAAATCTCTGCGCATGCGTCGAATGGATTCGACGCATGCGTGGAAGTATTTCACTTTCTCGTTTGGTGACGTGGCGGCGTCAACGTCACCGCCACGTCACCGCGTTCCCTGGCCGAGGGGATTTTCATCCGATGGTCTGTACACACCGTTGGACGAAAATCCGGAGGAGACATGTCCGCTGGAAACGGTCCGTCGGACATGTTTCAGCGGACATGTCCCTGTCTGTGTACGCAGCCTGAAGGTCTGGCACGATATACCGGACCTATGAGGTAAAAAAATGTTTAGGTGTTGCCATCCACTCCCCTCACCACCTGTTTTTACTTGCCTGAGACCTCATTACTCCAGCGCCGTGCACATCCGCAGATCTTTTCCCCCCTCACTTCCAGGCTTTGCTGGGGCACAGGGAGCCATTGGCTCCCAGTGCTGTCAATCATAGCAAGTGATGAGAGAGCGGGGTTGGGGCTGAGGCTTTATTTACTGTGTCCTCCTTCGGGAGATTTGCCCTCTCTATTAGTCACCGAAAAGTAAAAGGAAATCCCAAATTTTTTTGATTGTCTTCAATACCGAAATATTGGGAACATTAGTTCTGGTGACAACCAGGCATTCTCTCCCTTTTTAGAGGGATTTTTCTCTCCCTACCTGTTTAGCTATGGGACAGGAAGTGAAGGGGAATCTCTGCAATGGGACACACGTGGCAAAAGAACCCCCCAAAACATAGAGTGGTTAAAACCCTGCCTTTTTTAGTTCTGCTTTAAATTCCTATTGCAGAAGATGTCTAAAATGTTACCTGTATCTTTGTGCAGAGATCCGAGAAAATCAGTGAGCCAATCACACAAGCAGAAAGTGAGAATTCTGGGGGTGTTCTGTGCATCAAGCGATTTGAAATGGAAAGCTAACATTTAATAACAATAAATTACAAAATGGCATGTATACTAACAGAAGTGTACAGACTAATGCCGCGTACACACGATCACTTTTTGTGATGAAAAAAAACGTAATTTTATCTCGTGAAACAAAACAACGTTTTTCAAACTTCATTTTCCAAAACGACGTTGCATACACACCATTGTTTTTCCAAAAAGCTCTAGCAAAGCACGGTGACATACACCACGTTCGACGGCACTCTGTTCCATTGAAGCTCTGTCTCATAACTTGCTTCTGAGCATGCGCGGGTTTAAAAACGTCGTTTTAAACGTCGTTTTGCCCACACACGATCACTTTTTATGACACAAAAAATGACATTTTAAAAAAACGACAAAAAATTCAAGCATGTTCGATCATTTTAAATGACGTTATAAACGTCGTTTTTTTTTCATCACAAAAAGTGATCGTGTGTACGCGGCATAAGAGAAGTATAGGAATCTGTTGTGTTTTTTTTTTTTTTTTATAAATCCCACATCTCCTGCAATGCTGCATCTGTTCCCCGTCTTCTCTAACACTGAGAACCGAGCGATCAAACACCACCAATTTCTTGTTACTCAGGGCTCCCTGAACAGAGAACTAGTGACTGTCATCTCTGCGCCACCCCCCGAGCTCGCTGTGGAAGGGACAGGAGTGGCCGGCTCAGGCTCTCACTGGCTCGCTGAGAGGCTGAGCTGGATATTGGTCCAGGCATGTGGGGCAAATCCTGACCATATGGTCGCGATCTTACGCAAGCCTGAACCGGCTCTATGACATCAGCAAATAGGACTTCAGCCTGCTGTCAGAAAACAGGTCACTGGAGTGTGGAATGAACTGCACCCATGTGATCTACAAAAGTACAGCTACCTGTACATCTCCTTTAACTTAAAGGGTCACTAAAGGAAAAAAAAATTGGGCTGAAATGACTGTTTACATGGTATAGAGACATAAAAGTTAACCGATTCCTTTTAAAAATGATTAAAAATAGATAAAAATCAATCATGAAAACAGCACTGCAGTAAGGTAAAGGAAGCTATTTAGCTAACAAAAAATTCCTTTAGTAACCCTTTAAGCATATTCTGGTGTTCTTGCGTGCCAAAAAATATATTTGGTAACTGCCTGAGAACCTCTTGCATAGCAAACTGACCCGGACACTAGGGTATCAGGAAATTGGCAAAACTTCTGTATTATCCTCTGTGCTAATGCTTTAATGAGTAATAATTACACAAAGGCTGTTCACATCTGTTTGATGACATCAGACACTTGCTGCAACTCGTAAAACAGGTTTATAATATAAACGATTAAACTGAAATTCTTGGAACATTTGTACTTGGTGTGCTTGTTGAAGGCTGGAAAAAAGCCATACAAGACATTAAAGCATCTACCTCCCGGAATATTGCAGATTCTGCCATTTATTTTGGATTCCCATGTATTTTTATGAAGTTGCTGCAATGGTCTACCTTCAGGTTCTGCTGGTGCCCAGGGGGTTTAAGCTAAAAAAATGTGTAAATTGTACCAACATCAATAAGGCAGGCAATACACGGGTCGCATTTCGAAAGCATTTTCTTTCAAAAATCGAATCTAATGCCCCGTACACACGATCACTTTTTGTGATGAAAAAAAATTACATTTTTCAAAATGTCATTTAAAATGATGGTGTGTGGGCAAAATGTCATTTTATGTCTTCTGAAAAATGACCAAAAAAATAATTCGAACATGCTCGAATTTTTTATGTCATTTTTCAAAATGTCATTTTTTGTGTCATAAAAAATGATCGTGTGTGGGCAAAACGACGTAAAAAATTACGTTTTAAACCCGCACGTGCCCAGAAGCAAGTTAGGAGACGGGAGGTAAAACTACCATTCATAATGGAGTAAGCACATTCATCACGCTGTAACAGACAAAAAAGCAGGAATCGTCTTTTACTAACAAGTAACCAGCTAAAAGCAGCCTCAAGGCAAATAGAACTTCCCCTTTAGAGTGCCATCACTTTGTTCATAATTTTCCAAAAATGATGGTGTGTACGCAACGTCATTTTTTAAAATGAAGTTTGAAAAATGTAGTTTTTTTTTTTTCATGAAGAAAAATTTAGTTTTTTTTTCATCACAAAAAGTGATCGTGTGTACGAGGCATAAGAATTTTCGTTCGCATTTAGCACAATTAGTGGGCTGCAGCAACAGCTGATTTTTGTGCGGCCATCGAATTGAAATAATCGGGCATGATGAATATTTTTTATTTATTTCTTTTTTAAACGATTTTCTAATCAATGATGGGAGAATTGTACAAGAAATGTAATCGATAAAGAAATGCGCACGTGCAGTAAAGAAAATTTCTGTATCAACAGAAGGTTAAATTTAAGGCTTGGTTGAATTCCGAAATCAATGGTGGCGCCATCAGATCTCAAAACGTACAAAATTTCGGCTTTTCAAAAAATTTCTTTTGAAATTCGACCCATGTATGGCCTGCCTAAGCTGCAGTACTTGTTGGCAATGATCCACGGGTAGCCCTCTGGGATTTTATTGCACGTAGCGATGTAAACCGCAGTGGAGATGCTGTATATAACCAGTATGACCTGAAAACTTCAATACGCTGGGCTCTCTCTGATGTGCCATGTTTTGTTTGCATTATTTTTCACTTTAAGGACCGGTCAGATATACAGTGCCACCACCGATGGCAGAAAGTATTAAATCCTGCACTAATAAAAGGGCCTTGGACCAAAGAAGAAGACCAAAGGGTAAGCACTTTTATGTTTGATACTATCCTCCCTTTTTTTTTTTTTTTTTTTTTTTTAATACTTTAGTCATACAAAGTGGTTTTCTAGTAGTTTAAGCTCCTTTTTTTTTTTTTTTAACAAAAAAAAAAATCCGGGTGGATTTGATTTAAATCACTAGTAAAAAGGCTTGATTTAGGGCCAGTTTACACCAGACGCAGTTCTGTACAGTTTCATGTGCATTTTTTCTGCACTAAAAATGCATGCAGTTTTTTCCATGTATTCCAATGGCTCTAGTTGGCTTTAGTTCACACCATGCAGTCAGTTTCCGGTCAGTTTCCAGTGCAGAAACTGACCAGAAAATGACTACATGGTGTCAACTAGAGCCATTGGAATACATGGAAAGCACTGTGCATGCATTTTTAGTGCAGAAAAAAAAGCACATTGAACTGCGTCTGGTGTAAACTGTGTTAGAATATTATTTCAAATTCATAATTCGGCAATTCATAATTTATGGCAAGCTTGCAAAACATATTTGGATTTATGATTAATCATAGTAATTAGGTATGAGTGAATGGCCTTGATCAATTGATATGACATAATTCTTCCATCTAAAAACTGAGCAGTGATAATATTTCTGGTCAGCCAATTTGAGAGTGACATAAGATTTGAGTGTCAGGATTTTGACGCAGCTGTCTCTCCAGTATCAAGGGATGACATGAGGTCAGCGGGCTCACAGATAAGAATACACAGAGTTCATGTGTCATAGAGCTGAACCAAGAAATACTGTCTTCACGTGTTTTAAAGCCAAAATCAGAATCCGTAACTAAGCTACTTATAATATACTTGTTTATATCTATTGTTAAGTTAGTTTTAAGTGAAGTCTTAGTCATACTAATATGTATTAGTATATATGAAGTTATAGCTGGTAATATTAATATATGTTCATATAGGTTATGACGTTACATTAGCACAGTACTCTAAGTATAGAGTGTCACATGTGTGCCTGTCAATCAAACTCCATATGACTCTGTGCTAAGATCTTCATATTGCTGAACCTAGCAGAAGAATATTGTGCCATACAAGGGTCTACGTCTGGACGGTGTGAGGTCATGACGTTCATTTGTAACATATATATATATGCTTTGCTTTAAAGAAGGCTGAAGACTTACACGACGCTGACACCACACACCACACACTTTCATGACACTCACACACACACACACACACAGATTCTCTCACACCCACTTTGGAAGACAACACTGACATGCTGACGTATTGACAAGGAGAACAGCTGATACCAGAAGTCTAAGAACGTCATTTCCTGCATCTTCTTCACTTGGAATCAGGCAAGATGGTCTGAGACAGCACACATGCTTTCATTAAGCTTGCTACAGCACTATTGATTTATTTTTATATATTTTCATCTACGCTAAACTGAACTTTATACTATTTTTCATTGTGTTTATGATGCCACCTGTGTGTTAATAAACTCACACGTAATTTTCAAGTCAACCCGACTTTGAATGCTATTCATTCAGAAACGCCCTTGAGCTACAAGAATATGAAATATTAATAATATTCTTCATTTGGCGAGCCAGAGTATACCGTCCTATCTCTCTATTTTTACGAAAATCTCGAACCTTGATGAGGGGGGAGAGATTGGCGCAATTTTGCGAATATTCAAGTCTCGAGGAAAAAAAGACGGTTCAGAACCTATCAAGCAAGAGGCGTTGTGCTGCGTCAGATGCGGACAACAGTCCAGCAACAGACGGTTGAAGACGAGAAATTCATCTAAATAACTGTGAGTAAAAAACTATGAATTTTATAGATAAATTTGCTAGAGAGAGTAAACTTGATTTTAAAGATGTGTCTCTTTATCCTAATGACAGTCACTTGTGGTTGTATATGTACCAAGAATGCTTAAATTCGAATGTCCGGATAGACAAATCCAGGTTTACTGTGAATAAATTACATAAGAAAATAAGTAATGTATTGAAATTGGTGAGAATATTTAATAAGATGATTATTAATATTTTACCTGCCAAAAATGTGTGCACACTAAACCAGACAGAGACTAATAATGTACAGAACACAGGAATACATGAAAATGTGTCCCAGGATTCTCTCGGTTGTCCTAACTGTGAGATTCTTTGTAATTACATAGAGAATCTTGAGGAACAATTAGAATCTAAAAAAATGATTTTGCCAGAGTTGCAAAATGACAGTAGACAGATTGCTGTAATAAATACAGATGACAAAAAGACTGAAACCAAGTCAAAGCAACAATCCTATTTTCCGGAAAGTTTGGAAATAGAGAATGTTGATGCTACTGATGAAATGGAAATGAAACATAAAAACTTATTATGTAGAACTGCAAAACTAAAGTTGCAAATACATGACCAACTTATGAAAGTTTTAAAAGACTTTCCTAGTTATGACGTTGAGGCTACTGTATTTTCCAATTGGGATTTATTTGAAATGTTTGCGGATCGTTTTAATCTTTCAAACGATCAACGCAATTACATATTTCAGTTGTGGATTCCTGTTAATTTTGCTAAACGAATCCATTCACTTGTTAGTGATGATGAAGGTCAGGAAAGACAAAATGACGCCACAGATAGATTGCGACTATTATTACTATGTATGACCGGTGAACAAAGACCGACCACAGAAATGCTAGACCTATTACAGACTACTGCAGAAGAAGATCCATTTTGGTTTAAAACAAGATTTTGCAAGGTTTATGAAATGATATTTGGAGTAGATGATGAAACCGACCCAGGTTTAAAAATAGCTTTCATAAAAAAATTTAAATACCTTGACCCAACTTCAGTGGCCATAGCACAGGAACGTCAAAATTTAAATGCTATAGTAAGCTTCATTGACAAAATTAGGAGACAATTGAATCAAAGCAATCTCACACATGAGGTTTCTATTATTCAATGTGACAAAAATAGTCAGGTTACAGATGTGTTAGAAACGACAGGTCTCAGCAGGAATGACAAGGACAGGTGCAGTCAAGTGAGGCAAGGAGATGACCCTGTGACGTGTTTTTACTGTCATGAAACTGGCCATATGAAAAAACATTGCTTTAAGTTTAAGAGTGACTTACAAATAAGAACTAAAGATATGGAGTATGAAAAATCAGCTTTTGTACAACCTGGTTTTTCATGTCAAGATAATATTTTGACTGAATTGCCTTATCACACTGAAGTCAAACAGATCAGTAATTTAACTGTTCACAGTAGTTCAGACAATATGGCAAAAGGAGCTGTCACTGAAAGAGAAGGTTTATTGCCATTGCCAAAAATAGAATCACACCCAGATTCTATTTCTCTGCCATTACAATATGTAGCACCAATTATTTTGGACAAGAATGGGAGGCCATATTTACAATGTTTGATAAATGGTAAACATATTAATTGTCTCATTGACAGTGGATCTGAGATTAGCCTTACCAAAGAAAACATACCTGTGAAACCCAATTCTCCTATGTGTAATATAGTGGGTTTTAATAATATAGGTAATTTCACTGCTAGACAGGTATCCAATGTAACATTTGAAGTACCTGGATTAGTGAAAACTAATATTAACATTTGGGTCTGTCAAGAAGCAGAGAATATACTTGGCATTGATGTAATCAACAAACAAAAGTGGATGATTGATTTGGCTAATAAAAGTATTTGGAAAGATCCATCTAGGCCCAAATCAGTGCTGATTGATCCCTCTGTATACAGTAATGTTGGTTCCATTACCAATATGTCTACAGAACAAAAGTGGCCTGATGTTGATGGTAATTGTGCTTTAAAGGAAGTGGTACAATGTTTTCCAAGTTTGTGGTCAAAGTTCAAAAATGACATTGGAACTTTGAAAAGTGGCGAATTAAATATTGAAGGAAAGGATCCAGAACCTCTTGATCAGAGTGAGTTACCACCAGAATCAATTGGTCCACTTTCTGACATTATTCAAGAATTTGAACAACTTGGAATTGTAAAGAAAGCTAAATCAGTGGTAATTAACTGTATTTTGCCTATCAAAAATATTGACAATTCATATTCTTTATCAGTTGATGTAAGAACATTGAATAAGCACATCACAAATAGCCCAGTGCTTCCTGATAAATCTAACATAAAGTTAAATTTGATTGCCCAGGACAAAGTGTTTTCAGTACTAGAAATCGCTAATAGCCATTTTTCCATTCCTTTAACTAAAAGTTGTCAATACAAACTTGCGTTTACATTCAGAAAAGAGACTTATACGTTCACTCGATTAATACCTGGTCTAGGTATTGGTGATGGTGTAGTTCATGAAACTATAGCAACGATACTTTCTAAATTTTCTAGGCCAGATTGCATTTGTCAGCACGTGGATACGATTTTGCTGAGTACTCAGAATATCGATGAACATATGGCTCTTTTGTCTGAATTGTTTATGATGTTACAAGCTGAAGGTTTAAAATTAAACACGACAAAAGTTCAGCTGATGAAAAATCAAGTGAAATTCCTTCACATGCAAATTAGTCAAGGAAAGAGACAATTGTTGCAAGAAACAGTAAGAGATATTACTGTTATCCCAACTCCAACAACTTACAAGGCATTGCATCAATTTTTGCATAAAATAAATCATTGCAAAGAGTTTGTACACTGTTTTGCAGAAAAAGTTAATCCACTATATAATCTTTTAAGGAATAAAGGTAATATAGTTGACCAGTGGGGTCCAAATGAGAAAAATGCTTTTGAAGTGTTGAAAAAAGATTTGCAGAATGCTCCAGCATTAAGTACAATAGAGGTCTGTTCTGAAACATCGTTTGTTTTGAAAACTCATGTATCTGAGAATGCCATCTCAGTAACATTGTTTCAGTTACAAGAAGGTAAGGAGAACATAATTGCCTATTTCTCCAGAGTTTTATCATTTTTGGAAAAAACTTTTGAGCCAGGTGTGAAGCAACTTCTAAGTGTTTACTATGCAATTAAAGTTACAGAGAGCATAGTGAAATCAAACAAAATCATTGTACAGACACCTGACTGCTCATTAAAAGGTATTTTTGATGAAGGTAGTTTTAAAGAAATTAGGAAAATATATCCACTTTGGTTCAGAGCTTTATTGCCCATACACATTCAGATAGATGGGAACGAAAGACATCTACAGGAATTTACACCAACACATGTTTATACAGCTGTAGCTGAGAAGTCTTTATCTCAGGTTTCCAATGCAAGAGCTGAAAAAGACATTGAAGTACTTGCAGAACACTCTGACACTAAAGTAAGAACTTCTACACAGAATACAGTTACGCATATTTCTAATCGTTTAGAGGTGAGAACAAAGGCATAGTCCATTGTCATCTCTGGGGTGATATGAAATCTAACTTTGTTCGTTAGAAATAGAATTCGTATCATGACCAAAAATGAAATATTGCGTCCTGACATACCTAAACTTCACAGTACATATATTTTATAATTTAGGTCATTTTTAGACAGGATAAGGACAATACATAGAAGTACATAGAAGTACATAGTCACACAAAAGTTCTCTTTGAAGGAAAATATAAGATAGTATTTCACATATAGTTTTAACTAAAGTTATTGTTTCATAATGTTTTAATATTTGTTGGAAAAAATAGGAAAATGTACAAGAATTAATATAAATATTTTATTCCTGAGTAATGATACTGCCTCTCTTTTACAGATATGGCATCTAAAATCAAACAAATATGGAGGATAACAAGGTTCTATAAAGAGCAAAGAGAAAATCAAAGTTAAAAGAAGAGATCCTTTTTGGAAGAATATTTGACAAAAGATTTATAATTCATATTTATGAACTATTTTATCTTATTCAACAAGGTTTTTCTAACCTAACAGAACTTGAAGAAGACATTTTAAAGACATTTCATGAAGAAAAATTAATCAGAAGGAACTTTATCTACTATAGATAAACAATTTAGGACTGAAACATTTGTCCACATATACATATACATTTTTTGATCATCCAATTATTCTGATATTAATGTTTACATTAAGTTAGGATTATTATTATTATTTTTATTTATTTTTCTTAATTCACATATTGAATGTTAGCACAATCATTCTAAGTTAATAGAACATTTATTGTTCATAACTTAGGAAATATATCACTCTTAATAGAACAATGGGAAAAGTTATGAAAAGTTTTAGAAAGTATAGTATATTTCCAAAGAGCTAAAATATTATTTGAGCACATATATGGAAATATATCATTGCATTATTTACTTATTTTAATAATAATAATTTTCATTATTATTATTATTATTATTATTATTAATTATTGATATTAGTCATCTTTATGTTTTACATTTGTAAAAATCTATACCATTATTTAAAAATTTTGAATAGACAGATCTAAGAGGAGTTAAAAGTAACTAAAGCATTTAGAAGGAGAAATATTTCTAGCTGCTTCAGTTCTGAGGAATATTGTGCCGATCATTTGATATAAGGCGGAGCAATTGAGATACAAATGTATGTATGTGTGAATTAAATTTTAGTATGATTAATCATAATTCAGGGGGGATTGTTAGAATATTATTTCAAATTCATAATTCGGCAATTCATAATTTATGGCAAGCTTGCAAAACATATTTGGATTTATGATTAATCATAGTAATTAGGTATGAGTGAATGGCCTTGATCAATTGATATGACATAATTCTTCCATCTAAAAACTGAGCAGTGATAATATTTCTGGTCAGCCAATTTGAGAGTGACATAAGATTTGAGTGTCAGGATTTTGACGCAGCTGTCTCTCCAGTATCAAGGGATGACATGAGGTCAGCGGGCTCACAGATAAGAATACACAGAGTTCATGTGTCATAGAGCTGAACCAAGAAATACTGTCTTCACGTGTTTTAAAGCCAAAATCAGAATCCGTAACTAAGCTACTTATAATATACTTGTTTATATCTATTGTTAAGTTAGTTTTAAGTGAAGTCTTAGTCATACTAATATGTATTAGTATATATGAAGTTATAGCTGGTAATATTAATATATGTTCATATAGGTTATGACGTTACATTAGCACAGTACTCTAAGTATAGAGTGTCACATGTGTGCCTGTCAATCAAACTCCATATGACTCTGTGCTAAGATCTTCATATTGCTGAACCTAGCAGAAGAATATTGTGCCATACAAGGGTCTACGTCTGGACGGTGTGAGGTCATGACGTTCATTTGTAACATATATATATATGCTTTGCTTTAAAGAAGGCTGAAGACTTACACGACGCTGACACCACACACCACACACTTTCATGACACTCACACACACACACACACACACAGATTCTCTCACACCCACTTTGGAAGACAACACTGACATGCTGACGTATTGACAAGGAGAACAGCTGATACCAGAAGTCTAAGAACGTCATTTCCTGCATCTTCTTCACTTGGAATCAGGCAAGATGGTCTGAGACAGCACACATGCTTTCATTAAGCTTGCTACAGCACTATTGATTTATTTTTATATATTTTCATCTACGCTAAACTGAACTTTATACTATTTTTCATTGTGTTTATGATGCCACCTGTGTGTTAATAAACTCACACGTAATTTTCAAGTCAACCCGACTTTGAATGCTATTCATTCAGAAACGCCCTTGAGCTACAAGAATATGAAATATTAATAATATTCTTCAAACTGGCCCTTAAATCATAATTTTTAAAGAGCATCTGTCTCCTCCTCTGACGCGCTGTTAACTCGCCAACATTCCCATTCACTATAATGGGACGGCTGGTGATGCGGCAGTGACACAAGGTGAGGGATGTGGTGGCAGCAGGTGAGTGTATGCCCGCTATCAGGCTCTGCCATGATGGATCTGAAATGACAGGTGCACTTTAAATGTAAGGACTCCTTCTTGCAGGTAGTTAGAATCTTTAATATTTGCAAACAAAATCCTATTTAGAGTAATAAGCTGCTAGGTTAGTAAAACGGCAGCATCGGGACCATTTCAATCATACAGTTTGTAGTGTACATAGATTTGCAAAACAATGGGATAAAGGAATATTCCTGAACCTTTGGTTTATCTGTGAATTTGTTTGAATGCACCAAAAAAAATAAAAAAAATATGCCCTGATCAATGTATGATGCTGGCAGTGAAGGGATTATATGTGTTCCCTGGGTGTGTTCTGTGTGGGGAATGGGCTCACTGGGACAACAAAGATCGCTGTACCTCATCACTAGGAACAGCAGAACTCTGTGTTGTCTCTTGTCTCAATGGGGATCTGCCTTGTTTACATGGGCAGATCCCCGTTCTGCCTCTCTGTATTGGGATCACGGGTGGCCGGCAGACTTCGGGTCCACCGGACCCACGGGCAAGCTCCCACAGTATCTATTGCATGAAAGGACATACAGGCAGGGCTGTATCCCGGCCTAGGCCAACAATACAGGGGTTGTAAAGGTACAACCCCCCCCCCCCCCCCTAAATAGCTTCCTTTACGTTAGTGCAATCCTCCTTCACATACCTCATCCTTTGATTTTGCTTTTAAATGTCCTTATTTCTTCTGAGAAATCCTCACTTTCTGTGACTGTCTGTAACTCCACACAGTAATGCAAGGCTTTCTGCCTGGCGTGGAGTGTCGTGCTGTGCTCGCCTCCTCCCTTGGACTACTGGAGAGTCTTTACGTTGCAGATAGAGAAAGGAGCTGTGTGTTAGTGGGCGTCCTGACTCTCCTGTAGTCCAAGGGAGGGGGCGAGTACGACACTCCACACCAGGGAGAAAGCCTTGCATTACTGTGTGGAGTTAGAGACAGAAGAACAGGAAGTGAGGATTTCTCAGAAGAAATAAGGACATTTAAAAGCAAAATGTAGGGATGAGGTAAGTGAGGGAGGACTGCACTAAGGTAAAGGAAGCTATTTAGGAAAAAAAATTTACCTTTTACAACTCCTTTAATTTTGTATATTTAAAAAATATGCAACAAATTTCTATTCTGAGGCTGGATTCACACCTATGCATTTTTAGTGCTTTTTGCATTTATCATGGTTTCCTATGGATCACGTTCTATAGTGCAAATCTTAAAAATGCAAAAAGCACTAATTATGCATAGGTGTGATTCCAGCCTATTTTGGTGATCTTGCCCTTTATTCGTTAATAGTTAATCAACTTGATTTTTTTTAATTATTATGAGTCTGAAAGTGGCTTCACCTGTTGTAATGTCTTTTTTATTAAATGACAGGTGATTGATCTTGTGGAACAATATGGGCCCAAAAAATGGTCCATCATTGCCAAGCACTTACATGGTAGAATTGGGAAACAGTGCAGAGAACGTTGGCACAATCACCTAAATCCTCAAGTAAAGAAATCTTCATGGACGGAGGAGGAGGATCGGGTCGTTTATGAGGCCCATAAAAAACTCGGAAATCGCTGGGCTGAAATAGCAAAGTTGCTACCTGGGAGGTAAAGCGGCGTTGTCTTATATAATTATGGAATATTTAAATGTATTGAGGATATTTGGTTGTTCTATTACTCTCTTGAACTTGGGTGAAGAATGTAGCGTTTTAAAGTGGCACTAAAGTACCTCTGTGACAAACAATCAGCAAGCAGGCTTTTTATTGCAGAACATGCCATTTCTCTTCTGCAATAAAATACACCTACATGCCTGCTAGCTGTGGCCTCCGATGATGTAAACTGAGCTGCACATGCACAGCTCACCTGACAACTTTGGCACTATCCCTGTGTGCCGGGATGATGGCCTGCAGGCGTGACGTCATTCTGCTCCGCCACGCCACCTAGGCCGGTGAGGGACAGGAACTGGTGTGTGTGTGTGTGTGTGTGTGTGTGTGTGTATATAATATAGCTCCTTTAGTTCCACTTTAAAGGTACTTCTCATGTAGTAGATGACATATATGTATTTGAGTAAACAAGAGGGGTAGACTCGGAACTTACTGTTTTAGTTACTTTAGGTCGGCTTCACAACTATGCGTTGTGCTAACTCACGCCTTACACCATGTACACATTAGTGCAATGGGGTGCTATTCATTTTTAATGCCCCCCCAACACACTAAAAGCATGTGCCTACATTGCAGCGCACCAGAACGCTCAGTTTGATGTGGGCATAAATATTTTGAACATTTCATATTTATGACTTCTTAAAGCAGTAATGAACCCAAAAACAAACCTTTATTATGCTGCGGCTTACCAATTCTTTGATGTGACTGCATTAGTGTTCCTTTTTTATAGGCTTTCTTTCTTTTATTCTCACCTGGTGATCCTGCCAGTACAACTGTGGTGTGTCTGTTTGTTTGTGTGTTTGTGTGTTTGTTTGTGTGTTTGTTTGTTTGTTTGTTTGTGTGTTTGTTTGTTTGTGTGTTTGTTTGTTTGTGTGTTTGTTTGTGTGTTTGTTTGTGTGTTTGTTTGTGTGTTTGTTTGTTTGTGTTTGTTTTTTTTTTTTCTTAAGAACCAGCTGTCCTTTAGATGTAGTAGCAGTTGGAGGGTTGAGACAAACCATTTAACACTGGCAGGGGTGTATTTATTTATGTAAAACATTTATGTGCTGCTGGCTTCCTAGCTCTCCCAGCAGCTGCTGTGGGAAATTTTTCTGGAGGGAGAGCAGGGGGCGGGCCCCTTTCTTTTCTAAATGAACACAGTGTGCAAAAGGTACTGATCACCCATGTGTCCATTCTTTGCTAAATCATAGGAAACTTTGTTTACTCCGCTTCAGTTTGTAAAGGAATAGTAAGCCTGTGAGCGCTTCCTATTCATGTATCTGTGCAGCATAGGCTGCAGAGAAAGGGACTGACGAATCTGTTCTCAGTCCCTTAAATCTAAAACATCAGGAGTCTGTTAATTGAGATATTTGGAGGCTTCCATTTACTTTGAGTGTGACACAGGAGGGGCCGTGTATGAGAAAAGCTGGAAGTAATGTAATTTTAAAGTATGCTGGCAGTGTTGTCCCAGGGCCAGGAGAGGTGGGGCAGCCAGCCTGAAACCCCCCCCCCCCCCCAATGGGTGGCACCCGAGGCGGACTGCCTGATCCCCACCTATAACAAATCGGTGTATAACGCGCAACCACTGTTATCCTCTATTTTCAAGGGGGGAAAGTGCGTGTTATACGCCAATAAATACGGTATATAAAACTAAATGTAAAAAAATAATAATACTAAAGACTTTGTTCACTTTGCTCTCTATAATTTTCTGCCGTGTCTGCGAAGCCTAGCATTGTGCCCATGGCATGTGTTCACCCCTAGCCGCTGTCTGCCGCTCTGTGTTTGTGCTTTTGGGTGAACCCTAATACAATAGGCTGCTCAGCAGGAGTAAAGAACTGACAACTCGCATTATTTTGCTCTAGGACTGATAACTCCATAAAGAATCATTGGAATTCCACTATGAAGAGGAAAGTGGAGCAGGAAGGATATCTAAAGAAGGAGGTGGATGAAAGAGAAAATCACCAACCCGCTTCATTGTTTAATCCACAGAACCCCTACTATGTGCCAGCAGAGCCTCAGGTATGTGTCTGCTATTACCAATGTAATCTAGGCTAGTCTTTATGTATTTACTTTGTTTTTTTCTCTCCTGGTGTTTGACCTCTTCAGATTTTCCTCCATATGGCACGCTGCTCAATTACTTTCCACTTGCATCTATCACTGTCATTATAAAGAAATCTCCTTTGTTCCGCTCCTAGGTTCCCTTCTTTCTTTTGTTGGCTCTTATCAGCTGTCGGCGTCTTTTCTAATCTGCTTTCATTGTTCTGATCCTTTTTAAGCAAAAAAAAAAAAAAAAAAAAATATATATATATATATCTCTATACAAACACAATATCAGTGTAAAATCTTTATTTTCCATGTGGCTTTCATATTTCATCTGCCATATTATAACGATAGCACCACATATAGATGTTTTGTAGATTCTTAGTTTTCAACTATGCCATTATTAGCTTATTTGGCACCATTGTTGAATAACGTGGATTATCAAGTTAGAGATTGTAGTGTTCTTTTATTTCATTGTAATAACTTAATGGTCTAAGATTTAAAAAAATAAATAACAGAATGTTCATTTGTTTTGGATATTGTAGGGAAGTGTTAGATACTGTTCCAGGTTTTTTTGTTTTTATTTCCTCTTATTTTTTGTTTTGGTGCAAGGGGGCAGAGGAGTAAGGAAATTATGTAATATCTTTTCAGCATGCTAAGGGATCTGACAAAAACCCCCGGGGTTCCAGAAAGCCTCAAAGCGGAGTGCCACCCAAAAGTGGAACTTTCGTTTTAAGCACTCCTCGCCCCCTTACATGCCACATTTGGCATGTCATTTTTTTTGGGGGGGGGGGGGGTAGTGGGGGCTTCGGTAGGAGTGGTACTTCCTGTCTCGCTTCCTCCTTTTGCCCAGGGACCGCCTCGGCGACTCCTACTCTCGCCTTAGGCAGCCCCTCCCTCTAGGCGATCTCCTGGGACACGTGACAGGTCCCAGGAGATCGCTTGTCCACTCAGGGAGCGCAGCACCGTTTGCGTATGCACAGTGCGTGCCCGGCCGTGAAGCCGAAAGCTGTCATGGCCGGGTGACCACAATGTGAATAGAGGCGCCGGCGAAGAGGGGGCGGAGAGGATCGATGCTCCGGGTGGCCGCATCACTGGACAGTGGAGCAGGTAAGTGTCTGTTTATTAAAAGTCAGCAGCTACACTATTTGTAGCTGCTGACTTTTAATAAACCTAAAAAAGGCTGGAACTCCGCTTTAAGGCCCATACACACGATCAGACTTTCCAACAACAACGGTCCGACGCATGTGTTTTATCGGACAATCCGAATGTCTGTATGCTCCATCGGACAATTGTTGGTTTTTCAATGGACAAATGTTTGCTGCTGTGCATGCTGTCAAACTTTCCGACAACAAATGCCTGATGGAGGATCATCTGATCGTGTACACCAGTCCATAGGACTAAAATCCAAATTCCAAACACGCATGCTCCAAACCAATGCTAAACATCAGACAACAATAGCAGAAGTTTCCCAAAGGGTGGTGGTAAAGAGCTGACAAACTATGTGATTTGGTAAATGTTGGCTGAAAAAGTTCTCCCGTGTGTATGCATACCAAGTTTCACAGCCAAAGCCTCTTCGGACAAAAATCCACGGAGTGGATGGCAGTCTGGTCCGTGTGTATGAGGCTTTACAAGTCAAAAAGTTCTACATGTTCACTGTGCTATCTTAAGGCTCCATTCACACTTGGGCAAATTGAATTGCAGGGGGAGGGGGGGAGGGGGGGATCGCTGCGATTCCAAAACACGTGATGTGTTTGGGGTGCCATTAAGAAGTAATGGCATCACAATCACAGTGCGAATTTGCTGCGATGCATTCACAGCTAGGCGATTTTTGAAGATCACGTTCCCTTTATGTAACCAAAAAACTGCTTTAAAGATTATTGCATCATTTTATGGTTTAAGTTAAATGTTGCCTAAGATTTCTATTATCTTTTTAATTGGCACTAGCGCTTCCTCCATATCCCTGTCTAGTTCAGTTTCATGATTAGGGAAGTGATTTATACATGAAAGTGCATATTGCTGTCTGCTCTCTATTATATATTCTGCTGGGTTATGCAAACCACAACCTGTGTTTAAAATCGCATGTACGAAATGTGGACCGCAGTGCAGAGCCCCACATTATTATTATTATTGAGCTTTATTCAGATTCCTGAAGCAGGCAGAGAACAATTTTTGACTTTTAAATATCCTGCCAACTGTAATTTTACTGTCCAATAAGACTGTAGCCTGCTTCGAGGGAAAGCCTTGGACTGGACAGGGTGATGGCAGGAGCCCTGAAGTAAGGGCAAGGCAGGTCCTGGTAACAAAGTGAAGGTAAATCAAAGTGGGCACAGCCAAGGAGTTTGTCTACTAAATGCAACAGTAGACATCTTGTAATCTTTTGTAGAACTTCTATATTTAAATCGTTTGTAATGGAACTTATTTTTGCTTTTAAAGTGCCTTTCTTACTTTGCTGGTACCTCATTTTGCCCACCGTTTTTTAATGCCTTTTAAATGGTACAGCCTTATAAATACTCCCTCTATATCTAGCTGATATGCTGTGTTTCCATAGTCCTTTCTGTGATTATCGAGGTCTAACACAGCTGAGCATTCTCCTTCCAAATGCCTAATCTTTTGTTCTCTTTGGCATGGCCTTCCCGGTTCTTATTCACGCTTCGACTGCTCTTTGTCTTTTTTTGTGTCTCTTTTTTTCACAGTATGTCAACATGCAGCCTTAAGCTTCTTATGACTTCTTATCTGTGTACCTAATTATGCCATTAAAACCACGGCTTTTATGGTATTTACAAGTAGCACTGAACTAATAGGAGTAGGCACTTTTGTGTGCTCGAGAAAATGGTGGTTTGTGACTGATGTATGGCAGATATCTTCCGCTTGGATATCAAACCCTACTTGGCTGTAGAATTAATGTAGAAAATCAGTTGGGGGTTAGTTTACCCAAAACACATACAGTGGAACCTTGGATTACGAGCATAATCCGTTCCAGGAGAATGCTCGTGATCCAAAGTACTCGCATATCAAAGCAAGTTTCCCCATTGAAGTCAAAAGAAACGAAAATAATTAATTCCGCATTGACTTTAATGGGATGCAATACCACATGCGGTAAGAGGCGGGCGGCGCCAAAGAGCTTCGGAAACTGCCGAAAAAGGCCCGAGGACACTTCGGCCGACCTCAAAGATTTCCTCCCCGAGATTTGCTGAGGTCAGCCGTGCTGTTCTCATGCCTTTCCGTGCATTTCGGAATGGCGACCTTCGACTCTGCTTGGCTCTGGCGCCCCCACCTCAGGCAAAAAGTGGTACTGCACACCGCTTTGGCCTGAATCATGCTCGTTTTGCGAGACCACACTCGCAAACCAAGTCACGATTTTTTCAAATACAGTGAACGTATTGCGAAACGCTCGTTAACCGTCTTACCAGCAATCCAAGGTTCCCGCTGTATTTCATATTTTGGTGGATTCTGGTTAGTGAATTGCCTGTTGGGTAAATTTTTGGGTGGTGAGTACCCCTTGGTCTTTTGACTTTACTCCTCTTCATTTGTGTTTATCACTGCAGCAAAGGGACCTCATTTATCTTCTAGAGGGCACAGTGAGGCCCCTTGTAATAAACAGAAATCGGGCTGACAGATCAAAAAAGCAGCAGCTGGCAAGAGCAATTAGAAAAATTGTATACAAACCTAAATCTACATTGACTCGCTAAAAATCACAAGTGGATATCAAAATCCAAATGGGTGTATCTCTGAGCGGAAAGCAAGAATAATGATAGTCCCAAATAAGTCCAAATCGGTGAAAAAATGTGACGAGAAGAAGTCTTTTCTGTATAGTTGTTCTGAACACCAAAAGTGTGCCACCGCCTTGAATACAGAGGACTCTCACTGGAACATATGGAACCTTTATATGAAGAGAATCTAAAGAGCTTGTAAATCAATATGTTATCTGTAGGGGAACTTGCATCACCTCCAAGTCTCCATCTGTAGTCACAAGACCTCCCGTCCAATGACCTAAGATGTTCAACCATGCTGTGGGGATTGCGGCACTTTGCTTCATATTTATTGGCACTGTCCACTTCTGCAAACGGATTGGCAGACGGTGCATGATCTCCTTCACCGACTGTTTGATGTAGACTTTCCCTTTTGTCCCAAAGCATTCCCCCAGGTTATCCAGGCTGGCTAAGGAATTGACATCTCATATCTAGATGTCTGGTAGTTCTTCAGTGGAATCGGCAACCACCACCGACCACCATTGTGCTCTATGCTAGGATTAAGGACGCAGAGATTATGGAGTCCTTCAGTGTGTCTTGCCGATACAGCAGAGCATCATACCGTGAAATGGGAGCCCTGCGAGAGGCTCTTATGCTGGTCAAAGTTCCGGCTCTCTCTAAACCCCCCCCCCCCCCCCATTCTTTTATAAAAGAAAATTATACTTTTTAAATATACATGTTCAACCGTAATATAAAAATTGGGAAGACCCACATAGTGTACAACTGTATATGCAATTTTATTCTTAATATATAACTAGCCACTCACAACAGTTAAACATTAAATGGGTTGTAAAGGTTTGCAGATATTTTTTTTTTTTAAACAGACATGTCATACTTTTTTTAAGAGGTTTAATCACTTTAAAATAAATATGCTGAAATATGAAACCTCTGCTTCTAATGAAGCTTGTTGCCAGGCAGAAATTCTGATCCAGTGTTTCAGGTTAATGACTCGGAACGTACTAAAGCCATCTGTATATTACAGTCGGGTAAATGGCTTTATCAGAAGGTTACCAATTGGCAGAATACATATATCCATCAGCATACATTTTCTTTATATTTGTCTTGGCACCTGTTTAGAGGGCTTATGTTACAGACATGCCCACTGTGTTTCTGCCATTTTACAGTTATGGGCTTAGGAGAATTTAAAGTTCCGAGTACAACCTGGCCTGAGATCTAAAGAGTTTAGAGGAACTCTGATCAATTTTCAAGACTAAAAGAAGCACTTGTAACTGTGTTTTTAGCACTGCTGTTGCCTTTAGGCGCTTTTTGAAGCAAAAAATGTATTTAATAGGTTTATATAACCAGAACAGATATACAAATAGAGCCGCTTTTAATGATCAATTACAAAAAGGACACAGAAGGTGACAGATTACGATTCCAGCTGTCATATAAAACTTACTAAAAGATACCAATGGGTTCCCTTTTTTTTTTTCTTTTTCCAATGTAGCAATTCACTTCAAGCTGCCATGTTTTGATGATCCAGCACGTTTCCTTTTGGATCTTTTGTTATATAGGGATGGAGAGCAATAATTACATTTAAAAGCCTATATTTTAGAACAGCAGCCATGCTCTATAACAGGGGTCTCCAAACTTTTCAAACCAAGGGCCAGTTTATTGTCCTTCAGACTTCAAGAGGGCCAGATTGCAGCCTGCAGGGGCAGAACATGCCCTGAGCCCAGCATCCGTGAGAATAAATATGGCCTCAAGGTTGGTGATCAGTAAAAGGAATAGTAGTGCCCCTTATTAGTAAGAGGAATAGTATCCCATCATTGGTATCAGTGGAAGAAATAGTGCCCCCTTGTTGGTGTCAGTGGGAGGATTAGTTCCCCAAGTGCCGGATAAAGGCTAGCAAAGGGCCACATCTGGCCCTTGGGCAGTAATTTGGAGATCCCTGCTCTATAAAATGACTTATTTTTGTGTGACGTTAAAATACAATGTTATAACAATGAAAGTGTAAGCTGTGATCGTAGAACTACTTTAGATAACCAGTTTGTTGTTTGCCTTTTAGGTTCCAGGATATCATTGTGTATCAGTTGATGACAGCTGCATAGAAAATATTCACAATTCTTATGCCTTTATTCAGGTAAGGTTCACTGTATGAAATGGTAAAGCACACGTCGACTTAAAAACAAAACGTAGAGCATGTCTAATGCAGCACAGAAAATCTCCTATTAATAGTTGACTTGAAAATCTCTTGTTAATACAGAGTAAGTGTTGAGATGTGCAGATATTGGTATTTTCCAGTACATATTAAGGTGGCTGTAAAGGCTACAGTTAAATAAAATTATTATTTTTGCTAAAGTAAAAAAAACGTATTGCCTGCTCTGTGCAATTGTGTTGCACAGAGTGGCCCTGAAGCTACTCTTCAGGCGCTCGTCTCCTCTCTGTGTGCCCTCATAGCAAGTTGTGAGCTATTGGGGTACATGTATGCGCACGCTCCTGAGCCGAGAGAATTGATCGCCCAAATGGTCTATTTGTATCTGCTTAGATGGGGTCATTCTTATACTTGTTTGACTCTACAAAGAAAGCATATCGTTGTACAGCGCTGCATATTATAGATTTCACCCTGTAATGATTCTCTTTTAGAGTTTAGGTTAAAGTGAACGTACCATTTGGAATAAGCGTATAGTAAATTTTTTTATTATAGGCTACCTTCAGTGAAAACTGTCTGAGCATTTAATTGATCTAAAGATACAGACGGCTGAAGTTTTATGCAAATCTCAACTTTTCCTGTAAAATCTGGGTTAGATACCACTGCTCCTACTACCCCATCGATTCTTTTTTTTTTTTTTTTTAAGGCAATAGGTAGCCTCTGTGTCCATTGGGGAGCTCAGAAGCTGGGGTGGGTTGAGCCATGTTTGACTTTTATAGAGTAGTGGAGATTCAGTGGCGTTGCTATGGGGGTGAAGATTGCATATGGGGGACACCACCAAGGCTGGCGCCAGCATAAGCTGATGCCATTTCTGCCAGTGCTATGCAAACCCGGCATGTCTGGAGGAATTCCCAGGATGCTGCGTTTTGGCATGGCATCGACGTGGCATGCGCTGCCAAGTGGGGGAGAATCGCTTAGAGGCAGGGACCTGGGACTCTGCTGGAGAGTGCTGGCTTGCTGGTGCTCGGGACCCATGATAAGAGGGGAGGGTAGACTCGGGTACCAGCTGTTTGCAATAGAGACCATGCTGCGCCACACTTTTCCTTTGACTTGCAGAACCCAGCTTCTGACTGCACCCCTGTAGCCTTCCTGATCCCTGGGCACCCTGTGACACTGCTTTGTGGGGCTCATCTGGGGGGCTGGGATCTTGGGTCGCCAAGTAACTACCCACCTCCTGGATCACCTATGCTGCCCATCCCCACCTCACATTTGCTTTTTAGCCTTGTGCCTGCTGAAATGCCATCATCTCCGTTGTACTTGGGGGTTCTAAGTGGGTTCTGTCCTTTTTTTTTTTTATTTTTTTTTTATTTTTTTAGGGGGTCACCTTCCCTTTAAAATACCACCCCCCTCCCCTCCCCTCCATTACCCTTTTTTACCCTTCCAGTGACCTCAATTCCTAGGAAGGGTGATCTTGGTGAAATCTGACACCTGTCAGTGGCAACAATGGGCCAGATTCAGGTAGATGGGCGCATATTTTTGTTGGAGTAATGTTTCTCATTTACGTTACTCCGCCGAAACTTTAGGAGCAAGTACTGTTATTCACAAAGCACTTGCTCCTAAAGTTGCGGCGACGTAGCGAAAATGAGCCGGCGGAATTCAAATTGGGCGGGTAGGGGGCGTGTATTATTATAACTAGGCGCGATCCCGCGGCGAACGTACTGCGCATGCGTTGACTGTCAGGGAACGTCAATGACGTCAATCCCCATTCACCGACGTTTTACGCAAACGACGCAAATTTTTTTAAATTCGACGCGATGACGACGGCCATACCTAAAATAAGATACTCCACTAGGGGGCTGGTTTTTCTTTACGCCGCGTATCTCTTACGGAAACGTCGGAAAGTCACTGCGTCGGGCCCGAATACGATCGTGAATTGCCGATTCTCGCTGATTAACATAATCTCGGCGTTAATCAGCGGGAAAGCCCCGAGCGCCATTTTTAAAATTGCAGTTCCGCTACGATGGCGAAATACAATTACGCCGCTCGTATAGGAACTCCAACCCGGCATTTCTTGTTTTCTGCTTACAGAAAACAGAAACGCCGGCTCAAAGTGAGAGTTAGGCTGAAGTATCACTAATACTCCAGCCTAACTCTACCTGAATCTGGCCCAATGTGCTTAATCAGAATTATGGGGGGGGGGGGGGGGGGGTGACATCATGTTGTACAGCACGAGGTGACACCAACCCTAGTCACACCATTTTGGAGATTAGCAAATAACTTCAGCTGCCTCTATGTCTGGATCTGCTGATCCTTTAGACATATTTTCACAGTTTTTGTTTTCTTTTTATGGTCAATTTGAATTACTCAGGTTTGTGACAGGTTTTCTTTCTGTGTTCATGTGATAGGTCCACATAATGGTTATAATATGTTTAGTTACAAACCTATTTTATTATTTTATTTGTATAATTTATTATATATTATAACTTATTTTATATTAGTTGTATAATATTGGCTGTATAATTAATTTTTAGTAATATAAATTTATATTTTTATTAGTAGTATAGTTTAATTTATTACATGGAATTGTTTTAACACATTGCATTCTGTCTAACCATCATAGCTGTATTTTTAGTTGCAAATTTTACATGTAGGAGAATTAAGATATTAACCTGTAAGGCCTCGTACACACGAGGGGATATGTCCGCTGAAAACGGTCCGATGGACCGTTTCAGCAGACATCTCCGCTCGTGTGTATGGGCTAGCGGACAGATTTCTCCACCCGACAGATTTCAAAGCATGCTTTGAAATCCATCCGGTGGAATCTGTCCGCCCGACATGTCTGCTGGTTAGTACACTTACCAGCAGACATGTCGTCCCCCACCGCCGCCGCGCCGCCGCCGAATGGATTCGGCGCATGCGCGGAAGTGTTTAACTTCCTGGTGCGGTGACGTGGCGGCGTCAACGTCACCGCCGCGTCACCGCGCCGTCCGGCGGCGGGGAATTTGATCCGATGGTGTGTACACTCCATCGGATCAAACTCCCGATCGGACATATCCGATGGAAATGGTCCGCGGACCGTTTTCATCGGATATGTCCGATCGTGTGTAAGAGGCCTAAGACTATAATACATATGACATATTTAAAATTTTGTTCTAGTATAGATACCTGATTTGCTCTTTTTAGCCGCCATACGATTTGCATTAAAACTTATCGCCTATCTGTGCTAAAGACTTCTTGTGACCCAATCCCTTTGATTATGGGGTGCTTCCCTATGCTAAGACACTGATATCTCTTCTATCTGTCTTCTTGACCTGTTCTCCTGTCTCTTCTCCGGTTCTCTTCCATGCTTCTCTCAGCAGCCCTTTGTCGACGCCGACGATCCAGATAAAGAAACACGGATAAAGGAGCTTGAATTGCTGCTTATGTCAGCTGAGCATGAAGTCAGAAGAAAGAGATTGTCATCTGTAAGATTGCCGTGCGCTCTTCTTCTTTTTTTTATTTTTCTCTTGCATGCTGCTGCTTCTTCCCTCCTTTCAAGGCTTGAATATGTTCTCTGCTTGGTGGTGGTGGTGGTGGGATTCGTGGCTGAGTGAGCTAAGCTAGTGACGGAGGGCAGTATGGGAAAGTGACAGCTGTGAGTGCGTATACCAAGCCAAGGGGTCAAAGTCAAGACAATAAGACTTTGTTATTGTTTAATTTTTTTTACGTTTTTGGTTAGAGTGGGGAGAGGTAAAATCCCCCTGGTTGGCTTTACTGCTACTCTACTTAATAATAATTTTTTTTTTTTTTAAATCGGAGATGGCTTAAAATCGAATTCACTAGAATGCACCTGCTGGTGTGTGGTTGGATGACAGTGGTTTCAATCTGCCAATCTCAGAGCATTGCACTGCCTGCTTTTATTTTTTAATTTTTTTTATGGAAACTTTATTGAAATTTCCCAACCTGACACAAAAGTCCTTTTGGCCGCAGAGGCACATTGTGGTAGTTTGCATCACACTGCACGACACTGTTGAAGAGTGTGGCATGCCATTGTGTGTGTGTGTGTGTTTTTTTTTCTTCCCGGAGCAAGCTGTCCTGCCAATGTAGCAATTTAAAAGCATGAGACTAACCCACCACCACACTTGCACACACACGAAATTGGTTTAACACGCACGCACTTTGGCCATGCGGTCTCCTAAAAAAGAGAGGCGAAGGACCTCCGGGGCTGGCTGAGCGGGCTAGACCCCCTCACTTCCTCATGGGGGAGTCCCTCTGCCCCGTTGGGCCCCGTCGGTCTCCCAAGTGGAGCAGGTAGGGCGGGGTGAGTGGGAGGCCCCCCCTCACACCCGCCATTGCCACCCGGGGGCATGGAGAAGGATGGCAGATTGCCTCCGGGGGGGACAGGCAAAGAGCAGAGGAAGCGGTAAGATCTATAGATGTCTTGCAGGCTCGACAGTTTTTTTTTTTTAAACAAAACCCTTTTGTGTATGTGTGTATGTGTGTATGTGTGTGTGTGTATATATATATATATATATATATATATATATATATATATATATATATATCCCACTAATTTTAAGTTTATTAAAATAGTTACATTCAAGGCATATCTCTGGGGGTTGCTGTCACAGTTGCCAGTGTGCCATTAGGGGCATACAATTTCTGCTGCAAGAATCGACAGATTCTGAGATTACAGATATCTGAGAAGCTCTGTCTGAGGGAACCTGTACAAAACAATGGCAGGCTGACACAGTACCTTACAGCCACCTGCCAAACGACCTCTGAAAAGCAGTTCACCATAAATTGCTTTTCAGAGGTGAGGAAAGTGTGTGTGTCTGAACAAACCCTTTAATTTTGCTTGAGTAGGTGATGGATAGGCAGTAATGATCTGCGGCACTCGTGGGCAAAGAACAAATTTCAGCTTTCAATAAAGATACATACAGATATACAACCTCTAATTTCCTTTTTATCTTTTAGTATACTGATACAAACAAATAATGATGATATTAATGTATAGTATACCTTCAGTTAGTGGCAGGATATCTTCCAGTTTGCCTTATTGATTAGTGTCTTGCTTGCTTATTGCACTGCCTGGTATAAGCGCGGGATGATCGAGTTCCTTTCTTGAAATTCCTAGTTTGGCGTCTAATTTCTTCAAAAGATGCAGCCTGCGGTATAAAACATACATATGTTTGTATTCGATCTCAAAGAACTGTTTCTTCCAGGTGCACAGTTTTTGCTTCAGGTCCTAAAAGATTTTTAGCTCAGTCAGCAGTTTACATTTTTTGTATGTTTGTTTTCTTTCCATGAGGCAGTGTAAGGACCAAAATTCCAATTTCTTTAAAGTACTGTGTTAAGCCAAACATGCCTGAGCGACGCTATACAGGTATTTGCGTACTTCAGAAAAAACTTTTATGTACAAATCATGGTACTTAACCTCTTCCCGCCTGTCCTATAGCCGAATGACAGCCAGGCGGTGGTTCAGTTATCCTGACTGGGCGTCATCCAGTGGGACAACTGCACGTAACTCGCTAGCGCGGCAATCAGTGGTGCGGCATGTCAGTCAGACACACCGATCTCGGTAAAGAGCTTCTGTCGGACGCTCTTTACCCCGTGATCAGCCATGTCCAATCACGATGTAAACAGGAAGAGCCGTTTATTGGCTTTTCCTCACTAGCGTCTGACAGACGCGAGTAGAGGAGAGCCGATGGGGATGAACCCCACACAGGACCACCAGATATGCCACCCTAGACCACCAGGGATATGCCAATCCGTGCCCAGGCAGCGGCCAATCAGTGGCCATTAAAAATGCCTGCCAGTGCCACCAGTGATGCCTATCAGTACCACCCATAAGTACCCATCAGTGCAGCCTTTCGATGCCATCTTTGTGTGCCCATCATCGTGCCGTCTCATTGGTGCTACCTTCTCAGTGCCTATCAGTGAAGGAGAAAACGTACTTATTTACAAAATTTTATAACAAATAAAAACGTTTTTTTTTTGTCAAATACCACCAAAAGCTCTATTTGTGGGAACAAAATGATACAAATTTAGTTTGGCTACAGTGTAGCATGACTGCGCAATTGTCAATTAAAAAATGACAATGCTGAAAATTGGCTTGGGCAGGAAGGTGCGAAAGATCCTGGTATTAAAGTGGTTAAAGGGTCAGTCCACCCAAAATAAATAGATCTGTAGGTGCTAAAGAGTTAAATTATCTTCATACTTGGTGTGGCTATTATGAGAAGTTCCTGTTCTCTCAAAAAGGGTGTGCAGACTGGAATGTTTTGTTTCGTTTTCGTTTGGAAAATAAATTTATTTAGTTACTCCCGAAAATCGTTTTGATTTATTTCGTTTTTCGTTGGGGAATAGCTTTCGTCCGAAAATCCAATAATACTTGGTTTCTGTCGAATGGTCAAAAGAATATTCGGCGGAACGTCAAATCTTTTTGATTTCTGTCGAATGGTCAAAAGAATATTCGACGGAACGTCGTATCTTTACGTCGAATCGTACATTTCCGTTCGAATATTCCGCCTACAAGAATTCTAATGTTGTATGACTAGTAATAATGTTGATTTTTTTCCCTATAATGTCGAATCTCTCTATATCGAATTTTTACCGCAACGCAAACGAAAATAAAGCATTTTTTATGTCGGATCTTTCGGTTTTCGTTTCTTGCACTTTCGTTATCGTTTGTTAAAACGATAATGAAAAAACAGATTTTCGGACGAAAATGCATTCTAATGAAAATGAATGCACATGTCTAGTTATTTGTTTTTACGTTGATGAAGAAGAAGGTGCTAAAACACTCAAAGGTGGACAAGGACATCCACAAGTCCTGAGTAGACAAGAGTTGAGAATTGTGGCTAGAAGGCCTCACTGTTAGTACCCAGGACATATGGTATGAACTGCAGATCCTGTCCACCAAGCTAAATCTAGAACTAAAAAAACATCCCTGCGAATGATCTAATCCTTTAAATTTAAAGGTGAACCAGAGGTGCTTAAACTTTTGAACAGCCACTTAAGTGATTTACCACCTAAACTCCAGAAGGTTTACCCCCCTTCATGACCAGCCCATTTTTTGTGATCCCCCCTTCATGACCAGCCCATTTTTTGTGATACAGCACTGTGTTATTTTAACTGACAAATGTGCGACGCTGTACATAAATATAATTTTTTTTCTACAAATTAAGCTTTCTTTTGGTGCTATTTGATTACCTCTGCGGTTAAATTTTTTTGTGCTATAAACAAAAATAAGACTGACAATTTTTGAAAAAAACAACAACATTTCGTTCTGCTATAAAACGAATCCAATAAAGTTGAGAAACATCGAATTTCTTCATTCCTTTAGGCCAATATGTATTCTGCTACAAATCCCAATAAGTGTATATTGCTTGGTTTGCACAAGTTATAGCGTCTACAAATCTATGAGATAGATTTCCGGGATTTTATTTTCTTTTACTAGTAATGGCTGCGATCAGCCAATTTATAGCAGGACGGCGACATTGCGGCGGACAAATTGGACACTAAGTGACACTTGGTGTTCAGAGCTAAAAATATGCACTATCGCTGTATTCATGACATTGCCAGGGAATGGGGTTAATATCAGGGGCGAGCCAGTGGTTAAATATGTTGCTAGGGAGTGATTACTAACTGTGTGTGGTGTGCTTGTACTGTGAGAAGGCAGAGATCTGTGTTCCTGCTTAGAAACCCAGGATCACTACCTCCCCTTTTTAAGTAGACAGACCATCGTTCTGCTTTTCTCGGAACCGGCTGATTGGCTCCCGCTGTGTCAAATTACAGCTGGAGCAGGTCACCGGCAGCACGCGTGTGTGCCCAAAACCCGTAAGTGCAGAAATATTTGCAGGTACGTGATTCTGAACAGGGGAGAGCCGTCTTGTCACTGTATGTATATGGTCTGTAAGCGGTTAATAACTTTTCACGGGCCTCAATGAAATGATTCGAAATTAAATTATTTTTTAAAGTGGAGGTCCACACTAAAAAAATTAAATAAAAAAACCCCACCTGAGACAGCAGCCGGCACTATAGAGGAAGCATTGCCCTATGCAGCTCTGCAGTCGCTTTCTTACTCTACCACCAGCACCATCCACTGATGCTCGGAGATGACAGGTTGTCAACCTGTGATCTGGGCTTGCTGACCTGCCATCCCAGAGCAGAAGGTCAATGGTTGGGCACCCTGTTTTAGACAGTAGTATACGTTATGGATGAATGTAAAAACAAAGACCAAATTCTTTTTCCATGCAAGCTCTCGCCCTGCTGGGACATTGTATTCTGATGGTTACGGATGCAGCATTCTCTTTTTTAAAAGGAAGTTGCTCAAATGATTGACTTCTGTGCAACAGGGACGGCCACACTGATTGAAATATGGCCCATCCATCTATGGCTTCTGTAGTCCCTACCTTGACCATCAACCTCCATAGGGCTTTCATGTGCTGTATACATGCTTATTAAATAAGACCATGCAAAGGGCAATAGTGATATAAAAAATCCAGTGATCCCATAGCAACCAGAAACCATCTCTGGCAGAAATCTTGTTTGTTACTGGTTATAACATTGGGTCTGTCACAATTGTTTTATATTTAAGATTGCAGCCATATTGTATGACCACCACCTTCTTCTCTTTCTTCTCTCGTGTTTTTTTTTTTTTTAAAATATTTTCTTTCTTTCTTTCTTTCTTTCTTTCTTTCTTTCTTTCTTTTTCTTTCTCTCTCTTTTCTTTATTTTCTTTCTTTATTTCTTTCTTTCTTTCTTTCTTTCTTTTTCTTTCTCTCTCTTTTCTTTCTCTCTCTTTTCTTTCTTTCCCCCTTTCTTTCTTTCTTTCCCTCTTTCTTTCTTTCTTTCTTTCTTTCGTTCTTTCTTTCGTTCTTTCTTTCTTTCCCCCTTTCTTTCCCCCTTTCTTTCTTTCCCCCTTTCTTTCTTTCTTTCTTTCTTTCTTTCTTTCTTTCTTTCTTTCTTTCTTTCTTTCTTTCTTTCTTTCTTTCTTTCTTTCTTTCTTTCTTTCTTTCTTTCTTTCTTTCTTTCTTTCTTTTTTTCTCTCCCCCCACCCCCTCTCGGCTATGATTTTCTCTATATACAGAATTGCTTTATATTGATCTTCATGCTTTTTGCCCTTTTCTGTTTCAGCAGTCTGGAAGTTTCTTAAATTGGTCTGACACTTTCCTTAGTGAGGATACCTTTTCTAGCACACTAAACAGTCTAGAGGAACAGTTCTACAGTATGGAAGAGAAAAGAAGCCTGCCTTGTGAACTGATCTCCCCGAATAAAGTTGTTCTCTTGGAACCTAATCCTGTGCTGGGAACGCTGGATGTCATCCCTGAGTTTTCGGAAACAATAGAGCTAATTGATCCGGTGAATATTTTTTAAGATTAAATAAAGTATTAAAGGCATTGCATTTCAACTGAAAAAACATAAATTGCATTGATGTTAATTTCTTTTTTTTTTTTTCTTTCTTTTTTTTATCCACTTAACAAAATAGTGATGTACTATCCTGGAAGTCTGTTTTAATGTTGTGAAAATGTAGGTTAGGCCAAAAGTTTGATTTATTTCGAGCTCAAAGGCATAATCTCGTATTTGCAGAATGATGGCGGTTGGATGAGCGAAAAGGGTGGCATCATGCAAGGATCACTGTGGGGATCTGCTTGTCCTGCCCTGCCAATCACAGCCATTATCACTATTAACCAGCACTGATTATGGGGCCCCCAAAGAGGTGATTGAGAGTACATTGGGCCCCAAAGAGGTGATTGAGTGTACACACTGAAATGTACTGACACTGTGTAGAACTTTTTTTGTGCCAGTTAAATATGTGTTTAAAGGACAAATTTGTGCATGCCATTGCCTTCATTTTTGTGGAATATATGCCTCTGAACTCTGAATTAACTCCTGATCCCTAAACTCAGCGTTACTTCTGACCTCGCACACTACCAGCCATACTGTATATGTAAAGCAGCACATTTTATTTGTTTTCTTGACTGTGCCTAAAGATGTTCTTGTTACCTTCAAGGTGTTCCTCTCAACCTTCATATGCCTTCATATCTTGGTGCCTCTTATTAAAATTTTAAATATTATACTATATTGGGAATGCTCCATATAACCCATTTCCCTAATTATGTTAGAGACCGCCACTTTCTTAGTAGAAAGTTTTTTTTTTTTTTTTTTTTTCTGTAGTCTGCATAAGTTGTTTTCTCTTCTCTCCAGATTTTAGCACGCTGAGAAACTAATGCCGCAGTTATGTAGTCTAGGCGGCAATGAAGAATCGTCGAATCCTTCTTATTAATTTATTAGGTTTCTAAGGTTTAGGATTTCCATCCCTTTAAAGGCCGCGTTTAGAGACGTTTTACCGCATTTGCGTCTAAGCATTTAGTTCAAACTGTATTATTTCAGCCATTATGCGAGACCAGAGTGAGTAGCAGCAGCTGAGAGAGCAGCAGTGTACTTGTATTTAGCATGTCACTTGCCACATCACCTGTCACAAGCTGTGGATTGTCCACTTGCCATGTTGCCTGCCACATCCATTGGCCACGTCACCTGCCACAAGATGTGGATTGTCCACTTGCCACGTCACCTGCCACAAGTTGTGAATTGTCCACTTGCCATGTTACCTGCCACATCCATTGGCCACGTCACCTGCCACAAGATGTGGATTGTCCACTGGCCACGTCACCTGCCACAAGTTGGGGATTGTCCACTGGCCACGTCGCCTGCCACAAGTTGGGGATTGTCCACTGGCCACGTCACCTGCCACAAGTTGGGGATTGTCCACTGGCCACGTCACCTGCCACAAGTTGGGGATTGTCCACTGGCCACGTCACCTGCCACAAGTTGGGGATTGTCCACTGGCCACGTCACCTGCCACAAGTTGGGGATTGTCCACTGGCCACGTCACCTGCCACAAGTTGGGGATTGTCCACTGGCCACGTTACCTGCCACGTCCACTGGCCATGTCACCTGCCACAGGTTGGGGATTGTCCACTTGCCACGTCACCTGCCACAGGTTGGGGATTGTCCACTTGCCACGTCACCTGTTTCAAGTTGTGGATTGTCTGCAATGCAATGCAGGCAATTAGTTTTCTTTTTAGATATATTTTTTTATGTTTTTTCATCACTTGCCTTCATTTTTGAGATTTCTAATGTAAAAAAATAGGTCACCTTTAAAAACGCTTATAAACGATAACACGTCCAAGCGCCGGTTCCGCGTTTAGCCGTGTTTTGCATCTGAAACTTGGAAAACGTTTGCGTCTGAACCCATTTTTTTTTTGCTTCTGGAAAAATGAGGTTAAAAGCAACTGCCTAAAAACGTCAAAAAGCGAGACTGTGTGCATGGACACATAGGAAAACATTGAATGCGTTCAGGGGCAGTTGAAAAAAGTGTCCAACTGCCTCTGATCGCGCGTTTAAAAGCGCCTCGTGTGCTTGGGGCCTAAATGTCACATTTGAATGCATAAATTTCACTATGCACATAGTGGATCGCTAAAACCTTTTCCGTATTCAGTTGTTAAAACCTGATTTTGTACTCAACTGTACGAGACCTTTTTATGATTTTGTTATTTATAGAATGTAGGTTGACTGTTTTTATTCATGTATATTCAAGTTTTGAAAAGTCACAACATGATTGTGCACAGATTGGCATCTCAAATGCCATGTATAACAACATATGTCAATTTAACATCTGGTGGTAAAATAAGATTTAGATGTCGCTCACCACCACTTGCATTTCTGTTCTTTTGGTTTTACAAAAGTTTTTCATCCAAACAGGATCCTAGTCCATGGACTCTAATTGGGAACATTGATGCATCGATTGACGTTGGTTCTGTCAAACTTACGCCAGTAAAAATGATTCAAGAGTCCTCGCAGGAGAGTAGCTCTGAACTTATCGATGTTGTGACTGTTGGTGATGACAGTAAAGTGTTATCAACTACTTTGGTTTCACCAAAATATAACGCATCAATTTTGAGGAAAGGTCAACAGAGGCTACCGCTTGCTACCAAAGGGAATAATGTTTATGATGCCAACAATACCATGCTGAAAAACACTCCCGTAAAATCCATCCCGTTTTCCCCATCACAGGTTGGTACACTCATTGCTGTTGAATGCTTCAAATGTTTTTTTTTTTTTTCTTGTTCATGAGATTGTGGCTTCTCCTTGGTCCAGCTTTACCATTAAGATGCTGACTGTTTTATAAAAATTGTTACACTTGAATTTTTTTTTTTTTACCTAAAGTAGCAAATGTAGGAATTTCAGTAGTAAATATGCTCTTAAACTGTAGAAGCAAGAAGAGATGAAAGTTTCTTCTATCATATAAACTTAAAGCAGAACTAAATGCTCTCAATCAATAAGTATTTTTTAAAGGGGGTTGTAAAGGTAAAAAAAATGTTTCCCTAAATGACTTCCTTTACCTTAGTGCAGTCCTCCTTCACTTACCTCATCCTTCGATTTTGCTTTTAAATGTCCTTATTTCTTCTGAGAAATCCTCACGTCCTGTTCTTCTGTCTGTAACTCCACACCGTAATGCAAGGCTTTCTTCCTGGTGTGGATAAGGCCTCTTATGGGGGGTGGTGGCGAGCAGGGGAGTCAGGACGCTCTCTACTTTGCAGATAGAGAAAGGAGCTGTGTGTTTGTGGGCGTCCTGACACTCCTGCTCGCCCCCTCAAGAGGCTTTATCCACACCAGGGAGAAAGCCTTGCATTACAGTGTGTAGTTACAGACAGAAGAACAGGAAGTGAGGATTTCTCAAAAGAAAGGACATTTAAAAGAAAAATCGAAGGATTAGATAAGTGAAGGAGGACTGCACTAAGGTGAATAGATGGAAAGGTATATTTTAAACATATCTTTAGTTGGTTTCCGGTCTAGGCCAAAGAGATGTCATACATCACAGGAGTCTTCGTGGGCATTTTTTTTTCTTTTATCTGGTGGAGGGAAATGAGGGCTTTCTCAGCTAAGCACACCTTCCGTCCTGCATGCATATTCTGAGCGCAGATGGATTCCAGGAAGTAAATGCTGCATGGATTCTCTGCCCTTACCCAAGATGCCCATGGCTGGAAATGCTATGGGGAGTCTATTTGAAAGTAATTTCAAATAAAGAACAGAACCTTAGGTGGGTGGGCTTATAGAATAGAATTGGCATTTTCAGTTTGTGGTGCTCAGATACAGATTTTAGTTCCTCTTTAACTGCTAGAGAAGGTCAACCACGTGCTGTGACTATAGTTTTTGTTTTCTAGTCCCCAAATTTAACCGCAAAGGAATCCACAAACCACAATTTTTGTTTGTCATGGTGTACAGAGTCTTTTGCCACAATAAAGTACTGCATGGTATTGGTTTATAGTGGTGTGTAGCATTCCCTTTCCATGGTGTCTGAGACATTGCAAACAAAGATCTATCTGTTTTTTCTATCACCCTTGTAAGTAAGAGCTAAAAGTTCCAATCATTGTATGGAGTGTGACTGGGATTCTTCTATAGTTGCTAGGAAGACGTTGAACAACTTTTCTATATCTGGGTGAGCTGTTATGCCCTACAGCAGTAGCTGCAGTGATTTATTTAGTTTTATTTCCCAATGCTAAAGTGGAACTAAAGGTATTAATTAGGGTTGTCCCGATACCGATACCAATATCGGTATCGGGACCGATACCGAGTATTTGCGGGAGTACTTGTACTCCCGCAAATACCCCCGATACCTAAATAGAATACCCCACCCCGCCGCCGCCGCCGCATTGAAAGCCGCCGCATCGAAAGCCGCCACATGGGTTAAACGGCGTGCGGGAACATCACAGCTTTCATTTGAATAGCTGTAGTGTTCCCGCTGCGTATAGACACTCCCCCTTGCTCGGGATTGGATGGGTGATCGTGATCTGTCCAATCCCGAGTAAGGGGGAGTGTCTATACACGCGGGAATGAATAATGCTGTGATGTTCTCCGTGCGGCGGCTTTCGGCGGCTAGGTATGGGGGGGCATGCCTGGAGGGACATGCCTGGAGGGACATGGTTGGAGGGACATGGTTGGAGGGACATGGCTGGAGGGACATGGCTGCATATGTGAGGGACATGGCTGCATATGTGAGGGACATGGCTGGGGGGAAATGGCTGCATATGTGGGGGACATGGCTGGAGGGACATGGCTGCATATGTGGGGGACATGGCTGGAGGGACATGGCTGCATATGTGGGGGACATGGCTGGAGGGACATGGCTGCATATGTGGGGGACATGGCTGGAGGGACATGGCTGCATATGTGGGGGACATGGCTGGAGGGACATGGCTGCATATGTGGGGGACATGGCTGGAGGGACATGGCTGCATATGTGGGGGACATGGCTGGAAGGACATGGCTGCATATGTGGGGGACATGGCTGCATATGTGGGGGACATGGCTGCATTTGGGGACACATTTAAAAAAAGTATCGGTATTCAGTATCGGCGACTACTTGAGAAAAAGTATCTGTACTTGTACTCGGTCCTAAAAAAGTGGTATCGGGACAACCCTACTATTAATACTCGCCTTTCCAATGGTCCTGCACGTCACCTTCTCCCGTGTGCCAGTTTTTGGCCATTTTCATTGGCTCGGGCGGGGAGGTGACGTCACTCTTGCGCAGAGCTAGTCATACCGGCATCGGGCTGTCTAATGTATACTGAAATGCACATGCAAAGTTCAGTTTACATTGTGGGGATCGCTGTGAGCATGGTGGTAAGTGTATTTTAATTTTTTTTCACCTGCAAATAAAAAGCCTGTTTTTAAAGGGCCCATCGTAATCCCTTGGTCTGCTAGTTACGCCATTGCATGTGTGTCTATGGTAAAGAAATCGGACTGAGTTCCAATGAGATGGGGTTGATTTGAATGATTTAAAACTTTTATATTGGGTGTTCGAACATCCTGAACATATAATAGTATTGTCAGTATTTAATCCTGTTTTTTTTTTTTTTTTTTGCTTTTTTTTTGTGCATAAATGAGAAATATCAAACATGACTGAAATGTATTTATTTATTTGTAGTTCTTCAATGCCAGCAACATACAGGAGCCAGTTAATCTTGAACATCCTGTTTTTACTTCCACTCCAATTTGTGGCCAGAAGTATCTAACAACTCCTCTGAGGAAACAGATGACCTCTGTGGAGGACAAAGAAAATCTTGGGTAGGTAATCACGTTCTACATCTTCACAGCCTTTAATTGGTTTCCAGACTGATGCAGAAACTATAATAGGTTCAAGCTATTATTGGGAAGCCCTATTGTTCCTAGACCCATTCTTTGCTGACATTAAGATAACCCAGTAATCCTAAGCGAGGTTCAGGAGCATGTTACGCATTACACCCTAAAGATGTGTATTATGTTCCAAACGTGAACTTATCCTTTCAGATTGCTTTCTAAAACTAATGCCGCGTACAAACGATCATTTTTCGGCATGAAAAAAATACGTTTTTAAAAACGTAATTTAAAATGATCGTGTGTGGGCTTCACATAGGTTTTCATCTTCTGAAAAAAAAAATTTGAGCATGCTTCATTTTTTAACGTCGTTTTTAAAAATGTAGTTTTCCGGGTTGTAAAAAATGATTGTGTGTGGGCTAAAACGACGTTTTAAACCCGCGCATGCTCAGAAGCAAGTTATGAGACGGAGCTTGAATGGAACTTCCCCTTTCGAGTGCCGTCGTACGCATTGTACATAACCACGCTTTGCACATCATTTTTTGGAAAAACAATGGTGTGTGGGCAACGTCGTTTTTAATGATGAAGTTGGAAAAACGTTGTTTTTTTTTTCCATGCTGGATCCTGAAACTCCTGGCACCATTATTTCCCCTTCCTTTGCGGAGATCTAAATGCACTTGGCCCTTGGTGCTGAAAACCACAGATTTTTCTGTAACAAAGATATTAATTCAAGGTAATTTGGGTCCTGAAGTTCTGTTAAAGGAGTGCTTACTGCATGTTCATGCAATTTACGCAGCAAAACAAAATGCATTTAGACATATTTGGTAGAGCTGAACCATTTGTCAGAATTTGGAAAGATAAAAGCTTTGGTGCCAATTATTAAAGCAGCTGTATAACTTTACCCTGGTCATACTGCTGCTTTTCAAACATAAAGTTATTTTGACACTTTGGAAAGCATAGTCACGTGCTCTACAAATTTGCCTGCAGTTCTGAGAGGAGAGTCCAGCCACTAGACCTAGTCATATGAACACGCTCGCTCCTTTTCCTATCATGAAGTGTTGCCTGCAGTGTTGTAACAGAGAAGACTCTAAAATAAACTCCAGGAACCGCAACGCAGACTGCATTTTATGAATGACCCCCTCCAAGAGAGCCGCTTGGTAATTTCTCTTCTGCACCTCAACTCCAAAAACAACCTCAGCCCCTCTGACACACCCGGTTGAAGTTACTGCAAGTACTTATAAGAGCATGAGTAAAGATACCTTTAACTTGGCTGTAATATGGTACCAGGAAATAGACACAAAATTGTTTCGTGGAAAATGAACTCGATCTATTGGCATGGGTTAGAGTAGCATGAAGTAAATTCTGTTAGACCGTATAATCTCTATGCCAAAGTAACCTGGAATATACAGTACAGATCAAAAGTTTGGACACACCTTCTCATTCCAAGAGTTTTCTTTATTTTCATGACTATGAAAATTGTAGCGTCCCACTGGAGGCTTTAAAATTATGAACACATGTGGAATTATATACATAACAAAAAAGTGTGAAACAACTGAAAATATGTCATATTCTAGGTTCTTCAAAGTAGCCACCTTTTGCAGCAGACACATCTCTAGAACAACTGTTAAGAGGAGACTGTGAATCAGGCCTTCATGGTAGAATATCTGCTAGGAAACCCCTGCCAAAGAAAGGCAACAAGCAGAAGAGACGTGTTTGGGCTAAAGAACACAAGGAATGGACATTAGACCAGTGAGAATCTGTGCTTTGGTCTGATGAGTCCAAATTTGAGATCTTTGGTTCCAACCACCGTGTCTTTGTGCGACGCAGAAAAGGTGAACGGATGGACTCTACATGCCTGGTTCCCACCATGAAGCATGGATGAGGAGGTGTGATGGTGTTGGGGTGCTTTGCTGGTGACACTTTTGGGGATTTATTCGAAATTGAAGGCATACTGAACCAGCATGGCTACCACAGCATCTTGCAGCGGCATGCTATTCCATCCAGTTTGCGTTTAGTTGGACCATCATTTATTTTTCAACAGGACAATGACCCCAAACGCACCTCCACGCTGTGTAAGGGCTATTTGACCAAGGAGAGTGATGGGGTGCTGCGCCAGATGACCTGGCCTCCCCAGTCACCGGACCTGAACCCAATCGAGGTGGTTTGGGGTGAGCTGGACCGCAGAGTGAAGGCAAAAGGGCCAACAAGTGCTAAGCATCTCTGGGAACTCCTTCAAGACTGTTGGAAGACCATTTCAGGTGACTACCTCTTGAAGCTCACCAAGAGAATGCCAAGAGTGTGCAAAGCAGTAATCGACGCAAAAGGTGGCTACTTTGAAGAACCTAGAATATGACATTTTCAGTTGTTTCACATGTATATAATTCCACATGTTAATTTATAGTTTTGATGCCTTCAGTGTGATTCTACAATTTTAATAGTCATGAAAATAAAGAAAACTCTTGGAATGAGAAGGTGTGTCCAAACCTTTGATCTGTACTGTAGTTTTGTACCACTAGACTGGATTAAACTCCTCAATCAGCAAAGTCTGCTATAATCGGTGCATATAAACATTAACTGCAGTGTGGCTAAGAATACTATAACTGGTTTCATGTGCACTCTAAAAGAATGGCCAGGATGTGATGCAATGGTCAGTTTATGGCATTGCTGTAGTTATTATTTAGTTCATTAACTCCCACTTTCCCAAATAAAAGAAGCCTAATATGCTTGTACCGATGGTCCTACTCTATGCTTTTTCATGCAGCTTGTATATGTAATAATCTGTCTTGACACCAGTTGCACTGAGCAGTCCCATATTGTATTGCCATTTTGTATATATTGATTACAGATTTCGAACCCCAACTATACGGAGGTCTCTGCTGAGTACAACCCCCAGAACACCAACACCCTTTAAAAATGCTCTCGCTGCCCAGGAGAAAAAGTATGGTCCTATAAAAGTTACGGTATGCGTTTCCTTTTTGGTACAATTTTTGTACCAATTGTTGTGTATTGTATTCTTTCTTATGCAATGGTCCAATAATCTGAAGGAATAAAAATAATCATGAAAAGTTTTTTTTTTTTTTTTAAGTTATTAGACCACTGACGTCATTATGGCATTTTTGCATTGGTCTATATCAACGCTATACACGCACACACATAATGTCACAGGAAGCAATTGTAAAGCCGGTTCTCTTTACAGCAAGGGTGAAAACCTCAATTTCCTCATGGGCCACATTAACATTAGTTTCCCTCAGAGCCGGTTTATAAGATTAGTTGTCCATAGCACCCCTTCCCTTTTTAACATTAGATGTCAAGAGCACCCACCATTAGCAGTCAAGAATCCCACATCGTCCCTTACATTGCAATTTCTTACCTTGCGCTGCAGTACGATTTTTACATTGGGACCAGAGGAGGGCTGGAGTCAGCTGCCGGATTCTGCTGAATACTGAGGCCAAGGGAGGTGGAGATGAGGGGGTTCTGCGGCCGCACAGAGACGCGCAGCATGTGGTGGAGTTCTGTCCGGCACTCTGGTGACAACTGCTGAGAAAAGATGGGGTTGGGTTGGGGGGTGCCACAGCTGCAGGAGAGGTGCGAGGGCCACGTAAAATGGCCCACAGGCTCGTGTTTGACACGAGCTCTACAGGATATAAGTTACATAAAATGATGCAGCAACATGCTCTTGAGGGGGAGAGTTAGGTTTAGGGGTAAATGCCTAGACATATACTTAACCATGTCTTGATCTGATTTTACGAATTCTCTTGAAAACTTGATCAGTCCAACCAGTCTAGCTGGATCTACTTTAATTTGTTGTGATCCTTTTAATACTCTATGTTGTTCAGTGTTTTAATATGCCATTATAAATTATTTTGCATAATTAAATCTGTGTTTTTGTACATTTCAGTCACAGCCTTTTGCCTATCTCGAAGAAGATATTCGAGAGGTCCTCAAGCAAGAGACTGGAACAGATTTCTTCATTAAAGATGAAGATGACGTCCATTGTAAAGTGGAAAGAGAGGTAAAATAGAACCACCTTCTTTTTTTTTTTTTTTTTTTTTTTAAACTAAGCCATAAGAGCTTCATAAACTGATTTTTTTTAAAGTAGGTGGTGGATGCTGGTTGGCCAGAAACTACCTTCTTATATCTGACTCCAGCTGGAGTCCTTAGTTCTGCCCTCCCCCCACCATGGGGTTTTATTTAGTCAGCTGCCAGGCCGCGTACACACGACCAAATAAATCTGTTCAAATCGGTCTGTCAGACCGATTTGATCAGATTTGTCTGCTGGGCTATTTTGGTTTGATCGCTGTACACACGATCAAACCAAAATCCCCGCCGGCAGACAGCGCAGTGACGTGGCGGTGACGTTGACGCCGCCACATCACCGCACCAGGAAGTAAAACACTTCCGCGCATGCGTCGAATCCATTCGACGCATGTGCGGGCAGATATGTCTGCTGGTTAGCGTACTAACTAGCAGACATGTCGGACGGACGGGTTTCCAGCAGACAGATTTTAAAGCATGCTTTAAAATCTGTCTGCTGGCAAAATCTGTCTGTCCGCCCGTACACACGATCGAATTTGTCTGCTGAAACGGTCTGTCAGACAGTTTTCAGCAGATAGATTTGATCGTGTGTACGCGGCCCCAGAGGGGGCTTGCTCTTTTTTTCCTGCAGTTACTTTACTGTAACAGTAAAGTAATCAGTACTGTAAAGACAACTGCAGGGACATCAACTTTGAGGTCCAAGAGACATAAGAAGCTGGGTAGGCTGTTCATTTTGCCAGCATCGAATATTAAATGTTCCATATTAACAACAATATTGCTTTGCTTTTTCCAGCATATTTCTGCCTTTAAAAAAGTCAGAAAGTCGTTAATTCTCGATTGGGAGAAAGAGGGTGTTGAGCGCTTATCAGAAGTTGGAGTTTCTAATACAAAGGTATATTTTTATGTGTAGGATCTAGTGGTGTTTATAATAACTGTTTGTACAAAGCATCCGTAGCAAGTATATCTGTGACATAATACAAATGTTTTGCTGTCTGCTTGTGGGTGGAGTGGTATAATTTTGTATTAAAGAATCCTGGTAGACAAGCTCTACTATTGACCCTTTCCATGACCAGAGGTCATTGAAGTCTGTATTGCCAGGCTAAATTTACCATTATTAGCATGTATCAGGCAACTTGATACCCATCTATATAGTTTAATTTGTTTAATACTGTAATTGTATATGACAATTGAAGTATTAAACAGAAACATACTGATATCTTCAGGATTCATATGTGTCTGCAGGCTGAAGATTGGTTTAGTCAATAAAGCTTGCATGTGATCACCAAGCCATAAAGGTCATAGCAACCACATTCTTGGGAATCGTTTTGAGTGATGGTTCAAAATGAATTTCAAGTAACTATTAAGCTATTCGTAACAAAGTGAAATGAGCTTTAGAAAATAGTTTTTTGGCTGCCTGCTATTAAATTTGCCTTACATGTTACAGTAGGATTTTTCATTCTTCTCAGCTGTAGGAACACTTATATAATGGCTGGCCTATCTAAACCTAAAGTATTTCTGCCTTTTGGTCTGCTAGTTATACAATTTGAAAGTGTGGTTATTTTTGTTCTAAAGATACAAAAAACAGATTTTGCTGGAAATATTGTGAATGTATAACTTCCTGTGCTGTCTCTGGTGCATTCTTCTTGGTTACTATTCTTACCAGTTCATCGCTGTGGACTACAGAACACTTTTCTGGCATGGAAGGCCATTTTTTTCTATTGTCCATTGAGGGACACAGCTCAATAATAAGCAACCTATTGTTCTACTGCTTCCCGCAGGAGAAATGGACACTAGGCATATAAAAATTACCAGCCCTCCTTGAGGTTATAACCCCTCTCAACACACCATTTGTTTTGACAAGTGTTCTTGGAAGAATAAATGTCTTTCCTGCATTCATTAATCTTAGGTAAGTGTTCATTGCAAACCAAGGGCTGTGAATGAATCTGCAGTTGCATATAGACCTACCTCCACCAATTCCATTAGATGACGGGGGGGGGGGGGGGGGTTCACTGATAACTGATGGCTTGTGCATAGTTTTGGCAAGCTTGCCTAACCTGCTTCTCGCAGGCTGGCTTTGACAGCCTGACTGTTTGAAACACAAGTACTGGGAGACAGTGCCATTTTGGATTTAGTTATTCCAACCATGTTCAAAGTTCAATAATCTTATACTTGGAGGGTTCATCATCAAACATGGAAGATTTATTTCAACTAGTATGAGTCTTTTTATTGAGTTGTCAGCATTGTTCTGTAGGGAGCCTTATTTGACAGGACAAAGTTGTTGTTGGACCAAGGACCTCCTTTTTACACAAAGTGATCTTTGCTTTTCACATTAATGAGGATATTGTGTTCCATGGAGTTCCATCAGGGTTTACTTTTTTGCCACTGCTTCTTTTAGGCGGATGGATTCCCTGTTTTGTTCCTGAAGGTCCTAAAGGCATTTCTCTGGCTTGCAGACCCTTTTTATTTTAATATTTGACAGGTTCTTTCTTGTACAGGTCTATGAGTTTTCCTGTTTAAGCTCACTCTACTAGGGCAGTAAGTGCTTCTTGGGTTTTTTTTTCCCATTATCTGGCCTTCAGTACATGACCCTAAAGGGTCAGAACGTTCTGCAGATGACTACTTATGCCCTTGGTTTCCTTTTTTTATGTTGTTTTTTTTTTTCTTTATGGGCTGGTTCTCCTGTGTTTTTATTGGTATGCCCGCCCCTTCTGTTTGGACTACTTTTGGACATCCCTTGGTTGCTTGTTATCAATCTGTAGCCCTCAATGCACAAGTAAAAATATACTTCAAATCCATTGAGGAACCCAGTTCCCTCCCCTATTTTATGGTTTTCTTTTTTGGATTGCTTGACACAAATGAGCAGCTGTGAAGTGTTTTTTATACCCTCTAAGGCAGGGGTAGGCAAACTTAAAGCGGTGGAGATCTACATGAACAACATGGGTGAAGTCAAAGATCACCATGCACAGTGTCACCTTCTCACAACTAATTGCTGTACTATCGTGTTCATTGCACGGCAATCAGAGGTTTAAATCAGGTGGTGAGTATGTGATCTATTGAAAGCACACCAAAACTCTTGCATTTTGGAGCTTTGTTGCCCTTTTAGAAAAAGCAGGATATAATTGAAATGTATAGCTAACTAAGTGCATCAAACCCACAGGAAAGCTGCAGGTACACTGTACACTGCACTGCACCCACAGTGTGGGTAAACCACAGCACATGAGTGTGAAAGCAATCCTATACTATTATGGTCAGTGTATTGCTTGACACTGATTTGAAGATCTTCTTTCCTGCAGCTGGCACCACTCTGGAGATCGCTAGCGGGGTTAAGAGATGTGGTGGTATCACTCCGCATGGGACAGGAACACTACAGAGGAGGCATTGGCTTATGCAGCTCTTGTTCCTACTACAGCTCCAACTTTACAAGTAGTGTCTCGGCATTGCCCTCTGTTTGACGCCCTTGGATGGCAGGTCAGCAAGGCCAGACCATGATCTACCAGTCACCTGTCCGCAAACTACAGGTAGATTCTGATCTGCAGGTTGCTGACCCCTGCTCTAAGGGGCCGACCTTCAGGTTTTTAAGTGCCTGGTGTCATTTCTCCAGTAGGCGGCAGGAACACCCTAGGTTGCTTTTTTATCATGCTGTGTCCCTCGGTAGACTCTGAGAAAAGGATTTTACAGTGAGGCGAGTGCAAACTTCCTATTTGCAGAATCACCCGATGAAAAGAAGAAACAAAACGAATGCAGCCATCACATTGAAGTACTGTAAACTACAATATATCACATTTTTGTTCTTGGGTTTAAACTGTGCTGTCTTGCTATGCATAATGCTTCACAGTGGAAAACATTATTTATAAAAGGAATATACTGACAACACTGATTTAAAATTCTCTAATCCATTTTGCTTTAAAGAATTTAAATTGTGGACTGACGGAAAAGAGGCCTACTACTACTTCATCATTGATGACACCCCTTTCTACACAGGGAGACTGGAACTGCAATTCTAGAATTAAAAAGCACAGAACGAGTCCAGGGCCCAGAAAAAAGACAAGCCCCGAATGTAGAAGCATCAAGCTGGAAAAGTCTCCACAGGTATTTTCTGAAAAAGTTTTTAAAGTCTTTTATCTTAAATGGTATGCCTGAGATTATTTTCATTAAAGCCCAACTGGACGTTTAATCAGCTGTATATTCCAGCATAAAAGGTGTGTAAGATTTAAAAGTGGAGTTCTTCCCCAATTTTTTTTTTTTAAGTCAGCAGCTGCTGACTTTTAAAATACGGACACTTACCTGTCCAGCATGTCCTCACCTGATGCCGACTCGTCCCTCGGCTCCTGGGTGGAGGCGCCGCCATCTTCAGTAAAGGAATTAGGAAGTGAAGCGGCTTCAAAGCCTGGTTCCCTGCTGCACATGCGCAAGTCCCGCTGCTCGTCCTCATTGGTCTTTGCTGTCTTCTGGGACCTGTGTGTTTCCTGGAAGACAGCATGGGGGGGGGGCGGAGAAGGGTCCGGACGTTGCATATTGACGTAAGTGGAAGCAAATGCCGAAAGGTGCCAAACGTGGCAACGGAGGGGGGGAGGAACCAGAAATACAACATTTTAATTTCTTTATCGTACATCACGGGACACAGAGCGGCATAGTCATTACTATGTGGGTTATAGAGTCTACCTTCAGGTGATGGACACTGGTGTAATCAATTAAACCGGAAGTTCCCTCCCTATATAACCCCTCCCATACTGGGAGCTCCTCAGTTTTTTTTATCAGTGTCTAAGGTGTTGGTCACGAGTGAACGTGTGCTCTTAGGAGCTCTGCTGGAGGGATCCATGCTGAATGTAAAAAGCTTCCATAAATCCGAATCCGTCCAAGGTGCTTCATAACCCGGGCTTATGGTTTTTATGGTTTTGCCTATAATGCCTCTCTTCGGAGGGCTGGACCCTGGGTTCCAGAACATTGGTCGATACCAAAGACCAAATGTTTTTCTGTTGCCAGGGTGCTATATAGGTCCAGGGCAGAGGTGACCTGCTATGGACCCCAGTCCCTGAAGGTCTAAGACAAAGCCCACGGTGAGGGGTGAAAGCTGGGCCTCTTGCTTTGCAATACCCTGCAGCGTGGAGGTACCTATGGGACTTGGGTCTCGCCTATTTTTTATGCTTCTATGCATGGGCAATGTAAACCACTATGTCTTTTGAGACAGGATGGCTCTGGCCCCCATATACCTCCCCTAGCAGGTCCTAGTCCTCTCCTGATGCCTGGGCAAAGAGACCACTATGTCTGTTAAGACAGGATGGCTGTAGTTCCCATAGGTCTCCCCTGGAGAGGGCTGGTACCCCTAAGTCCTATGTAAAGGGATTGTCATGAGTAGCTGTATGTCCCGCTTTTTAAAGTGAATTTTCACTAGAAAACCGCCACAGCTGTGACCTTAAAGGGGAGTTCCAGCCTTTTTAGGTTCATTAAAAATCAGCAGCTACAAAAAAGTGTAGCTGCTGACTTTTAATAAAAAGAAGCTTACCTGCTCCACGGTCCAACGATGCGGCCGCCTGGAGTTCCGCTCCCCCCCCCCCCCCCCTCTCCGCCGGCACCTCCACTCGGTGGGCACCTGGCCGTGACAGCTTTCGGCTTCATGGCTGGGCGGAAGGAGGTAGTGGGACAGGAAGTTCCACTCCTACCAAAGCCCCCACTCCCCCCTCCAAAAAAATGACATGCCAAAGGGTGGCATGTAAGGGGGTGAGGAGTGCTTATGTGGCATATTTAAAAAAATTAGGCAAATTGGCCTGGAGATAATTTTCATCTTCTCTTGTATGCATAACTCTCCTCTGGCTGAATATCTCCCTTAATTTTCTATACACCTTTTACTACTAGTTCTGGTATTTCCACTAATGTCGTTGTATTCATTTTTCTCTGCAGTCATTTGATGAATGGGAGGCCGTTGTGTTTGGAAAGACTGAAGACCAGTTAATTATGACCGAGCAGGCAAGACGATATCTCGATGGCTACAAGTCTTCCAGCAGCTCTTTACCAAGGCCTCTGATATTATGAATGTGGGATCTTTTTTTACCTAGTCAATCCAGTGGCCTCTCTTACATGCACTAAGATAAGACTCTTTAGACCTGTTGTGACAGTAATGCTTTGTTTTACAGCCCTACATTATGCATGAATCTAGCAAATACTTGGCGATCTAACCACGGCACGGAATGCGCTTCTTTTAGCTTTTAAGTGACTAAAGCAACCTTTAATCCCAGCCAGTGAGTCTTGGATGTGGAATGATAAAGCATTTAGTGTATACAAGGGAATGACTTTGAAGGCCTCAACGCCTTCTTTTTTTCTGTATAGTAGTTGACCATATACTGTTAAATAAGATGTAAGCGTTGTTGAAATAGGTTTCAAGGCAAATGTACTTTTGTTATAAAATAAAGTAGCCAGTAGCACAGTAGGAGCTTACTGCAAAGGGTTCTGCGTAACACCTGGTTATACAAATTGTTATATTTTTATATCCATTGCTATTCAATGGTTTTGTATGAATTGGGGAATATGGATACTATAAGATGTAAAAGTCTGTTATCTCTACTCCACCTTTAACGCACACCCCAGCCAAATGAAAGTTCAAGAAGTAACATTCATGTTTTGGTCCATCAACCCCAACGTTGCCTAATGTGTTTGAGTGGAGCTATCGGTTAAATATAGCCTGTAGTATTTTAATGGTTTAAAGAATATTTTTATTAATGTAATGAAAAGTAAAAAAAAAAAAAAAAAAGTGAAGCATAGAGGGTAGTATTCAGATTTAGCGCATTTTTTTTTTTAAATCCCCTGTAGAACATAGTTGCTGCATTACTGTAAAGAAAGCTACTTCTGGATTTTCAGACTAGCCGTGTGCAGAAGGCGTTGGTGTTCGTAGTTTCCAAAAAAAAAAAATGTGTTTATACTGTAGATGTTTGACTGAACAGGAAGTTGCACTACTAGGATTTGGTATCCTGCAATGTAACACATGAATGAGCTACAGTGTTATATATTTATATACAAAAGGTACTTCATGCATAGAGAAGCAAATGCAGAAATAAGATTTTTGTTTGTCCTAGTTAGAATTTATCAGTATTTTCATTCTCAAGCTGAGAATTGTACTGTGTGAATGTAATGTACAGGGAGCAGGAACAAGGTGACTTTGTTCCTCGGGATCTTTTAATTTATTTTAGACTTATAAGTAGATGTCTGTGTTTTTAAATGCGTTTTGTAGATTTTATAGAGGCCAAATAGATGTCCTACTGTTGTAGCATATGGGAGTTCACCTTTAAACAGAACACTGACATATGCATCATTAATTACTATTTAAATACCACAGAATCCAAAAATACAAGTTGCACTGCATTAAATGGGGGGGAAAAAAAGAATAAACCAAAAACACGGATGTTGCCTATGGCAACCAATTAAATGCCAATGGTATTTTTTTACCTACTTATAGAAAAAGAGCTGGAATCTGCATTGCTGCTGTTGGCAAAACCCCCTACCCCTTATTTGCCTTCTTTTTTTTAGATCCTTTTTGTTTTTTACACAACATTTTTGATATGCATTGACATTTTATTTGTGTATCAGTCATTGTTGTACAAGGTCAACCTTGGTTATCAACAGGGATGAGCTCAGGCATGTTTGGATCTTAGTCTGAATCCATGTAAGTGAACTTGTCAGAAAGTGGGCACAGTACTGGGCCATTCATATGAGTCAGAGGCGTTCCACAACCCGCAGCTGTTTATATTCACACCACTTGTATTGGGAATGTCCTGGCTAACAGCGTCCTGGTGTGCGTTTAGACTAGGATCTAAATACGACCGAGCTCATCGCTATTTGTCAACCGGTTTCAAATAAGAATCACAGGTTTCCTACTGCCACGTAAGTTCTTCTACTGTGGCAGATAGTCCTTAAGTGGTTCTACAGGTAAAGGATTTTTATATTAATGCTTTCTCTGAATTAAGGTAAAAAATCTTCTATTAGGATCCCCCAGCTCTCCCTTATCTTTTGCCCGGTTTGGATCCAGAGATGCCAGAGCCTTCTCTTTCCCCACAGGATAGAGCGGCAACAGCAGAAGCCATTGGTGCAGTCAATCAAATCGTGTGACGAGGGAGCGGGGGGTGGTATGGAACCGCACTGTTTGTGTGTGTGTGTATGAATGCAGGCAGTGTGGCTCGAAATTGAGCCCACATTAGTGCCTCCACAGAAAGTACTCACTGAAGAGGAGGAGACGGAAGCATTGGCTGGGGGACCCCAGAAGAGGAATATTGATCCTGCAGAGTAGGCAAGTATGACAAGTTTAAAAAAAAGCTTTAGAAACTCTAAGCTGCCCAGTTGATTTGTTGCTTTGGGGAACACCGTTCCTATTTACCATGTTGATAAGCAGAGCAGAGTGGCACTTCTAGTTAAAAGGTAGACATTAACTCCTGTTGGGTTGGCATGTTCTTTCACTTGGGGTCTTCTCACAACCTGTCGGCCCTGGCGAGACAGTACACTACTCCAGCCTCCCTGCCCATTTGCCTTTCAAGCTATGTGGCTACATGTCACATACTTGATCCTTATTCGGAAGGTTTCATGAATCCATGCTGAACAGCAGCATTCCTTTGAATAAAGGATTTGCCCATGGTGGCTCAAGAAAATGGTATGACCGGGAAGATGGTAATGGTAAGGGCGGGGGCAGAGGATGGGGGTTCCAAAATCTAGCTAGATCTGAGTTATCTATTTTTTTACATCAATGAAACTTTATTTCCTACAGTAATGGATTAAAGATACGGCTGCCTACCCATTCAGTGATGGCCCCTCCTGATTGATTGCTGTAATAGTGTAAAGCTATAGGGAATCACGTGACCTTCACAATGTAACAGTGCTTGGGTCTTTATGGCCAGTCACCATGCTGGAACATGGTCACTTGTGCGGTAGGGGTTAATGATGTTCTGTCCCGTATTAACTCTGTCACCAGAGCTACTGAAGGTGGACTCCCGAGAGTACTTTTCTGGCAGGGAGTAAGGGGGTTGGCTACTATCAGGAGGCCCCTTAATGGGTAAGTGATAGTGTCTCTTATATACTGTGGGAAATAAAGATGAAACTGTATGGCTTATGTAAAAATGTATAACTCATTACAAAGAATGGATAACTCATTACAAGTGCACTCCTCGAGGGATCCCAGCACCACAAATGGCATTACTTTTTAGAATATTACCTTAGTCGGTAAATGCACCTCTGCTTGTCGTTGCAAGCATTTGGGAAAATAGTCAAATTCCTTGAGATACGCATAAAAATTACTAATGATTTTTATGTGAAAGCAACTTGTATTTTTAGCTTGGTGGTAAATGCAGCAGATGTAAAGTCATGACTGTTTTTTTGTTTCTTTTTATTAAGACATATTGCACATATTGCATTTTGTTATGAATTGTATAACTGTATATATGCAGTCAGCAGCGTCTTTTCTAAACTGCAATACTGCATCAACTTTTACACACACACATCAGTGACAACAACACTGGTGTCTTTGGTTCAAACTTCAGATTGGAATGCGCAGTGTCAATCCAGTTCTGCTGAGCTATATATAGATATATAGATGTTTCATGCATTTGGTCTTTCTAAGCTTTGCACGTCAAAAAAAAAAAAAATGGTGACAACTGTTTATTTTTTGCCTATTTTTTTTTATTTTTTTTTAGGTATTTGCACTTATTATTTATTTTTTTGTTTTGTCTTGAAGGAAAGATCTTTGCTTGTAATTTTAGAGAATGTATTGTATGTAGCATAGAGGTGCGCTTGGCAGTTTATTTACAGATTAGTAAATAGAATACTGTACTGTAGTGTTTGGGGTTTTGTTTTTTATTTATATATTTTAAGTTCCTCTCCACTTCCAAGATTTGCTGCTATTCCAAATGGCAGAATCGGCTTGCTGCTATTGAGAGACGGAATAATAGAGCGTTGTATGCACTGTACAAGGATTGTAGCATGTTCCCAATACAAGAAGAAGGGATCAGTCAGCACCTTACATAACGTTTCATTACTGCGTTGCCCAAATCACTAACTGGACATAATGTTAACTGCAAGTCTCATGTACTAAGCAGTCAATATCTTGGCTTAATGTAACACTAGAGAATAGACCTGAAATTCTTATAAATGTTGCTTATTTTTATGTTCCATACACTGCTGTTATAAAATAAACATTCTATAAAGCACCAGGTGTCTCTTGTTTTACTGTCTTATATGTACAGCAACATTACAATACGTTATCTGTGCAGTATAATTCAAGGGTTAATTGGACAGTAAGGGCCCACATTACCCAACTGTTTCTTGTCTTGAGTCTCCTTGCGACAGCTCCGAATTGCACCCACACATACTGTACAATAATAGGGGCTCAGAGCTTCATCTGCAGCAGGAGCCTCAATGCTAACATTGCCTTCTACTTTTACTATTATTATAATACAGGATTTATATAGTGCCAACAGTTTGTGCAGAGCTTTACAGCATGAGGAGACCGTAGAGTTACAATACAATACAATTCAAGAATCGGAGGGTCCTGCTTGTTAGAGCTTACAATCTAGAAGGGAGGGTCACGTGAACCAAAAGGTAATAACTGTGGGATGAGCTGATGGAGGAAATTTTAAAATGCAGTTGTTAGGTGTGGGTAGGATAGGCTTCTCTGAAGAGGAGCGTTTTCAGGGATCATCTAAAAGCTAATAGAGTAGGAGATAATCAGACAGATTGGGATAAGGAGTTCCATAGGATTAGAGAGGCTCTGTAAAAGTCCTGGAGGCGAGCATGGGAGGAGACAACGAGAGAGCTAAAGAGCAGGAGGTCTTGAGAGGAATGAAGAGAAGGATTTGGTTGGTATTTTAAGACTAGGTTAGTGGTATAGTTGGGGACAGAGTTGTGGATGGCTTTGTAAGCAGTTGTAAGTATTCTGAATTAAATGTATTGGGTAAGCGGAAGCCAGTGGAGGGATTGAGAGAGAGGAGTAGGAGATTAGCTAGCATGGTCAACCAAAGAAGCTCAGTGCACATGCTCAGCGTCATATCCAGAGGTTGTCTTTGTGAAATAGACATATGAGTGATGCCAGCATTTCTGCAGAGGTTGAAGGGGGTGGGGGTCAGCCTGTCAGTGCTCAGACCATACGCCTCACACTGTATCAAATTGATCTACATGGTTATCTGCCCAGGAGGAGGCCTCTTCTAAAGATGATGCACAAGAAAGCCCGCAAATGGTTTGCTGAAGACAAGCAGACTAAGGACATGGATTACTGGAACCATGTCCTGTGGTCTGACGAGACCAAGATAAACTCAATTGGTTCAGATGTGTCTAGCGTGTGTGGCGGCAACCAGGTAAGGAGTACAAAGACAAGTGTGTCTTGCCTACAGTCAAGCATGGTGGTGGGAGTGTCATTGTCTGGGGCTGCATGAGTGCTGCCAGGACTGGGGAGCTACAGTCCATTGAGGGAACCATGAATGCCACCAATTACTGTGACATACTGAAGCAGAGTATGATTCCCCTCCCTTCGAAGGCTGGGCCACAGGGCAGTATTCCAACATAACGACCCCAAACACACCTCTAAGATGACAACGGCCTTGCTAAAGAAGCGGAGGGTAAAGGTAATGGACTGGCCAAGCATGTCTCCAGACCTAAACCCTATTGAGCATCTGCAGGGCATCTTCAAATTGAAGGTGGAGGAGCGCAAGGTCTCTAACATCCACCAGCTCCTTGATGTCATCGTGGAGGAGTGGAAGAGCACTCCAGGGGCAACTTGTGAAGCTCTGGTGAACTCCATGCCCAAGAGGGTTAAGGCAGTGCTGGAAAATAATGGTGGCCACTAGAGCTGCACGATTCTGGCCAAAATGAGAAGCATGATTTTTTTGCTTAGAATAAAGATCACGATTTTTGCGACGTAAAATCTTTCACATTTATACAAAAAAAATTGGGCTAACTATACCGTTATTTGTATATATATTTTTCCCAAAAAATTGCATTTGAAAGAACGCTGCGTAAATGCAGTGCGAGCAGAGAAAATTCTCTGCATAGAAAGATCGGGAAATACTTTTATCAAGATCGCAACGGGAAAAAAATTGCGATAACGATTCTTGACGATTAATCGTGCAGCTATAGTGGCCACACAAAATATTTGGGCTCTATTTTGAAATTTTCACTCGGGTGTACTCACTTTTTTTGCCAGCGGTTCAGACATTAATGGCTGCGTGTTGAGTTATTTTGAAGGGGACAGCAAATTTACACTGGTATACACTCACTGCTTTACATTGTAGCAAAGTATCATTTCTTCAGTGTTGTCACATGAAAAGATATAATAAAATATTTACAAAAACATGAGGGTTGTACTCTCTTTTGTGAGATACTGTAGATTTTTACATGTAGGAATGAAGTGTCAGAATTGGCCTGGTTGGTAAGTGGTTAATGCAGTGGTCATGCCCACAACTTTAAAGATGTTTTTTTATTTATTTATTGTGAAGCAAACAACAAATAGGACAGAAAAAGTCAATGTGTATAACTATTCACCCCCCCTAAAGTTAATACTTTGTAGAGCCACCTTTTGCGGCTATCACGGCTCCAAGTCGCTTTAGATAAGTCTCTATGAGCTTGCCACTGGGATTTTTGCCCATTTCTCTTTGAAAATTGCTCCAGCTCCTTCACGTTCGATGGTGTGCGCTTGTGAACAGCAATCTTTAAAGCCCCATACACACTATCAGTTTTCCTGATGGTTTTCTCTTCAGGTTTACCAAAACCATCTAATATGAGGTCAAACCTCAAGAGTTTCAATTTGTATGCAATCAGGCAGGCCCTTGCACTACATGGTTTTGGTAAACCTGAAGAGAAAACCATCAGGAAAACTGATAGTGTGTATGGGGCTTAAGTCTGACCACAGATTTTCTATTTGATTTAGGTCTGGGCTTTGACTAGGCCATTCCAACACATTTACCCGTTTCCCCTTAAACCACTCAAGTGTTGATTTATCAGTAGACATGTGCGTTTCCGTTCGTAACAAATGGATTTTTGTACGAATTTGTTAGTATTCGTACATTCGGATCAATTCGAACATCCGAATAGCTGAAAGTACTAAAATATGAAAATTACAGAATTACGAATAAGAAAAATAACGAACAAGCGAAAATACGAACGTACGATTGGACAATTTTACTAAAATACGAAACACCGAAACAGCAAAAGAACGAAAATGACATCTATAACAAACAATTTGCATTCCGTATTTTAAATCCTTTGTCTGTTCGTAATTTTGTATATTCGTATTGTGTTTTGTAAATCCGTTTCTTTGTCTGTTCGTAAATTTGTGTACTCGAATCGTTCTTTCAAATGGGCACTGGGCAGTGTAGTTAGAGAGTGATGTATCTTACTTAATATCTTAGCCAATCAGCTTATCTCTTTTGTGCTGACATTGGACAGTGTAAAGCCTTGTACACACGATCGGACTTCAAAGAAACTTTTCCGTGGATTTTTGTCCGAAGGGAGTTGGCCGGACTTTTTTGCCGAAAAGTTTGTCTGTTTGCAGAGCAAAATAGTTTGTCCGATGGAGTGTACACACGCTCAGATTTTTTTGAAAACGTGCTAATTTTGATGACAAAAAGTCCGACCGTGTGTAAGAGGCTTTAATATGGATTAGCCGCAATTTGAAAATGAAACTAAAATACGAGATTGCGAATCACTGTGCCGCAATGTATTTACGAAAGTACAAATTTACGAATCCATTAAAAGAAAATTATTATCTAACAAAATTACGAATTTCGAATCAACGAAAATAAATTAGACAGAATTACTAATCATTCATTACAAACGAAAATAAAACTGTTACGAAGATTCAAACTGGCCCGAATAGGAAAACTTGCGAAATTACGAATCTACAGAACAAAATTAAACAAAAAAAAATATTTTTTGTTGTTGTGCACATGTCTATTTAGCAGTGTGTTTGGGGTCATTGTCCTGCTAGGTGAACCTCCGTCCTAGCATCAAATCAGTGGTACAGGTTTTGCTCAAGAATATATCTGTATTTAGCACCATCCATCTTTCCCTCAACTCTGACCAGTTTCCCAGTCCCGACTGCTGAAAACATCCCCACAGCATGATGCTGCCACCACCATGTTTCACTGTGGGAAGGTGTTTTTTGGGTGATGTGATGTGTGGGGTTTGCGCCAGACATAGCGTTTTCATTGATGACCAAAAAGTTAAATTTTAGTCTAATCGGACCAGAGCACCTTCCTCCATACATTTTGGGAGTCTCCCACATGCCTTTTCACAAACTCAAAACGTACCATTTTGTTTTTTGCTGAAAGTAATGGCTTTCTTCTGGCCACTCTGCCATAAAGCCCAATGGCTATGGAGCATACGGCTTATTGTCATCCTATGTACAGATACTCCAGTCTCTTCTGTGGAACTCTGCAGTTCTTCCATGGTTACCTTTAGGTCTCTATGCTGCTTCTCTGGTTTATTGCGCTCCTTGCTCGGTCCGTGAGTTTTGGTGTGTGGCTGTCTCTTGGCAGGTTTGCTGTTGTGCCATGTTCTTTCCATTTGGTTATGATAGATTTGATGGTGCTCCTAGGGATCATCAAAGATTTGGATATTTAGTTTTAACCGAACTCTGACTTGTACTTCTCAACAACATTGTCCCTTACTTGTCTGGAGAATTCCTTGGTCTTCATAGCAGTCTTTGGTTTGTTATGCCTCTTGCTTAGGTGATGCAGCCTCTGAGGCCTTTCAGAAAGGTGTGTACATGTAATGACAGATCATGTGACACTTAGATTGCACACAGGTGGACATCATTTCACTAATTATGTGACTTCTGAAGGTAATTGGTTGCACCAGAGCTTTTAATGGGCTTCATAACAAAGGGGGTGAATACATACGCACATGGCAATTATAATTTTTTTTATTTCTGAAATTTTTATTTATTTATATATTTATCTAATTTTACTTCACCAACTTAGACTATTGTGTTTTGATCCATCACATATCATTTAGATTACAGCCTTTAATTCAATGTTTTTTTAATGTAACAAAATAGGTAAAAAGCCAAGGGGGGTGAATACTTTTGAAAGGCACTGTAAGTACAATTCTTAAATATCTTTAAAGACTACAAAAATCTATAATGTGAGGCCGTCCTGTTCAACATAAAAAACAAATGTGCATCAACAATAAAAGTTATATATATATATTCTCAGATAATAATGTTTAAATATTTCTGGAATAAGTGAATCTGACTTTCTCAAGGGTAAGACATATGGCGCAATGCATTGGGAGGAGACCGGTGATGTCACTTCTGGCCGAGCCGATACCAAAAGTTCAAAACTGATAATGTTCTTTGCTTGTGTGAAGTGAAGTGAACCTCAGATGATACACAGGGATGAACCAAATCTCCCTACATAGGTTTTACATTTATATCTGCTGTCTTCACATTTATATACTGTTTATAAAGTTCAGATTGTGTTTGGAGATTTTTCTCTTCCTGTTCAACACAGAGTGTGATGTCTGTGCATACAGCCAAGATACCTAAAATTTCTGATTGGAGGAAAGGCACACACCCCCTCTCATCATAGGCAGAGACTCTCAAAGGTGTTTTGTAATAGGGCCAGCTCCCTGCTAATCTATTTTAGCAACCTCCCCTGACAGAAGATTCAGGCTGCTTTTGTCAAAAGTGTCAGAGAATTTGTTAGGAGTTCTCAGGGTGATAACAGAGGAACTGTTCAGGAGAGAGCTACAGGACTTAGCTCATTGAAGAGAGGTAACAAAAACCTGCAGATATATGTGCCCAGCTCCAATTTCCTGAATTGGGTTTACATCCACTTTAACTGTAAGTTACAAATACCAACTGTTCAGACTTACGACCAGCTCTTCCCACTTGAACGACACGCTGTACATCATTGTATTGTACAGTACAGAATTTCCGTTTTGTTTTCTGTACTGCAAATTAAAACAACGTTTTTGAGCTGCAGTTTTAAAATATTGATTTCTTGTGACTTCTCATTTAACACCCAATTTGTTTAATTGGTCTTTGAAACAGAACCTGGTTGTTAAAGAGGAGTTCCACTCAAAAGTGGAACGTCCGCTTAAACCACTCCTCGCCCCCTTACATGCCACATTTGGCATGTCATTTTTTTTGGGGGGGGGGGGGGGAGAATGTGGGCTTTGTTAGGAGTGGGACTTCCTGTCCCACTTCCTCTTTCCACCCAGGGACCGCTTGGGTGACTCGTCATATCGCCTAAGACGGCCCCTCCCTGTAGGCGATCGCCTGTCCATTCATAGAGCGCAGCGCGGCTTGCGCATATGCAGTGAGTGCCCGGCCGTGAAGCCAAAAGCTGTCACGGCCTGGTGTCCACAATCTAAATGGAGGCGCCGGCAGAGAGGGGGGGAGATGAGCGTCACTCTGGGCGGCCACATCGCTGGAAAGTGGAGCAGGTAAGTGTCTGTTTATTAAAAGCCAGCAGCTATACCTGTTTTAGTACTACTACAAGTGGATTTTCATTTTCATTTCCCTTCCATGTATTGGCCGTTTGAGTGTCATTATCATTTAACCACCAAGAGTTACGTTCTCAATGGAGATTACTGATTCAATGGAAGCGAGTTACATTGAAACGTAAGGTGAGCGGCCACTGCGCAAAGTGGTGGAGCACATGGATGAAATATTGGATTGCACGGATTAAGAATGCCACTTAACACAGCACTTCATGTATTCTCACTTATTTGTGGTTCTTACAGCTCTGGATTTTGGATGCACTGCCCAATAGGGCTGTTATGGACTGACTATCTTGCTTATATATACATTTGTCTTTCTTTTTTTCTTTATACATGTCTATCTTTATAGATTCACTTATTCTAGCAATATTTAAACGTTGTTATATGAGAATATATATATATATATATATATATATATATATATATCACATTTTTATTATTGATGTACATTTGTTTTTCTATGTTGAACATCACAGCGTCACATCATCGATCTTTTGGGATTTAGCGCCACACTACTTTTGGTTTAACATTGTACTGTGTATGTGGTGACACTACAAGTGTTGGCAGCAATATTCCTTCATTCAGGGCCGCCATCAGGGGGGGGTACAGGCATTACACCTGTAAGGGGCCCGATGGTCCCCAGGGGGCCCGGTTGGCCCCCCTCCCGTTTTTTATTTTTGCATTACACCTGTAAGGGGCTGGATGGTTCCCAGGGCTCCTTACAGGCCCTGGCTGGCCCCCCTATTATTATTATTATTATTTTAATTTTTTTTGCATTACACCTGTAAGGGGCCCAATGGTCCCCAGGCCCCCTCCCCACTTATTATCTTGCATCAGGAGAGAAGAAATTCTCTGCCTAAAGCTGTGTAAAATTTGTGATGGCTGCCCTGCCTTCATTATATTTGACAGATCGATTTCACTATCCTGGTATTTTTTTGTATTTTTTATATATATATATATATATATATATATATATATATATATATATATGTGTGTGTATGTATGTATTTTATTCCTGGTATACATTTGTTCTATCAGACACAGCATAGCGCACAAGTTATATACACATAATGACTACATAACTTTCTGACCCAGGGTCTGTGCCATGAACTGCCCTTGTATCTTTCTCTAGTAAAAAAAAAAAAAATGCAAATCATAAGGGCCTGATTGCACACTGAATGGCCAGGGCAGGTCAGCTGTATGTAGCGTAAAGATTCAGTGTGGCATGAAATAATCCCATTGATTACCTTTTATCCAAGCAGCCTGCTAGTCTACAGAGCAAATGCATGTGATTGTGCTGTGAGCATAGGCGCCACACGGCGCAGTCAATGGCCCGTCTGTTTCCAGACCACAGACCTCCTCTGGATCATTTCAGAGAAATGTGTTGATTTTATAACCGAATCTCTCACCCCTGTGTGATATGATGTGTTGGATGCAGGTGCTTGTCCCCGTTGTCACAACTCATTGACATTGCACAGCTAAAGAGATATATAAAAAAAAGAATCTTGGCAAATCATGCAAATGTGAATAGTGAGTGAAAGCCTCATTTGTTCTTAATGAGATGTCACTTAGGATTGCATGCATGGTGTATTAAAACGGCTTTGTGATTTTTTTTTATTATTATTTAACCAGCACATAGGTTTATAGTAACTACAAATTAAGAAAATGTATAAAAGATAATAAACATAATTACATATTTACAATCTCTCAAAACTGATTATAACCCTTTAGAGTATAAATATAGAAGCAGCCGCTAACGATCGTCATTCCTATCCATGCTTCCCTACTTGAAGAGTGACTGACTGGAACAAGAATTAGCTGGCAGGCTCCAATATGTTCATGCTTGTCCTGGGTCAGCAATGTAGTGAAGCAAGGAAAATAATGGCAGCCGTGGTACATGCACCTTCAAACACAAGTTATCAATGGCACCTTCCATGTGTCTGTCCTGACCTATATAATGTATGGATAAGACCCACGGCAATCTATTTTTCTTAGGATCTTAAAGTGATTGTAAAGTCTCATTTTTTTTCCTATAAAATAACAAACATGTTATATTTACCTGCTCTGTTGCAGTGGATTTGCACAGGACAGCCCAGGTCCTCCTCCTTCTCGGGTCCCTCTTCTGTAATCCTGGCCCCTCCCTCCTGTTCAGTGCCCCCACAGCAGGTAGCTTGCTATGGGGGCACCCGAGCCGAGTCACAGCTCCCTGTGTCCATTCAGGACACAGAGCCTGACCCGTCCCGCCTCCTCTCTCCCCTGATTGGCTAGCTGACTTTGATTGATAATGGTGCCGCTGCTGTGTCTCAGCCAATTAGGAAGGAGAATCTCTGATGGCTGAGACACTTGTCGACATCAATGGACAGAGAGGGACCTCAGGTAAGTGTGCTGGGACAGCTGCTGCACACAGAAGGCTTTTTATCTTAATGCATAGAATGCATTAGGTTAAAAAACATTCCGACTTAACCACCCTTTTAACATTGACTACTAAATCCCAGTCAAAAATGCTGTACTGGAACACTGAAAAACGCACAGGAATTCTTTTTTAAATCCCCTATTGTTGGTAAGTTGCAACAAATCTGCATATATTACCCTACTGGTATGCCCTTGATTAAATCCCATAATTGCGCACTGTTAAAGTGCAGCAATTAATTACTCAATGTTTCTTTTCTGAACAGGTTAGTGGCTATTTTGCCTTTTTGTATGCTATAAAAATTTAGGTCCAAGAACAATAAGGATTTTTTCCCAGTAAATCACTGAAATAGCTAAATTAGATGGGGTTATGTATAAAGCTCATGTTAACTCATGTCAACGGTTGGACCGGACCAGAAAAGCAAAAAATCATCAATGTACCTGGGCCACATATCAATGTGGTACAAATACATCAAACTTTCCTCTGCTGCAAAAAAAAATAGCCATTGTTCCATTTTACAATGGGGTGTAATTTGAATAAGTTGTTTGATGTATGATATTATGTATTTCACACTTATTTATCTTAGACAGATCAATAAAAAATATATTTCATTGCCCAGTCCTGAGGAAACAGTTGTGGACCGAGAAACGTGTTAACAAATTTGGGTGTTGATGCTTAATTGTGCCTAACCTGTGTATTTGATCTGTATAATATACCTATGTTTTTATGTAATCATTGTAGATTTTTAGAACTGTTGATCATTTTTAACTACTTCAATACAGGGCACTTTCACCCCTTTCCTGCCCAGGCCAATTTTAAGCTTTCAGTACTGTCGCACTTTGAATAATAATTACACGATCATACAACACTGTACCCAAACTAAATTTTTATCATTTTTTTCCCAACAAATAGAGCTTTCTTTTGGTGATATTTGATCACAACAGTTTTCTATATTTTGCTAATAAAATAAAATAAATATTCTGGGTACTCAACAAGGTTGAACGAAATCCTTATATGGCTACCTGATTGTATTTTGCTGATGACCAGGTGTGAAGGCGTTGTGATCCCGACCCCTGGGATGCAGTGTGATCCCTTTGAGGCTTTTCGGGGGATGAGGGTCACGGCGCTTGATCCAGTTTGGTTTTACCTCAGGATATTTATGGTAGCTCACAGTTATACTTTGACCCCTTTCACATTGGGGCGGGAGCCGCGCTGGCGGTATAGCGCCGCTAAAAATAGCGGCGCTATACCATCGGATTTGCCGCGAGTTGTGTCCGCTAGCGGTGCGGTATTAACCCCCACTAGCGGCCATGAAAAGGGTTATAGAGGCGCATTGCGGGCGCTATTGCCGCTGTTTCCTATTGTTTTCAATGGGAAGGAGCGGTGAAGGAGGTGAGGTTGCTTGGCAGGAGTTTTTCAGGTGGTATAGCAGCGCTATTTTTAGCGCTGTACCGCCTGAATAACTCTTCAATGTAAAAGGGGCCTATGGGTTGAGTCGCTTTGTTTGAGGTGTATATGTTGGCTCACCAGATTCACTTATGTACTTAGTGAAAGGTTTACAAGGATGTATTCACAGGATTTGGTATGTACTGTCTACTTGCATGACATTGATTCCTGTTTTTCTTACTTCTGTTATTTTAAAATTTTCAGTAAAGATTATTGAAAAAAAAAAAAACTTGACAAATTTAAAATAAAAAGAATACAGAAAATGTTGAAAAAAAAATTTGTAAGTACGTTTTCTCCTTTACTGACGGGCACTGATGAGGCACTAATATGCTGCAATGATAGGCGGCACTGATATGCAGCACTGATAGGTGGCACTGATGGGCATTGATTGGCTGCACTGATAGGCACTGATAGGCGGCACTGATAGGCAGCACTAATGAGGAGGCACTGACAGGCATTACTGATGGGCACTGATTGGCATCACTCATTGGCACTGATTAGCATCCTTGATGGGCACTGATTTGCATCTAGTGGGCATCCCTAGTGGGTCTGAACTGATAATTAATGCTCTGATTATTAGCACAGACTCCCCCTGTCAGGAGAGCCACTGAACAGCTCACCTCTACCCGTGCCTTGTCAGCGCAAAATAGAGGAAAAGCCAATAAACAACACTTCCTGGTTATGTAGTGACTAGCTGTGATTGGACGCAGCTGATAACATGGTAAAGAGCCTATGTCATAGGCTCTTTACCAAGATCGGCGATGTGGTGTGTCAGAGCAACACACCACACCACCGACCTCGGGGGGCGGGGGGGGTTAAGCGAGTGGCTTATCCTGCTGGACGACATATGATGCCCAGTCAGGATAACTTAACCACTTTGCGGCCGTCATTCTGCTATATCACGGGCGGGAAGTGGTTAATGTTTTTTTAATTAATATTAAAAAAATTACTCTGGAAACTTTATTCATCCACAGAAGATGAACAGAGAAGGTTGGACTTAAAGAATAACTAAAGGCAAAACTTTTTATTTCTTATTTTGGAGTGGAGAGGGATTAGAACACCTGTCTCAGGTTTTTATTACTGTTTGTTTTGCATTAGGGAAATTCACTTTCTTTTTTTGTCATGCTTACTGTTATCCAAAGGGAAAGAAAATCCCAAATTTTAGGTTGTCCCCAGAGCAGTAATAGAAGGGAAATCCTTAACTGGTGACAATAGTTCTGGTGACTCTAATGCTGCGTACACACGGCCATTTTTAATGGTCTAGAAAAAACAACGTTAAACCTGATTATTGTTAAACCGGCCTTGCCTACACACGATCGTGAAAAAAAATGCTCTAGCAAAGCGCGGTGACGTACAACACGTACGACGGATGGCGCCACCCTTGTGTCTGCTTTTGCTGATTTTGTGTTAGTAAAAGACGATTCGCGCTTTTCAGTCTGTTACAGCGTGATGAATGTGTAATGTCCATTATGAACGCTAGTTTAATCAGAATGAGCCCTCCCATCTCATAACTTGCTTCTGAGCATGTACATTTTTGTTCACGTCGTTAAAGCCCACACACGACCATTTTTTAAGACGTTAAAAAACAATGTGAAAATTTAGAGCATGTTCTAAATTTTTAATGCCCATTTTTTACATCATAAAAAATGCACTGGAAAAACGGTCGTGTGTACGCGGCATAAGACAATCCCTCACTTTTGGGATTTCCCTTTACTTTCTGTTTTTGGTCGCATAATCCTTTCTAAGGTATTGTGTTTAAAAACACGTCTTTTTTAAGGATCATTTTATTTTAATTTTTTTAATACTAACTCAATATTTTGGGCAATTTTTTTTTCGTTCGATGGCGAGTAGTCCTGGCATTGTCATAACCTGGAACGCTGTTTTTCCCAAAGCTATCATGGCAGTTTCAGTCGGCCTCTTCCTTGCACGTCAGAACAAGGTCTGGTTATAATGCAGTGAATCAGTGTATCGCCCATCCCCATTGAGAACTTCTGTTGATGACGACACGTGTCTGGGACGGCGTACACTGACGTCCAGGGGAGGGCTGGCAGCCTTGGGCCTGGGGGGCAAGTCCAGTCAAGTGGCCCATGGAGTGTGGAAAAGTGATGGATCGAGGAAAACAGTCTAAGATTTTTCATGATCACAAGAGACCACACATAGCCTCCCTTTACATCAGAGTCTGCACAGAGGCCCCCCTTACATCAGAGTCCGCACAGAGGCCCCCCTTACATCAGAGTCTGCACAGAGGCCCCCCTTACATCAGAGTCTGCACAGAGGCCCCCCCTACATCAGAGTCCGCACAGAGGCCCCCCCTACATCAGAGTCCGCACAGAGGCCCCCTTACATCAGAGTCTGCACAGAGGCCCCCCCTACATCAGAGTCCGCACAGAGGCCCCCCTTACATCAGAGTCTGCACAGAGGCCCCCCTTACATCAGAGTCTGCACAGAGGCCCCCCTTACATCAGAGTCTGCACAGAGGCCCCCCCACATCAGAGTCCGCACAGAGGCCCCCCTACATCAGAGTCCGCACAGAGGCCCCCCTTACATCAGAGCCCCCCCCCCCTTACATCAGAGTCACCGCATTACATGAAAATGTCTGCACAGAGGCCTTCCCTTACATCAGATGTAAGGGGTGTTCTGGGAAACTTGATTTAAGGGTGCATGCTGTGGTCTATTGTGGAAAGAGGGTCTTTGCTCACCAAAGCCTTCCCCCCTCCCCTTTAACAAAGTCCACAGAGTTTCAACTTCCTGTCCAGTGCCCACACATGCCCGGGGAGTGTGGGCAGAGCAGACTCAGAAGGAGGAGGAGCAGATGAGCTCTATCTCTCCTCGTGTCTGTGCAGAGAGAGAAGGGGATGTCAGCGCTGGTGTGCGCTGAGGCTGAGCTATGTGTGAGATGAGACATAGCTCAGCTCTGCAACCATCTACTCAGAGCTGACACAGGCACGGCTGCACAGTGGAAGGTGAGCGGGGGCCGTGACCTGTGTTAACAGAGCTCCAGCAGGCATATTCCTGCTCTGCAGAAACAGCATTTGGTAGTGGCAAATGTCACCAGCCCAGGGGGAGATTTCCACCCTGCCCCCCCTGCCAGCCCTCCCCTGCTGACGTCACCGTGCTCAGCGGAAGGAGGAAGGGCTCCTATAGTGCCGGCCGGCATCTGTTTTATATGTTTTTAAAACTCTGCATGTTTGTAAGTACGATACTTCTTTATTTGTATAAAATAAATTACGGAATTACACTATGGTCTGTTTTTTTCTCTGTACCCATTAACCGGGACCTTTTTTCTAAGAGCAATTGATCTTACCTTTGGATATCTGCCCATTGGAATCCCTGTTATCTGGTGTCTCAAGCCTTGGATGGAGTTTATGCTTAATGTCTATGAATCTGGTTGTTCCGGTAAGCGGCTTTCCATAAGGTGGTGGTTTCCTAACAGAAGTCATATTCACTGTGGTGCTGTCTTATCCTGTCTGTGGGCTCTGATGTGATCCACTCTACACATTTGGGACTTTACATTTTTTACCCCTACTATTCATTTAGTTTTGGGATTTAAAGACTTTGGGCCGGATTCACAGAGCCCTTACTCCGGTCTATCTCACGTTAGACCTGGAGTACTTTCAAATTACGCGCGTCATATCATTTGTTTGAATCCTCAAACCATGATACGATGGCTTCGGGCTTCAATCCAACTGGCTTATGTGTTCGTACGCCTTCAGGTCTACGTTGCAATAATTTTGCGGCCGCTGGGTGGAGTTCCCGTAATTTTTCGCGTCGGGGTATGCAAATTAGCTTTTTCCGACGATCCACAAAGTTACGATCGTCCTTCGCAATCTCTTACGGCATCTGTAGTCCTCTTTTTGCTGCGTAAAGTTATTTCAGCTATTAGCTGGTCTATAGTTAGACGGCCCATGTTAAGTATGGCCGTCGTTCCCGCGTCGAGTTTCAAATTTTTTATTTTTTTTGCGCAAGTCGTGTGGGAATAGGAATGTACGTAAACGACGCTACTCAAAAAAAAATGACGTAACGACGTTATTTCGCGCAATGTACGGCGGGAAATTTCAGAACGGAGCATGCGCAGTTCGATCACCGAGGGGACGCGCCTAATTTAAATGCTTCACGCCCCCTAATCCTGTATTTCGATTCCGCCGCGAGAAATACACTACGCCGCTGTACCTTGTGGGCCAAAATCTGCCTGAATTCGTCGTAGAGCCAGGTAAAATACGGCGGCGTAGTGTATCTCTGATAGTACTGGCACTTGGTTGCTAGTTTTCTTTATTGGCGCAGTTTTTATTTATATTATGTCGTTTATGTTTATCTCATCAAATTGCTGCCTCTGATCTTTTTTAAAAATTTTAATTTTTTTGTTTAGCGCAGTTTTTTCCCTTTTTGTATTATTTGTTTCTGTTTTGGCTATAGGACAGGAAATGAAGGAAAATCTCTCCAATGGAACACCCATAACTGAAATATTAGATAAAGGTAGACTGACCATCTAAAGCACTTTTCAGCTCTGTGATTTATATATATAAATAAATATATAGGCCCAGATTCACAGAGCAATTACGCCTGTCTAACTATTGTTAGACAGGAGTTATTTCAAATTTTGCGCGCCGTATCACTAGTTTGAATCCTCAAACCATGATACGGCGGCTTCGGGCTTCGATCCGAGAGGCTTACGTCTTCGTAAGCCTTCGGATCTACGCTGCGATATTTTTGCGGCCGCTGGGAGGAGTTCGCGTCGTTTTCATGGGTATGCAAATTAGTTTTTACGGCGATCCACGAAGGTACGAGTGTCCCTCGCAATCGCCTACGTCATTTTTTGGCTACGTAATGTTAGAGGAGCTTTTTGCTGGTCTAACAGTGCGTAACACATGTAAAGTATGGCCGTCGTTCCCGCGTCGATTTGAAAATATTTTTCTTTTTTTTTACGTAACTCGTTCGGGAATAGGAATGTACGTAAACGACGCTACTACGATGTGACGACATGTTTTCGCGCAATGCACGGCGGGAAATTTGCGAACGGAGCATGCGCAGTTCGATCGCAGCGGGAACGCGCCTATTTTAAATGCTTCACGCGCCCTACTCGCGCAGATGGATTGCGACGGGAGAAATACACTACGCCGCCGTCGTTTACTGGACAAAATCTACCTGGATTCCACATAGAGCCAGGTAAAAAACGGCGGCGTAGTGTATTTCTGATACTCTACGAGAATCTAATTCTCTGTGAATCTGCCCCATAGTATATATTGGATGTATTTTGAAGCATAGTTTTCTTCTGTCACTGTATTTGTATAAAATAATAATTTGTACTAAAGCTAGCTAAGTAGTATTAAAATAAAACCTTTTCAAGCAATTGTCAAATGCCGGGGTTGCTATGAATTGTGTGACTGTGCTATTAAAGTGTCATTTTTGTGAAAGTTGGTCATTGCCTTTTGTATAAGGCTCTTGACTGACAGAAGTGTGCCGCTGTTTAGAGAGGAAAGCCGAGTCATTCAATGAACAATCAGTTTACAAATTCATGAATGGCCCTCCAAGCTAAAGAAATGGTCGGGTCAACATGTGTTTGGGGTGTTTCTTTATACCAAGGCTCGGATATATACATCCCCCCTGCTCTGACAAATGCCCATGGCTTTGTCTTCTCCAGACACCAGATGGGAAGCAATTATATGAGTGATAGGCAGGTCATCTGGCAGGCATATGAAGGACCTGCATACATTTCCATGCAAAGAAGCACTTTTCCTCCTCCTTTCAGCTGGAGAATGGAGCTCTAATGATGCTTCTATTTTATGGGATTTTTTTTTTTTTTTGTGACACAGTGTACTTTTTAATTCATCTACTTACCATGAAAAATAAGTTGGCCGGACCTGGTGTAATCCTGAACAATCTTTCCTCATTAACTGCTAAAGACTAATAGAACAATTAATTATTATGCATATGTGACCTGGCATTTGTCTGTATGCTTATCTATCCGGATGAATAGATAGATGGAACAGACAGATAGATGGAATCAAGTTACATTAGTCTGGTTACAAGTCTTGTTATTAAAATGACGTATGTAGTTATAACTATTTTGTGTAGTGAAAAACTGCTTAAAGTAGATGTAAACCCCAACCCAATCGTTTTATTTTGTATTATTGTATTATTGAAAACGGCTACTTTTTTTTTTTTTACTTGTTTTTACCATAATTTCATGCTTTGTTGTATCTCAGTGCTGCTGATCCCCTGCAAACCTTTTGCAGCTAATTTCTGGCTACCTGCATGCCAGCAATGACTGTATTGCCTCGTTAGTGTTGAGAGGAATACGCCATATTCGATTTCGCGATATTTCACGAATATATAGAAGAATATTCGTGAAATATTAGTTAATATCGAATATTCGTGATATTTTATAAAAAAAATTTTTGCTAAATTTCGCTAATGCAAATGCGAAATTTCGCTAATGCGAATGCGAAATTGATTGCGAAATTCTCGTCAACACGCGAAAACGGAGATCATTTCCTGGATTACTAAACTAATATGCACTAAATACTAACTCTACTTACATAAACTTATATGACTAAACTAAAGCTAATTTTTTTTTGTTTTTTATACACAAAACACAGAAGGGCAGAGAAAGTATTCGCGAATATTCGTAATACGAATATTCGCATTGCGAATATTCGGCAACATAAAAGGATCGCCTCAGCTACTCGGCCCAGGGTCTCTAATCATACCAGCAATGCTTTTAGACATCGATGGAGATCACTAGTATGTGATCTGTTTTAAAAATAAATTTGAACAAATACGAATATTCGCAATATCGAATATTCACCGCGATATTCGATTTATTCGCGAATACTCGAATATGCAATATTCGTTACAAATATTCGCAATGCGAATATTCGTGAGCAACACTAGGCCTCGTACACACAACCGGTTTCCTTGGCAGAATCCAGCAAGAAACTTGTTAGGAGACATGTTTTGCCGAGGAAACCGGTCGTGTGTACATTTTTCGACAAGGAAACTGTCGAGAAACTCGACGAACCATAAAGAGAGCATGTTCTCTTTTTCCTCGACGGGAATGGAGAAAATTGGCTCGTCGAGTTCCTCGACAGCCGAACAAGGAACTCGACGAGGAAAACGACAGACCATACCTGCGTAATGTGTGTTGCATCAGAAGCCCATACGATAGTGACCATGCAGACCTGCAACTGGAGCACCCCATATCAGGTGGTGCTGAAACAAGGACCAGATTACTAGGCATTATTTTAATTTGAACTGCAGATTCAAAAATATAAAATACTTTTAAAATTGCATTATCATGTTAAAGCGTATATGATATATTAGCAAATTTTGGGGTTTATCCACTTGCTTTCTGGAATCGGTTCCAGTTGAAGTGGTTGTAAAGGTTTGTTTTTTATTTTCTAAATAGGTTCCTTTAAGCTAGTGCATTGTTGGTTCACTTACCTTTTCCTTCGATTTCCCTTCTAAGGGATCATTTCCACTGGCGTTTTTACAGCCACTTTTCTGGGCGTTTTTTGCAGCTTAAAAACGCCTGTCCATGTTAGTCTATGGCCTCATGCGCACCATGACGTTTTTGAGCTGCAAAAAAAACGTGGGACCAGTGCGTTCTGAAGCTCCAGCAATAGAGCTGTAAAAACGCCAGACATTAAAAACTATCAAAAACGCACAAAAACGCTCAAAAACGCGGCTGCTGCGTTTTTAAAGCTCCAGCTCCAAAAAAAATGGACAGGCGTTTTTTAAGCTGTAAAAAACGCTCAGAAAAGTGGCTGTAAAAATGCCAGTGGAAATGAAGCCTAAGGGCCAGATTCAGGTAGATGGGAGTTTCTTTACTCCAGAGTAACGCATCTCATTTACGTTACTCTGCCGAAATTTTAGGAGCAAGTGCTGTTATTCATGAAGCACTTGCTCCTAAAGTTGCGGCAGCGTATCGAAAATGAGCCGGCGGAATTCAAATTGGGCGGGTACGGGGCGTGCATTATTTAAACTAAGCGCGATCCCGCGGCGAACGTACTGCGCATGCGTCGAGTGTCAATGCATCCCAGTGCGCATGCTCCAAATTCTGTCAGTGAACGTCAATGACGTCACATCCCCATTCATGAACTTTTTACGCAAGCGACGCGATTTTTTTTTTTTTGACGCGATGACGACGGCTATACCTAACATAGGATACTCCACTAGGGGGCTGCTTTATCTATACACTGCGTATCGCTTCCGGAAAGGTCGTAAAGTCACTGCGTCGCGCCCGAAAAAGATCGTGAATTGCCGATGCCCGCTCATTAACATATTTTTTGAGCGTAAATCGGCGGGAACGCCCCGGCGCCATTTTTAAGTTGAAGTAACGATGCGATGGCGAAATTCATTTACGCTGCTAGCATCGGAACTCCAACCCGGCGTTTCTTGTTTTCTGGTTACAGAAAACAAAAACGCCGGCTTAAAGTGACAGTTAGGCTGGCGGATCAATGGATACTCCAGCCTAACTCTACCTGAATCTGGCCCTATCTGAATCTGGTTTTTTTTCTTTGTTTTCTTTGTCTGAATTTCTCACTTCTTGTTCCTCGATAGTAAGCTGTTCTGGCTGACTAACCCCCAGCCAGAACGGCTCGGGTGATGGGGGCAAGTTTACTGAGGAGAAACAGGAAGTGAGAAATTCAGACAAAGAAATATAAACATTTAGAAGGGAAATCAAAACAAAAGGTAAGTGAACCAACAATGCACTAGCTTAATGGAACCTAGTTAGAAAATAAAAAAACTAACCTTTACAACCCCTTTGATGTAACAATGCTAATGTAATTTTATTTTTAATTAAAAACTTGACAGTGTGAATATAATATATATATATATATATTTTTTTTTACAAAGACCGGGACACACGATCAGATTATCGTACGACACATCGTCCCACTTTAGTTGCATAGAACTAATGTCAAATACAACAATGCAAAATGTGCTCTATTAATTTAAGATTTTTGTCGTACAATTCCAGGAAAAACCTTTCCGGTGTGCATAGCTACGTATAGAAAATGATGTTAAACGTGTGACCCCTGTCTCTGCCACGCCTTTCGGCTATCCGTTCACTTACTCACTACAATATTATAGTTTGTTGATTAATTCTTGGGGAATATTATGATCGGCTACAGGCAATTTCTGTTCGTATATAGCATTTTCGCAGTACAAACATTGTTTACGTTCTCCCATCGACTTCTGGGTTATTTTTGTGTTTCCGATCATGCATGGCGTTTGTCTATCGACTTTTAGCAGACGCATACTGTACTGATTGCACAATTGTCGTACGATGGGCTATCGTCCGAGGAAAGTTTTCGTGTTTGCCCTTTTGGATTTGGTTGGACGAACTGTCGTGATCGGCTGTCGAAAGCTGTGTACTAAAGATCAGATTATTGAACGATCTATCCGAAAGCAATTTTTATCATCCGATAATCTGATCGTGTGTATGGGGCATAACTCTATTATATTGTAATCTCTCAGGTGCAGGGCCCTCCCAACCCTCTTGTTTTGTTGCTGTATTGTCCCCCTTTATATTGTAAAGCTCTGTGCAAACTGTTGACGCTATATAAATCCTGTCCAGCTACTGTACGGCCGCGTACACACGATCAGTCCATCCGATGAGAACGGTACGTTTTCATCGGTTCACCGATCAAGCTGACTGATGGTCTGGTGTGCCTACACACCATCGGTTAAGTAACCGATCGTGTCAGAACGCGGTGACGTAAAACACAACGACGTGCTGAAAAAAATGAAGTTGAATGCTTCCAAGCATGCGTCGACTTGATTCTGAGCATGCGTGGATTTTTAACCGATGGTCGTACGTACTAACGATCGGTTTTGACCTATCGGTTAGGCGTCCATCGGTTACATTTTAAAACAAAAGCATTTTTGACCGAAGGATAACTGACCGATGGGGCCCACACACGATCGGTTTGGACCGATGAAACGGTCCTTCAGTCCGTTTTCATCGGTTTTGACCGATCGTGTGTACGCGTCCTAAGAGTTGTGTCGTAATGTATGTAGTATTAGCTCCATGTAGTATGCAGAAATATGTTTGGCAGATCTCCGGAGACTTTCTATCTGCTGCCAGAACAAAATGTAGTCAGGCTGAGTCCTTCTCAGCTATTCACAAGAAGCCTTGTATTTTTATTAAGTGAGTGAGGAGAGAGAACATGATGTCATCCCTCCACATCTCTGCATCTCCCGTCTCTTTTTAAAGTTACAGAAAACCTTGGGCCAGATTCTGGTAGATAGCGGCATAGCGCAAGCCGTATTCTTCAAGCACTTGCTCCGTAATTTGCGGCGGCGTAGTGTAAATGGCCCGGCGTAAGGCCGCGTAATTCAAAGGGGGCGTCTTGTATTTAAATTAAGCGCGCCCCCGCGCCGAACAAACTGCGCATGCGCCGGCCGTAAAAGCATCCCAGTGCGCATGCTCCATAGTACGCCGCAAATACATTGGTTGCGACGTGAACGTAATTAACGCACAGCCCTATTCGCGACGAGTTACGTAAACGTCGTAAACAACGGAAAAACCCGACGATGTCCCGACGGCTATACTTAACATGGCGTACGCCGGACCTACGCAAGGTTACCCCTTATATAGCAGGGTTAACCTTACGCTTACGGAAACAACATAAACTACGGCGACGCGGCGCAAATACGTTTGGGAATCGGTGTATAATGCTCATTTGCATATACGCCACCTAGCGGCCAGAGTAGTATTGCATTTAAGATCCGACAATGTAAGTGACTTACGCTAGTCGGATCTACGTCGTATCTATGCGTAAATGATTCTAGGAATCAGACGCATAGATACCCAGGCTCAGAAACAGAGATGCGACGGTGTATCTGGAGATACACCGTCGTATCTCTTCTGAGAATCTGGCCCCTTGAGTTTAGTAAATTGCCCCTACAATGGAAAGAGCTAAATGAAAAAATGAAACCTATCAAAACTATTCATTCTAGAAAAAAATGTAGAGAAGTGAAGAATAAATACCAAATAAATAACACCTTCTGTCCCGCACCTTGACTTGGGAAGTCTAATGTTGTGACTCCTACAGCTCTTGATTAGGGAAGAAATACGAACAAAACGGGTCGTATGCGCCAAATTCGAGTGACGCACCACAGCCCACAATTCACTGTGGCATTGCTGGCTTATGATTGGCCAAGCATGCACTATGACCCGCATGCTTGGCCAATCACAGTGCCGTCAGTACAGAGAGCTGTAATTGGCCAAAGCCAGGGTGGCTTTGGCCAATTACGGCTCAGGGGGTTTAGTACATGCCCCAGGTCGGCCTTAAGTAGTGTGTTGCGACGGTGGTTAGAGAGAACAGAGAGAGACAGAGAGAGTGTCATTTTTTGCAGGTAGATAGAGCAGGTAGGCAGGCAGGCTAGTTTGTTAATGTTACAGTGTGTAGAGGATATATATACATCCCAGGTGTTGTACATATATTTATACACTGTATAGTTTAGCTAGATCAGTCCTTCCTAATTTACTGGCAGGCAGGTGATTGTGCTATTTAACCACTTAAAGCCCGCCCACTGTATATATACGTCCTCTTTTTAAAGATGGATATCTCGGTAACGGCAGCAGCTGCTGCCACAACCGAGATATCCATATTTACAGTGGGCGGTTCTGTCAACGATAACGGCGGTCTCTGCGGCGTGTTCACCGCGAGATCGCCGTTATCGGTGGTGGGAGAGGGCCCCCCTCCCGCCGCTCTCCCGTGCCCTCCGCCGCTTACCGTTGCCGTCGGTAGCGGCGGAGGCGATCGGGTCCGCTCGTCTGCTGTCCGGGGATGCGGCTGAGGGAAAAATTTCCCTCATCCGTCCCCATAGCTCTGCTGGGCGGAAGTGACGTCAAAACGTCAGTCCCGCCCAGCGTCTTTAAGAGACAATTTCTTTGTTTACCTTTTTTTCTTTTTCTTTTCTGTTTCATTTAAGCCTAAATATGAGATCTGAGGTCTGTTTGACCCCAGATCTCATATTTAAGAGGACCTGTCATGCTTTTTTCTATTACAAGGGATGTTTACATTTCTTGTAATAGGAATAAAAGTGATAATTTTTTTTATTTCAGTGTTAAAAATGATAAAATAAATAAAAAGAAATCCGAAACCAAAATTATTTTTTTTTAAAGCGCCCCGTCCCGTCAAACTTGCGCGCAGAAGCGAACGCATACGCGAGTAGCGCCCGCTTATGAAAACGGCGTTCAAACCACACAAGTGAGGTATCTCCGCGATCATTAGAGCGAGAGCAATAATTTTAGCCCTAGACCTCCTCTGTATCTCAAAAAATGCAACCTATATAATTTTTTAAATGTTGCCTATTGAGATTTTTAAGGGTAAAAGTTTGACGCCATGCCACGAGTGGGCGCAATTTTTAAGCGTGACACGTTGGGTATCATTTTACTCGGCGTAACATTATCTTTCACAATATGTAAAAAAAATTGGGCCAAATTTATTGTTGTCTTATTTTTTAATTAAAAAAAGTGCGCTTGTAAGACCGCTGCGCAAATACGGTGTAACAAAAAGTATTGCAATGACTGCCATTTTATTCTCTAGGGTGTTAGAAAAAAATATATATAATGTTTGGGGGTTTTAAGTAATTTTCTAGCAAAAAAAAATGTTTTAGTCTCGTAAACACGAAATCTGAAAAACACCCTCGGTCCTTAAGTGGTTAAAGACGTTTTCTCAGGCATACTATAGACACCCAGAAGGTACAATATTTAAAGGAATTTTTCATTTATTTAGTTTTTTTATAATTTAAGCAACATTAAAATCACTGCTTCGAGATCAAAAAACTCACGGATCGGATCGATCCTCGGATCAGGAGTCACGGATCGGATCATTTTCGGATCAACACAAAACTGAGCTCATGTGCTTAAATACAGTATTTGGAAATCTGACGGACTGTTTAATGTTAATTTTTAAAAGCTGCAGCAAACCTGCTGACCTCACATGGTTGCTAATGTGACAGAACACGTCTGATATTCACTTTTAATTTAACATTTAAACAGTCCGTCGGATTTACAAATACTGTATTTAAGCAACTAAGCTCCGTTTTGTGTTGAAATTACTGCATCCCGCAATCCACCATTGCCCCCAGCCCCCCACTCATCACGTAATATCCACCATTGCCCCCCACTCGTCATCACCATCACTGTTCCAGTGCAACATTGCCCCCACATTAGTAATAATAGCCAGTAGTTTTACATTGCCCCCACATAGTAATAGTCAGTAGTTTAACATTGCCCCCACATAGTAATAGCCAGTAGTTTTACATTGCCCCCCACATAGTAATAGCCAGTAGTTTTACATTGCCCCCACATAGTAATAGCCAGTAGTTTTACATTGCCCCCTTATAGTTATAGCCAGTAGTTTTACATTGCCCCCTTATAGTAATAGCCAGTAGTTTTACATTGCACCCACATAGTAGTAATAATAGTAGCCATTAGCCAATAGTTTAACTCACTGTACTGCACTGCACTGACTGTCCTGCTTTGCGCACTCTCTCGTAGAATACAAGATTCACGAGCAGAGAGGTGATGACGTCGGCGCGCACCGCCACCGCCGGTTGTACCAAGACGGCCGACCGCTCCGGAGCTAGGCCAAAGCCGCGGCCTTTCCTAAGGCCGCAGCTGTGGTTCGTTCCGCGGATCGCAATCTGTGCCGATCCGTACAGGCCAACCCGTACGGATCGCGGATCGGTCACGATCCGTTGCACCCCTATTTTAATGATGCTTAAATAAAAAAATTTAAAAAAGGAAAAATGACTTTAAATATTGTACCTGCTGGGTGTCTATAGTATGCCTGTGAAAACGTCTTTGAGAACCCGGGTCTCAGGAGTGCTGAAAAAAACGATAGTTTTTAAAACTTTTTTTTCGCGTGGTGGTGGATAGCCTTTGATGTGCTGCCAGGATCCTGGCAGCTACCGGTAGGTTGAACGTCAATGGCTCCCCCTCCCCTGTCGGGATCTTGGGGTGGTTTTAGGAGTGTGGCCACAGTGGAATCCTTATGCTGTATCTATCTTCACACAATGTGAGTTTGACCATTGTAGTGTTTTTAACTATCATATTAAAGCCTAGTTACACTAGGGTGGCTTTGTGCTCTCTTCTTTTGTGTTTTTAATCAGAAAGTTTATGTAGGGATTGGAGTGAAGACAATGTATCAGGAATTAAAGTTAAATCAGACACGTGCTGAATGACCACAACATACAGGAAAATAGAACATAATAGAACATAATACTGACATATAATCAAACACATAGGTTTGGACTTGTGTCTTTTTTTAACCTTACTTTGTAACATTTTAAACTTTGCAAACTGCCTCTAGTTACATATTTTCCCTTTAAACCTTAAAGAGAATGTGCATAGCAGCTTGTATTGGTGTATACACACACACATATACATATATATATATATATATATATATATATATATATATATATATATATATATTATTGATAAGTGTTTCTGGGAAAAATAGTATTTTTTAAATTTTTGGTCTAATATTTACATGGTGGGCAGCCATATTCCCTTATTACACACAGCACACGATGGTTGTGCTGTGCTGCCCTTTCTCAAAATTCAAGGTTGAAGGTTTATTTATTCAAAGAGCAAAAAATGTTAACTTAATAAATGTTCACTTAGCTTAGTGATTAGTTAATGCTGTAATTACTTTGAATAGACAGTAAATAAAAATAACAGAATTTTTACTTCTACATGATTAGGTGGTTGACACAGTTTCACCTTATTCACTAAGTGAACATTCAGCTGAATAATCATTCTCTCCTCCTTTAGTAATTCAACCACTATAAGTAGGGTGACTCATGGGTGTTGGTTTACTGAAGGAATAGAGACTGTTCACTTAAATGCATGAATGTTCATTTTGTAAAGTGTAAGCGCTTAGTGAAAAGTGTTCACTTCTATCATGTGCAAGCCAAATGACTGAATATTCATACTAAGCTAGGTGAACAATCACTTAACAACCTTTAAAGGGGTTGTAAAGACAAAAATATTTTCCTCTTAAATTAAAGTCTGACAGTAGCTGATAAAGTAAAACGTAATGTTTTGCATTATAACTAGTTTGATACCTGTTGAAATCGAGCTGTTTTATTCACTTCCGTCACTCCTGAATTGTTTTTCTCACTGACTTCCTGGTTTGCGATGCACATTCATTCTTGCTACATCACGGCCTAATGGGAGCTACAGTTCCTATTAGGCTTAGCCTCCATGCCTATGAGGGTTAAGAGAGCATCTTCACGCAGGGCTGTAGTCATAGGGAGGGGGTGAGCACATTCTGCTTTCCACCATGCAGGTGCTGGTGGAAAGCAAGAAGAGGAGAGACAGGAATTGGCATTTTCAAACCTGGATTACTGTATTTTGGAAGTCAAAAGGAAAAAACGAGGTAAGTGATATTTAAATGCTCTAGCTTACAGCAATCAATTGATCTAATAAAAAAATGAACCTTTAGTGTTCCTTTAAATGAACACTATTGATCCCTGTTGAGCTTTAAGGCAGCCTATAATGATCCAGTTGTTTTCCATTCAACCAACGGGTTAAACAAAAAAAAAAAATACTTGATTCCTCTATCCACACATTTTTAGGTAGATGGGGAAATTCTCCCACCGTGCTTTGTATTCTGACAGTTGGGAAACTTCCCTGCTGTCAGAATACACTAATCTAATAGGGCGCTTGTACAGAAGGTGATCGGCAGAATGACTTTGTACAACCATCCTGTCCATATATGGAACGGAATTCCTTCGGTCCCTGCTAAACCAGCCACATTTCGAACCCTGGCTTAATTTGTTGCTTACTTAAACAAGAACTTCATTTACTCCCCCCCCCCCCCCCAGGCAAAATTTTGCTTTTAGATCTCTCTAACCTCATCCACTGGGTTGAGCTGAAATACAATTGCCACCTGCCCAGTGAATCCAGCATTGCCCTGTTGTGACCTGCTGATCCTCCACTGCACACCACGTCTGGGATACCATCTTTCTCTGCTGTCATTGAGGAGCCAGCTGTCTCCTTTAGGCTAGTGCATTGTTGGTTCACTAACCCTTTCCTTCGATTTCCCTTCTAAATGTTTTTTTTCTTTGTTTTCTTTGTCTGAATTTCTCACTTCCTGTTTCTCCTCAGTAAGCTGTTCTGGCTGACTAACTCCCAGGCAGAACAGCTCGGGTGATGGTAAGCTTAATGAGGAGAAACAGGAAGTGAGAAATTTAGACAAAGAAAAAAAAACATTTAGGGCCAGATTCAGGTAGATGGGCGCATCTTTATTCTTGAGCAACGTTTCTCATTTACGTTACTCCGCCGAAACTTTAGGAGAAAGTACTGTATTCACAAAGCACTTGCTCCTAAAGTTGCGGCGGCGTAGTGAAAATGGGCCAGCGGAATTCAAATTGGGCGGGTAGGGGGCGTGTAGTATTTAAACTAGGTGCGATCCCGCGGCGAACGCACTGCGCATGCGCCGGTCGTCAATGTATCCCAGTGCGCATGCTCCACATTAGGACGGTGTTTTCTATGTGAACGTCAATGACGTCAATACCCATTCACGGACGAGTTACGCAAACAACGTGAAACTTTTTCAATTTGACGCAGTCACGACGGCCATACTTAACATAGGATACACATGCTTTTTGTTGCTTTATCTTTACGTCCGGGGAAACCCCTTACGGAAACGTCGTAAAGTGACTGCGTCGGGCCCGCGTACGATCGTGAATTGGCGTATCTCGCTGATTTACATATTCTCGGCGTAAATCAGCGGGAACGCCCCCAGGGGCCATTTTAAAATTGCAGTTCCGATACTACGGCGAAATACAATTACGTTGCTCGTATTTGAACTCAATCCCGGCGTATCTTGTTTTCTGAATACAGAAAACAAATACGACGGCGTAGGTTAGAAGTTACGCGGCTTATCTACAGATAAGCCGCGTAACTTCTACCTGAATCTGGCCCTTAGAAGGGAAATCGAAGGAAAAGGTAAGTGAACCAACAGGGCACTAGCTTAAAGGAACCTATTTAGAAAATAAAAAACAAAACTTTACAACCCCTTTAAGCTGGAAAACACTGAAGGTTTAATTCTACTTGATGTTAAACATTGCGATAATAATTTCAAATATGAAATTCAAATATACTGAACTTACAATATACTTTTTTTACCCAGCCATTTTATGTGATCTGTCGCAGAATAAATGTGACACATCAGCCAGAACTTCCACTCCCCAAAAGCTTTGATTGTTAATTTTGTTTTTCACAGTTGATAAATTAATATATCCACTACATGTGTTTAGTGTATTTATAAAGGAAAATGTACTTTTTTTCAATAATCTTGATGCTGAACACTTTTACAGCAACCTGATCTGCAGAAACATTTGTGTGATTTAATATGCCCCCCCCCCTACAGCCCACCTATTAGCTAATCCAGATAAATGATTATTGATACCCTGTTATCAGACAGTAGAGAACCTGCTTTCCATTGTTAAAGAGACATCAGGGAATTGATCAGAATGCGGGGAACACCTGTTTCCGGTAGTAATACTTTCACCACAAGACCTGCCTTTCTTTATTAAACAGCTGGCAAGGAAAAGGGCATCTGAGAGTGCTAGGAAGGAAAGTTCAATAGTATTTATAAGCTGCTTATTCCCAGTCAAAATATTCTGCTTGGTTCACATGGCTAATACTCTTAATGCTAAGGGCTAGGGGTCACTTTTGAGAAAGTATTTGACATGCAGTTTGACCGCCTGTTTTAGCCACTAAAAATCCACATCATTGTGCAACAGCCACGTGCATTGTGGCATGGTATATTTACTTTTACCCAGTTACAGTACCTCCTGTCTAATGCAACAGGGTTTAATTCTTTCCACAAAGCATCAGACATGTGTGCACATAATCCATTGCCTTGCAACTAGGGTGGGGCTTAGGCCTGTTCAGATCATAGTCCCAACCCACCTGAGCAATCGCACCAGAAAGCCCTCACTGCTCACCGCCAGTCATAGCCTATTATTGGTGGTGTGCAGTGAGGGCAGCCTGGTGGATTGGTCAGGTGGGTTGGGAGTACGATTCGAACACGTCTGAGCTAAACTCTACTTGCAACTAAGGAGAGTGGTTGGAGTGGAGTTAGAAGCAGCTCAACTGCGTGTTTTATTTGGCTGGAGTTAGGCTATAAATGCCTCAAACAAATGACATAGAGGCGCCATTTTTCTTCTCGCCAATCTTACCATGTAGGGTAAAGAACACAGGAGTGAAAGTAGAGCAGTAGTCTATTACAACCAATCAGATTCCTTTTTTATTATCTGAACCATTAATGGGTCGCTATAGGTTACACCTCCCCTTTTGCTAAAGTTTTTACAACCTAGCCTATCTAGTGAAAAACAAAACGTTGTATGTTTGCTGGATAGTTTCAGCCAGCTAACTGCCTATATCAGTTAGTTGTTAGTAGTTACTAACTAGCTATAGCTTTCCTAAAACCAATTTTTATAACAGGGTTTGCTATTTACCAATACTGTTAACACATTTATCACTAACTGTGCTTTCCAAATCTCTAGGGGATAAATAGGACACAGAAAACCAGTTGTTTGACATCACTTACTAATGGCTAATGTGACTTTTTTGTAGAGTCTGGTTATAGAAAAAAGGCCTTAGAATATTTTTTAAATCATATGCAAACCCTAACATAATATCCCCGGACAGTTCAAAAAGGTCTCCTTATTCTGGCATTGGGCTCAGGAGAGGGGTAACTTTCATTCCCTGTTCCCCCTTTCCCTTTTTTTTCCTGTTTTCCAGCACCCCCCCCTTTTAATTTTCTCCAGGCCCAGACCTCCATATTACATTTAGATTACAGGGGACTCTGGTCTGTGATTTTTATCTTGAAACTCGATTTCCACATTATAAGGTCTGCTTCGCTGATACCACTGGTCTTGAAGAGCAAGACCAAAATCTGGTGGGGGGGGGCACAGCCTACCCCAGCACCCCCCTTAGATCTATCCTTGCACTGGGTGGCACCCTATGTCACTGCACAGTAGCACAACATACTGAGTCGCAGTGTAGAACCTCCCAAGTTTTCAAGATGGGTAACGAGGGACATCTATTAGCAAAAGTATGTAGACATGGAAAAACACCCCCTGCCATGCCCCCTTAAAGGGTAATTACACATTGAAAAAATTATTAGTTAATCCCACAAGTTATCAGGGCACCAATCCTGCCCAGTCCCATAGAGCCCTGCTATCGTGCCCATGGGACTGGGCAGGATTGGTGCCCTGATAACTTGTGGGATTGACTTATAATTTTTTCAATCACACAGGCTCGCTCCCCTCTCGTTCAATAAGAGGCCTGAGTGGGTTATTTAAACCGCCCTCTCCCTCCTGTCAGGTTGCTGGTTTGTCACAGCATCTGAGTGTGTTCTTCTGCTGATATCTACTACCTTGTTCCTGATCACCTGACCCTTGGCTAACGTATCGCAGACTGCTGCTGTCTCCTGCCCTTGACCTTTGGCTTTGAACTTCGGACTTCCTGCTCTCTCCAACCCCCTGACCACGGCTTTCTCCTCGGACTTATCTTCTGCCTGCTCCCTGTTTCAAGCACCCAGACTTCCAGGACTGTCTGTGTGTTCCCCAGGTGTCTTCAGCGAGTTACTTCCGGATCAGTTCCTGTTCCACGTATCCAGCTTCCACCTTCCTGTCGGTACCGGTGCCTCCTGGTGCGTCCTTCCCCCTGTTCCCACTCCAGGGGGCGGACCCCACCGGGTCGCAAGGGGAGCCGCCCTCAGCATCTTGGCCTTGGTAAGTTTATCCATATTAACCCGTGATACAAGTGCTTTTTGAAAGCAAAAAAGTGCATTTTATATACAACTATATAGATCATACTGAAATGAGAGACACATGGGGAGGAAAGAGGGACAGAGAGACTTTGTTCCAAATCAGGGACAGTTCCTCGAAATTAAGGACACTTGGGAACTATGCAGTAACATTGAAATGAAGTGCCGCTATGTCACACTTCAAATAAAGAAAAGAAAAACAAGTAGCGGAATGCGCTGCAATGCACATCACACTTCTCCCTCCTGTAGCGGCCAGCCATTGGCTTTTCTCCTGTAATGGGTGAGTGTCCAATGATTTTTACATCCAAGCAATAAGGATTGCTAACTGGGAGTTTTTGAGCCTTCTGAAGGGGAAGGGGGCACATGGCCTACAGGTATGACAGTAAAATGCTACAGCTACACTTTTTTTTTATTATCTACTGGGGCCCCTTGACTGCCTAGACTATTTTCTTGAAATGGTGAAATTAGCCTTTAAAGCAGAAATAAAGTCACCATACTTGCCTCCTCTCCTTTTTCTGGAGCCGGCATCTTCTGGGTGTACGTTTTTAGCTGTCTGGATTGGCTGGTGCGAGATGACATAACTCTTATACATGCACATGAATCAGTCACCACAGGGACAGGTTGTACACACAGGGTTTGCGTACCCACCCCCTGTGTCCTCCACGCATTGCCAATCTCCCGGCAGCAGGAAATGTGGATAGGAGCTGGGAAATTAATCTATGCACAGTCCAATCTAGCAATCATTTGTCACCTGCCACATGGAGAAATGTTGTTATGACAGGAGGGGGAGCACAGCCTGCACCTCCTTGCCGCTCTTTCGTCTCTGCAGCTGTCACTTCTCTCTGAACATTTTACTTTAGTTCCCTGCACCATGCTGCCTTCCCTTGTCCCTACCTTGAGTGTGGAGATGGGTAGAGGAGCCCAGCAGCCAGGTGGCTGGCCTGGGGGGGGGGGGCAAAGCCCCCCCCCCCCCGGCAACCCCTGGATCTGCCTATGCGGTCAGCTGTAAACCAGAAAGCGCCCTTTAACACCCATTGACAGTTGACATTGACATACCGAGAACGACACTCTGCTTGTCTCTCCATGTTAACTTAGAGTTAGTCTCACCTCCAATTAAATTTACTATGAGCTTTGCAAAACTTAGTAAAACATGTGCTATGAAAAGCAATCTGAGTCTTTTGCACAAGTTAATAAAGCTACTGAGATGGGCAGCAGGAATTTTGGAATTTCGCACAGGATGTTGAAAATCGGTGTAAATCCCGGAAGAATTAAAAGTATGATGCTGGTGTTATTACTAATGCAGGCTGCATTGTCTATGTAATTTTTTTCTTTCACTATACTACTACTTTAAAGTGTTGGGAGGTCATGGGTTAAGGGTCAGGTTAAGCTTTAGCTATTTCATGTTGGAAGGTGGTCTGCTACAACACAAGACTGCTGCCACTGAGAACACACGTACCATTTTAAAAGGATTGTACACCCTTGCATATACCCAACAAAGTGACAAGCCTCAGAGATTAAACAAGTCCTCCTAGATAAGTTGAATAAGTTCATCTGCAGGCCTCTCTCCTCTACAGCCATTCAAAGTACAGAATGTACACAGCATTTCTTAGCTTCTAGAAGGCAGGGGTCGGGATCTGATGTCACACAATGCATAGAAAGGAGATTTAAGTGTAACCTGAGACCTGAGTGGAGGGAATGGACACACCTCCCTCTACACCAGTGGTTCTCAACCTTTCTAGTGTCATGACCCCTTGATAACATTTCACAAATTGTGGGGACCCCTAACAATAAAATTATTTTTTGTAGCGTGGAACCCGTACTACAGTGGTGTCTCGCATGAAGTGACACCTATGCTGAAATCAGGAGATAGGGTCTCCTTCAGCCCCTCCCACTTCACTTTCCTCACCAGTCAGCTGACTTCTAGTCTCTTCCCCCCAGCCATGCCATGAACTGAATGGGTGGCTGCAAAGAGGCTGAGTGGGCAGCCACAGGCTCTAGCAACAGCCCAGCTGGGCAGCTGAGAAAAGGCTGGGAGAGTGGTGTGTGCTTCAGAAATAGACCAGGATTTGGTGACCCCTGACAAATCATCTTTCGACCCAAGGTTAAGAACCACTGCTCTACACAGTCTCAAAGAGAAACATGAACAACTGAAGCTGTTAATCACATGCTGTGTGCTGGCTGGCAATACATGGTGTTAGCATAAACGATCAAGTGTCTAATGCAGATAGCAGAGGAAGGAAACAGCAGACAGAAATCCTACTAGCTGCTTTGGATAGACGCCAGTACACACCATAGAAGGATGTGTTTTGTACATTTTCGATTTTTGAGGTTTACAACCACTTTCATTTCTGTAGAGGCCTTTTGGCAAAAATGAGCAAAAAAGATGGTACTAAATGCAGTTTACAAGAGACGGTTCATATGTAAACAAGGCACAGACTTTAAATTTGTCTTCTCATAACATTTTATTGACATACAAAAAACACACATCAATATACACCCATCAGCACGTACACAGATTTCACTCATAATTCTGAAGTCATAACCAGCAATAACATCCTTGGAAAAAATGCAATTTCATACGTTACAAAAAAATATTTTATATAAAAAAGCATTTAAAGTTAAATCAAATATATTGTACAGCATTTATAAATAAATAAGTTAGACATATATAAATAAATCGGACCACAAATGATGAATTATTTATTAAGAAGTAATGTGCAAAGTTAACCATGTCAACCATTCCGAGTGCTTTCTTCACTGATGTGATGCACATTGTTCATGGTGACTATGGGCTGCTACACTTCGCACATCATCTCTGCTCATAGCATTGCTGATGTTGTCTGTTTCTATAGATGAAGGACATCTGGCAGGAATCCGCTGGGAGAACGGCTCACCCACCTGCAGAAGGAGATGTGTGGATGTGGATGACCCATGTGTTTGTATCACCTTCTGTTTAAGGCGGAGCGCAGCCTATAGTCCACCTGTGAATCCTAGGTTATTTTACACCAGCCAGGCATTAAGTGAATTAAATATAATAGTGCTGAAATAGAGCCAGCCTTTCCAGCAACAGAGCATTAGATTATCCTCCATTAGAACTATTATCTGATCTTTCAAAAGGCCAGCTTTATAGCAGGATTCATTACCGAGCAGTGTCTTATTCTGTAATACAATACACACTGTAAGTTATAATAGTGCAATCTGACATTTGGTTAAGGCTCATTAGCTTGTCGTGGAAGAGAAGTGCATCAATATTAGATGCAATACATATAAAACACAATGATCAAGGCCAGGGTCTAGGGCAGTTATTCTTGAGCTTGTCCATAGCAGGGGATGTCACATAACAGTTTTTGCAAGTTTGGTTAAAGGGTTTGTAAAGGAAACATTTGTTTCCCCTAAATAGCTTCATTTACCGTAGTGCAGTCCTCCTTCACTTACCTCATCCTTCCATTTTGCTTTTAACTGTCTTAATTTCTTCTGAGAAATGCTCACTTCCTGTTCTTCTGTCTGTAACTCACCACCGTAATGCAAGGCTTTCTTCCTGGTGTGGAGAAAGCCTTTAGAGGGGGGAGGGGGTGAGCAGGAGGGTCAGAACGCCCACTAACACACAGCTCCTTTCTCTATCTGCAAAGTAGAGTGTCCTGACTTGCCTGCTCGCCCCCTCCCCCCTCAAGAGGCTTTCTCCACACCAGGAAGAAAGCCTTGCATTACGGTGGTGAGTTACAGACAGAAGAACAGGACGTGAGGATTTCTCAGAAGAAATAAGGACATTTAAAAGCAAAATCGAAGGATGAGGTAAGTGAAGGAGGACTGCACTAAGGTAAAGGAAGCTATTTAGGGGGAAAAAAATCCTTTACAAGCCATTTAAGCCAAAGCTTAGGCAAACAACTATGTGTATAGATAAAATACATCTATGGAAGCTCTCATCTTAAATGAAAATAAAAGAAAGAAAGCTAAACGAGAAAACAAATGCAGCCATCACATTTAAGAATTGGTAAGCTGCAATATAATAAAAAATTGCTTTAAGGAATGTACCCCTGCTGTATGTGGACACGGAAGGAAAAGCAGAAACCTGAGTTCATCTCTCAGTCACTCTGCATTCTCCTGCTATCAATATGTTCCTAGTAGTACATGCGTACAACCCCCTCTTCCAGTCTGAACTTTGCTATCTTAGGGATTGGAAGAGAATAAAACCAAGTCAAAGCCATATGCTTGCACTAGTTTTTTTTTAAATATACATAATGATTTATAAATGAGCACATACCTGCACAAGTGGGTGTTTTTTTTTATCTGCTTAGAGTTCAGCTACGAATTACATTTTTCTAGCTCAGATCAGAAAAGTTCTCAATGGAGACTGCTCCATTCTGTCACATAAGCGCACAACCCCAAAAAAACAAATTGTAGGAGTCTGATTTACCAAAGTCTGAAGCAAAATCAAGTGAGTTGGTATTCACGCTGAACATCCATTTATGTGCAGGTATGAAAAATAGACCTTTTGCTAAACTCGATGGGGTGTTTGAAGTGAACACATGTTGATGTTACATCACACCTTAGTAAATCACCTCCTGGAACTCAAAGCACCCCAGTGTTTGGCTTTGTTCTCTTCTGCTGCCTATCAAGTTTGTATTTAAAGATAGGGAAAGAGATAGACTGGAGATAATATGGTCATGTACACATAGCACCTGATTTACTAAAACTACAGAGTGCAATATGTGGTGCAGCTGTGTATAAACCAATCAGTTTGCTGTTGCTCAAAGCGGAGGTCCACCTTTTTTTTTTTTAAAACCCAGCAACTACAAATACTGCAGCTGTTGACTTTTAAAAAATGGACACTTACCTGTCCAGCACGCCCACGATGTCAGCAGACGAGGCTGAGCAATCGCTCAGTCCTCGGCTGCCTTCCCCGCCATCCTCGGTGAGGGAATCAGGGATTGAAGCCTTGCGGCTTCAATGCCCGATTCCCTACTGTGCATACGCGAGGATCGCGGCGCGCCATCACTGGTCCCCGCTCTCTCCTGGGAGAGCTGCACCCCTCTCCCCCTGAAAGGTGCCAAATGTAACACCGGAGGGGGGGAGGGATCCAAAAAGTGGAGGTTCACTTTTTGTGTGAACCTCCGCTTTAATTAAACAAGCTGAAGTTAGAAGCAGATTGGCTACCATGCACAGCAGCACCAGATTGTGCACTCTCCAGTTTTAGTAAATCAACACCATAGTTCAAATCAGCCTTATGCAAAAAGTCAGTGCAAATAAATAATCAAAGTGATTCATAGCAACCAATCAGGTTTCACTCTGTTAAATCCATGAAATCCAATTGGTTGCAATTGGTCACAGTTCCTTGCATTTTGCTCTTTGCTTTAAATAAGCCAGATTGTGTTGTAGAGCTAGACATTTGCTATTACTTGCATCATTGTTAATTGGAGAAGGAGGTTTGGCTCTTAGAGGATCCAGTTGACATGACATGACATCAGCAGAGCTGGGAAAAATGTAAACACATTTATATGAACAGATTTTAGCTGACAGTCAGACATGTAGTCCCCTGAGATTGGTCAGCTTGAACCGTAAGACACTCTTTGGCGCTACTCATAGAAATGTGGATTTTCATTCAGTTTGGCTAAAACAACCTGATCATCTCATGACTATAGGGACCTTAAGAGGAAACTTTAGTATTTTTAATGTTTGTAGACATTCATTTGAAAATGATCACTGACTAAATGTACTTAAAGAAAGAATTATTTCTATACATAATTTATAACTATATTTGTTGCCATTAGAATCCCACAATAAGAGGTTTATTCATATCAATTTCTTGAGGGATGATGGCAACTACGTGTTTGGACACATGAGTTGACCAAAATTTAGGATTTGGGGTCCATTGAAATAGCAGCAGTCTAGTCTTACCGCAGCCATAAAGCGGATTTGAGATAAATAAAATTGGAATATTTAAAATGCTCTGTGAAGATAAAAAAAAAAAATAGAAATATAGCCTAGTCCAGGGGTAGGGAACCTTGGCTCTCCAGCTGTTTTGCAACTACAAGTCCCATGAGACATTGCAAGACCCTGACAATCACAGGCATGACTCCTAGAGGCAGAGGCATGATGGGATTTGTAGTTTCACCACAGCTGGAGAGCCAAGGTTGCCTACCCCTGGCCTAGTCTATTGGCTCTCCTTCAATCACTTAGCACAGCTCAGAGAACTCTGGACGACACCAGAGCTCAGAGCTTGCATTTTATGAATGGAGCATAATATGGAGACCGTGGTGTGGAGTAACACTGCCAAGTGCTCTCTCTAATAAATGGGCCCTCATTTTGCTCTTTAAATCATCTAAATGGAGCATTCAAAAAAGTCAATAGACGGTATCGAACATACATGGTAAAGTATGTCCTCTACTAATGGCAAGGTATGCTTGGGTATACATGAACAATATATAGTGTATAATATATAGTATACTTCTGAGCTAGTCCGTCCCATAAGCAGGGAACTCAAGGCCTATGAGTGCTCTTGTTTAGGGAAATGGAAGAGGCAGGGAAGCTGCACTCCCATGCCATGGAAAACAATAGCATTTGCACAAGATTTCCTAAACTGTCCAATCACTTTGTTCCTCTGGGATACTCTTTTAAGGCTGTCATGCAATATCCCCAGAAGACTGTCATCTAAGGTCTGTGAGCACTTTAACTCTCAGTTGGATTAGATTCACTAAAAACAATATACTCTCCACGTCACTGGCGTAGCGGGGGGCAGGGGGGGCTGTCGCACCGGGCGAAAAATGGGGGGGGCGAATCCATCCACCGGCTCCGCGGAGCGCTCCGGAGCCTCGGCCTAGGAAAGTCCCCGGCTTCGGCCTAGCTCAGGAGCGGCGGCCATCTTGGTACACCCGGCGGCGGCCCTCCTCTCTGTTCACACCCACAGAGGAGGAGGAGCCCGCGCTTGAGGGAAACCACACACGCCGCTGTCTGAGGTCTGAGGTCTGCACTACTGGGGGTTACTGTCTGAGGTCTGCACTACTGGGGGTTATTGTCTGAGGTCTGCACTACTGGGGGTTAATGTCTCAGGTCTGCACTATTGGGGGTTACTGTCTGAGGTCTGCACTATTGGGGGTTACTGTCTGAGGTCTGCACTATTATGGGGGTTACTGTCTGAGGTCTGCACTATTATGGGGGTTACTGTCTGAGGTCTGCACTATTATGGGGGTTACTGTCTGAGGTCTGCACTATTATGGGGGTTACTGTCTGAGGTCTGCACTATTATGGGGGTTACTGTCTGAGGTCTGCACTATTATGGGGGTTACTGTCTGATGTCTGCACTATTATGGGGGGTTACTGTCTGAGGTCTGCACTACTGGGGGTTACTGTCTGAGGTCTGCACTACTGGGGGTTACTGTCTGAGGTCTGCACTACTGGGGGTTACTGTCTGAGGTCTGCACTATTGTGGGGGTTACTGTCTGAGGTCTGCACTATTGTGGGGGTTACTGTCTGAGGTCTGCACTACTGGGGGTTACTGTCTGAGGTCAGCACTACTGGGGGTTAATGTCTGAGGTCTGCACTATTGGGGGTTAATGTCTGAGGTCTGCACTATTATGGGGGTTACTGTCTGAGGTCTGCACTATGCTGGGGTATACTGTCTGAGGTCTGCACTATTATAGGGGTTACTGTCTGAGGTCTGCACTATTGTGGGGGTTACTGTCTGAGGTCTGCACTATTGTGGGGGTTACTGTCTGAGGTCTGCACTACTGGGGGTTACTGTCTGAGGTCTGTTAAATAGGGGGTCTGTGATTGTGGGGGGTCTATCTGTGATTGGGGGGATCCATCTGTGATGAGAGGTCTGTTATTTAGGGGGTCAGTCTGTGATGGGGGATCTGTGATTGTGGGGGGGTCAGTCTGTGATGGGGGATCTGTGATTGTGGGGGGGGGTTCAGTCTATGATGGGGGATCTGTGGTTGTGGGGGGGGTCGGTCTGTTAATCCCTTACAGTAAGGGGTTAAATGATTAATCCTGCAATAATTTACCCCTTACATGCTGAAAGCCCTGGAGGGATACATTACAGATCCTTATAACCAGAGTGGATGATTATACAAGGGGGGGGGGGGGGCGAAAAAAAATTCTGCCCCGGGCGCCCATAACTCTGGTTACGCCACTGCTCCACGTGGCTGTTATCATTTGCTAATGAAGAAGAGTGATTGCAGTAAAATCATGCAAATGTAGAACAGCAAACATTCTTACTATAGTTTCCCCTTAAAGCATAGCAGAACTCAACATGAAAAAGCAGTATGGGTTAGTGGCACTAAGTTTGAGTAGTTTCTTCTAATACTACATAGTACTTATGTAATTGGGTTAAGCAACCTGGGACTGTTCCTCTGTTGTTGGCCACATCCTAGCATTCCATTATACTCACCTGAAGGTCTAAAACAAGCAACACTCTTTATTGCTCATATACATATGTGCTAAGTTTGTCTTCCGCAGTCACACACAATGCCAAGGCAGGGGATGGCAGTATATAATGGTTCTGTATTTACTAAGTTGGCAAAGCCACACGGTGCACGATATGCATAGTCCAAAAATGTGGTCAAAAACTGTAGGCTGGACATTTTTTTCTGTAGACTGAGTCACCTGAGTGCATTAGCAGGAAAATAAATAGTAAAACATTTGGTCACAGTCAAGCATTGGTCTGAATGAGTAGAGTACTCATCGTAGTGCTTTGTTTACTCTTCCTCAAAGGCACAGTTTGAAGCACCAATATATTCTGTAGTCTTCCTGAGTTTTAGACCCATTTTCTGCAGTAGGCTGGGGGATTTTTTTGGTGTGCTGCCTGCATTCAGTAATAAATTGGCCTCATTTTCAAAGCAAACGTCCTCTTCAGTGTGAACAAGCCTGTGATTATTGCACCTGCAACAGAAAAGAGAGGAGCGCTGAGCGGCCAAATCACTTCCTACTGCATCCGGTAACTTCACTAAATTGGGTAAACACAGATCTACATCACTGATGACTGCACTACACAATGGTCCTATTTCTAATGCTTTTGTTTCCAGCTCCATCTGCCATTTTATTCCTAATATGGTCTGCTAGATTTTTATCTTTTGTTAGGTGTTTGGGTTGAAGTACCAAATTTTGATCTCCGCTATGAAGGTAACTGTCTAACTATGCATGAAGAAATGTGTAAAGCTCAGTTATGATATGTTATTCATTTCGTTTTAATGAAAATTAATACTGTATGTATTTCTTAACCACTTAAAGGGGTTGCAAAGGATTTTTTTCCCCCTAAATAGCTTCCTTTACCTTAGTGCAGTCCTCCTTCACTTACCTCATCCTTCCATTTTGCTTTTAAATGTCCTTATTTCTTCTGAGAAATCCTCACTTCCTGTTTTTCTGTCTGTAACTACACACAGTAATGCAAGGCTTTCTCCCTGATGTGGAGAAAGCCTCTTGAGGGGGGAGGGGGCGAGCAGGGATGTCAGGACACTCTCTACTTTGGAGATAGAGAAAGGAGCTGTGTGTTAGTGGGCATCCTGACACTCCTGCTCGTCCCCTCAAGAGGCTTTCTCCACACCAGGAAGAAAGCCTTGCATTATGATGTGTAGTTACAGACAGAAGAACAGGAAGTGAGGGTTTCTCAGAAGAAATAAGGACATTTAAAAGCAAAATCGAAGGATGAGGAAAGTGAAGGAGGACTGCACTAAGGTAAAGGAAGCTATTTAGGGAATAAAATGTTTTCCTTTACAACCCTGTTAAGTACTAGCCATTATATATACAATACAGTAACCCACAGCATCCAATCAGATTTCAGCTTAGGGACATCCGATCAGTAAAACAAACTCTGACCTCTTCTAAGCAGTTATTTCCCTTTGTAGATGTCCCTTTGCCCTGTGACTAAAGGTCCTGATGCACAGGATATTATTATTATTAATAAAAATAATAATAATAATATTGTTATTATTATACAGGATTTATATAGCGCTAACAGTTTGTGCAGCGCTTTACAACGTATATATCTGAATATATCTAAATATATATATATATATGAAAAATAAAGTAAATATTGGAACAACTCTGCTAATGATTGGCTTACATAAGAGCTGATTCAAATTTACAAAGTTAATATATAACTACTAAAATATTGACTGTCCCAATCAACTGAATTCATATTTTGCTTTTTATGGTCTCTGCTATCATCCCTGCAGCTTTGGCACCCATACCATACATCCATGTCTTTTAAGGCTGGCTATTACTAAGAATGGCCAAACCAGCTGCAGAAGGAGAAGACAAGTGTCAATTAGTGCAATCTGTGCATTTTATTTTCTTATAACTGTGTTTAAGATATTGGGCAGGCCCACAAAACTGACATTTAATAAAAAAGCTGCAATTTTTTTGTATTTTTATATAGTTATTATAGTACACCTAAAATAAAAAATATCATCTATGTCAGGGATTAGATTCAGCTGCGCAAAGTTTCTAATGAGATCATTGGTAGTTGCCAGAGTTTTATGCTGAATAGTTGACCCCTAACCCAGGCCACCTGTTATTCTCTTAAGTTCAGAGGACATTAGGGACCTGACCCACTTCAATTGCACACTACAGCTATTGTCACACAAGAGGCAGCTGCTGGATAAACGCTGCAGAGTGGAGGAGGGGACTTACCCATCGGTGGCAGGAGTAACGTCGTCGGCTGGCAAAATTCTGCTAATCTGCTTGTTTGCACTTTGGGCTATTGGTGACGAGGAAAGAGATTTCTACAAGAGGAAATGTAAAACAAATTGAAATTTCATATGACACATGAAAGCTTAATTTTCATGATAATAACCTGATTTATCATACTGATAGATTGTGTGTAATGTATACTGTACAGCTGACTTGTACACCTTTTACTAGGATTCCAAGATCAAAATTTTAACATAAATATTATTATTTTAGTAGTAAAAATATTATCATACAAGTATTTATGCATTTTTATATAAAAAGGTTATTTTAGAAACATATAAAATATATATATTTAATTGCTTGTTTATTTATTTGGAATTCATACATCAATTCAATATGTACAGTAGAAGTGCTATTTATTTATTTTTTAGCATTTGCATAATAATAAATCACAGTAATTCCCAAGAGAGCTTTGGGAGGTCTGAACACAGAAGCCCAATCATTATGACAAAGTCTCCTCTGTCTGCACCAGTCATTTCAATATGACTGGGGGTTACTTTTCCCCTTTTGGGTAAAACAAACACATAATAATAATAATAATAATAATAATAATAATAATAATATTATTATTAATAATAATAATTTATTGTGAATTTTAAAATCTTTAATGCTATCTCCATTTTAACCTTTATATTTTTGTGATAATGTGATAATGAACAACATTATTTTATAAAGCTGGCTGGATTTTTTAACTGATATTACTGTTTTCTTTTATGATTTGCATTTCTCTTAACAGTCTCTCCTGTGAAGACAATAATAGCTATTATGAGTTACATACAATTTACGGTCATTTCAGTCCATAACATGCAGCTGGGGCATAATTATCCATTCAAATATATTGGCTTGCAGCTTCATTAGAGACAGCAGGTGGATGCTACTGTTCCACTTTATACAATAACAACTTTAGCAGAGTGGTTTCCAGTAATAACAGTTAAATGTAGTGCTACAGTAAGATTATCAGCATTATTTAAGAATGGGTATTCATTCTTAAGTGCAGTAATCCATAATAACTAATCAGAAATGTACTCTGAAGTCACATCTGCATGAAATGGCGTTCTATTGGTTGTTATGGCTTAATAAACAAAGCATTAACTTTAAAAGGGAATGGACATTGGTTTTGTACATCATTTATTTTTATTTATTAATGTGAATGTGGTTTAAATACATAAAAAAAACAACAAAAAAACATTATATTCAAGTATGTATTCTTAACTCAAAAAAGTACCTTTTAGTACTTTCTGCCTGCTCCAAATCTACAAAACCTTTTTTTTTGCTGTGATCTGACTTCCTGTAGGGTGGCTATGTTCGTTCTTCATGGCACCACTGTAGGTGGGAACATTGCCACTGCTCCAGAGATGGATAATGGGATATGGAATATGTAGTGTGCATAGAGCAGTGAACATGACTGCAACTAATTTACTATACACATGGAAGTGAGGGAAAAAAGAAAGGTTCAGGAGCTCATGGAGGAAGTTACAAGGGGGTAGGAAAACACATAGTAAGCATGAAAAATATATTACAGAGCCATTAAGTAATGTAAGTGTATGGATTATTTTTTGGAGAATAAGGATAAGGCTTAGTGTTACTTTAAAGCAACTCTGTCACTTACAAAGATCAAAGGTGTCCTCAGCAGCGCTTAGTGGTTCCTCTGCCTCCCTCCAATTCATTACAGGATATATAGTATTGACATGGCGGTTCGTCAGGAGGAACCACTGAGCATTGCAGAGAACAGAGAAGATTGACTCTGCTGAAAGTGTCTGTCATGAAATAAAATTCTCCAGGGATATTGTGTTAGGTATTCCTTTGGTTCTTTTTTACAGCCTTTTTTTGCTTTGAAACATCATTTTTTTTCTTATATTCAAATAAATATGAAATATTATGTATTAACATTCAAAATGTTACTTTTGAGCCAGCAGTCATAGCTTTAAAGTGGAGTTCCACCCAAAAGTGCTTTAAGCACTCCTCGCCCTCTGATATGCCACATTTGGCATGTAATTTTTTTGGGGGGGTGTGTGTCCTCTTGTTAGTGGGACTTCTTGTCCCACTTCCTCCTTCCAGGTCCTCAGCCACATAGGCAACTCCTCCTCTCGCCCTAGGTGGCCCCTCCCTGCCAGCGATCTTCTGGGACACAATACATGTCCCATAAGATTGCAGGCCAATGGCAGAGCGCATGTGCAGTGTGTCCGGCCATGAAGCTGGAAGCTGCCACGGCTGGGTGCCCACAGTACATATGACAGTGTCAAGGAGAGGAAGGCGCACGGAGCGGGGCTCCGTGCGGCCGCTTCGCTAGACCGTGGGACAGGTGAGTGCTGGTTTATTAAAAGTCAGCAGCTATGCTTTTTGTAGCTGCTGACTTTTAATAAACTAAAAATTGTATGGAACTTCACTTTGAACTAATTTTAACAATTTATTGGCTCTTATTTCACTGTAAATACTATTGTTCATAGACCTCAAAAACTCAAACTAAAATTAGTAGTTACTTATCCCTTAACAGACTTAGTTCAGTTCAAAGTTTCGGTCAGAGTAAGTAGTATATATGGCTAAATTTGTTATCTTTTTTAGATAGTTCTCTATGAATCTATTTTCATGTGTTACATTTTTGCTTGTAAAACAAAAAAAATTATGTAGTTAAAGAAAAAAACTTATACTTATACTTACAAAAGTGGCCAAAAGCCATTATCTTTCCTTTTTAATTACAAGGACTCTTTATTGAATAAAGCATTATAACGATGACTACCTAAAGGGGAAATCTACCTTTAAATATGTGTGCTTTATTGCTTAGTATCCATCTGTAATGTTTGCTGTACTGTTCTGTTGACATAAACCCTAGAAGCCGTGCCAACCAATATGCTATGGATATGTGCGCAAGTGATCACAACTTTTCCAATTTGTACTTGTCCCTAGTGTATCTCCAATTTAGATGTTTCTAAAACCTTTGTCTAGATTGTAACATAAGTGGTGGGGTTTATTGCGGCACAGGACAGGGCCCATTGTACTATCCAGTTGGATGTGAAGAGTATACTTTGCCAGAACATAGCATTGCTTTACTTAATTTCCACTAACGATATATCATCACTGTACTGTCTGTACTAGTTATACCTGAATCGTGAGAGTACTTTTGCACTATAAATACATTTTTACTTGACATGTACTTACATTTTGGTGTTGCACAGTCTGATGATGTGTGGCAAACTTTGGTGTTTTCATGTCTTCAGTGCCAACTGTAAAGTACAAAGCAGAACAGGTATTTGTGTTATTTTAACGCGAATGCATGTTTTTTCTTGAATAATTATTTTTGGTAAATATGAATAATTCAACATACACAAAATTTAAGGAGCCCAAGAAGGGACTAACACGCCATTCCCTTCCCAAGCCTTTTCTGTTCTGATGATGCCATATGAAGTTTCATTTGGAGAGAGAGGGTCTGAAGGCAAACAGCTTCTGTTATGTTCTCTTTTTAGAAAACGCACAATGCTCTGTTACAGGGTTACATACAGTCTATATGAAATATTTGTTTACAAAATAAAGCTTTTACATACAGTACATATCATGGGGTCTTGCAAATGCCAAGAGGAATTCATAGTCTATCCCTATCTATAGCCTATGCCACACTCACCCAACAACTGTCCCAGAGCCACCCCTATCAAATCATTCTGTGCAGCTATTACCTTTTGTACCACCCCCCCTCCCTTTAGAATGTAAGCTCTACGAGCAGAGCCCTTCTGTATTGAACTGTACTGTAATTGTGCTGTCCTCTCTCTACATTGTAAAGCGCTGCGTAAACTGTTGGTGCTATATAAATCGTGTATAATAATAATAATAGTCTATATCAGAGGTCTCCAAACTGTGGCCCGGGGGGCAGATTCGGCCCCTTGCTTGTCTTTATCCGGCCCTTGGGGGACTATTCATCCCAGTTATATGAGACACATTTCCTCCCACTGACACCAACAATGGGGCACTATTCCTCCCTCTAATACCAAGGATGGGACACTATTCCTCCTGCCTAATACCAAAGATGGGACACTATTCCTCCCCTTAATACCAACAATGGGGCACTAGTCCTCCCTCTAATACCAAAGATGGGGTCCTGTTTACTCTGTTTATATTCTCTCTGGCCACTATTTCTCCCACTAACACCAACTATGAGGCACTATATTCTCGCTGGCCACTATTTCTCCCTCTTATATTAAATTGTATTGTAATATGTCTCCCTTCATTTTTTAAATAACTACACAAACTGTTACCACTTTATAAATGCTGTAATAATAATAATCTCATATCTTCAATTTAATCAAGAACAAAATCATTGTGATTGTGGAATTTACCTGCAATACAATGAATACTCAAAGGTTGTGGTTTAAGTAAGAATATTTGCAGCCTTACTTTGTCTGTTACGTCGGCGAGGGCAGCATGGTTGTGGTGGAGGAAGTTTCCACACTTCATCTCTACTGCGCAGGACTTGAAATAGATCAGGCGGCTGTGGCAGATATTTTTGTGTCCAGTGATTTGTGGCTCCAGGACTAGCTGTCACCTGTATGATAAAAAAAACAGCTAAACATGCATACGATAACCATTCTACAGCAAGAAAAGCAGAATTGCCACTAAACTTAAGACATAAGTTGTTTTTGCTAAATGAGTGCATATCACTGAGAAAATGAATATGTTCAGGGCTTATTTTCTCAGAGAATAAGTGTAGGTACCCCCCCCTTCTGAGTCACCCCTTGTCTCCGCCCCCTACCCAACTCTGAGCACCATTCCTTGGTTTCACCCCCTACCCACTTTCTAGTAGTGCCTCTTTTAGAGAATACAGCGCCATGTTTTATTTTGTGGTGCTAAGTCATTTATATGAAATTTGTTAATAACAAGAAAAGTAGTAAAATAGATCCCCAACAGCCAGCAGCAGTAGACCCCCCTCAGCAACAATAGATTCACCCAGAAACAATAGACCCCCCAGCAGCCATGCACTTCCACAACAAACTACCACTCCGGCAGCAACAACAGATCTCCAAGCTGTCATAATCACTTTGTGCCCCTGTTCCTCATTCCAGCACCCTGGTGTTGGCTGTTGCTTTTTGCTTTTCCTCCCTGTCTGTGTTCAGGTTATTGATCTGCTTGGTCACCTGATATAAGAAAACCAAACACTCTATTCCTCGCTTGTGATAGAGACAGACTTACCTGTATTGTTCTAGCTCAAGTCTTCTGTTAGTCTGCCTTGCCTGTTGTTGGACCCCCTGTGTTTGACCCCGATTTGACTGGACTATCCCCTGAACTCTGCCGGCCTTTACCTGAACTGTCTTTGAACCACGCTGTCTGCTAACTGCAAGTAATCTGTTGTTTGCTCTGTTTGCGTCTGCCCGGGTGTGCTGTCCAGACACTATAGCATTTTATTAAAGTCCTGGGGGCAACCAAGTACCGGTAGGTCTGCTTGCATTAAGTGAAAGGGGGCTGCTATAGGTGAGGCGCACAGTAGCCAGCTATAGTGTCTGACCACCTGCGTTGGGGTAGACATGACATTCGTGACACCAGCAGCCAGCATCAATAGATTTTCCAGGAGCCAGCAACAATAGACTTCCTTGCTTAACTGTAGATCTCTTCCTTCAACAATCCCCCCCCCCAGCAACAATAGAGCCCCCCAGAAGCAATAGACTGCCTTGCAAAAATAGATCCCCTCTATTACATACATTCAGTGCTAGAGGTGCCAGCACTGCATTCCCCCACATTCCTGCTGAAAAAAATCTCTAAACATGTTTGTGTTGAATTGCATGTAAATCACAACAATTTACTTCTCTTATATCGGACATGTCTCCGGGGATCTTTTGGTCTGATGTGTGTACACACCATCAGACCAAAATCCCAGCGGACAGAGAATGCGGTGACGTAGAAGTCACCAACGTCCTCAATCCAGGAAGTTCAATGCTTCCACGCATGCGTCAAATCAATTCGATGCATGCGCAGGATTTCGGTCTGCTGGTTAGACGTACTAACCAGCGGACATGTCCGATGGACAGGTTTCCAGCGAACAAGTTTCTAAGCATGCTTAGAAACTTTTGTCCGTTGGAAACCTGTCCGCTAGGCCGTACACACGATCGGACATGTCCGCGGAAACTGGTCTGCGGACCAGTTTCAGCGGACATGTCTCCTCGTGTGTACACAGCCCAAGAGGACATGTAGGATTACAGTAGGGTCATGTAACCGAACTATAAAAACAGAAAAAAAAAATTGGGGGCAATAAATCCTAATATGGTTCCTACATATTATGAACATTGTCAGTATGTGTCTTGGAAGTTATTTGTTCACAACTACTGTAAAGCGTTTCTAAAGGCAAATTTACATCTTATGCTAACCTGCTCTGTGCCATCCTGTATAAAAAATAGTAATAATAAAATCTATACTACTTGTAGAAATACAATTTAACCACTTCCTTAGCGGGCCATAGTAATATGACACCGGCAGGAACCCTCCTTCCCTCCGGGTGGACGTTATATGACGTCTTTTTTTCCCGGCTGTCTAGTGCGCGTGGCATCGCTCGTGACCCAGTGCGCGTGCCTGGTGGCCGCGATGTCCACCGGGCACCCGCGATTGCCCGCGATCACGGCAGGAGTGTGGATCTGTGTGTGTAAACATACAGATCCACCTCCTGTCAGAGGTAAGGAGACCGATGTGTGTTCCCAGTACAGAGGAACACAGATCAGTCTCCTCCCTTGTGAGTCCCCTTCCTCTACAGCTAGAATCACTCAATAGGGAACATATTAACCCCTTCAGCGCCCCTTAGTGTTAACCCCTTCCCTGTCAGTCACATTTACACAGTAATCAGTGCAGTTATATAGCACTGATCGTTGTATAAATGTGAATGGTCCCAAAAACGTGTCAAAAGTGTCCGATATGTCCGCCGCAATGTCACGGTCACAATAAAAATCGCAGATCACCACCATTACTAGTAAAAAAATTTAATAAATAAAAATGCCATAAATCTATCCCCTATTTTGTAGACGCTAGAACTTTTGCGCAAACCAATCAATATACGATTATTGCGATTTTTTTTTACCAAAAATATGTAGAAGAATACAAATTGGTCTAAACTGAGAAAATTATTATTCTTTTTTTTAAATTGTGATATTTATTAAATCAAAAACCAAAAAATATTGTGGTTTTTTTTCAAATTGGTCGCTTTTGTGTTTATAGCGCAAAAAATAAAAACCGCAGAGATGATCAAATACCACCAAAAGAAAGCTCTATTTGTGGGGGATCCATTCCATGTCATTTGGGTACAGTGTTGCATGACTGTGCAATTGTCATTCAAAATGCAACAGCGCTGAAAACTAAAAATTGGTCTGGGCAGGAAAGGGGTGAAAGTGTCCTGTATGGAAGTGGTTAAAATTTGACTTATGTAATACTGGTAACTGACGTTGTTTTTAATAGTTTGTTATGTTATCAATACACTGTCAAATGTCTGTTACAATTTTCTTACAATAAAAATGTCCTAATTGTGAAAAAAAGAATAGTAATAATAATACAAAGTCTATCAATATTATAATTTTTATCAATAATACCATAATAATTCAACTGATCAGACACTTTTATTTAATATCAACCAATATTCCCTGGTATCAGCACCTTGAATATGGCTGCACAGGTATTTACAATTTTATCACATAAAATATATATCAATAAACTCACAAGTTCTTACACTATTAAATGTGACCTTCTGACCACCCACTGCTCTTCTTCTTGGTCGGATATATGCTGCAAAGGAATAGACAGATAACATCTTAAAATATGACCTATCCTGTTTATCAAAATGATGTGCAATTAGTATAACTAATTGTAGCATGTAAGAACTCAACCATGTAATAAGATTTGCATAATAATATTTGTATACACTAAACACGTAGTGTGAAGATGCCAGCAGGCCAGATTTTAATTATGAACCCACATCACTTTCATTGAGCAATCCCTATTACTTTCCTGCCACCCAATTATAACTACTTTGTACGCAATAAGTGTGTTTTATCCATAATGATTATATATCTATACACACAGTTACACAATAAATGTGTCTTAATTATAGTTTGATATTGGTTTATATTTCTATGTCACGGCTGCTGTCTGACAGCTAGGAGGCCTTTATACAAACAGGGGCTTGATGCCAGCCACAGTTATTTCATCTATTAAAACATGTTTAGGAAATTTTGGCTCCCTTTTCCTGCTTGAGTCATGTTCCTATTTCCAAGGAATCTGCATTTCAGGTAATGACATCATAGTTCACATATAAAACTTTTACTTTTGAATTTTAGACTGGTAAAGACATTAACGCCTTAAAGAGACCCTGTCACCAGATCATGTTTGTCAAGAAAAATATTTTCATGAGATTTTATGTGCATATAACATATTTTATGTATGTTATTTAATGTTTAATCCCCCCCGTGTAGACATTCAAAAGCTATGAGAAACTGATTCTGTGTGCTTACATCTTGTCAGCAGCCCCAGCAGATTCAGAACTGTCACTCAGAAGATTATGTTGGAAGTGATGGGAGGAATAAATGAACTTTATAAACGGACTTTATAATTTGGCAAGTTTTTATCTGGAATTCTGTTAATTTGCACTGAACTTTAAAATAGGATTACTCAGCGCTGGAATAACTCTGTGTGGCAAGACTGGGCACAGATGATAGGAAATCTTATACTCTACATCGTGACATTAAAAAAAACATCCACTTTAACTATTCAATTTTCCCTGCACTCCACATGGCAGCATACTATGGGTCCACTTTGTCCCCTTAACCCCAACCTAACAAGTGAAAATACACCACCTCGCTCTAGGATAATGGCTAGAAGGATTCCCTACTGCATTCCACCCTAGTTGACCCTCTCAATGGTTGAAGAGTCCCATTGTTATGGGTCAAAACTACCAAGATTACCGGTGACATGAATTGCCCATTTGCGAAGCATTCTTCTTCTGTCCTCGCTCTTGGATCATGGCTAGAATGATTCCCTACCACATTCCACCCTAGTTGACCCTCTCCGTGGTTAAAGACTCCCATGTTGAGTAGTAAAAGCTGTCTGATTGGGGGACCCTAACTACCAAGATTACGGGTGACATGAATTGCCCATTTGTTGCTGTTGGGCAAATTCTCCTTTTTTTCCTTTACTTATCTTCTTACATTTTAATGCATATTTCCAGACTCCAGTTTCAGTGTTAAGGAAGCAGAGGTATATGTGCTTCTGCACATCCCTGAGTTATGATGTGACCAACGAGGTAGGTCTGTTTTTCTATGTGGCCTCTGTCGTGACTGGTGTCCTCCATGCTCCTGACTTCTCCCGTTGTCTCTTTCCGGCCTCTGTGATAGGCGCCCAATCACAGCGCCTGTTGTTTCAGCCAATCAGGGGATGGCTCTAATCAGGTGCTTCCAAAAAAAGACCCCCGCCGCTGTAATTCAGGTGCCCGGGCCCTGAAAAGGGGCCAGACACCTGAATAGGGGTGGCAGCGGTGACAATAGATTGATTCATGCAATGCATGAATCTATCTATTGGTGATAGACAGATGGCAGGAGAGAGGGGGCAGCGCCTGTACACCCTTAATGGACGCACCACCACTATCAAGTGTTCAGCTGCTTAAGTCTGACGTTGTTTTACTACTATGTTTGTATTTAATAAAGCCTTTGCTATTATGATAACACCCTGCACAAGTTTCCTATTAGCTTGTGCTGCAGCCGGGTGAGTAGAAAGGACTTGATTACATTAAAGCGGACTTCATCCTCCTGCAGCACTCTCTTCCTCTTCATTCCGCCAGCCTTTTGCATCGCCTATATTGGGTACGTTTTTTGTTTGTTTACATACTGTTTTTCCTTGCTTGAAAGATTCGGCCTGCCCCCCAACTTCTGTAGTTGCCTAGGCGAATGACGCAGTGCCCGTGGTGCCTCATGGGATGCATGACATGCAGTCCCATTCAGTAAGGAGGAGAGAAGCCAGCAGCAGTCACAGTCAACATGGCAGTGCCTGACACATGCAGCAACTACAGAAAGGAGGATCCAAGCAAGTCCACGACAGATCCATTTGCTAGGCGAGTATCAGTACTGTGCAGAAGACAATAAAATATATGCAGGGGGAAAAAAAATGGAGGGAGTGGAAAGACTGAATTTCCTATTTAGGCTCCACATGCTGATATTGCAAAAGAAAGACATTTTGTTTCCACACTTGTAAGATTTTAAAAGACATTGATGCACCATATTGGAACGCTTTTGGCGTAATGGATTTCTGCCATTGTGTATATCCACTTTACAGTTTTCATATGATACAAAGTTTCACGTTTGATTAACTTTATTGATGCAGATACATGGAGTTTATTTTTTTTTGTATATTTAACACCTTCATGTTGAGAGCTCTATAGTAATCCTTTTGCGCAGTATTTGAGGTTTGCTATACTCCTATATACAGTGCAGAAAATAAGTATTTGAACACTCTGCTATTTTGCAAGTTCTCCCACTTGGAAATCATGGAGGGGTCTGAAATTGTCATCGTAGGTGCATGTCCACTGTGAGAGACATAATCAAAAAAAAAATCCAGAAATCACAATTTATGATTTTTTTAACTATTTATTTGTATGATACAGCTGCAAAGAAGTATTTGAACACCTGTCTATCAGCTAGAATTCTGACCCTCAAAGACCTGTTAGTCTGCCTTTAAAATGTTCACCTCCACTCCATTTATTATCCTAAATTAGATGCACCTGTTTGAGGTCAGTAGCTGCATAAAGACACCTGTCCACCCCATACAATCAGTAAGAATCCAACTACTAACATGGCCAAGACCAAAGAGCTGTCCAAAGACACTAGAGACAAAATTGTACACCTCCACAAGGCTGGAAAGGCCTACGGGGAAATTGCCAAGCAGCTTGGTGAAAAAAGGTCCACTGTTGGAGCAATCGTTAGAAAATGGAAGAAGCTAAACATGACTGTCAATCTCCCTCGGACTGGGGCTTCATGCAAAATCTCACCTCGTGGGGTCTCAATGATCCTAAGAAAGGTGAGAAATCAGCCCAGGACTACACGGGAGGAGCTGGTCAATGACCTGAAAAGAGCTGGGACCACCGTTTCCAAGGTTACTGTTGGTAATACACTAAGACGTCATGGTTTGAAATCATGCATGGCACGGAAGGTTCCCCTGCTTAAACCAGCACATGTCAAGGCCCGTCTTAAGTTTGCCAATGACCATTCGGATGATCCAGAGGAGTCATGGGAGAAAGTCATGTGGTCAGATGAGACCAAAATAGAACTTTTTGGTCATAATTCCACTAACCGTGTTTGGAGGAAGAAGAATGATGAGTACCATCCCAAGAACACCATCCCTACTGTGAAGCATGGGGGTGGTAGCATCATGCTTTGGGGGTGTATTTCTGCACATGGGACAGGGCGACTGCACTGTATTAAGGAGAGGATGACCGGGGCCATGTATTGTGAGATTTTGGGCAACAACCTCCTTCCCTCAGTTAGAGCTTTGAAGATGGGTCGAGGCTGGGTCTTTCAACATGACAATGACCCGAAGCACACAGCCAGGATAACCAAGGAGTGGCTCTGTAAGAAGCATATCAAGGTTCTGGCGTGGCCTAGCCAGTCTCCAGACCTAAACCCAATAGAGAATCTCTGGAGGGAGCTTAAACTCCGTGTTTCTCAGCGACAGCCCAGAAACCTGACTGATCTAGAGAAGATCTGTGTGGAGGAGTGGGCCAAAATCCCTCCTCCAGTGTGTGCAAACCTGGTGAAAAACTACAAGAAACGTTTGACCTCTGTAATTGCAAACAAAGGCTACTGTACCAAATATTAACATTGATTTTCTCAGGTGTTCAAATACTTATTTGCAGCTGTATCATACAAATAAATAGTTAAAAAAATCATAAATTGTGATTTCTGGATTTTTTTTTTGATTATGTCTCTCACAGTGGACATGCACCTACGATGACAATTTCAGACCCCTCCATGATTTCCAAGTGGGAGAACTTGCAAAACAGCAGGGTGTTCAAATACTTATTTTCTGCACTGTATCTACAAATTAAGAAGTCACATTATGCATTACCCATGTGATCAAGTGGACATCATACATCATCAGAGCGCATAGATTTATGAGCATTGTCAAAGCCCACAGCAGTACCAATCCTGCACTCCTTCACCCTCTAATAGCACAGTCTCTAATTGTCTAGGAAATTAAGTTTGTTGGACATATGGGCTATGGCTTTGTCTGCAAAAATGATATGTGCAAGATGTTTTAAAGAAGTTACAGGAGACAAAGAAGCAAAATGAGAGAAAGTAAAATCTTAGATAAATCAAGACTTTGAAAGCATGCAGATTTGTATTTAGAATAGCAATCATTTGTTGCATTGTTGTACTGCTTCCATGCTTGAATGCTTGTTTTCTTGTTAACCAGAATAATTTCATTATTTTTATTTTACTTTGTATTATTTTTTTTGTTATTATTATTTTACGATTTAATACGTGCAGAGCATGCAACGGTTCTTTAACACTCTATGTAAATGATTAATAAAAACCATTGAAACAGAAAGCATGCAGATGTTTGTAAATTCTGGAGGAGCAGGCCTACAGAGTTGCAAAAATCTCAGTCTGGGCTACTAGGAAGACCAATATCTATATTCTGTGGAAGAATTTGGAAGAATCATCACCACATACATTTCATGTTAACTTAATGACCAAAATTACTGAGGCCATCCAGTTCAGGGACTCCTTCGAAGAAGTGTGGAAGTATTACTACAGTCTTGAAAAAAAGACCCATCATTTCCTTTGATGAGTGAAATCAAACAGCTAATAGAAGAGGAATGGGAGAAACCTGATAACAAATCTAGCCATCAGAACAGGTTTTCCAAAGTATTTAAGGTTATTCAAGCAGATGCATATTTTATCTTGAGAGTTCTGTTGAAAATCCAGAGAGTGAGGGCAATTTTTATTCTGCTCTATGGGCTAAAAAGTCCATGGTAGATGCTGTGGATGCAGATGATGTTGGCTCCCCCATACCACTTTGCAGAAACACTTGAAACACCTCAACCCATGCATATTGGGCCTGCATGATTGTTGAAGAGGGAAAACTCCTAGCTTCAAGTTTATCACCAAGGTGTGAATACCTCACTCAATGAATTGGACATACTACTGTGTTTGGTGGAGATTTTTTTTCCTTTGCTGGTGGTAAAGTTTTTCTGCCCCTTGCATCTGATAGGAGCCTCAAGGTACATGTTTTAGCCTTGTCAATACTTGAATGATCTTAGTGGGCCAACCAGCTGTTAGTACAAGACTTATTCTGAACAGCAATCAAAGCTGAACCTCCACTGAAGCCTCTATTCCCTTCTGGGACCTAATCTTTGATGTTGGCATGGAAATCTATCCTATCAAGTAACTCACATGGAATTCGTTATAGCTATTCATTTGGGTTGAGGAACTTCAGTCGCAGGCTTATTCATCTAAGGAGCCTTTTTGCTTGATTCTACTGAATAAGGTTGTCCTTCGTCCCTCGCCAGAATGCCTGCCAAAGGTATCACCATTTCATTAAGAAAGTGGTACTTCCAGTTTTGAATACGGCCTTTCTAAATGATATCTAACAAGAATCAGAAGATTTCTAAATATAGAACGCCTAGGATGCCTAAACTAACAAAAGAAAGTTGGACATTTGACAACCTTTTAATTTATTCTTATGGACTCAGTAAAGGAGCTTCATAGCAAGTCATCCCCTCCAGGATTCTAAAAACAATTCACCTATGCTTACACTTGCAGGGGCTTACCTCCACCTACGGAAATCAGAGCACACTTGGGCTTCTCATGTCATAGTTTCCATAGAAGTAATTTGCAAGGCAAATAATTGGAGTTCAGCCAGCACCTTTTTCAGCATTACAGACTTGATGCTATTCCTGGTGCCTCTTGTCGTTTTGGGTCCCACGTTATGTTAGCTCTCCTGACAGGCAATTCAACCTTTTGTCTTTGAGTATTTTAAGGTGTTTTAATGTGTTTCTTCCCTACCAGAGAATATTGCTAGTTATGTCTTATAGTATGCTGTCACAAGAGTGCTGGGAATATGTATTTTTTTTTGATACTTACAGTAATTTTTTTTTATTTCTGGCTACTACTCTAAAGAGCATAATTCCCCCTCCCCTGTCCTGTTGCGAGTCTTGTGACAGAACGCTGGGGTGGTGGTGTATTCTCACTTTTATTGACTATTAAGGCAGGCACTGTATGGTTAAGTGGCCAGAGTTGACCTGTAGTATGCAGTCATTAGAAGTATGAAAAAAAGTAGGAAAATGATAGTAACAAAACAATGTTTTATATTTCAAGCAAATTCAACGACACATTGCAAGGGAATAAAACAAAAATGTTTTAGGAAAAGAAATACACTTCAAGTAAGCAATTGAAATACTTAATTTTTCTGTGCTTTTATGTGTGATTTTTAAGGCGGTGACAGGGTGCCTTTTGAATATGGAGGACACAGATTGGCGATCTGGCTGTCATGAAGTTACTGAGCTCTTAACTCTTTTTGAGAATAATAACTAAATGTCAAACCAAACACAAGTACTCATACTAAATATGAGCACATATGACAACCACTGACTATTTAGTTTGAAAACAAAGTGCTATTAACAATTTTTGATTAGCACTAAATACAGTCAGTGTTGGTACTCAGCACAGTAACATGTTGACCAGAATTGTGTAATTCAGCTAACAGTAGATCATAAAAACAATAGAAAATGCAGGTTTTGTGAGAATTGACATAACATTTACATTTATACTAAAGGCAAATGGCCTTTTCACTATGCAAGGGAGGTTGCAATTTTCAAAATACATTTTCTAAAGAGCTTAGCAGATGTGGTGGAGTTTCACTACTACCAGTACCCATGGAAAAATTTTATTTTTTTTGCTTGCACATGGTTAGATAGAAGTCAGCAGAGCCTTACCTCATTCACTAAGTTCTGGGGGAAATTCACTGGCAAAGTGCAACTTCCCTTGCATAGTGAACTCTCTATTTGCCTTTAGTATATTGACCCCTTTGTCACCTTTGCATTTGCTATCAACAAATTTCCCTTCTGAAATCATCTGAGTTCATTAGATCAATATGATTTGTTATTGATTATTGGATGAGAAAAGAATAAGCAGCTAAACCAGCAGTAAAAATGACCCTTCTGAGTCTCTAAGGCACTAAATGACTGTATGTTATGTACACTTGAACCTTTGACCAATAAAACTGTTATTGATAAAAAAAAAAAAAATGACCCTTAACTATTGGGGATTATAATGAGAAAGAATAAGATTCTGCACGTTGAGTGTAATCAGTAGGAAAACGAGCCAGAAAATGCTCAATTGTGAATGGGTTTTATAAAGCCTCACTGGGAGTTTTCAACAACCTAAAGGCCTCATGAGGTAACTACATTAGAAATGATTTGTGCAGATTTATTCATATTTGACTGATTTTCACTACATACCAAACTCTATAACACTATAATTGCACTTTGGTCTTTTATATGCATTTTTTATGTGTATGACAATCAAGTACATTTTAAAATAAGTACATCAATGTTAATTAATAGACTTGTGACACTAAATGCAGCAATCATATCCTTGTAACTCACATTGGGGGGGATTTACTAAAGCCAGAGTGCAAAATCTGGTGCATAGAAACCAATCAGCTTCCAGGTTTTGTTGTCAAAGGTTAATGGAACAAGCTGAAGTTAGAAGCTGATTGGCTACAATGCACAGCTGCACTAAATTCGGAGTGCCCCAGATTTAGGAAATCGTCCTTTTTATATCTTAGATTTATACTCACTAGTATGTCTAGTATCTTAGACTCATGCTTCATAGTTACTATTATAGTCAGTTAATATTATAATCAGTGGTAGACAAATGAACATGTTTACTTGGCTCTGCGTATTATAAGGTTGGAAAAAAATAAGGGACAACATTTTTTTTTTTGTAGAATTGCCAATCTGTTTTTTAAATAAAAAATCCCAAATATTCAATTTAAAAATCTGACAACTCTACTGATTTATGCATAGAAATTGATAGTCGTAAAGAAACAGTTTGTTTCATTTTTCATGGTCCTACCTTTGGATGAGAAAGAAGAGGAGAGGGTTTGTAAAGTGTCTTCCCTGTGGCTGCATATATGGTTCATTGTAAGTGAGGTAGTGTGGTGCATCCAGCAGCTTGATCCAACTGATCTGAGCTTCTCCTAAATAGGTTTCAGAATTCGGCACCCCTGATCATTGTCCAGGTTTACAATGGACTGGCCAGGCTGGAGCTGTGATCTCATCTCATTCCTTATTCCACATTGTAACATTATTTACTCCCATCTGTCTTGTCAAGAATTCCATTCATACAAAGGTTTGTTGCCACAGAGCATAGTAAACACCCCAGGGCACTTTCCTGCATTGTCTCCATGCTGTGTGCCTAGAAAGCTTTGCATGTCACTGGCACACTTCTCAGTCTGCTTTCATGCATCACATATTTTATGTCACTTGTCATAAAAGGCACAGCAGAGTAAAAATACGATCTAACCATGCAAATGTGGAAAAACTATATATATATATATATATATATATATATCCTATAAGCTACCGTTGTCTATGTATGCTTTGAATTGAAAACAGAGATAATCATTTTTTTTAATCTTTCCCGTATTTACATTGAGCATTGAGCAACGCATGGTAACCTTATTTTTTTACTTCAAGTTTTGGATAATTTTGGATAGAATGGAGAGTTTTTTTTGCTGGCTGTGCCCCCATTAGGGAGATTCACCCTATTTTTCATATTACCATTATCATCGAAAGTAAAAGAAAATCTATAATTCTGTGTTGATATCAGAACACTAATAGAGGGGAAATCTTCCAATGGGGACACTAGTTCTGGTGATCTTGGTGATGCCCCACGATTCCCTCACTAATGCCGCGTACACACGATCATTTTTTGTGATGAAAAAAAACGACGTTTTTTGTGAAGTAAAAAACGAAGTTTTTGAAACGTCACTTTTCAAAGACGATGTTGCATACACACCATCGTTTTTTTCACAAAAAGCGAGGTTACGTTCACCACTCTTTTCCATTGAAGCTCGCTTCATAACTAGCTTCTGGGCATGCGCGGGTTGAAAAACGTTGTTTTAAACGACGTTTTTGCTACACACGGTGACTTTTTGTGAAACAAAAAACAACGTTTTGAAAAACGACACAAAAAATTCAAGCATGTTGGAATTTTTTTTTGGTCGTTTTTTTGAAGACAAAAAACTACGTTTTGCCCACACACGATCAATTTAAATGATGTTTTAAAAAACAATGTTTTTTTTCATCGCAAAAAACGACCGTGTGTACGCGGCATTTCTGTTTTGGCTATGGGACAAGACATGAAGAGAAATCCCCTCTATGGGACACAGATGGCAAAAAAAATAAAAAAGCCTCGTACACACGACCGGGATTCCCAGCGGTTTAAAGTCTGCCGGGAATCCTGCCGGGAAAACCGAGAACCTGCTCGGTAAGTTTCCCTGTGTACACACGACCGGGTTTCCCATTGGGAAAACTGCAGAGAGAACTTTGGCTGGGAATTCCGGCCGTGTGTATGCTCCCTCGCAGTGTTTTCCCATAGGAAAACTGCCGGGTTTACAACCGCCGGGAAAATAGAGAGCAATCCGTCGGGATTCCCGGCATTTTTCCTGTCGGGAAAACTCTGAGGCAGCATACACGTGGACGGTTTTCCCGGCCAAAAGCTCTCCTGGCAGTTTTCCTGGCAGGAAAACCTGTTATGTGTACGAGGCTTTACTCTGTCCAAAATAAAGGAAAAAAGTATTGCCTTTAGTTACACTTCAAAGAAGGGACATGAGTTGACTACTAGTAGATCTATGTACTGTTTTGGAAGTTTTGGAATGACGTAACCTCCCCCATGTCATTGTAAACGTAATCACATGCCAGAAAATTGTGGAGGGTTCAGTGTACCATGCCTTGTCTGGCAAGGCAGTGTTTCCCCTCTCTCCTTGAATTCCAGCATGTACATGCGCTGGGCCTTTTTATTAAGAATATTATCTGTAGACCAGCTTTTCTTTTTTTACCCCAGAGGAACCCTTTACATTTTTTTCAGGTCTCAGGGAACCCCCGAGTAAGATTTGTATTAGCATTGAGGGGCATTGGGAAAAATGCTGGTGGTAAGTGGGAAAAATATCCAAGGTACACAGGGGGGGGGGGGGGCAGAATGACATCCTTGCAGTCATCCTGCTGGTTCTGCCAAGTGGCTTTGAACCTGGAACAATGCAGGCAACATCATATGGAAGGTCAGTTAGCTACAGCTCAGTGAATCCCTGGCCCTGGCCCTGGCCACCTCTGGAGGAACCCTAGAATTTCATGGAACCTTAGTTGGGAATGGCTGGCTGGTGTAGAGCCATGCACCAAAGCAAGGATAGAAAGTTCCATTGTTCTTAGTGGTAAGCCCTGGCACATGCGTCTCACTTCAAAGTATGAGCTCTGATGAGGGAGAGCACAGGGCTGAACCCAGGTGGTCCAGACCATGTAAACTAGTATCTCTACATGTTTCTGGTATGTGATTGCATTTCACAAAGTTGCTGTAAAGACTGAAGAGGTGCTTTTTTTAGGTAGTTATCCTTTAACACAATTCTTTCATATAAGATGCTTGATCGCAGCATTACAGGATATTATTACAAAGTGGGGAAATTGTACTTCCTCTTGCTTTTATGCCTTCTTGTTAAACAACCAGCAGTTGAAAATCAGCAGTATTCATGCTTTCTATGGAAACTTCAAGCAAACGCGGAATAAATTTGAAAGATTTTGACACTGTTCCGAGTTTCTGGCCAATGCAAATAATAATTGCTTTCACAGGAATTACCATTACCTTATTAATTTGGACAGACTCCACATCAATGTGTCAATTTATCTAATTAGTAAACTGCTGATTGTCAAAGAGGTTTTTTAAAACAGACTGCCTTTGACACCTTTTAGGACAAGGTAATTTTTTTCTCCATTTTTTTATTTTTTATTTAAAGAATTTATCCGTTAGGATGGCTAATTGATGAATCATCTGGCCTTTAGCAAATCAGTTAGGCAGCTCAGGATTAAAACTTAAAAGGCAATGCTGCACATAATATACAAGTATCAGTATGGGCCGCCTAACTTCTAGCACATCATAGATAATAGAGAGTTGTGATGTCTCACCACTGTCTCCTCGGGGTGCTATGGATTAATGTAGCAAGTTCAATTTACACATCAAAATCATCATTAAAAAATGTGTTCAACAGAACCACCTATATTCATAAAAGTGCATTATTTATGAAGTATTCTGGCCTGAAAAGCCAGGCCTTTGTTATCTATAAAATCGCACATCTGACAGGGGGTGTGAAATGTGACCCAAAGACTCAATTACAGTGTGATTAATTGAGCCACGCGTCCAGCTTTTGCAGTGCATGTCATTAGCATGAGACTGGCTAGCGTGCTCATCTGCTCAAGGCTTGCCTCTCCTCGCCACTAAACCCTCTCAGCAGATGGGGACTTGCATGTTCTAGAAAGGAATTGTTTATCCTTCTATTGATGCTCACTGAAGTGATCACAACAAATCCATTAACCACACATAAAAAGATCAGTGGCCCATCTATCCAGCACTGAATGGGACTTGTGTAGTACAGCAGGGATTTAATGCTTTAATAGTCATAAACATAATAGGCGCTGGCACAGAAATATACCACAAATGAAGGTATTTTATGGGCCTGGGATGACCAGTGGAAGATGTCCATAGGCTTAAACTTTATCTCTTAACAAAGAAAAGTGCTTGTTAAACTCCAGCTATCAATCATGGCGATAGGGAGTGAGAATTAGAAAAGGGCCTTTAATATTGTAGGCCTGGATTGAAGTCAAGATCACGGTAGATTTGTGATGCTGTCCTGTTGGATCAAGTAGAAAAATCACAGTGAAGATTGTTGAAGGAGGTAATAGGACAGCGTATATAAATGTAGGAGAATCGATAATTTTGTATTATATTCCTGCCAATGCCATAATGCGCCAAAAAACTGTATACAGAAAATGATGTCTGATGCAGAGATGTATTTGTAAAATAAGCATTCCTCAGCTAATGTTCTATTGCTTCTATGGGCAATAACCAAAAAGGAAAACTGCTCCAGGTTGATCCATGCTTGCCCCCACAATCAACCCAGGTGCAAGTATAGCTCATTTCTCACAATATAATCCTTGAAAAATGTGGATGGCATAATTTCAGTTTAAAAATATATATATATATATATATTTTTAATAAATATAAGCTATAAAGTAAAGTACCAGTAGAATATGAGATCTCTAAAGCCTCATACACATGATCGGACTTCCATCGGACAAATACATGGATTTTTATCCGAAGGGCGCTGTCTGTGAACTTGTTCTGCATACAGACGGCATAACATTTTCAGGCAACATACACCAAACTATGTGTTTTTTCAGCTCTTTACTGCCACCCTTTGGGTAACTTCTGCTATTGTAGACTGATGTTTAGCATTGGTTCGGAGCATGCATGATTGTACTTTGGGTTTTAGTCTGAACAATTTGTGTACACATGAATGGATAATCCGACAGGACACATTTGTTGTCGGACAATTTGAGAGCATGCACAGCCAACATTCCGACAGCAATTGTTCGATGAAGCATACAGTCGGTTGGATTATCTGACGAAACACGTCCATCGGATAATTGTTGTCGAAATTTCCAATCGTGTGTATGGGTCTTTACATGTTTTACATTTTGGAGTGTTTAATAATAGGGGATGATTTACTAAAGGCAAATAGGCTGTTCACTTTGCAATGGAATTTTCTGTTAGCTTAGTAAAGGAAGTGAAGCTCTGCTAACGTACATCATCCAATCATTAACATGCAAAAATACAGTTTTTTAACATTTTCCTTGTGCATTATTCTTTGCAAAGCATATGTTTACCACAGTCACTAAGCTAAGGGAAAATTCTCTTGCAAAGTGATCAGCGTATTTGCTGTTAGTAAACCAACCCCTATAAAATTATTAAATGATTAGGTGCTTGACCGTCCAAAACGCAGTGACGTAAAACACTACAATGAGCCGAGAAAAAGTTCAATGGTTCCGAGCATGCGTCGACTTGATTCTGAGCATGCGTGTTTTTTTCTCTGTCGGAGTTGCACAGAGACGATAGGAATTACCTATCGTTTTTTTTCCATCGCAAAAAAATAAAATAGATTTCTAAACACTCAAAAGTCTGATGGGGCCCACACACGAACAGAATTTCAAATAAAAAAAGTCCATCTTCCTGTGGTACTTTGCTTTATTATATATATATATATATATATATATATATATATATATATATATATATATATATATATATATTTTTTTTTTTTAATGGAGTGCTGTCATCTATATGGTTCTATGTAATTCTTTGCTTTTACAACTAGCTGACTTCTGTCTAAACCACTCCAAAATAAAAATAAATAAAACATTTCTAAGTGCCAATTTATTTTCAGGAGTCCTGATTAAGCGATTTATACCATGAGCTTCCTCTGAAATGTTGCTATGCCTCTTATAGGCGAGCTTCTGTGGACTGGCAAAGTAGACTTATTAACTTCTTCCCGCCCAGCGTATAGTCATATGACATCTGCAGGAACCCTTCGTCCCTCTGGGCGGACGTCATATGACGTCCAGGGATTCCCTGCAGTGTGGAGAGCGCACGCTCCGCCGGAAACCTGCGTTTGCTCGTCACAGAGCAGGCGCATGGATCTCTGTGTTTAAACATAGAGATCCAAGTCCTGTCAGGTAAGAGGAGACCAATGGTGTGTCCCTTGTACATAGGGACACCGATCGGTCACCTCCCCCAGTCAGTCTCCTCCCTCCACAGTTAGAATCACTCCCTAGGGAACACATTTAACCCCTTGATCGCCCCTAGTGTTAACCCCTTCCCTGACAGTCATATTTATACAGTAATAAGTGTCTGATGTGTCTGCCGCAATACCACAGGCCTGACATAAATCACAGATCACTGCCATTACTAGTAAAAAAAAAAACATATTTCTACCCCTGTTTTGTAGACGCTATAACTTTTGCGCAATCCAATCAATATAGGCTTATTGCGATTTTTTGGGGGATATTTATTATAGCAAAAAGTAATAAATATTGTGGGCCAGATTCACAGAGCGATTACGCGTGCGCAACTGCTGTTGCGCGTGCGTAAGTCTAAATGTGCGCGTGCGTATAGTTGGACGCGATTCACAAAACAATATACGCCAGAAATCTACGTTTTTTGGTCCGGCGTAATTGAGTTAGACATTCGCTTCCCTTCGCGCAAAACTGCGCTAGACACACCATTGATTTGCTAGTCAAATATGCTAATGAGGGAGTTACGGGGATCCACAAAAAAACGCAGTTGCTGCGCAGGCTACGCGATGTGCGCAACAGCAAAATGTTCTGTCTAAAGTTAGAGGACCTAAAAGCTGGTCTAAATTTTGAAAAAAAGTCTAATTGTCAGATAAAGCAACACTGTTAGTGAGGAGTTCAGCAGTCACACGTGTTGCCCAACAATCTGTATGCCAACATGCCAGGGGCATCGTCGCGCATAGCTATACTACTGACTTTAGATGAACAAAGAAGGAGGAGGGCACGGAGGATGGCACTAAGGAGGGCACGGGAGATGTTTTTTTTAATTTTTTTATTTGCTTATATAAAATTTACAATTTAAATTAATCTAATACAATATTCTTATCTGATACAAGCCCCTCACTCTTCACTTGATATATCACACACGCATAGACATCTATGGCATGAGTGATTCTGAGGTGTCTCGCATCTTCAGATTCACCCCTCATGCCATCATGGAATTACCACAACCCTGCAGGAGGACATCACCAGCCCAACACATGGCACCACCCATGACACCCATGACAGCTACATATACAATCAGAGCCCCATCCCCACAGATTTCCAACAGAACATGTATGGGGACAGCTGGCTGGTTGGTGAGTGACATGGGTGGCAGGCATGACTATCCCCTCCCGTGATGCACACCTCACAAGTGGCACATGCATGACTAACATCCTCCTGTCTTTTCCCTTCAAGGTGACTCTGCATATGCACTGGTACCCCATCTCATGACCCCATCTCATGCCAGCTCACATTATGCATCTTTGCACGTTAAACACACACATTAATCATGGCACAATGAGAATGCATGCATGCACACCACTGTGGTCCCTAGCACACACACCCCACATCCTCATCACATTGGACTTGTGAGCTGCAACGCCATGCCACGGCTCCAATTATGTCACTGTACATTCATACACCATTCACACAGACCTGGCGATCACTTCTCCACCACAAATGAGGGTGACACCCCTTTTCCCGCAGGAATATCACCCCCACATTCCAAAATCATACACAAACAGAACCAAAAAAATTAAATAAATGACGAGCAAAAATAAAAAATGCCCAGCAAAAATATAATTTAAACAAAATAACAACAAAGACATAAAAGACAAAAATCACTCTGCAAAACAGTCCCCAAATATCTCAAAGACACGTCACAAACAAACAAAAGCACCTTGCTGTATAGGGAGGGATACAAAGGGATGTACTTTTGCAAAGGAAGTGCATTTGTGTCTGTCTATTTATGCTGTCTGCGTAGTTCATAAAGTTGCCCTAGTCCATTTCCAATTTCACTGATTGCGCCGCTCCCGAGTTGTGAGCATGCGCACAACGGAGCTGACATGGTTTCCTTCACGCGCGCATGCGCGAGTCGGCCGGCCCTTCATTTGCATGGGGTCACGGCTCATTTCAATGTAACACGCCCACGTCCCTCCCAATTTGTATTACTCCTCCTTACGCCTACGGAAAAAACCTTACGTTTGCGCAAGCTCTTGCGTAAAAGCTACGTGAATCGCCGGATTACGCGGCTAGATTGCGCAAGTCTAACGGAAAAGTGGTGCGCTACGCCGGAATGATAATGCGCCGATCTACGTGAATCTGCCCCTGTGTTTTTTTTTAAATTGACGCTCCTTTTTTTGTTTATAGCGCAAAAAATAAAAATTTCAGCGGTGATCAAATACCACCAAAAGAAAGTTCTATTTGTGGGGGGAAATATCAAAATTAATTTGGGTACAATGTCGCATGACCGCACAATTGCAGAAAGGTGGCGAAAATGCCCGGTATGGAAGTGGATCTATTATTAAAAAACACAGATCATGTCAGCAATACCATTTTTTTTTATTGAGGAGTACCTAGTCTCTGGGGTATTAGTTCTGTTGTGAGCATTTGACGACTATGGAGGGTCCATTGTTTTCCATCATAAAGACCTTGTGAAATAACAGCAGGAGTGCCGACTTGTGTAACAAGCACATATGGTCTATCTATTAATAAAAATATATATATATATATATTTATATATTTATTTATTAATATATATATATATATATATATATATATATATATATATATATATATATATATATTTATATTTATATACATGATTTTTTTTATGTGTATATCCTAAATCATTACCAAAATAGTGAATAGACTGCATTAATGCAATGAATGTTGGGGGTGTAATTCCTGCATTCACCTTGCTTATGTGGATGGAGTAATCTGTTTTTTTTTTTGTTTGTTTAGCCTGCTGTCTGAATAAAAAAGAAATGCGCTGTGTGTACCCGCCTTAGACAAAATGAAATATTGTAAGTGTATTACCTCCCACAGAGAATACTGTGCTCCCTCTGACAATGCCTTCATCAAGCGTTTATGTCAAATGCCACATATTCCTTTTGAACACATGCAACTGTGCTCAACTGAAAAATGCAGTCTTTGACATACAAAGGTTATATTTAACCTGCAACCCAATGCAATGCAGGTCAAATGCAGCCTGTGAACTATGTAATAAAAGTCAATAGAGTTTTACTGAGCTGCATTTGACATGTCAAACACAGAAATGTGCAATGCCCATCAATGAATCCTAAAAGGACATCGCCATCTTTGTTCAAGAAATATATGGGGTCAGCATCTATATTTTGTACTGAGATTGTCTGGCACAATTGTGTAAATACTGGTGCCCATGACATTTTAAGCTGTGTTCATTCACAAATGCCTGTGACAGCTCTGCCCCCTGTTGTTGCCTCTTGCTGGCTTGGATACAAAGTTGCAATGAATACTGGGGAAAAGAAGATACTTCCTACTTTCTACAGCTAACCAATGAAATCGCCTCAGCTTAGTCAAGGCCACTGTTATGCCGTGTACACACAACCGTTTTTTAATGTCATGCAAAAAAACAAAGTTTTTCGCGACGTGATTTGTTGTGATTCCTATAAGCCTACCTTGCATACACACGTTCGTGAAAAAAATGCTCTAGCAAAGCGTGGTGACATGCAACGCGTACGACAACACGTACGACGGACGGACAGAACGAGCGCTCCCGTCTCATAACTTGCTTCTGAGCTTGCGCATTTTTTTCCGCCTCGTTAAAGCCTACACACGACCGTTTTTCACAACGTGAAAAAGAACGACGAGAAAAATGCTCTGGGCCCGGATTCAGAAACGATTTACGTCAGCGTATCTCCAGATACACCGACGTAAGTCCAAATGTGCGCCGTCGTATCTTTGTGCCGATTTACAAAGCGAGAAACGTTGAAAAATAGGCTTCCTCCGCCGGACGTAACTTGCCTACGCCGGCGTATCGTCGGCACATAGTTACGCTGGACGCATTCGGAGTTCCCAATCTAAATATGCAAATGAGTAAGATACGCGGATTCAGGAACGTAGATGCACCAGGCCGCTTCATATACGCGATTTGCGTAAGGCTTACGTCCGGCGTAAAGTTACCCCTCATATAGCAGGGGCAGCTTGTGCAAAGGTATGGGCCAGGGAACGACGCCGTCAAATTTTATAATGCGTACGCCGTTTACCTAGTACTACGTCAATAAGGCAGTCCGTAGGTTACGTTCACGTCGTAGGCATTGCGCCGACGTATCTTAGGGAGTATATGCGACGTGATTCTGAGCATGCGTGCGCATGCCCAGTTCGACCGGCCATTCATTTGCATGGGGTCACGCTTAATTTAAATAGATGACGCCCACCTCCTTCCTACTTTGAATTAGGCGGGCTTATGCTAGCCAATGTATGCTACGCCGCCGCAACTTACGGAGCAAGTGCTTTGTGAATACTGCAGTTGCCTCTCTAAGTTGCGGCGGCGTAGCGTAAAGAAGATACGCTACACCCGCACAAAGATGCGCCAATGTATCTGAATCCCGGCCCTGGAGCATACACACATCTGTTTTTCACGACCATGAAAAATGGTTGTGTGTACGCGGCATAAGGACAGCTTTTTTTTGATAAGGGGTGGAGTTTTTTTTTAAGTTATACTGTCGCTGTGTCTTATAACAGGATTTTTGTAACAAAAATACATCAGATATATGAAGATAAAAAAATAAATCACTGTATTTAATAAGCTAAGTTAAAGCGGAGTTCCACCCTTAAAACCACTTTCTTTCATCCCATCCAGCATACTGGCGTCAGCGCCAGTATGCTGTTTTTTTTTTTTTTAATCCATGTACTTACTTTATAATAGATCATTTAATTTTGGGCGCACCATGGTGTATTTCGCCGCTATAAGGCGTCACGCCTTCCGGAAACAGCCGACTAGCGTTCGGCTCTTCTCGGCGCCTGCGCACAGACCCAGGAGCTGACTGCGCAGGCGCCGTAAATAGCCGGTCCTAGTTCGGCTTTTTTCGGAGGTCGTGACGCGGCTATATACGGCGCCTGCGCAGTCAGCTTCTGGGTCTGTGCGTAGGCGCCGAGAAGAGCCGAACACTAGTCGGCTGTTTCCGGAAGGCGTGACGCCTTATAGCGGCGACATACACCGCAGTGCGCCCAAAATTAAATGATCTATTATAAAGTAAGTACATGGATTAAAAAATAAATAAAACAGCATACTGGCGCTGACGCCAGTATGCTGGATGGGATGAAAGAAAGTGGTTTTAAGGGTGGAACTCCGCTTTAATAATCTAATATTACCAAGTCTGGTTAATGAAATGCAGGCATGGTTGAGGAGTTATTTGCACTTCTTTGATGGTAAAAAAAACTTGTTTGCTCATGGCTCCCTGTGGATGGAACAAGCTGTACCCAGTGGATGATCTGTCAGATGCAGTTTACTAAATACCTGGGTTAGTTCATTATCAAATAATTTAATTAAACATTATTAAATAATAGCTGATTTCAAATACATTTTAACACAAGGATTGTGCAAATATTACACAAAATAGGGTGAAAATAACTGCAGATTAAGGAAAAAGTGTAAAAATATATATATTGTTTAGTAAATGATTAAAAATAATTCTAGTTAATAATGATTATATACTTCCTTCTGAAAAAAAAATAATGATTATACACAAACAAATGCTCCTGCCACAAGGGGATTGGCATGCAACAGCTTTATATCAATGCAAATGATGGCAAAGAACTGGCGTAAGTATTAGAAAACAGTGGACAAAATGGGCCCTAGATGAGACTTTAGAGGCAAGATGGACGAGAGTATTATAAAAATATATTTTATTGGTAACAATTAAAGGGGTGTTCCACCCAAATGTAATGTTTATTAAAAGTCAGCAGCTACAAAAAGTGTAGCTGCTGGCTTTTAATAAACATTCACTTACCTTCTCCACGTTCAAGCGACGCACCGACCGGGGCTCCGCTCCTCTCCCCTCCTCCCCGGCCGGCGTCTTCACTTCGACTGTGGGCACCCAGCTGTGACAGCCTTCGGCTTCACGGCCGTGCACCCACTGCACATGCGCGAGCCGCATTGCGCATGCGCGCGTGGCGCGGCTCGCCGCTGATTGGACAGGCGATCGCCTAGGACCTGTCAGTGTCCTAGGCCATCGCCTACAGGGAGGGGCTGCAATCAGGCGATTAAGCCTAATCGCCTTACCAGCCCCTTGGCAGAAGCAGGAAGTGGGACAGGAAGTCCCACTCCTCCTGAAGCCCCCACTTCCCCCCAAAAAAAAATTACATGCCAAATGTGGCATGTAAGGGGGTGTGGAGTGGAACAAGCGGAAGTTCCATTTTTGGGGGAACTCCGCTTTAATCGCAAACAGATCAAGTATCAAAAGAATGAAAAAGAAAAAAACAATTAAGACCCAATAGTCACAGATGTATGGCGTGAAAAAATGTTGACACCATATAGACAGCAGCGAGCCCCTGTGTGTCAACGTGTTTCACTGTTTTGCTTCATCAGGACACACTCAGGGGTTGTTGGAAGGAACAGGTCTCACTATCTAGTCAGCATAAAAATATCCACAGATGAAAATCTCCCAAATAAACTTCAAAAATCACTGTGTAGATAAGGAATCATAATTTGCCAATGCTAGTGACCATGTGATGAGTAGCTCAAAAAATGTCACAAACTGCAAAATTATTGTAATAATATCATTCACAGATCATAAATGGTGAAAAGATGGGGGTGGGGGGTGTTATGAACATAGCCTTAAAAAAAAAAAAAATATATATATATATATATATATATATATATATATTAAAATATTTATATATATATATATATATTATCCACAGTACCAGTGGTATATATATTCACCAAAAAACAGGAGTATGTCCTTCTTATAATTTGAACAACAGCCTCCCTTGCAACTAGCAGATATGAATGGGGCTGCACAAAGTCCAAAGGCCTCTCAAAACAGCCATGGATGATACATATTTATGCCGCCGTAGCGTATCTCTTTTACGCTATGCCGGCGCAGCTCGGAGAGGCAAGCATGGAATTCCCAAAGCAAATGCTCCCAACTCTGCGCCGGCGTAGCGTATATTTCGTAGGTGTAAGCCAGTGTAAGTGGGCTGGAAGTGGGAGTGATCCATGTTAATGAAGCGTGACCCCATGCAAGTGATTGGCCGGGAGCCAGACAAGTACTTAAAATGAACTGCGCATGTGTCGGAACATGGACGTATCCCCGTGTGCATGCGGACAACCACATCGGAAACAACTGCCTAAGATACGTTGGATCACTGTGTACGTCGTGAACGTAACCTACGCCCAGCCAGACCCACGTCGGCCCATATTCACAGACGTCCAACGTAAAATATGTAGGCCTGTGTTCCCTGGTCCATACCTTTGCATGGGTTGCGCCTCATCTATGGGGAATAACTTTACGCCGAACGTAAATCTTACGCAAACCGCTTAAATCATTTGTTGCGCCTACTATGCAGACTTATTCCATTTATTCCAAAAGAAGACATAGCAGTCGTGGTAGGAACAGTTGTCAACTCCAGACTTGACTATGGAAATGCCCTTTATCTCGGACTCCCCAAATACCAAATCGCTCGTCTGCAAGTTGTTCAAAATACGGCCGCCAGACTTGTGACTGGGATAAAACCCTGGGAATCAATCTCACCTTCATTGAGAACCCTTCATTGGTTGCCAGTAAAATACAGAATTGCTTTTAAAGCACTCTGTCTGACGCATTAGTGTATTCAAGGAAATGCCCCTCAATACCTATGCGAAAAACTAAAAGCTCACAACCCCAATCGCGTTCTGCGATTCAACAATCAAAATCTACTCCAGATACCCAAAGCCAGATTCAAGGCCAAAGGAGAAAGAAGATTTGCGGTCCAAGGCCCTTGACTATGGAACGCTTTACCAACCAGCATTCGGTTGGAGGAGAATCACTTGACCTTTAGAAGAAAGATCAAAACTCATCTCTTTTGATGACAAAGGAGAAATGGACACCGAGCGCCCAGAGGCGATTCAGTTTGCATGTGCTGCGCTATATACGTTTTTCATTCATTCATTTCCATATTTGAATAGAAAATCAATTGGAAAGCCACATGCGTCCAGCGTAAATATGCGCCCACTCTACGCCGATGTAGGCAAGTTACGTCGGTGGGATGAAGTCTGTTTTTAGGTGTATCTTAGTTTGTGGGTCCGGCGCACAGATATGACAGCGCATATTTGTACTTACGCGGCGTATCTGGAGATACGCCGGCGCAAGTGTTTTGTGAATCCGGGCCAAAGTCTCCTGATGCTCTATTCGAGTTCAAAGTCTCTATTTGTGTATTTAACTAATATTAATATAAATATATTTTAATATAAATACATTCAATTGATTTTATAAAACAAAGTATAATAGCATAATATTAAGAACCACCAAAGCACTATGAAATACAAATTATTTTGCTTATTTGACTTCATAAGGTGCACATATGAAAACAAAAAATTCTAGGTACCTTGATGTGCATTACATGCTTTCTTGGGCTTACAAAAAGTAAAAGTCAGCAGACTGTGACCCTATTTGAGTGAATATTCTATCCACACGTGTTCAGAGTAACAGGTATATTCATGAATGGTTCTTTCAGATTAACATTTTGTTGATATACACAGTAATTAAAGTTAAAGAACAAGATTAATTATATCATTAAATAAGATTGTATTAGGTATTTTTAAGTGGCATAACACATTTGAGAGTTTAGAATGTTAACATTCAAATTTATATCTGAGCATATCATATTTTAAATAGTATATATTTAAAAAAAAAAAATTATATAATATAGGTATATCATATATAAGCAAGATAATAATGTGTTAAGAAAAAGTTAAAGTAGAACTATAGACAAAACTTTTTTTCTCATTTTCGATAGATAACCCCTGTCTGTTTATTTTTTGCCATCTGTGTCCTATTGAGGAGATTTCCCTTCACTTTTTCTCCCAAAGACAAAACAGGAATTAATAAAATTCCCTTGGGGACCATTAGGTCCCCAGAACGAGTGTCCTCTATTGAAAGATTTCCCATTAAATTACTTTTCTGGTGACAACCTAAAATTTGGGATTTTCTTTTACTTTCAATGATAATGGTAAACAGGACACATAGAGAGGGTGAATTCCCCCAATGGGTGCACAGACAGCAAAAAAAAAAATGACACGATTCCAATACATTTCCACTATCTAAAACTAAAAAAAAAAAAAAAATATTTTAGTTGTACTTTAACCACTTGCCTACAGGGCACTTTCACACCCTTCCTGCCCAAGCCATTTTTTTTTTATCTTTCAGTGCTGTCACAACTTGAATTACAATTGCGCAGTCATGCTACACTGTACCCAAATGAAATTTTAACATTTTTTTTCCCCACAAATAGAGCTTTCTTTTGATGGTATTTGATCACCTCTGTGGTTTTTATTTCTTGCGCTATAAACAAAAGAAGAGCGACGAGTTTGAAAAAAAACATTTTTCTTTTACTTTTTGCTACAATAAATATCCATTTTTTTATAAACACATTTTTTCCTCAGTTTAGGCCAATATGTATTTTTCTACATATTTTTGGTAAAAAAATCACAATAAGCGTATATTGATTGGTTTGCACAAGCTCAGGTTTTAGCATTAAGGTTGAGATTGTGTTGATATAGTGTACTGTGCTGTACTGCCTAAACATGGGCAGACACTGGACTGTGAGCTATTAGGATCACTAAGCTATGAGACATTTGGAACTCTCATCAATACAGATTTTCCAACAGGAAAACTTGTCATCAGGGTGTGCTAGTTGTGGTTTTGTAGAAAAGGCAAGCTTTCAGTGAGTCACAATAGAATTGCCTGTTATGACATCCTTGCTGGAAGAAGGCAGCAGATACACCATCCTTTCAAAACCTTTTAACATGGAGAAACCCTTAAAATCATTTTCTAGGTGTTCAGGAACCATCCTATCAAATACTATATTTACAGCTCATGGTACATTAGTGTATTGGCCAGTAGGAAGAATGGTCCTTACATTGAAAGCTAAAAAGATCATTGGGTCAGTGATTCCTAATCTGAGAGGCAGAAGGTGCTTATTGCTCAAGGAATCCCTAGCAATTTCTGAAGGACCCCTAGAGTTCCACAGAATCCTGGTTGAGAAAGGCTGGCATATGCTGGAGCTGTATATTTTATACTAGTATCACCGTTATGATATTCATCACCATGAGATTCTAATGCCGCGTACACACGATCGGTCAATCCGATGAGAACGGTCTGATGGACCGTTTTCATTAGACCAAACCGATCGTGTGTGGGCCCCATCAGTTATATATCCATCAGTTAAAAATGTGAAACTTGTTTTAAAATTAACTGATGGATACCTAACCGATAGAAAAAAAAGATCGTTTGTATAGGCACGTCCATCGGTTAAAAATCCACGTATGCTCAGAACCAAGTCGACGCATGCTTGGAAGCATTAAACTTTTTTCAGCACGTTGTTGTGTTTTACGTCACCGCGTTCTGACACGATTGGTTTTTAAACCGATGGTGTGTAGGCACGACTGACCATCAGTCAGCTTCACCGGTTAACTCGTGGGTCTTCAAACTACGGCCCTCCAGTTGTTCAGGAACTACAATTCCCATCATGCCTAGTCATGTCTGTGAATGTCAGAGTTTTACAATGCCTCATGGGATGTGTAGTTCCGCAACAGCTGGAGGGCCGTAGCTTGAGGATCCCTGGGTTAACTGATGGAAAAATCCATCAGACCGTTCTCAACTGTATGCTTGTTTTTATGGAAATACTTGTAAACCTTTGTATGGTTATTTTTTTTTCATGTATATGAATAAACATTTAAATATATTTTAATTATAATATGTTGTGCCTCAAAAGTCCCCCCCCCCCAGGGGTCAAGTCCTGGGGAGAAAAGTGTGGGAGGAATCAGATCCACTCCCCCACCAAATATAAATAAAAATCATACGCTCATATGCATAATTACTAAACCGCATGTTTTTCTTTTTCGATCCACTGTACCTTAGTAATCCTTTATGTTACTGGCCGCTTCCTGTATATGGATTCATCGGGTAGTGTGCGGGTATTCCATCACTTTCTCGATGCCGCAATGTCTCCTGGGAGCTTTTGTCATTGTTCCCAGGAGACATTGCGGAGGTCTGCCGCGAGTTATCGTGGGATTTAGAAAGAACTTGCCAGTAACATAAAGGATTACTAAGGTTCGCCTGCCCCTGACAGTGACTCGAGCTGGGCATCGCCACTTAGTGAAGGATTGGCTCGGCTGCTCTCGGCTGCTTTAGTCCTGCAGAGGGAACTGCGTTCCTGCTGTGAAAAAAGTGCAGGGACTACGTTCCCACGTGTTCCCGCAGGACTTTATTCCTACCACCCCCCCCCCATAATTTGCTTTCAGATCGGATATTAGAGTCTAAATTATGACTGAGGTTTATGGTTAGGTACAGGTTTGTTTTTATAGGCAGGTGGGATTAGCGTGTTGGTGCAATAATTGTAAGACATGCAATGAAGTTTGTGCTAAAAATTTGTATGCCAAATTTCTGTTCCCAACACTACCATGCCGCAAACTAATTTATATAAGCTGACATAACATACAGTGATTCCTTTTTTTTTCCTTCATAGAAGAGACTTGACCTTTTAGGCAATTATTTTGTGTCACTCGCCACAAACATCTATAGATAAAAGGTGTGTGCTCCTCCCGCTCCTCTCAGAGGGATGTGGTCAATTTTACCCACATAAACGTATTTTTTTTCTTTCAATAACTTTTATTAAAGATTCTAAAGTATACAGAGCATAACGTTATACAGATACAGTATATTAGCAAGATTGAAATATCAGTAAGTGTCCATCAAACATCAAAAAAGAGGAAAAACTGAAGAGCAGAACAAGAAATATATCAAAGTACATACAGGCAGTCCCTGAGTTACGAGCACAATAAGGACTGTAGGTTTGTTCTTAAGTGGAATTTGTTCATAAGTCGGAACACTTTTTGTAAGAGTCCGCCTGTGCAAGGAAGTGGCATGTTCCGGGCGCTTCTGGGGCTTTTCTGGCCATGCAGTACATGAAGCACTGCAGTGTGAAATGTGGCAAGCTGTTCGGAGGTATCCAGGACCAGCATGGAGCACAAACAGAAGGGATTGAGGCCGTTCGTAAGTAGGAGTCGTTCGTAAGTCGGGTGTTCGTAAGTCGGGGACTGCCTGTATTAGTAATGCAATAATGGTTTAGCAATGTATGCAAGAACATTGGCTGAGTACCAGCAACAGAGTAATGGGCACTCATAGGTTTGGTGCGGATGCTGGGTCTGCTATTCAGAAAACAAAGAAATATACAGCATCTCACAGAAGTGAGTACACCCCTTACATTTTTGTAAATATTTTATTATATCTTTTCATGTGACAACAATGAAGAAATTACAATTTGCTACAATGTAAAGTAGTGAATGTACAGCTTGTATAACAGTGTTTCCTCAAAATAGATCAACACACAGCCATTAATGTCTAAACCGCTGGCAACAAAGTGAGTACACCCCTAAGTAAAAATGACCAAATTGGGCCCAAAGTCTCATTATTTTGTGTGGCCACCATTATTTTCCAGAACTGCCTTAACCCTCTTGGGCATGAAGTTCACTAGAACTTCAGAGGTTGCCATTGGAGTCCTCTTTCACTTCTCCATGACAACATCACCGAGCTGGTGGATGTTAGAGACCTTGCGCTCCTCCACCTTCCGTTTGAGGATGCCCCACAGATGCTCACAAGGGTTTAAGTCTGCTTCTTTAGCAAAAAAAAAATATATAAAGTTGCGCTGCTAAAAATATAAAAAGAAAGGAGCAGCCAGCACTAACAGTGAAACAACCTGTGAGTAGACAATGAAAGAAAAATAAGTGCAGCGCTAGTGAGCGTGAATTTACGTGAAGCAATTTACACCAATCCCATTCAAATGAGTGACATTGTAATGGGGTAATCCAAAAACACAATACCAAAAAGTATAAAGAGGGTGGTGAAACCCTATAGCTGCAAACGGTGAAATGTAAAATGTAAACTACAAAGAAAGTCCTTTAGATCAAAACAGGCAAGTCTTCATATGGAACACTCCTATACACCGCTCCTGTGTTACTGGAGAATCTGATGGTATGCGTGATCCACTTAGATGGGCATACAGGATAACCAAACAGATATGTGAAAAAGGATGGGTACTCTTACCACAAAAGTTGGACACATATGCCAGGAGCACTGTGTCAGATGCGCTTGTAAGAGCTCCTCGGATGGACGGCTCTTATGAGGAGTGATGATTGGAAGGATTGTAGATCTTTCCCAGCGATCACAGGGTCCAAGATGGAGAGTAGTTCCAGGTTTTCAGATGGAGCAACGCTTATAGGTATCCAAGAAAAGAAAAACAACTCCACATGGTGGGATTAGCATTGGGAACTCTTGGTCCTATAACATTTGTTTTTGTCAGCGTCCAGATCTGTACTTGTTTGGTGTCATAGGGCAGCCATAGATTTGAGTTTGGGTCTGGGAGCTTAATTGCTGTGCCCATCTAAGTGGATCACGCATACCATCAGATTCTCCAGTAACACAGGAGCGGTGTATAGGAGTGTTCCATATGAAGACTTGCCTGTTTTGATCTAAAGGACTTTCTTTGTAGTTTACATTTTACATTTCACCGTTTGCATCTATAGGGTTTCACCACCCTCTTTATACTTTTTTGGTATTGTGTTTTTGGATTACCCCATTACAATGTCACTCATTTGAATGGGATTGGTGTAAATTGCTTCACGCAAATTCACGCTCACTAGCGCTGCACTTATTTTTCTTTCATTGCTTCTTTAGCAAGGCAGTGGTTGTCTTGGAGATGTGTTTGGGGTTGTTATCATGTTGGAATACTGCCCTGCGGCCCAGTCTCTGAAGGGAGGGGATCATGCTCTGCTTCAGCATGTCACAATGCATGTTGGCATTCATGGTTCCCTCAATGAACTGTAGTTAACAAGCACAGACACTTGTCTTTGTACTCCTCACCTGGTTGCTGCCACACACACCATCTTAACCAAATAAGTTTATTTTGGTCTCATCAGACCACAGGACATGGTTCCAGTAATCCATGTCCTTAGTCTGCTTGTCTTTCGCACACTGTTTGCAGGCTTTCTTGTGCATCATCGTTAGAAGAGGCTTCCTGCTGGGACAACAGCCATGCAGACCAATTTTATGCAGTGCGCGGTGTATGGTCTAAGGCAGCACTGACAGGCTGACCCCCCTCCCACCCTTTCAAACTCTACAGCAATTCTGGCAGCACTCATACCTCTAATTCCCAAAGACAACCTTTGGATATGACGCTGAGCACAAGCACTCAAATTCTTTGGTCAACCATAGTGAGGCCTGTTCTGAGTGGAACCTGTCCTGTTAAACTGCTGTATGATCTTGGCCACCGTGCTGCAGCTCAGTTTCAGGGTCTTGGCAATCTTATTATAGCCTAGGCCATCTTTATGTAGTGTATGTATGAGTTCTTTGCCATGAGGTGCCATGTTGAACTTCCAGTGACCAGTATAAGAGAGTAAGAGCGATAACACCAAATTTAACACACCTGCTCCCCATTCACACCTGAGACACTAACACTAATGAGTCACATGACACCAGGGAGGTAAAATGGCTAATTGGGCTCAATTTGGACATTTTGACTTACGGGCGTACTCACTTTTGCTGCCAGCGGTTAGACATTAATGGCTGTGTGTTGAGTTATTTTGAGGGGACAGCAAATTGACACTGTTATACAAGCTGTACACTCACTACTTTACACTGTAGCAAAGTGTAATTTCTTCAGAGTCGGTTCACACTGGGGCGACACGACTTCCAGCACGACTTTCAGAGGCAACTCCAACACGACTTGAGCATGAACCACAGGGCGATCTGGGGCGATTTACAACACGACTTGAAGTCGTCTCCAGGACAGGAGACTTTCCAGTGGCCAATCAAACAACAATCAGCTCTGTTGGAGGGAGGGGGAGGGAAGGGTTTGTCTGAGAAATGTATGTTATCTTCCTGAAAAGTTGCTTCAGTTAAGACAGTGATCAGACTTGGAGGCGACTTCCATTGAAATCAATGGGTACAAATAGCCTAGAAGTCTGATTGAAGTAGTACAGGAACCTCTTCTGAAGTCGGAGCGACATGAGTAGTGTGTATTAAGACAGCTCCATTCACTTACATTGCTTTTCTGGACAGCGCGACTTGGGACGATTTGAGGCAACTTAAAGTCGGATCCCAAGTCGCCCCAGTGTGAACCGACTCTCAGTGTTGTCACATGAAAAGATAGAATAAAATATTTACAAAAATGTGAGGGGTGTACTAACTTTTGAGAGATAAGCAGGGGCTTCCACAGTAGGACAGCCGAAGAGTATAGGAGGAGAAAAAGTGTAGAAAAAAAAAGGCAAAAAGGAAAGGAGGAAAGGAGGAAAGGATGTAAGGATGTAAGGGAGATGCAAGCCTGGAAGATCCTAACCAGCAAGGTTTCTCACACTCCAATGATAAAGTTTGAATTGCAAGGAAGGTTAACTTTTATATTAACAAAAATAGTAAAGAAAACATTAAAATAAAATAGTAAAAATCTGAAAATATTTTTCAATTTCTAAAAAAAAAAATGACATCTGGCAATAAGTGTTCTAATAAGGGGCCCACTGTTCCACCTTAGCGGTTTAGGATGTCACTAAATCCGAGTGACAATATGTGCCCTTAATATGCTGTGTGCAGAAGGCTGCATTAATTCTGTATGAAACATAATATAGTGTAAAATTCAGCTCCATGTGTCTAGTTATTGTGTTCTGTGACTGTGGTCTCTAAGTGCATTATACTCCTGTATTGAGAAGCACATGGGGTATGATTCAATAAGCTGTGCTCCGGGTAGAGCACTTAAACACTTTTTTTCCACCTAGCTGCCAATCAATACCCTCTTTTGGTTTACCAAGTTCATTGTGTTCTTCCCTAGAATTACAACTGAAATTGTGTTGAATAAAAATAATGCTAAGGGAATGAAATCACTAGTATCTACAGAATTCAATGAGTTATAATTCTTGTCTACAATATGGACATTCTTAGAATGCTGAGAATTCAGGAATCTACGACTGCATAGTTGGCAAGTTTTTGTAATTAGTAAATGCATCAAACGTATGACTAATGTACTATATTTACAATATTACCATGTGGTGCTACCCCCGGAGAAGCCGCTTGGTTTGATGGGTCCTTTGTTCTACCATGACTCCTTCAGCTGCTCGGTCCTCATTGACACACCTGGTTATATAATGAAGGCTGCTAACACCTGTTTTAATTAAAGGGGTTGTAAAGCAGTGTTTCCCAACTCCAGTCCTCAAGGCACACCAACAGGTCATGTTTTCAGGATTTCCATTATTTTGCACAGGTGATTCGATCAGTTTCACAGCCTTAGTAATCACCACAGCTGTTTCAGTTGAGGGAAATCCTGAAAACATGACCTGTTGGTGTGCCTTGAGGACTGGAGTTGGGAAACACTGTTGTAAAGGTACCATTCTTTTTCCTAAATAGCTTCCTTTACCTTAGTGCAGTCCTCCTTCACTTAACTCAATCTTCGATTTTGCTTTTCAATGTCCTTATTTCTTCTGAGAAATACTCACTTCCCGTTCTTCTGTCTGTAACTATACCGTAATGCAAGGCTTTCTCCTGTAGTCCAAGGGAGGGGGCAAGCACGACACTCCACACCAGGGAGAAAGCCTTGCATTACTGCGTGGAGTTACAGACAGAAGAACAGGAAGTGAGGATTTCTCAGAACAAATAAGGACATTTAAAAGCAAAATCGAAGGATGCGGTAAGTAACTGAGGTAAAGGAAGCTATTTAGGGGAAAAAAATGGTACCTTTACAACCCCTTTAAGCTTTAGTATATTAACAGTACACAGAAAATAGGCCACAAGCAACTGGATGGTAAATTAGATGGATGTATTATGGCAAGGCAGTTAGACAATACATTAATCAGTAAACAATTGAAAACATTTTTTTTTTTTTTTTTTATAATTATCTTTTATTTATTTTTATAAACAAGAAAGCAACACGAAAAACACATGAAAACGGGATATGCAGAATCCAATACAACAGCTTGTTTATATATAGACATTATAATACATCTCTATCTTAGACTCTTTTACTATTCCTGATCTGCAGCAGAGGGAAATTATAATATTTTATATCACAAGCAATTTCCATTCCCCCCCTAAAATACTATTTCAACTTTTAACTAAATTTCAAACTTCCCCAAATGTTCCATCTCCTCCCTGATTGTCCATATATTCTCTATGTATTCGACAAATTCCCTCTTTTATCTCCATCACGTTGCCTTCCCTATTTTATCCCCTCATTCCCTCCCCCCTTATCCCCTCCTCAAGACCCCCATCTCCACCTCTTCTCCTCCTCCATCCGCGTACACCCACGGACACGGAGGGAAGAGGAGAGGAAGAAGGAGACAAAAAAAAACACAACACAAAAAAACAAACACCACACACAAAGCCCCATAACACAACAACCCTCCCCCCCCCCTCCGCTGTCCCCCCCTCGGCGAGAAATTTCATCTTTCCTTCCCTCCTCCCTTTCCCTTCTTTCCTCGACCTCTAATCTTTATTCTTACTCCCCTAGTAACTTTTTACCTTCTTCTGATTGTACAAATAATTCCCAGGGTGCCCATATTATTTTATTTTGCTCTTTCTTATCTATTGGCCTCGGTAAGAGTTTCTCCATTGTTCCTATTTTCCTTACTTTTTTAAGCCACATAGATATTGGAGGTGCTTCCGGGTCTTTCCATTTTATTGCAATGCAACTTTTAGCCGCATTTATCAGATGACCTATCATTGATCCTGTATATCTTTTCAAAGAAATTTCTGTATGATGTAATAGGAAGAATGAGGGGTCATCTGGAATCTGGTGTTCTTTAAGTGATTGGGTAATTCTCCGTACTGTTTCCCAAAATTGTTGTATTATTGGACACCCCCAAAATATATGCAACATTGTCCCTTTCTCCCCACACCCTCTCCAGCATCTCTCTGAAATTTCAGGAAAGAATATATTTAGACGCGCTGGCGTATAGTACCACCTTGTTAATATTTTATAATTTAATTCTTGTATTTTCGTACATCTTGAGGAGTTTAACGCTAAATTTATGATATTTTGGCATTGTATTGGGGAAAAGGTTTGGCCTAAATCTCTCTCCCATTTGGCGAGGCTTGGCATTCTAAAGTCTTCCGGTGGTGCAGTCAACAGTGTATACATTTTCGAGACCATATGAGCCAATGGTTCCGCTCCTCCACAATACTCCTCAAACTTTGTAAGTGGGCGTCTGTACTTTTCTGCACCACCTAGAGTCTCCAATAAATTTCGTAATTGTCGCGCTTGCCATATCGGGATTTCATATCCCCCTTGTGAAATTTCTCCTATTGTTTTCCATCCCCTTTCTCCTAGAAAGTGAGAGGCTTGAAATCTTCCATTATCTCTTAATTTCTTGAATATTTGAGACTCCATGCCTGGCTGAAATTCTGGATTTCCTATTATTGGATAGAGGGGGGAGTTTTTAGTCGAAAATTTTGAATTATAACATACTTTATTTCCGGTCCATAATGTTGGACCTATCGTAGGGTGGGTTTTAACTATAAGGGGTAATGCTGAATAACACCATATTGCCCTATTTAACGGTACTGGGCTCATTTGTTGCTCTAAAGCTTGATAGTATTTTAGCATATCCGGTGCTGCTATTCCACCAGCCTTCTTGGGTAGGATCAATAGTTTCCTACCAATCCTAGGCCTTTTACTCCCCCATATAAATTTCATAAATAAAGCCCTGACTTGATTGAAGTATGCCATGGGGATCTGAATTGGTAGCGCTTGGAAAAGATAGAGGAATTTTGGCACTACACTCATTTTTAAAATATTGGATCTCCCGAACCAAGAGTGCATCCCTCTACTCCATCCATCCAGCATTGTTCTAACTGTACTCAGTAATGGTTTAAAATTTAACTCAAAAGTATCCTTTAAGTCTGGTGGCATTTGTGTTCCCAAATAATTCAGTGCCCTGGTCGTCCATTTAAATTTAAAGCTATGTTCTAAACCGGTTTTAATCAACTCCGGGAGAGCGACTCCCATCGCCTCTGATTTACTGTAATTTATTTTAAAATTTGACATATTCCCATAGATTTCTACTTCTTTCATTAAATTTGGTAAAGATATCTGTGGTTTGATTAAGGAAAAAAGCATATCATCTGCGTAAGCTGATACTTTATATTCCATTCCCCCTAGTTGAATACCCACTATGTCTCTATTCTGTCGGATCTTATTTAATAATGGTTCTAATGTCAATGCAATTAAAGATGCTCTACTAGATTAGAGTTTTCAACTGGGGTTCCGCAACACCCTGGGGTGCCGCAAAGAGCCCTCAGGGGTGCCGCAGCCACATCTTGATCTGAGTGGTACTGCGAAGAGAGACACCACAGCCTGCATGGCTCACTCCTCCTCCTCCTCCTCCCTGCAGCTATGTGTACTATTGTCGGCAAAGCAGAAAGCTGTGCGGGCCAACTGTACTCCCCCTACCACCGATGATGTCATTGGTTGTTTAAGAAATGTCGGGAGGCACTACAGCTTTCTGTTTTGCGGGCAATAGAACACATAGCTGCAGGAAGGAAGAGGAGAGAGCGGTGCGGGATGGGCGCTCTCTCTCTCCTCGCAGAGTCACAGAGCACGCAAGTTAACACAAAGTAGGACTATCCTCCCAATGTGCAGGATTTGAATACCGACCCTATCTCCTCCCTACACTGCTACTGTACAAGCAGTAGAGAGAGTAATGCCACGTACACACGATCGGTTCGTCTGATGAAAGCGGTCTAATGGACTGTTTTCATCAGACGAACTGATCGTGTGTGGGCCCCATCGTTTTTTTTATTAATCGGTGAAAAAAATAGGAACTTGTTTTAAAATTATCTGAGGGTTAAAAAACCGATAGAAAAAAACGATCGTCTGTGGGCACGTCCATCGGTTTAAAATCGACGCATGCTCAGAATCAAGTCGACGCATGCTCGGAAGCATTGAACTTCATTTTTCTCAGCACGTCGTTGTGTTTTACGCCACCGCGTTCTGACACAATAGTTTTTTTAACTGATGGTGTGTAGGCAAGACTGATGAAAGTCAGCTTCATCAGATATCTGATGAAAAAATCCATCAGACTGTTTTCATCGGATGAACCGATCATGTGTACAGGGCATTAGGAGAGAGCACAGCCTACATTTATGTTAGGAGGAGGGATTTGGGGGGGTAAGATGTTTTGCTAGGAGGGGGAATTAAGGGGATTGTGCTGGGAGAGGGGGAAGGGGGATGTTGGAGCAGGTTTGTGCTAGAAGTGGGGATTTGGGAGCAGAGGGGGTCTGTTCTAAGAGGGGAGATTTGCGGGGGTTTGTGCTAGGAGGGGGGATTTGCTGGTGTTTGTTTTAGGAGGTGGGATTTGTGCTAGAAGGTAGAATTTGGAGGGAGAAGAGTTACAATCTAAGATCAGAACTACTTCGAACAGACTACATTTTTAGGGCTTCTTCAAACCAGGTGCAATGCGGTTACAAATGTGAAATTGCATGTTTTCCTGTACCACACAAAAATGTGCTGCCTTTTGCAGTTTTAGATGGGTGCCATTATTTCTTAATGACACCCCTAAGCATCTAGCAAATGTGTGTAAGTTCACACGCAATAAAAAATGTGACGTGCGCAAATACGCAAAAAAACTCATGCTTGAACACACCTCCTAATGTGAACGAGCCCTCAAACTGGTGTGCCCCGAGATTGTACACAGTTCATAAGGGTACCTGGAATGAAAAAAAGTTTAAAAACACTGTACTAGATAATGTGAACCCTGATCCATAAGATGGCAATGGGTAACAGTATCAGCATTAACTAACCCAAAAATAAATGTCCTTGTGTGCACGCTACACATACAACCCCAAAAGTGGATGGGGTATGCATTCCTGACAAAGGGGTACCCCTGGAGTTGACTACAAAGTACCTTGTGCTTAACTGTCAATGTTAGCTGGCTATTTTTGGGGCCCTTCTTCAAGGCGGTGCACGTGAAACGGTCTCTTTAATGCCGCCTGCAATAGATGGCTGGTGAGCTGCTAGGGATCAGTTCCTATTGACATTAATTGAATGTAGCAAGGGATTAAACTTGGCAGTTCTGCTCACCACTCCTGGTATGCAATAATTCCGGTGAGTTTACCCAGAAGTCTTAGTGCTTAAGACCAGATCATTGCTTGGCTCGGCCACAGCGCTAGTTTTTCACCAGCTCTCTCATGGTCAGTCCCTCTGATAAGGGACACAGATAGATAGGAAGGCCAGGTCTGTGCCCCACAGTCCCCGTCGCCAGAGGCTCTGAGCCTCTAATAATGCCACACATAGCCAGCAGCACCCAGCTACAAACACATAAGTAAAATAGATATTCAAATGTTCTATCGACGTGGCTGAAGAGAAAAAATACATTCCATACACATCTTGTAGGTTTATTTTATTTTTGTAAAATAAAGTTATCTTTTATCACATTAGCAAATCATATTTACCTTTTTAAATCATTGATAATTAAACTAAATACAGCTATTATTTACAAAGAATCCATAAAAGTGTATGAAACCATTTTGGCGTATTGCCCAACAACAGGAATGAAAGATACGCGTAAATGACACTAGCCATGTGGTCAAGTATATGCTGCAAACTTGGGGCCATGCTCAGCTTTAGATGTGTGAGTGGAAATCATATCTAATATTTACTTTTTATAATTACTATGGCAAAAAGAAGACACAAGACACTCAATTTGCTCAGTCTGGAACAGCAAAACAGGTAAAACTATAGAGCTCTACAGGGAAAAAAACTGTCCTGGGTAAGGTTTATTTTAACTTCTAAAGCTGAAGGCAGAGGTGGGAGTTGTATCTGGAGTAAAAGTTATTGAATAATTAGGGATAAACTATGTAATGTGTCTTGGCCAAAGTACGGGAGGGCCTGCCATTGCTGATCTCCATCTGACAATGCTAATTGCCTGGCAGTTATTCAGCCCCACTTTCTGTAAAGCATTCACTGACCCTGAACAAATATGCAAATCAGAAAAGCCAGGGAAAAGTCAGAAGTCCTTTAATGTATGCTTTTTCTGGGTCAGTATATTTTTGACGTATTGAAAAAAAGGGTCAGCATGACAGCTAAGCAAATAGTATTTTAAGAAGGACAGGCCTGCAGAATTCAAGTTTCAAATAACATTACAAATGTCTGCCGAATTGTGGGGACTCATGATGGTCAAGAATAATGGTAGCACTTTGTGAACGTCCATCATAAATTAGAGTTCCCATAAACTGGGTGGTAAGTGACAGGCATTGTTATTTATTGCAAAGACGGCAATCAGTTACTGGTCACAAACAGGCATCCTATGATAGAGCATAATTAAGAGATTGCCTGTGTATTCGGCAAAGCAGTTGTGATCCAATGTTGAATTTTTAATGACAGGTAAAGAAGCATGCATGCTTTTATTAAGTGTGTATATTTATACAAATTGTGTAAGGTGAGCAGGCATTCTCAGAAGTAGAACGAAACAAATGTTGCTGCGCTAAACATAGATAGTGAATAAACAAGTGTCCATAAAGTGTGAACAACTGTTCTAAACAATGCAGGTAAATTCATTGATGAACATCCAGTTACAGTGAGTATAATTGATGTGCGATTTTATCACTCAAGTGCACCTCCACCGATATTGATATAAAATGCCTCCTTACCAGAGGCATAGACTCCAAATTATAAGAGTCTAGATAGGCCTGATATAGAAGTTTAATAGGTCCAATTAGCTTCATCTATTACAGGGGTGCCCAACCAGTGGCCTGGGGGCCACATGTGGCCCGCGGAGCCCTCTGATGTGGCCCACGACCTCCTGCTCTGGGATGGTGGGTTGGCAAGTTCAGATTGCCGGTTGTTTACCTGCCATGCCTGAGCATCAGTGTTCTAAATCAAGCCAGCGGTAGAGAAAGCAAGCAGCTGTGGAGCCAATGCTTACTGTATAGCACTGGATCCTGTCATAGGTAGAGTGATACCGAATGCACTCTGATTTTAGTAATAAACTTTTTGTCACAGGCACAGTGTATATATGGACATATTTGTTCTGCAGTAGTTACTGGGCTGCCTTTAAACTGTTCCGCAGGAGTAGTGCAGTGGATATATCGCATGTGATATCTAATGTGAGGTAAATACCGGAAAAAATAAAAAGATATAGAGAAAGTCAATTTACTAAAGACATTTATTTATCACCCGCCAGTAGGCTGTTTGTATTTTAGCACAATGACTAGTACACACGATGAGAATATCAAACAAATGATTATCCTTTTTTTTTTTTGCATGCTAGTCTCGAAAACGGATAGGTTACAAGAGTTACGGAAATTCTTGCAAGACAGAATACAACTTCCTGTGATGATGTAATGTATTGTATTGTATTGCAATTTATTCTTTCGACTTGACTCCAATAATTGACACCTGAGCTAGTAGATCAGAATGGTTAATGATCCTCTTATGTGGAAGGGTACCATAACCAATTCCCGCCCGGCCTATAGCAGATTGACGGCAGGGAAGTGGTTCTGTTATCCTGACTGAGCATCATATGACATCCAGTAGGATAACATTCCTGACAAGGCAAATTTCCAATCCTGGTAAGAAGCCTCTGACAGAAGCTTCTTACCACGTGATCATCGCTTGAACCAGGAAGTGCTGGTAAAGGCATTCTCCGGATCACACGGCTTTCCTGATCGACGGCTCTCCCTGTCGGGGGGGGGGGGGGGTTTGTGCTGATAATCAGCATATTAATTATGAGCAGAGAACCATCAGATAAGTCAAAAAGGTGCCCATCAGCTGCCAGTCAGTGCACCATCAGAAACAGCTGTAGGTGCCCATCACAGTGCCATTATCAGTGCCCTACAGTAACACCTGTCAGAACTTCATCAATACCTCATCATCAGTGCTGCCCATCATTGCCACGTGCCAGTGCCACTTATCAGTGCTGCATATCAGTGCCACCTGTTAGTGCCAATCAGTACCGCGTGTCAGTGCCACCTATCAGTGCTGTATATCAGTGCCCATCAATTCTACATATCAGTTCCACCTTATCAGTGCCAACTCATCAGTGCCGCCTCATCAGTGCCTGTCAGTGAAAGAGAAATACATTTTTTATAACCAAAACTATCTTTTCGGTCGTTTTTGGACAAGGTAAATACTACTTACCTCACCTGCTGCATGTGCCACCAAATTCTGCAATGACCAACTAGTAATATAGGGAGTAGCAGGATTAATCCTCGAGTGCTGTGGGAACCAGGGGATTGACACTCCCAGAAGTATCAGTTGCTGAAGAAGACTTCAGTTGGCGATATCATCATCAGGAAGGCATTCGGTGGTACAGATAAAGTGTTTTCAAGTAAAGCTTAAATTCACAGTTTATTTACAGCAACAGAGTCACTTTTAAAGTGCACCTTTTAGGTCATCCGAACTTTAATACACAGTAAAAAGAGGTGCAAAAAGTTTCTTTATGGATCTTTAATATTAATAAAAGTATGCATGCACTCGTGGGTTAGTAGGGGAAGTGGCAGGTCTCCAACTTGGAACTGAGTGTGCAATAACACTGTGTGTTCGGTATTTGAGGGCTTCCCATATAAACGGAAGAGAGTTTCACTAATAGCAGGCACCTTGTGGCAGCTGTTCTTACCACGTTAAGTTCGTCAATGTTAGGGTGATGTGACAAGTTACAGTGCCTTGCGAAAGTATTTGGCCCCCTTGAACTTTGCGACCTTTTGCCACATTTCAGGCTTCAAACAAAGATATAAAACTGTAATTTTTTTGAAGAATCAACAAGTGGGACACAATCATGAAGTGGAACGAAATTTATTGAATATTTCAAACTTTTTTAACAAATAAAAAACTGAAAAATTGGGCGTGCAAAATTATACACCCCCTTTACTTTCAGTGCAGCAAACTCTCTCCAGAAGTTCAGTGAGGATCTCTGAATGATCCAATGTTGACCTAAATGACTAATGATGATAAATAGAATCCACCTGTGTGTAATCAAGTCTTCGTATAAATGCACCTGCACTGTGATAGTCTCAGAGGTCCGTTTAAAGTGCAGAGAGCATCATGAAGAACAAGGAACACACCAGGCAGGTCTGAGATACTGTTGTGGAGAAGTTTAAAGCTGGATTTGGATACAAAAAGATTTTCCAAGCTTTAAACATCCCAAGGAGCACTGTGCAAGCAATAATATTGAAATGGAAGGAGTATCAGACCACTGCAAATCTACGAAGACCTGGCCGTCGCTCTAAACTTTCAGCTCATACAAGGAGAAGACTGATCAGAGATGCAGCCAAGAGGCCCATGATCACTCTGGATGAACTGCAGACATCTACAGCTGAGGTGGGAGACTCTGTCCATAGGACAACAATCAGTCGTATACTGCACAAATCTGGCCTTTATGGAAGCGTGGCAAGAAGAAAGCCATTTCTTAAAGATATCCATAAAAAGTGTTGTTTAAAGTTTGCCACAAGCCACCTGGGAGACACACCAAACATGTGGAAGAAGGTGCTCTGGTCAGATGAAACCAAAATCGAACTTTTTGGCAACAATGCAAAACGTTATGTTTGGCGTAAAAGCAACACAGCTCATCACCCTGAACACACCATCCCCACTGTCAAACATGGTGGTGGCAGCATCATGGTTTGGGCCTGCTTTTCTTCAGCAGGGACAGGGAAGATGGTTAAAATTGATGGGAAGATGGATGGAGCCAAATACAGGACCATTCTGGAAGAAAACCTGATAGAGTTTGCAAAAGACCTGAGACTGGGACGGAGATTTGTCTTCCAACAAGACAATGATCCAAAACATAAAGCAAAATCTACAATGGAATGGTTCACAAAAAAACAACATATCCAGGTGTTAGAATGGCCAAGTCAAAGTCCAGACCTGAATCCAATCGAGAATCTGTGGAAAGAACTGAAAACTGCTGTTCACAAACGCTCTCCATCCAACATCACTGAGCTCGAGCTGTTTTGCAAGGAGGAATGGGCAAGATTTTCAGTCTCTCGATGTGCAAAACTGATAGAGACATACCCCAAGCTACTTACGGCTGAAATTGCAGCAAAAGGTGGCGCTACAAAGTATTAACTTAAGGGGGCTGAATAATTTTGCACGGCACTCTACCTTTAGGATGATATTTTATATAATTCCAATAAATTTTGTTCCACTTCATGATTGTGTCCCACTTGTTGTTGATTCTTCACAAAAAATTACAGTTTTATATCTTTATGTTTGAAGCCTGAAATGTGGCAAAAGGTCACACAGTTCAAGGGGGCCTAATACTTTCGCAAGGCACTGTACCTTTAGGATGATATTTTATATAATTCTGCCATTCTTGATAGTATGGTAATAAAGCAATTACCACTATGATATGCATAGGTGTGCGCAGCCTATTGCATAAGGGTGTGCACCCCAAAGCTCCAACACATAGGCGTTTGACATATTTACCGGCCTCTTCACCGCTCTCCATCTTGAAACAATGGGAGAAAGGGGGAACAAGGGAGTACATGGAGGACCCGCGCAATAGAAGGAAGAGGAACAGTGAGGGGTGTCATATATTAGTACCGATCCCCTATATTTTCCTCCTGTGGCAGCTGAATGTTGACAAAAGGGAGAGGAGGAGAAGCCTACTTTTAGCTGCTGCAGGAAGAAAATACAGATCGGTTCCACTAAATTCCACCCCCCACCTCTCTGCCTCTCCTGTCCAGGTTCTGAGGGTCGGCAAGGAAGGATTGTGGTTTACCTGTCCCCTGCCCACCATTGACAAGTTGCCAACCCCAGGATTAGGGTGTGCCCAGGCACACCCCTTGCGCACGCCTATGATGATATGTGTTCCTGTAATCTAAAAAGGCATGGGTCTTGATGGTATATTATTTTTTAAGGTAGATTTAAGGGTTTACCTAGGCCCAACTTAAATGGTAACATACCCAACTAAAATAGATACATCTCAGCCAGCAAACAATTTGCCTAAAATTGTATTGTAATATCTTTGAAACTAGTACACAATTTAGTTTGTATAATGGGTATTATCCAGAACTATAATTATCAATACGCATTCAGTGCGGTTAGTAAATCTTCATGGAAGCCTCAAACAATCTTGACAGATCTTCTTCAGAGTGTAATCGAGGTGATAGCTTTGTCACTCGCTCCTGAAACACAGTAAAGAATGTACATGACTTCAGAGGCTTATTTTTGTGTTATTTTATAAGGTTGCTAGGTTCTGTTTTTTGGCAAACAGGAGAAAACTGTGACCAAAAAGGAAACATGACAATATTCCAGAACTTTAGTCAGACTAAAATAAATGAATACATGTATTTGCCTGCTGTACTTACAGACTCAGTTGAAATGCACCCAGGACAATAAAATAAAAAATATTTGATTGTTGCTTTGCCGTTTTCAAAATCTAACGCCACGATAAGCAATGAAACATTTGCAAAGCATACGATACACTTGTGGAGAGGGAAGCAAAATCTTAGGGAGAACTATACCCACGAAAGTGATTATATGTATATTGGACAATGGTGACAGGACAGAAAGTATGAGATTTCCTGCTTTCGACTCTTCTATGACCAGTTATAGGGCCATGTAGTCTGCTTCTACATAGGGATGCTATAGTCCAGTGATGGCAAACCTTGGCACCCCAGATGTTTTGGAACTACATTTCCCATGATGCTCATGCACTCTGCAGTATATTGGAGCATCATGGGAAATGTAGTTCCAAAACATCTGGGGTGCCAAGGTTCACCATCACTGCTATAGTCTATTCTTGGTAATTCCTCCTAATATTACAAAATCAGGATAAGGAAGGGACTTTCTAACTGGTTTATGAAAGGTCTTTAGGCCAAATTTAAGTTTACTGCTCCCAAGGCCAACTGTCTTTTGCCATCTCCCTTCCTACTCCGGTCAATCTACTAGTCATAGTGCCACACTTAGACCCCTTTCAAACTGAGGAGTTTTTTTAGGCGGTACAGCGCTAAAAATAGCGCTGCTATACCGCCTGAAAAACTCCTTCACTGCATACTCAATGTGAAAGCCAAAGGGCTTTCACACTGAGGCGATGCGCTGGCAGGAGAGAAAAAAATCTCCTGTCAGCAGCATCTTTGAAGCGGTGAGAGGTTTAAAAAAATGGTAAACCGCGGCAATACCGCGGCAATACCGTCCGCAATGCGCCTCTGCAGAGGCGTATTGGCGGCGGTATTAACTCTTTATCGGCCGCTAGCAGGGGATAATACCGCACCGCTAGCAGCCGAATCCCGCGGCAAATCCGACGGTATAGCACCACTATTTTTAGCGGTCCTATACCGCCACCGCACCTCCCGCCCCATTGTGAAAGGGACCTAACTTTACATTTAGATTAGACTCTAAAAGAATACGACAAGATGTATCCCAACTTTGCTCGGAATTTGTCTTGGCATATCCGCCAAAGGTAAGAAAGTAGTACATCATTCTACTAGGGAAACTTGACATGCCATTCAGGGGCAGCAACACTGAGATGCTGTCAGGATAACACTGGCAGGCAGAACATTATTCTGGTAAAAAATAATGCAAAATAATGTATTACTGTCAGTAGTCAGTGCTAAGAAAGGCAACCCACAGCAACCCAAAATATGATCCAATTTTGATCCAATGGAGGGGGGGGGGGGGGGATAATTTGTTCCTTAGAAGGCAATCAGATATTTTCTGGATTAACTAGACTTGGTGTTATTACTTATATTAAATAAATAAATAAATCTATATTTTGGTATCCAGTTAGATTGAATGCATTTAGTAAAGAATCCAGGCCTTTTCTAAAAACTATTTACAGAGCTGGTCAGAAGTACACCCCCCTCTACATTTTGGGGATGAGCAGACGGATCCGTCATTTAGTCCTTGGGTGACACCTTTGCTCCTCCATACATACATGACAGTGAGCAAGCGTTGTCACCCCAGTACAGGAAGTGTATGTTCACCTAGGGTTACTACCAGAAACAAAGGAAAAATAATTAAAAAAAGAAATGCAAAAAAGTACTGTAGCCACCACATACAAGTACTGGTAAGTTGCAACATATTTATTTGTTGTTTTTGGGTTTATAATTGCTTTAAGTCATCTACTTGCAGAACTTTGTGATACCTTTAAAGCCTTTCCCAAGGAAGAAAATCTTACTGCTGCATACATCTGCGTCTCACCACATATACATAATGACTTGTGGCTAGTGCTACAGGCAGGCAATTAGACAGCAACTACTTGGAACAGATGTGCTGTAAAGCTTGTCAGTATTTTAGGACATGCAAATCACTGGGTATCCAATTAGAACAGCAGACAAGCATAAAGACAGCTGTTTCCTTCCCAAAGAAACACGAGTTAATCACAAAGACTTTGCTGGTTCTACCATGGCCCTCCTGCTGATGTCTGCACGTTTCATTGGCTGAATTAAGATGTCTAACTTTTACACATTATCCATTACTACTAGTTACTCTTGGAAAAAAAGGTTGTTTACTGCCCTGCTTTTGTACTCAGGCCACCCAACAATACTGATGTGTATTATAGTGTATACTGTTCAGCTTGTCACTTGGCTATGGCAGCCTTTCAGCACTTTTCTATTATGATTATTAAAAAATAACTAAACCCACTGATTTACCTGTTTCCCAAAACAGTTATATTTAAGGCATGCCTTGAATGATAACTGTCACAGTTGCTTGCTCTCTCAATTGAACTGTCAAGCCAGTAAATGGCTGATGTCATAACGGATCACATGTGCAGATCAAACAGAGGCTAATATGTCAGCTTCCGTATCAGTAAAGGTTAGGAGAATTTGTACATTTAGACCACTTTCACACTGGGGCAGCAGGTCCATTAGCGGTAAAGTGCCACTAGTTTTAGCGGCGCTTTACCGCTGTTTTAGCGGCACTTTTTGGCTTTATAAATGCCATTAATAAATAAATAGAAATGCAATAGAACACAGTTGATGCTAGGTTTTTGGTGGACATCCATCCTAGACCAATGGAGTCTCTGAAGCACCAAGATTTGTGAAGGGACTACTAGCTTTATTCACAGTAAGTATTCGTTTTTAAAAAAAGGATTTTTAATAAACAGCTTACCTGTAAAATCCTTTTCTTGAAGTACATCACGGGACACAGAGCGCATAGCCATTACACTTGGGTTATATGGGTACCTTCAGGTGTGGACACTGGTGTAATCAATTTCACAGGAAGTTTCCTCCCTATATAACCCCCTCCCACTGGGAGTGCTTCAGTTTTGTAGCAAGCAATTCTCCCGAGGTTACACAATGTTCCCCAAAAGAGGGGTGGGAGCTCTGTGTCCCGTGATGTACTTCAAGAAAAGGATTTTACAGGTAAGCTGTTTATTAAAAATCCTTTTTTCTTTATCGTACATCACGGGACACAGAGCGCATAGCCATTACACTTGGGATGTCCTAAAGCAATGCTCTATGAAGGGAGGGAGACCGTAAGGCCAAGAATAGCCAAATAAAAACATTGTCAGGAGAAAACATGGCTCTACCAACAGAAAAACAAGGGGGCGTGAACCGGGCCAGAGGATTCTATACTGCTGCCCGTAGGACCGCCTGCCCAAAAGCTGCGTCCGTACCCTTTGCAACGTCCAACTTATAAAATTTAGTAAACGTATGTACGGAAGACCAGGTTGCCGCCTTGCAAACCTGTGCCATAGAGATCTGATGGTGTGCCGCCCAGGAGGCACTCATGGCCCTCGTAGAATGGGCTTTAACTGATAAGGGAGGTGGAACGCGCTTCAGACCATAGGCCTGAAAAATCAGCTGCTTAATCCACCTAGCCAAGGAAGACTTGGCAGCCGGCTGACCCTTCTTGGGGCCATCCGGAAGAACAAAAAGCACATCTGTTTTCCGAATCTTCTCTGTAGCCTTGAGATAGACCTGATCTGAGAGGCCTCTGCCCTTAAGAATTAGGGATTCAGCCGCCAAGCCATCAAATTTAGCTGCTGTGAAGCAGGATGGCAGACTGGGCCCTGAGACAGCAGATCTGGGCGCAGGGTGAGTGGCCACGGCACCCCGACTGACATCTTCACGATGAGTGCGTACCAAGCCCTCCTGGGCCAGGCTGGGGCCACCAGGATCACAGGCCTGCGCTCCACCCGGATCCTCCGTAGAAGGCGGGGAATCATCTGCAGTGGAGGGAACACATACAGAAGAGAAAACTGGTGCCAAGGGCAAACCAACGCATCGGTCCCGTAGGCCGAGGGATCCCTGGCTCGGGATATGAATTTGTCCAACTTTTTGTTGGATCTCGTTGCCATAATGTCCACATCTGGGACTCCGAATCTTTGGCAAATCTCTTGGAATACCTGGGGGTGAAGAGACCATTCCCCCGGGAGCAACTGTTGACGACTCAAAAAATCTGCTTGAGAATTGTCTATCCCTGGGATGAACACCGCCGAGATGCAGGGTACATGGGCTTTGGCCCATGAGAAAATCAGGTTTACTTCTCTTTGGGCTGCTGGGCTCTTCGTGCCCCCCTGGTGGTTTATGTATGCCACCGCAGTGGCGTTGTCGGATCCTTACTGGCAGACCCTGAAGGGGGAGAGTCCAGGCGATCAGGGCCAGCCGAGCAGCTCTGATCTCCAAGATATTGATGGGAAGCAGTTTTTCTGCCTCCGACCACTGCCCTTGCTGGGTCTGTTCTTCTAGAACTGCCCCCCAACCTGACAGGCTGGCATCCGTGGATACTATCTTCCACGTGATGGGGCAAAAGGATTTCCCTTTTGACAAATTTTGAAAGATCAGCCACCAAGACAGGCTGCGCCGGACCTTCGGGGAGAGCACTAACGGACGATCTAACGCCTGAATGGACTTGTTCCAAGCAGAGAGAATGGCTGCCTGAAGATATCTGGTATGGATCTGGGCGTAGGGCACAGCCTCGAAGGCGGCCACCATCTTCCCCAGCAGTCGCATACATAGGCGAATAGTCGGCCTCTTCTTGCCCAAGATCACTTGAACTGCTTGAGCTATTGATCTGATCTTTGCTTGAGGTAAAATTATCCTCTGGCAGTCTGTATCTAGCCGAAGGCCTAGATATTCCAACTGCTTTGTGGGTTTCAATACCGATTTTTCTAGGTTTACAATCCACCCGAATTCCTCTAGATGCTGAACTGTGCGACCTACTGCCTGATTGAGGTTGGAAGCTGAGCTGTCGATAACCAGAAGATCGTCCAAGTATGCCAAGACTAAAATGCCTTCTGTCCTTAGGACGGCTAGCACCAGGGCTAACACCTTTGTGAATACCCGCGGAGCTGTTGCCAACCCGAAAGGGAGGGCTACAAACTGGTAATGGCGGTGATCTATCATAAAACGAAGAAACCTGTGATGTGCCGGGTAGATCGGCACGTGCAGATACGCATCTTTTATGTCTATAGATGCTAGAAAGTCGTCTTGATGTAGGCTGGCTGCCACCGAACGTATGGACTCCATACGAAAGGTCTGAATGTTTAGAAAGCGATTTAGGCGTTTGAGGTCCAAGATAGGCCTGACGTCGCCATTGGGCTTTGGTATTATGAAAAGGTTGGAGTAGCATCCCAGACCCCATTCCTGGGTTGGTACTTCTACAATTACTCCTTGGAGCAAGAGACGATCCAATGCTTTTACAAGAGAGGCCCTCTTTAATGGGTCGCTTGGAAGACTTGACCCCTGAAAATGAGGAGGGGGGACTTCCCGAAACTCTAGCTTGTAGCCCGTGGTTACCACGGATCTTACCCAAGAGTCGGGAATTCTGGCCTTCCACACTTCGGAGAAAAACCGAAGCCTTCCCCCCACCCAAGAGAGTGGGGGTGCCCCTTCATGAATCTGACTTGAGGACTGGTTTAACCGGCTTGCGAGACCATTGCCTCTTGCCTGCCGTGGCTTGTCCTTGTGGGCGGCTATTAAATGCTGAACGCCGGGAGGCCGTCGATACTGACGGGAAGTTGAAGGGGCCGAGCCTGCGAAGGCCTGTCGCTTAAATGCGGGCCCACGCGATCTTTTCTTGATAGGCAAGAAAGAACTTTTACCACTTGATATGGTCTGGATATATTTATCTAGGTCTTCACCGAATAGTCTCCCACCATAAAAGGGAAATCCTGCTAAAAGCTTTTTGCAGGGTGCCTCTGCTGACCAGTTTTTTAGCCACAAAAGGTGACGCATATGAACCAACAGCAGAGATAAACGGGACGCCTGTTGAACGGAGTCCTTAATAGCATCTACTGCAAAGCAGAGAGCTCTTGGGAGGTCAGCCAATTCACGAGCTTGCTGAGCCGGTATGTCCCTTAATATCTGTTTAGTCTGATCCTTTAAAGCCCGACAAACGCCAATGGCTGCCACTGCTGGCTGAACCACGGCACCTACTGTGGTAAAAGAAGCCTTCAGTAGGGTCTCCAATTTTTTGTCAACTGGATCTTTAAACACCTGGACATTTTCCACCGGACAGGTCAGGGATTTATTTACGCAGGAAATGGCTGCGTCCACGGTAGGGAGTGCCCATTTCTTTGCAAATTCTTCTTCCATAGGATAGAGAATGGTGACCCTTTTAGGAGGGATAAAAATCCTATCAGGTCGAGCCCAATCCTGAAAAATCACGCTCTCCAGAAGGGGGTGAACTGGGAAAGACGCACCACTCAATGGTGCTTTCAAGGAACCTAAAGAGGATACCGCAGGGGCTAATTGTTCTGACACTGGAAGTTTAAAAGCAGTGCGAACCATATCCGTCAGAGACTGGATCCACAGACTCTCTGCTTGAGAAGCCGAAAAAATGTCATCTATAGTGGAATCTTCAATGTCTGACCCGTCAGGACTCAGGTCCGCTTGATCCCCCTGTGGGTCCAATTCCTCCAAAGAGAGGACCTCTGCATCCGAACACACCGTTCTAGGTGACGGGGATCTAGCCCGTTTGCCACCCGGCAAAGAGCGGGCAATTAAAGCAGTTAACCTTTTCTCTAGCCCACCCAGGGTGGATTCTAGCATTTCTTCCGTAACATAAACGGGAATGGGTTTATTGGGGGCCGCCTCTGCCCCTAGCACCCTCAATGGCTCCTGCACGATGCTGTTCGGTGGTCTATCTGGTGAGGGTGGGACCACTGGAGCCTGGCCCAAATCCTCTGACCCCGTTGGAGACCCCTTTACTTTTTTGGCACCTTTTGCAGCCTTAGCTGGCCCTGATCCCTTGGGAGCCATTGCACAACCTTGAGACACCCCTACAGCCAACACCCAACTGTTGTAGCTAGAAGTGAAACATTAATAAGGACAGGCTATGGTAAAAAAAAAAATATTTTTTTTTTTTTAATTTTCATACGCCTGAGAAGGCGGCAATACCGAGGAGAGTCCTGTGAGTATTGCCACACCAATGCCCGTTAGCTGGAGTCCAAGGTTGCACCGACTCAGATACTGCCAGATCTAAGGCTGAGTCCCTTTAAGAAAAAAATCTTTTTTTTTTTTTTTTCTGGTCAGTGTGGACTAAGTCCAGACCTGAAGATCCACAAACCACCACTGGGTGTCACTGTTAGCCAGAAATGGCTCAGCTGCGCGCTCTGTGTCCTCACTCTCCACTGCTCTCAGGAGGGAATGACCAGCCAGGAAATGCTTTTTTGCTTTATCTGAGACTGAAACCAACATGGAGGAAGCAGAGAGCAGAGGAGAAGCCTGGACCAGCGCTAGTAACACAGACACCCGGTAAGCCACTAATCTTTGTAGTGCACACATAGAGGAAGCTGTCCCCCTAGGCTTCCTAGGAAACAGGAGTTTTGTCAGCACTTCCTCTCTATACACGTGGGGCTGCAGTATCATGCTAACAGGCAAATCTGGGGGGAGTAGCAAAATACATATCTTTAAAAGCATATATATATCTACATGTTATCTGGGTAAACATTAGTACATCCCATCCTGCCTCAAAAGACATAGTGGAGATAGTGGCTGATGCACAAGCATACCATTAGCCAACCCAGAACCCCCAGGGGGATACCTACTGTCGAACCAAGTCCCGCAGGTTCCCTCTTACCTGCTCCACGCCGCAGGGTATTGCAAAATGCAAGAGGCCCAGCCTTCCCCCATCTCCGTGGGTATTGTCTTGGACCTTCAGGGACCGGGGTCCTGTGTTAAGGAACCCACACCCCTGGACCTATATAGCATCCTGGCATCAGTAGCGTTTAGTTCTTGGAAGAGACTAAGGCACTGGAGCCCAGAATCCAGCCCTCCAAGGAGAGGCATTATAGGCAAAACCCCACTCCAGCAGGGCCCGGGTACCGTACACCTTGGCTTTGAAGCACTTCGGACGGATCCGGCTAGCTATCCTGGGTCCCGAGACCTCCGAGGGACAGCTAGACGTGACCAACACCTAAGACACTGGCGAAAAAACTGAAGCACTCCCAGTGGGAGGGGGTTATATAGGGAGGAAACTTCCTGTGAAATTGATTACACCAGTGTCCACACCTGAAGGTACCCATATAACCCAAGTGTAATGGCTATGCGCTCTGTGTCCCGTGATGTACGATAAAGAAAATGATGTTTGCTTTTAATGGATCTTCTGTTTTATTTGAAGACCAGTAATTGACACCACTGCAACAAAGATGAAAGCTCCCCATTACCTCTGGCCAGCATCTTAATGATTGAACAATAATTAACAGTTAGGCCTCGTACACACGAGGGGATATGTCCGCTGAAAACGGTCCGATGGACCGTTTCAGCAGACATCTCCGCTCGTGTGTATGGGCTAGCGGACAGATTTCTCCACCCGACAGATTTCAAAGCATGCTTTGAAATCTATCCGGTGGGAATCTGTCCGCCCGACATGTCTGCTGGTTAGTACACTTACCAGCAGACATGTCGTCCCCCACCGCCGCCGCCGAATGGATTCGGCGCATGCGCGGAAGTGTTTAACTTCCTGGTGCGGTGACGTGGCGGTGACGTGGCGGCGTCAACGTCACCGCCGCGTCACCGCCACGTCACGGCGCCGTCCGGCGGCGGGGAATTTGATCCGATGGTGTGTACACGCCATCGGATCAAACTCCCGATCGGACATATCCGATGGAAATGGTCCGCGGACCGTTTTCATCGGATATGTCCGATCGTGTGTACGAGGCCTAAAAGTGATGCTAAACCCAAATATCCGCCCCCCTTGTATAGGTAGGGCATATCAACAGCCACAGATTTAAAGCAAGTCCTGTCTAAATTGGCCCTAGTATGTATGAATGTGTGTTAGAGACCTTAGGGTGTAAGCTCCTTTGGGGTAGGGACTGATGTGAATGTACAATGTATATGTAAAGCGTTGTGCAAATTGACAGCGCTATAATCGTAGAGGCCTGTACGATTAAGCCCAGAAAAAGGGAAAACACAGTTCCCCACAGGTGTAAAACAGGAGCTGAAGCTATCTTTAACTCATTTTATTCACATTCATGCAACAGGGAGTCAGCATTTGCGTGCTGACGGCCACCATTTTGTTGAAGCCTTAAGGTCACCACATTACATTCTCCTTTAGATCTACCAACAAGTATATAGTGCAAGGCCCTGTCTGTCTGCATACAAATTAATTGGATAGTTAAGGTAGGTTCTTGTATTACCACTTTTGGTAGATCTAATAGAGATTGCATAATCAGACTCCGTATGGTCAGATTGTAACATGTATGGGCAGCCTTGGTTAGGGCAGACAGTGTGCAATGATTACAACTGATAATGCAGATCTGCCAGCACAATACAGACAGGGGGTTATTATGATAAACATTACTCCCAGTTCCATTCTTAAAGAGTTTCTTAAACCCAGGACCCTGCATTGACTTTATCTGGTCTCCCACAGAACACAGAACTTGGAAAAGCAATTATTTTAGTAAATATACCTAAATAAATACCTTTTCTCATTAGCAGTATATAGCAGTTTTGTGACTTCTATCAATGTCTGGTTAAAGCTTGTTGGAGGAGTTTTCATTCTGCCCTTATTGTCCTATGAGGCTGCAGGACCCCTGACCCTCTGTCTGAACAGTGCTGATAGGCCCTATGCTGATTGGCCCTGTGCTGATGACATGCACTCTTCCAAGAAAAAAACTGTAGCAATACACACCAAACTGAGCATGTGCAGCTTGTCCCCAATGCCCTGTTCTATCAGCAGATAAATTGGTGACAGTGAAAGAAGGGGAGAATCAAACAGCCTTTTTACACAATGCAGGAGGATTAACCCCTTAGGTTCCACAGTGAGTATAACAAGCATGCTTTAGTGCATATACAGACTGATTTTACTGTTGAGGATTTAGTAACACTTTATCAAGATTTTACTGTAAAAAGTTAAGCAGTGGTATAAAAATATTTGAAAGTTATGTGAATGGGGCATGTAACAAATATAAAGTTGGCGTCATTCCAATTTTGCTCCAAACGTGGAAATCCAATGTAAGCCTTGTGAGTCTGTAAAGTGGGGCCAAAAGTGTAATTTTTATATCTTCCATCGGTATCACTTAAAATCTTACCTGAGGCAAAGTTCCTTTCACTAACGCGGGAATATCTGCTGTACTGTAACCCACCGCAGCCAAACCATCATCGACATTCAGGTCAAACAAAAATTTCCGTAATGTGTCTGCCAAAATAAGTCCGGCGTCTTCGAGTTTTGCAGTCTGGATATCCGCCCCTGAATTAAGATATAAAGATGTGACTGTAGGCTGCTAAGATGAGGAGGAAGCTTGCTCAATAAATGATTGGATAATGCCGAGGCCAGGACTGATACTAGATTCATATACGTGGACCCCTTTAGGAAAGTAGTTTCTGCTTTTAGATGACATATGATTAAAAAAAAAAAATGAATACTGTGCTATTAATTTGTGTAAGTGATATGCTGCAGAAAACACAAGCATAGAGAATATTCATTTGATAAACACCACATTTCCTTCTATAAACCATATACTGTGGATGGGGGACCTTTTTACATGATCTACAGGACCATGAGTGTTTGCTGCCATCTAGTGGCAGAAGAGGACAAATACTTTTTATGACATTTTGCTAAAAAAATTTAGCGGTCTATTTGTAAAATGCTTTCACCAATCACTCACACAGCTTTCACCCGTGATTCCAACATTTTTATAATGGGATTCAGTTAGAAAATATGTGAATCCTGGTTGAAAGTTGTGTGAAAAAAGTTCAGTAAACAAATCCCTTTATTTTAAAATACATGATTTAGATATCATCTGGGCAATTTGCTGACTTCCAGTTCATTTAGGCCAGGTGTCTCAAACTCAAATTACCTGAGGGCCGCAAGACAAGTTTTCATATCCCATGGGGGGCCACATGCAAACTTTCAAACTTCAAAAGCAGTACTAGTGTCAGCGGACGTATTATTAACCCGAAACTCTGTGTCAGCAAACACATTATTAACCCCCACCAGCACTGCACACGGACCACTGCACTGCCGACAGACCACTCACCATCATGGCACAGCACATCAAGGCTCAGAGCCCAGCACATCAGGGCACAGGGTACAGCACATCAGGGCACAGCACATCAGGGCACAGGGCACAGCACATCAGGGCACAGCACATCAGGGTACAGCACATCAAGGCACAGAGCCCAGCAAATCAGGGCACAGCACATCAGGGCACATGGCACAGCACATCAGGCCACAGCGCACATGGCACAGCACATCAGGCCACAGCGCACATCAGGCCACAGCGCACATCAGGGCACAGCGCACATCAGGGCACAGCGCACATCAGGGCACAGGGCACAGCGCACATCAGGGTACAGGGCACAGCGCACGTCAGGGTACAGGGCACAGCGCACGTCAGGGTACAGGGCACAGCGCACGTCAGGGTACAGGGCACAGCGCACGTCAGGGTACAGGGCACAGCGCACGTCAGGGTACAGGGCACAGCGCACGTCAGGGTACAGGGCACAGCGCACGTCAGGGTACAGGGCACAGCGCACGTCAGGGTACAGGGCACAGCGCACGTCAGGGTACAGGGCACAGCGCACGTCAGGGTACAGGGCACAGCACATCAGGGTACAGAGCCCAGCACATCAGGGCACAGCACATCATGGTACAGGGCACAGCACATCAGGGTACAGGGCACAGCACATCAGGGTACAGGGCACAGCACATCAGAACACAACAGGGTACAGGGCACATCAGAGCACAGCACATCAGGGTACAGCACAACAGGCCACATCAGGGCACAGCACATCAGGGGACAGCACATCAGGGGACAGCACATCAGGACAGGGCACATGGGGCACATGGGGGCACATCAGGGCACATGAGAGCACATCAGGGCACAATCAGGGCAAAGGTCAGCGTTTACTTGTTGTTTTCTTCAGATGCAGAGCAGTGCAGGAAGCGTCTGTCAGAGGTTCACTTCTCTCTCATGTCACGCTGCTACTCCCCAGCGGCCCCTCCTCTCTTCTCGTCCATCCCAGATGATGTCACAAGCAAATGGGGATGGACGAGAAGAGAGGGGGGGCCGCCGGGGAGTAGCAGCGTAACATGAGAGAGAAGTGAAACTCTGACAGACGCTTTCTGCGCTACTCTTCATGCATCTCGATCTATACTTCCGTGGCACCCGCCCTGCCTGCGGGCCATTTATTACCGGTCCGCAGGCCGTAAATGGCCCGCGGGCCGGTACTTTGAGACCCCTGATTTAGGCACTTGTAGTCCCTCAAAGCTGGAGTCTCGTTTGTTTTTATTTTTTGGGGGGCATAATGAGAGGAGGCTGACACTCCAACATTTAGCTCTACACCAATCACCTTTTATTGTCTTCTGTAATGTTGTTCTAATGTTAATGTATGCACGGATTTTTTTTTTTTTTTAATCTCTGGAATTAAGAAAACGTTATATTTTAATATACTTTGGTTGAATACTTGAGTTGCTCGTAAAGTCCCATTGTACCAGGGGTGGCACCTTTTTGCTCTTGTTCCAACTATAGGGATGTTGGCAATAATTTAGGTTTTACTATGGTTGGATAATTTTTATTTTATTTTAAATCAGCACAAAGGGCAGTACTTACACTGAATGAAAAGTGTGCCCTGTGCTGGTGGCTGCTCTCTTTGTTTAAAGTTTCAGTCCTCTGTCCCCATATACACCTTCCAATGCTGTGTAGGCTAATACAGCCACTGGATTGGTCATAGGCACTCATCAAGACTATGTCTGCCTTTTCCACCCCCACTCCTCCATCCATCGAAGCTTTACTATAGCTTCCATCAACGAAAAGAGCCCTATACACAGAGAATGGGAGAATGAATGAAGGGTCCACCCTCTACATTCATAGAGTGCTTTTTATTGTGGGAAGCTAGATCACAGCTACTTCCCTGGTGGAGACTGGCAGAGCAATATCTTCTCTACACATGAGAATTGCTCATTTAATCCATTCAAAACAAAAGAAACCCCCTAAAGATAAAAATTAAAGTTAACCTGCCACCGTCATCTGTACACGTTCTAAAAAATAAATTGTTGCCTGGCTTCTTTTAGATTTATACTTTCTGAACCACTCACTTGCACCAAACAGTGTTGCCTGCCAACCTACCAGATTGAAATTTACTGACACAACACCTAAAATTTCCTGGCACAGCCACGTTTTTACTGGCATGTCCCCTCTTTAGTAACAGTGAAAGTCTCTCTCCACGCCAGGTGGTCCTTTTAGTTCACTCCAGTCCAAACAGCACTGACAGTCCCCCTCCCGGCTTTCCTTGCTCTTGTCCCACAGACTCGCACAAAAGGCTCCACTCGGTTCCCTTGCACCATGGCATCACATGGCACGCTCAGGGACCTCCTCTGCCCAATCTGCCAGTGCCACCCAAACACACTGTAGCAGGCACTCTGATAGTCTTGGTCGGCTCCGGAACAGAACTGCACATGCCGAGCGTCACAGCCATATTTTTTACTAGCAACCTTCTTCGTGTCACTGGCATTTACTGGCAGGAGAAAAAGTGCCCGTTTTTTACTGGCTGCCACTAAAAATACTGATGGTTGGCAACACTGATCTGACTTCAATACAATCGGAGTCACTTACCCAGAATAAGGGCCAGATTAGGAAAGTAAGAATGAGCCAAAGCATTGATGCCAGGGGTTCAGCGTGACAGCCAGGCAAGTAATATTTTCATAAAGAGGTCAGGAATAGCATGCTTCTTCTTAAGTCTAGTTTAAAGCCCAACTCCATCCAAACCTTTCATTTTTTAGTTTTGGACTGAGTGTGGATGGTTAGCTTTTAATGCTGCCTGCATACCAGTTAAATGCATTTTTGTAAGTTTGAAATACTGTCTGAGTGTCTGTTGAGGGGATTTAGTCTCACTTCCTGATCTGTCAAGAAGTGCAAGAATATGTATCTAGAGTGGAAAAAGACATTAAGAAAATCCTTACAGGGGTTCCAAATCTTCCCTTCTCTACTAGAACATGTGTTTTTCTTACAGTCTTCCTTTCTATTTAGAGAGGAAGATTTCCATTGGGGGATATCCCACACCTTCCGTTCTACTTGGCAGTTGTCCAATAAACAGGAAGTAAAGATATTCTCCTTACTTCCCGTTGTGTTTGGTTAAGGAAAAATCTCCAGAATCAGCAAGAAATTTCATGAGCTGGATGAAAAATAATCTTACACCTGCCAACTTAAAGGGGTTGTAAAGGTAAAAGTTTTTTACCTTAATGCATCCTATAGTATCTATGTGGCCCTACCAAAAAATAGGTGCCATGTGATGTGTATTAGCTACCTATATGAGATACTTTAGGCACTATAAGTACCTCTAGTTCACTAGTTACCACTATACACATGTTAATAGGGTCCGGTAAGAGCGCATATAAAGACCCTCTTTTTTTTTTTTTATCGGTTTTTCCACTCCACAATTTCCCTTGTCTTTCCTTTCCCCGGTTAACGAGGCGTATATGTGTTTTTTTTTTTTTTCCTTCTCCCAAGGGGGAGGTAGGGGCAGTTGATAAGGGTAGAGGGGGGAAGGGGTCATAGGGAAAGGAAGCCTGGACCGATAACGCTAGAAGTCCTAGATGCAGAACTGTAAGGAACACGAAGGGGGGAAGGAATGGAGGGGACTAGATAGAGTATAAGAGTAAAGGGTGGGAGACATAAGAAGGGGGAGACAGGGGAGTAGAACAGCCCTAGCTGGGGGGGGGTCTATGGGACAACTGTGGTGGAGGGTTCTTCAATTGGTTTATTTGTTTGTTTAATGTACATGAAAGATTTGACTACACGATTATACGACTACACACATGATTAGTGCCATATGATAACCTCGTAGAACTTATTGTTCTCTGGGGAATAGTTTTGTTCTTAAGATGTGGGGGGGGAATTAGGGGGAGGGTGACCCTGAGGAGGGGGATAGGATAATTAAATAATCGAAGGGCACTCCCGGGCTAAGACGTGACTCTCCGCAATGCTTTTATACGTTTCCCCCATAGAGTGCCTCTCCTCCTGGTGGAGGAAAGTCGGAGACGCTCAGGGGGTGGGTTTTTTTTTTTTCTCTTCTCTCACACCAACCGAGGAACGGCCCTAGGAGTTGGGCCACCACGGAGGTGGGAGCCAAGAAATACTCGGATACTTGAACGGAGGACCTGAATCCGAGCTACAGGGGGGGGGGGGGTGGGTTTTTTTTTTTTTCTTCCTCTTCGTTCTCCTTTTGCCTTCATTTTGTAGGGCACTCCTCAATCCCCCTCCTTCCCGTCTCCGGTTCTCCTGAGACCGGCACGTATACCGGAAGCTATAGGAGAGAACACGAGGGGAGTGAAGAGGAAGAGGCAGGATGGATAGATTAAACATTACCACTTATAATGTAAAAGGGTTAAACATCCCAGAAAAAAGATCAAAAATAATAATGGAATTAGGGAGACTAAAATCACAAATAGTTTTTTTGCAAGAAACACATTTTAGGAAAGATAAGATCCCAAAGATGAAGAGCCAAAAATTCCCAGTAGTATATATGGGGGCATCTCAGACCTCAAAGGCTAATGGAGTGGCAATCTTGCTGGCCAAAAATGTAACATGGAAGGAATCAAAAGTAGAAACCGACGAGGAAGGACAATTTCTTATGGTAAAGGGGACATTAAACGAGCAAAAGGTTACCTTAGTAAACCTCTACCTCCCGAATGAAGACCCGGTCTCGGCTCTGGAAAAATTTGCGGAGATGGTGACTCAGAGTAGAGAGGGGGTCTTGATTTTGGGGGGAGATATGAATATGGTCCTAGATCCTAGTCTTGACTCTTCCAAGGGATCCTATAATATATCCAACATAAAACTAAGAAAAGCAAGGGAAATACTACAAAACCTACAGTTAATAGACACATGGAGGACGTTACATACACATGAGAGAGACTACAGTTTTTACTCACCAAAATATAAAACATACACGAGGATCGACTACATATTTTTGGACCAAAGTATATTGCTGAATTTAAGAGAAACTTCAATGGGCTCATTCTCAGTATCAGACCATGCCCCAGTCAGTTGTGTTATTGAATGGGGGACAGCAGGTCCGAGGGAATGGAACTGGAGGATCAATGAAACATTAATTAAAGACCCAGAGTATGAGGATAAGATAAAGCAAGAAATAGAAATGTTTTTTACATTGAATAAAGACGAAGATACATCACCACTATGTAACTGGGAGGCGCACAAGTGCTATCTGAGAGGAATCCTCATCTCACTAGGAGCTCATAGAAAGAGATCTCTCAATGCTGAGTTAGATCGCCTGCTTGGGGAGATCCGAATATTAGAAAATGAACATAAGAGGTCGCAAAAAATAAACACCGAAGAGAGACTAACGATCCTTCGAGATAAACTAAATCTGATACTTATGGATAAGGCTAAGGCTAAACTAAGTAGATGCCGAAGGGCATATTATGAATTTGGGAACAAACCAAGCAGGATGCTGGCGAAGGCATTGAGAGAAACAAGAGCTAAAAACCATATCGAAAAAATAAAAATACAAGGAGATAAATTGGTTAACTCATCGCAACTAATTGCAAAAGCCTTTAGAGAATATTATGGCAGACTGTACCAACTGGAGAACAAATCTTCATCAGTGAAGAACCAGCTCAGAGAGAATAGAGTAAAGGAGTATTTAAATGAATCAGGCATGCCCAGAATTCCAGAAGAAACTATAGCTAGTATGGAGGGGGTGATAACTTCAGAGGAACTTCTAGTAGCAATTAAAGAAATGAGATCAGGCAAAGCCCCGGGTCCAGATGGATATACATTAACATACTACAAAACTTTCTATGAGAAACTGGCACCTAAATTTTTGGGGGCCTTTAATTCACTAAAAGAAGGGCGGCCGATGCGTGAAGAAACACTTGGAGCACACATAGCTGTAATTCCTAAGGAGGGGAAGGACCCGACACTATGCCCCAGTTATCGTCCAATATCCTTATTGAACATAGACTTAAAGATCTTTTCAAAAATAATTGCCAATAGATTAGTAACTCATTTACCCCCCCTTATACACCCGGACCAGGTCGGCTTTACCCCCGGAAGAGAAGGGAGGGAAAACACACAACGAGTGTTAAGTACCATCTACATGTCCCAACTCTACCACAACCCTTTAGTATTAATATCAACTGATGCTGAAAAAGCTTTTGATAGGGTAGATTGGGGATTCTTAAAAGCTACACTACAATATATTGGGCTGGGTAGAGGAATGCAAAATTGGATTGCAGGCCTCTACTCATGTCCGACAGCAAGGGTAAAGGTGAACGATGTAATGTCTGATCCCTTCATAATAAGAAATGGAACAAGACAAGGATGCCCACTCTCCCCGATTATCTTTGTCCTCATCTTAGAACCTTTTTTGAGAACTATCCGGGCAAATAGAGATATAAGAGGACTCTTGGTTAAAGGAGCAGAGTATAAAGTCGCAGCATTTGCAGATGACCTGTTATTTTCGTTAACGACTCCAGAACTATCCCTACCATCCCTACTAAAGGAGATAAAGGAATACGGAGAACTTTCTAATTTTAAGGTGAACTATAGTAAATCGGAAGCAATGGGAATAGAAGTGAATAGACAGAAGCAGCAGCAATTAGCGGCAAACTTCCCCTTTAGGTGGACAGATTCCCACATACTTTACCTGGGAACAAAGATACCGAAAAAATTAAAAAGGATCTATGAGCTAAACTTCGTACCCCTGGTAAGGCAGATCAAGGCAGACTTTCAACGATGGGATAAGGAAATCTTTACATGGTTCGGAAGAATTAACATTATAAAAATGAATGTGATGCCAAGATTACTATACAAACTTCAGACCTTACCTGTAAAGATTCCCTTAGGATCCCTGAGAGATTTAAGAACTAGATTCGCTAAGTTTATCTGGGCAGGGAAAGCACCTAGAATACGGCGAGAGATTCTGACGTTGCCAAAGGAAAGAGGAGGGGTGGGACTTCCAGACCCAATGGGATACCACGATGCGTCCCATATGGCAAGGGTGGTGGAGTGGTGTACCCAACAGAAGGTAAAACCATGGATACATATGGAGCAAAAAATCACAAACATTCCTTTAGAGGGAATGGCATGGATCCAAGAGGTAGATATACCACAAGAAGTGAAAAAACACCCCACTATAGGAGCCACACTACGAGTCATAAAAAAAATATTTAAGAAAACGAAAATCTCGGAACATCCAAGTCCATTAATCCTGGTGCTGGGAAACCCTAGATTCCAATTAGGCCTCACAGACCTACACTTTAATAATCTTAGACGCTCGGGAATGAGCAGGCTAATACACTTTGAAGATGGGAATCAAAGGAGCAGTGGGGGAGAAAGGGAAGAGGTATTTAAGAGGGAAATAGACTCAATGAGATCAAACCAATTAAAAGCCGCTATTAGAGCAATGAATCCACTAGGCAAAGCAACCAGAGACCTCTCAAGATACGAGGAACTATCTTTGAAGGGTGACTCACTGAGACATGGTCTGTCTTTAATGTATACTCTCTTAGAAGAGTCAAAAGCCCCAAAAGAATTACCATTCATTCTAGCCTGGGAAAAAGAAATGGGGACTAAATTTTCAGAGACGCAGAGAATAAAAATCTTTAATTTTACACACAAAGCTTCTCTCGCTACCAGATATCAAGAGGGTGCTTATAAGATCCTGACTAGATGGTATAAAACCCCTGTTGCATTAAAAAGGATATTCCCCGATTTATCAGACCGGTGCTGGCGGTGTGGAGAAGGAGAGGGTACCATGTTACATGTATTCTGGGAGTGTCCAAAGTTGAGAGATTTTTGGAAAATGGTTACCGAAACGGTAAAAGAAATCATAGAGGTAGATCTGGGAGATAATCCAGCTACCTATCTACTTTTGGACTTCCCAATTTCCATGGTAAAATTTAAAAATTCTCTGCTTAGACATTTGTTGACAGCGGCAAGGGCATGCATTCCAATTTTGTGGAAAAGTACGCTTGCGCCGACTAGACAGCAATGGCTGGGCAGAGTAACAGAAATTCAGCAGATGGAGAACCTGAGGATGGGAATAAGAGAACAAGAGGGGAAGTATAGCCAAGTGTGGACCCCCTATATAAGATTAAGAGAGCGAGACCTTTGAAGGAGGAGGAGGATTGGAGGAGTTCCTTTTTTTTTTTTTTTGTTTGTTTTGGGGGAAAATGGGGGGGGGGGGAATAGCGACTTAGAAGGAAGGGTAGATATGGGGAATAGGAAGTGTATGATGCTATAGCTATATACAGTAGATATGATGGCAGAATTTGGGAATTTTGTTAAGAAGCACAATGACCAATGAGAAAATGTTTAAAGAAAAGTGTCAAATTGTAGTCATTTACTTTCTTTTTTGTATAAAGAGGAAATAAGAGTGGAAAATGCTATAAAATAAAGAATTATAAAAAAAAAAAAAAATCTGACCGTGCCAAAACGCGGTGACGTAAAACACTACGACGAGCCAAAAAAAATTAAGTTCAATGCTTTCGAGCTTGCGTCGACTTGATTCTGAGCATGGATGGATTTTTATCCAATGGATTTCCACACAGACGATCGGATTTTTATCCATAGGAAAAATGTTAAACATGTTCTATTTTTTAACACCGATGGAAAAAAGACTGATGGGGCCCACACACGATCGGTTTGTCCGATGAAAACAGTCCATCGGTCTGTTTTCTATGGACAAGCCGATCGTGTGTACACGGCTTTAGTGTCACTTCAATGCTCTATTGTGCATGTAGAAGATAAGTACTTTAACAGTACTCTCTCACTTGTATACAAGTAGGAATAGTAGACAATTTCTGAATTGTTGAACTCCAAACTGTCTCTAATAATGAAAATCTATAAAGACGTCTAGAAGTGAAAACAAATAAATTTGCCACAATGGACCTCTCTATGGCCGCGTACACATGATCAAATCTGTCTGCTGAAACCCGTCTGACGGACCGTTTCAGCAGACAGATTTGATCGTGTGTACGGGCAAACAGACGGATTTGGCCATGCTTTCAAATCTGTCTGCTGGAAACCCGTCGGACAGATATGTCTGCTGGTTAGTACGCTAATCAGCAGACATATCTGCTCGCATATGCGTCAAATGGATTCGACGCATGTGCGGAAGTGTTTTACTTCCTGGCGCGGTGGTGTGGCAGCGTCAACGTCACCCCCCCCGTCACCGCCACGTCACCGCACTGTCTGCCGGCGGGGATTTTGGTTTGATCGTGTGTACACGATCAAACCAATACATCCTAGCAGACAGATCTGTTCTAATCGGTCTGTCCGACCGTTTTGATCAGATGTATTTGCTCGTGTGTACGGGGCCTATGACTTCTAGCATACACGACATTTGTTTCACCCAGATCTTTTTTCTAAAAATATAATTCGTACACATGATCGGTTCTCGTCTGATGAAAATGGTCTGATGGATCGTTTTCATCAGACGAAACGGTTGTGTGTGGGCCCCATCGTTTTCGGTGATAAAACGTAGAACCTGTTTTAAAATTATCTGATGATTAAAAAAACGATAGAAAAAAAGGATCGTCTGTGGGGAAATCCATTGGTTAAAAATCAACGCATTCTCAGAATCAAGTTGACGCATGCTCGGAAGCATTGAATTTCATTTTTCTCAGCACGTTGTTGTGTTTTACGTCACCGCGTTCTGACACGATCGTTTTTTTAACTGATGGTGTGTAGGCAAGACTGATGAAAGTCAGCTGCATCGGATATCTGATGAAAAAATCCATCAGACCGTTTTCATCGGATGAACCGATCGTGTGTACAGGGCATAAAGGTGCTCAGAATAAGAAGCATGGAAAATGGTAACATCTTTCCGACTTATAAAGATTGTGTCTTACCAGGCGTTGATTTATAACATAATGTTTTATCTCAAATAGATTTAGAAATAAAAGAATAACTGACAAAAGCAGAATTTATTAAATCAATAAAATTGTTTAAATGTATCTAAAAGCCACCTAAAGATATACATCTATAGATATATATCTATTTTTTGGTTTTCCACACTTGCAGTCATACAGTCAATTGCCTGACTTAAAATACCGAAATTCTTACCAAGTATCTCAGCTGCCTCCAGATGGCGCTCAGGACACATGGCTGCAGTAAAGGAAAACACTGCCGGAGAGGTGAGCACCACTGAAAGTCCATGGGGCTGTTAAAGTGTAAATAAGATATTAGAATGAAATCGAGATTACAAATTTAATACAGGTATCACATTTGAAACGGTCATTTAATAAACAATAGTCCCACTTTTAAAATTGAATTAACCAACAATCAAGGAGAAATATCACATAAATGTTGCATTACCTTTGTAGAGTAAAAACTTTAAATTATCTTGTTCAATATATGAATGTCCTTTTTTTCATGTGCCTTAAATGTATATTTTCTAAACAATTACATGTCCATGCAGCTGTCCACCAAACGTGCCTGTGGTAAGGACCGACTATTTTTTTTTTTTGCCAGCTGGGCTTTATAGCGAAATTGGGGCATTAAAGTTCAGCTTATAATTCAATTCAGTACAATAGCAAGAAGTAGTCAGAATGATAGCTCATCATCTTCAGAGGTAAGTACAGCAGGCACCGGGGTGGAGGGGATGGTGTGCGGTTGTAGTTCACCTTTTCTTTTTTTTTTAAAGGTGAACTAACACTTTACCCAAATAGGCAAAGGCTATCCCTACCTACTGTGCACTGCCATTTGCCACTACTTTTCCAACTATCCTGTTTAAGTTAAAATAGAAACAAAATTAGAAGTCAATTGGTGAGTGCAGGATTATTATTATTATTTAGGATTTATATAGCACCAACAGTTTGTACAATGTTTTAAAAAAATGGAGGGAGACAGTACAGTTACATTACCATTCAATACAAGGGAAATCAGAGGGCCCTGCTTATTCTAAAGTTAAGGTGATACAAAGGGTAATACCTGTGGGGGATTAGCAGTTTGAGAAAGTTAAAATTGAGTTTATTAATTAGAGTTGTGATAGGCCTCTCTGAAGAGATGGGTTTTCGAGTATCGCCTAATGGTAGATAGAGTAGGAAAAAGTTGGACAGATTGGGTAGGGAGTTCCAGAGACTGGGAGAGGTTCTGGAGAAGTCCTGGAGGAGAGCATGAAAGGAGGTGACTGACCGGGAGGCTAGAAAGCAGGAGAATTTGGGAGAAGTAAATGGAACGGTTTGGTTGGTATTTTGAAACAAGATTAGAGATGTAGCTTGGGTCAGAGTTGTTGATGTTTTTTTAGCTTGTTGTTAGTATTTTGAATCTTATTAGTTGGTTGATTGGAAGCTAATGGAGGGATTGGCATTGAGGGGTATCAGAAACTGAACAGGGGAAACCAATGGAGAGATTGGCATTGCTGGGTAGCAGACACTGGCTGGTAAGATGAGTGAGTCTAGCAGCATTCATGATGGACTGAAGTGGGGATAGACTAAGTCAAGGTAATTCAATAGAGGGAGTTGCAATAGTCAAGGCGAGAGATAACCAAAGAGTTATTTAGTAGCTCTGTGGCTTTGTTGGTTAAAAAGAAGCATATTTTGAAAATGTCACGAAGATTGGGGCAGCACGATTTGGACAATGATTGGATGTAGGGCAGAAAGGAGAGTTTAGATTCTAGGAATACACCTTGGCATGTGGAGAGAGACTGATTATTGTGCCATTGGTCTTGACGTCAGGGGAGGGGGCACAGGGTAGGGGGTGAAATATTATGAGCTTAATTTTAGATAAATTGAGTTTGAGTAAATGGTGTGACATCCATACTAATGTAATCATTAGCAAATTAGGGATGAGTGAGGGGACAGATGGGGTGAACTGATACTGAAGATTTGGATGTTCTTAGTATATAAATGTTATTGGAAGTCATGAGTCATGAGAGGCTATCAGCTGACAAAGGAAGGAGGTGTAGATAGAGAAAAGAAGTAGGTCCAAGGATGGAACCTATTGGGGACCCTAATGACAGGAGGAAGAGTGCAGTGATATAGGTAACAAGAGAACCAGCCAAGAGTCACAGAGGCCAAGGGAATTTTGTTTTTTTAAGAAGGAGTGTGTGGTCAGCTGTATCAAAGGCAACAGAGAGGTCCAAAAGTAAGAGTACAAAATAATGACTATTGGTTTTAGCAGTTAGTGAGTTTTAGGAGAGTAGTTTCTGTGGTGTGTTGCAGGATTCATAATACAACTACAGGAATCCGTACCACTATTGGGTGGTCCACATTGTAGTCCTTGGCTCTGTATTTCTTCACCAGGCCTGCTATGGGGTATGACATGCCATGGCTACAAGCAAAAGAAAGGCATAGTTGAGTTGATTTGGCCATTGTCATTAGTATAAAACCTCCATATTACATTATCATCTATGTCTATGCATTATATATTTTATATAAAATGATGATATAAATATAACTGTCAAATATAATTACAATCTTTAACAGACCAGTGAAACCACCTGTTTCCTTGTACAGCTGATTACTATTTTTCTGTTTCATGCAGTAAAACCTGAACTCTAGGATAAAAGAAAATTTGCACTTACAGTATACAACATATAGGTGAACTGCTTTACCTGAGAACTGTAATTCAGTCTGGTCGGCAATATGATTCAGACTGCCCTGCCAGACAGCAATACAGACTTTGAATGTTCTTGCAGATTTACTGCAGTGAAGCAATTCAAATTGGTCCTATCCCAGCCAATGAATAACCACCAGCACACTGATGATATCTTTTAGATGGTAATCCCTCCAATAAGCATGTTCCCCATGAGCAATAGCCCAGATATGAACATGGTTCAGAGTAATGACCCTTCCTCTACCAATGTAAATGCTACGTTGTAAGGGTTTATTTAAATTGATATCGGTAGTTAAGCTAGTTCTACATAAAGATAAGCCTTTTTTTTAATTACACATGTTGCAGCATTAATTATCACTGTGACCTATAGACTTCAGCTCTTTAAAACCCCAGGCAGACATAAGTTAAAGGGACACTAAAGGTTTCTTTAAAAAAATAAACATGTTATACTTACCTCCACTGTGCAGCTCATTTTGCACACAGTGGCCCGATCCTGGTCTTCTGGGGTCCCTCGGCGGGTGTCTCGACTCCTCCCTGTGAAAACGAACCCTCTGAATGGGAGCTCTCTTCCATGGGGGTTAGTTCTTGCAGTCGCTCCCGTGATACAGTCGGCAGCTATAGCCACAGACTGTATCAGTCGGCCCTTCCCCCGGCGCGTTGCGTCATTGGATGCGATGGACAGCAGCGCAAGCCAATGGCTGCGCTGCTATCAATACATCCAATCTAGCCAATCAATGGCCAGACTGAGTGGAGAAGAGGACATCGGGGGCAAGCGCAGCAGGTGAACAGGCTCAGGTAAGTAAAACAGGATAGGATGCATTAAAGTGAAGAAAAAAAAAACTAACCCTTACAACCCCTTAAAAGTTTTGCTTGATACTTTACATCTTTGTGTTACAAGAGCCCTGAGTCTTTAAACCTGACACTTTCTGTGATTGAAATAAGGTTGTATGATAATCATAACATGATAACTAAAAACAAGCAGTTATTAATCTGTGTGCAAGATAAGAAGCTCATTGGTTAGTGAGCTCAGAGGTCCAATTATGTGAACAGATGCAGCACTTTTTTTTCTTAACTCACCAAAGATGTACTCCAGCGTTTCCAAAGCCTATTCCAGCAAAAGTACTTGCTAAATGCATGGAGAAACGTGCTTCCCGATCATCTGGGTTTTTCACAGCTCTGTCACCAGTCACCAGCATGAAGGAGTTCCATTGTTTATGGTAATTTATTAAAGTAGTGAAAGAATAGAATAAATACATTTACCTAATTATAGACTTGTAACTATATAAAACTTTGAAATGCATCAAACATCTGATCTAATTGAATATATATATAAAAAAAATTGGAATACAAGATGATGTGAAAGGCTGTTTAAAGAGTAGTGGTGATGTGCAAGTTAACAACTAACCAAAAAGAAATCGAACATTTATTTATATGCCTTAGGCCACTTTCATCGAGGCGCTTCTAAACTGCCAGTAAAAACACTGAGCGCTTTTGAAGAGCTTTTCAGGCGTTTTTGAAGAGCTTGCCATTCATTTCAATGGAGAGGGGAGTTTTTCACAGCCCTGCCAGCACACTTCCCCAGTGTGAAATCATTCATTGATTTTACTAGAAATAGGTTTCGGGAGCTTTTTATGGGCTATTTTTAGCGTGAAAGAGCCTGAAAAGTGCCTCAGTGTGAAAGTGGCCTAATAGGTTGATATGAGTTGGTTTTCTTAGCACTGCTTTTCTTTATATGCCTATAACATATTTGCAACTCCTCTGAGATCAAACAGCTTTTTGGTTTTGCACACTAATGCCGCGTACACATGATCAGGCTTTTGCCCAGCCAAATCACATCGGAATTCCGTCGGAAAAATATAGAACATGTTCTATATCTAAACTCTGATATAATTCATCTGAATTTCCGATGAAAAAACTCTGATGGGGCTACACATGATCGGAAAAACCAATGGAAAAAGTCCATCGGAAATTCTGATTGGGCCAGATCCACAGACACCAGCCGCCCGCGCCGTGTCCCATATACGCTACGCCGCTGTAAGTCACAGCGGCGTATTACTAATCCTCAATGAAATGCCGCTGTAACTTACGGCGGCGTAGCGTAAATAGACCGGTGTACAGGGGTATAATTCAAATGTACTAGTGGGGGGCGTGTTTTATTATAATTATGAATGACTCAACGCAAACAACGCTTTTTTTACACTGCACATGCCCTGGCCGTGGACGTATCCTCGTGCGCATGCGTGAAATCACGCCGCAAATAGTCAATGAAAAGGACGTGAACGTAATTTACGCCCAGGCTCATTCCGGATTGGCGTACGCAAATGACGTAAACAATGTCCAATACGACGCGGTCCAAATACAACGTCCATACTTAACATTGGCTGCGCCACCATATAGCAGGGGTAACATTACGCCGGAGATACGCTTACGAAAACGACGTAAAGGGAATGCGCCGGCCACTCGTTCGTGGATTGGCGTAACTTGCTCATTTGCATATTTTACGCTGGAAATAGACGTAAGCGCCCCTAGTGTCCAGCGTAAATATGCATCTAAGATATGACGGTTCAAGAAACTTACGCCAGTCGTATCTTAGCGTAAGTCCGGCGTATCTTGTTTTCTGTATAGAAAACAATGACACGCCGGAGGGAAATTCAAATTACGCCGGTGTATCTGTAAATACACCGGCGTAATTTTCTGTGGATATGGCCCATTGTGTGTACGGGGCATTACTGACAGGCCTGCAGCACATATGTTGATCACCCAGTAGGGTCCATGCACCAGCAGAGAACTTTTCCTTTTACCCTTTTACCGGTGTCCACATCCCTAGTACACAAGTGTCAGTGCCACTACACACGTTTCACACTCATATCTGGCATCTCTCTCAACATCATGTCCATGTCTTCACCATACACTGAGCTTGATTTACTAAACCTGGAGAGTGCAAACTCTGATGCAGCTGTGCACGGTAGCCAATTTGTTTCTAACTTCAGGTTGTTCAATGAAGCTTTGGCAATAACACCTGGAAGCTGACTGGTTTCTATGCAGAGTTGCACCCGATTTTGCACTCTCCAATTTTAGTAAACCAACCCCACTGTTTCTTTACCACATTATCACATTCCACACCACTATCAGCACTCAGAGGTCTCCCCACATTGTCTGCAACACTTCTCTCGCAGGTCTCTCTGCATTGTTTGCAACACTTCTCTCGCAGGTCTCCCCCATTGTCTGCATTATGCTGTCCAGCAAAATGACCTCTCATCCAACAAGGACAAAGAAATGGATTGGGTGATAAAATAACCCTCATGCCAGTAGGGAAAATGGGATCGACTGCTTTGGGTTTGGGTGGTTTTCTTTTGTGTGAAACTGCCTCTCCAAGAGAGATGGGGATGCTGGGAAAGCTGGTACAGAGGAAAAGTCAGGGGTGGGTTTGTTCGGGGCCGATCCTAGGCAGTTGCACCCAGGCGCTTGCAGAGGTGGGGGCGCCTTACATCTAACAGACTCTCTAACAGAAGCCCTCTCTGTGTCCATTAGAGGCCCCCCTCCAGGTCCCAATAAAGTACTCTGCTTCTCTTCCTGTATTTTGTTTATTGTTAAGAGATCATGTAAGGATCCCGGGGTAATGAAGACTTTGTGGGGGAGCATCTCTGTGGTTGAGTCATTGCCATAGAAACATTTGTAAAGGGGGGGGAGTTGGTAAAATTATGACGCCCATGTGGGGGCGCTAGAAATATTTCTGCAACCAGGCGCATGTGACCCTAGGATCGGCCTTGGGTTTGTTTATCATCCCAATTTTCAGGGAGGAAGTGAATGGGGTGAGTAGTTCACCACAGCACACAAACTTCTCATCCAAAGAGGGAGAAGACAGAAGAGGGTGGTTCATTTACAAGACACAACTGCTACTCATACCATGAGGTAAATATGGGGGTGAGTGGTTTAACAAAGCTCATCTTTAATGAGGAAAACAGTGGATTGTTGAACCAGCCTCCCATTGCACATTGGAAAAGCTGTGGAAGTGTGGTTTACCACAGTGCAACCAATTCCACATTTAAATAGTAAAGACAGTTGTGGGTGGTTCACCACAGGATGCTACTCATCCCACCAGGGATAGATTGAGCTGAGTGGTTAGCAATCCCTCATCACACAATGGAAAACATAGGGTTGTGGTTCTCTGCTGTGTGCAACAGGGATGAGCGGTTCACCATCCATGCAGTTGCCAGTATTTTTAGGAGAGAAAATTATAATATGTGGGTCACTCATTAACTCTTCTTTAAAAAGGGAATTGCAAAAATCAGGATTTTAAAGGCACCAACAAGATTTCAAACGAAAATAAAAGATAGCAAAAACATAGCAAATATAAAAGTCCATGGTCATATATGAAAACCACAGTTGAACACATAAACATAATAATGCATGTGAAAACCCAAATGCGCTTCAATTCTTGACACAAATCTTCATCAGGGGGATGTATGACAGTGGTTAAATAGGACCATAGGTTACATAATCATTATATTTCCTGAGAGGGTAAACCTCCCAAAAGAGGTTCAGGCTATTGGAACACCAAGGCCGCCATGGAGTTTCCCACTAATGTTATAGGAATCCAGAAAGAGTGTTGGGCTTCAGGGTCCACTCAAAATAGATCACTGGAATGCTTGGTACTAAATGTATTCAAACACATGTAAAAACAACAAGATAATTGGTGGCTACCAGAATACCAACAAAGAAAGATGTCCCCACCAAGGATAAACAGACATGTTGGCACATCCAACCTTGCGGCTGTCTTGTCTTTTTGGTGCCTTAAATACCCTTTGCTATTCCTATATTCAAATGGAAAGAAGTTATCAACCACGACATGTAACTACTGCTTATGTCATAAGGAATAAATTGGCATCAGATTGGATTACCACAAAGTGCATAAAAACCCTCATCACATAGGAGAATAAATGTGGGTTGGATGGTTTTAAACCTAATTATCATGTTTTGCATCTCCTTCCCTGTATAATCTTTACCCAGACTCTAAATGTTACGATTGTTTTATTTGCTTGTACAGGTATTTAAAAGTCAGAAACTCCAACTTACCGTTTTAAGTACTTGGAGACAATTTTCAGGGCATGTATGGACCACACATCGCTAATGGGATTGCTCCCCTGGTAAGCTGGGCGGTTGATTGGGTTGGTTGGACAAGGGCTGCGCATATTATAGGGGATTGCAGTGTAAGATTCCAGAGCATGACTGAAATAAATAGGGATACGTAAATTTTTTGCTCTCAAGTTCGCACCATAGTAAGGAGACCTATTTACTCACCACAACACATCAAATCCACTGTTTGCGACTACTCTCTCTGGCATATGTAATGTATGTTCTGGGTCAATTAATCCGAGGGTTGGTTTAATATTTCTAGAAGCAATACCTAGCAAAATCGAAAAATAGTGTATTTTATACCATATAGATCAATTCCAAGACACTAAAAAATCATACCCTGCAAAGTGACATTGCTCCTATGTTTGCATCTTTAAGTAACTTTCAGAAATATTGTAATGAAAGGATGGGAAGAAGCAATTAGGAAAGCCAGTGTTCTCAAGTGAATCAATCATATTCACATTAACAAGGTTTCCCATAATAGAAAAAGAAATCCATTCATTTTCTTATGACTCAGTTTTTATGCCCCTGTGGTCACCTGCATATCTAAGTATTGAAGAGTCACCCAAAGGTGGCTGATATTTAAATATGTATTTAACTTAGGTCTTAGTGCCTGACGCTGGGTACACATTAAATATGCCCAGATGACCATGACTACACAATTCCTTACGACCAGTGGTATAGCCACAGGGATAGCGAATAGCAAATACTATGCCCATTGCCCAGTTCAGAACCTGACTCAGAAATCTCAGCATTCCTTTTATAAATGGCAACATTAAAAAACTGAAAAATTGGGCGTGCAAAATTATTCAGCCCCCTTAAGTTAATACTTTGTAGCGCCACCTTTTGCTGCGATTACAGCTGTAAGTCGCTTGGGGTATGTCTCTATGGCCGCGTACACACGCTCAAACTTATCTGATGAAAACGGTCTGACAGACCGATTTCATCGGATATGTCTGCTGGGCTATTTTGGTTTGATCCGTGTACACACGATCAAACCAAAATCCCCACCGGCAGACAGCGCGGTAACGTGGCGGTGACGTCGCTAAGTCACCGAACCAGAAAGTAAAATCCTTCCACGCATGCGTCCAATCCATTCGACGCATGTGCGGACAGATATGTCCGCTGGTTAGTGTACTAACCAGTAGTGTTGAGCAGAATATGCCATATTCGATTTCGCGATATATCTCGAATATATAGTCGAATATTCGAGATATATTCGCTAAATACGAATATTCGTGATATTTTTTGGAAATGAAATTATTGCGAATTTTCGCTATTGCGAATGCGAATTGCGATTGCGAATGCGAAATTTCGAGAAATGCGGAATGGAGCACTCTGATTGGCTCAGAATATTTGTGATATTTTACAATACAAAATAATTGCGAATATTCGAGAAATGCGGAAGGAGCACTCTGATTGGCTCAGAATATTCGTGATATATTACAATATAAAATAATTGCGAATATTCGAGAAATGTGGAATGGAGCACTCTGATTGGCTCAGAATATTCGTGATATATTACAATATAAAATAATTGCGAATATTCGAGAAATGCGGAATGGAGCACTCTGATTGGCTCAGAATATTCGTGATATATTACAATATAAAATAATTGCGAATATTCGAGAAATGCGGAATGGAGCACTCTGATTGGCTCAGAATATTCGTGATATATTACAATATAAAATAATTGCGAATATTTGAGAAATGCGGAATGGAGCACTCTGATTGGCTCAGAATATTCGTGATATATTACAATATAAAATAATTGTGAATATTCGAGAAATGCGGAATGGAGCACTCTGATTGGCTCAGAATATTCGTGATATATTACAATATAAAATAATCGCGCGATATCGCTATTGCCGAATAATCGCATTGCGATTTTTCGGCAATATAAAATGAGCGCTGCAGCTACTCGGCCCAAGGTCTCTAATCATACCAGCAATGCTTTTAGACGTCGATGGGGATCTCTAGGATGTGATCTGTTCTAAAAAAAAAATTGAAAACATTTGAATATTCGAAATAGCGAATATTCGCCGCGATATTCGTGTTATTCGCGAATACTCGAATATGCAATATTCGTAGCGAATATTCGCAATGCGAATATTCGTGAGCAACACTACTAACCAGCGGACATGTCGGACAGACAGGTTTACAGCAGACAGATTTTAAAGCATGCTTTAAAATTTGTCTGCTGGAAAAACCTGTCTGCTCGCCCGTACACACGATCGAATTTATCTGCTGAAACGGTCCGTCGGACCGGTTTCAGCAGATAAATTTGATCGTGTGTACGCGGCCTATCAGTTTTGCACATCGAGAGACTGACATTTTTGCCCATTCCTGCTTGCAAAACAGCTTGAGCTCAGTGAGGTTGGATGGAGAGCATTAGAACAGCAGTTTTCAGTTCTTTCCACAGATTCTCGATTGGATTCAGGTCTGGACTTTGACTTGGCCATTCTAACACCTGGATATGTTTATTTGTGAACCATTCCATTGTAGATTTTGCTTTATGTTTTGGATAATTGTCTTGCTGGAAGACAAATCTCGTCTCAGGTCTTTTGCAAACTCCATCAGGTTTTCTTCCAGAATGGTCCTGTATTTGGCTCCATCCATCTTCCCATCAATTTTAACCATCTTCCCTGTCCCTGCTGAAGAAAAGCAGGCCCAAACCATGATGCTGCCACCATGTTTGACAGTGGGGACGCCAAACATAACGCTTTGCATTGTTGCCAAAAAGTTCGATTTTGGTTTCATCTAGGGTTGCCCCGATACCACTTTTTTAAGACCGAGTACAAGTACCGATACTTTTTTTCAAGTAGTCGCCGATACCGAATACCGATACTTTTTTTTAAATGTGTCCCCAAATGCAGCCACGTCCCCCACATATTGCAGCCATGTATGTCCCCCACATATTGCAGCCATGTATGTCCCCCACATATTGCAGCCATGTATGTCCCCCACATATTGCAGCCATGTATGTCCCCCACATATTGCAGCCATGTATGTCCCTCACATATTGCAGCCATGTATGTCCCCCACATATTGCAGCCATGTATGTCCCCCACATATTGCAGCCATGTATGTCCCCCACATATGCAGCCATGTCATGTCCCCCATAGTGCAGCCATGTATGTCCCCCACATATGTAGCCATGTATGTCCCCCACATATGCAGCCAGGTATGTCCCCCACATATTGCAGCCATGTATGTCCCCCACATATTGCAGCCATGTATGTCCCCCACATATTGCAGCCATGTATGTCCCCCACATTACAGCCATGTATGTCCCCCATAGTGCAGCCATGTATGTCCCCCCATGTATGTCCCCCACATATTGCAGCCGTATATACAAAGCCGCCACCGTGCCTTTCAATGGCTATTTTCCCGGCCGCGCGCCATGTTAAGGACACTCCCTCTTGCTCGGGATTGGACAGATCCGAGCAAGGGGGAGTGTCTATACACGCGCAGCGGGAAAACAGCTATTCAACTTGCCTATAATGTTCGCGGCGGCGGCGGCATTGTATATACGGCGGCGGGGTCGGATTCGCTTATGCAGCGTTGGCAACGTCGGCGACGGGGGGGGGGGGGGGGAGTATTCTATTTGGGTATCGGGGGTATTAGCGGGAGTACAAGTACTCCCGCAAATACTCGGTATCGGTATCGGGACAACCCTAGTTTCATCTGACCGGAGCACCTTCTTCCACATGTTTGGTGTGTCTCCCAGGTGGCTTGTGGTGAACTTTAAACAACACTTTATATGGATATCTTTAAGAAATGGCTTTCTTTTTGCCACTCTTCCATAAAGGCCAGATTTGTGCAGTATAAGACTGATTGTTGTCCTATGGACAGAGTCTCCCACCTCAGCTGTAAATCTCTGCAGTTCATCCTGAGTGATCATGGGCCTCTTGGCTGCATCTCTGATCAGTCTTCTCCTTGTATGAGCTGAAAGTTTAGAGGGACGGCCAGGTCTTTGTAGATTTGCAGTGGTCTGATACTCCTTCCATTTCAATATTATCGCTTGCACAGTGCTCCTTGGGATGTTTACAGCTTGGGAAATCTTTTTGTATCCAAATCCGGCTTTAAACTTCTCCACAACAGTATCTCGGACCTGCCTGGTGTGTTCCTTGTTCTTCATGATGCTCTCTGCGCTTTAAACGGACCTCTGAGACTATCACAGTGCAGTTGCATTTATACAGAGTTTTGATTACACACAGGTGGATTCTATTTATCATCATTAGTCATTTAGGTCAACATTGGATCATTCAGAGATCCTCACTGAACTTCTGGAGAGAGTTTGCTGCACTGAAAGTAAAGGGGGTGAATAATTTTGCACGCCCAATTTTTCAGTTTTTTATTTGTTAAAAAAGTTTGAAATATCCAATAAATTTCGTTCCACTTCATGATTGTGTCCCACTTGTTGTTGATTCTTTACAAAAAATTACAGTTTTATATCTTTATGTTTGAAGCCTGAAATGTGGCAAAAGATCGCAAAGTTCAAGGGGGCCGAATACTTTCGCAAGGCAATGTATGTGTATCTATTATGTTCATGTGTGTTCATGTTCATGTGTGCATGTGTATGTATGTATGTATGTGTATGTATATGTATATATATATATATATATATATATATATATATATACAGGGCTTTTTTTCAGGGGGAACTTGGGGGAACTCAGTTCCACCACCTCTGGCTCAGACCCTTTGGTGCCTGTTCACCCCAATCACTTGTAACTACAGAAGTCTGGTTTCTGTGTTTACAAGTGGCAGCTCTGCACTCTGTGTAAACCCCCTGAACTCTGCACTCTGTATGTAATGCAATCCTGGTATTTAATGCCCCTTTAAGACCCTTCTACTGTTTTTGAAATCTGAACAGGGTCGTGGTTGAGTTCCTGCACCTATTTTCTGAGAAAAAAAGCTCTGTATATATATATATATTTATATATATATATATATATATATATATATATATATATATATATATATATTCACACACACACACCTTTTTACTTGTTTCATACTATTGTTACAAATAAATAAAGTTTAACAACCACTCTACCTCCAAAAGTCAATTGCCTCATTTAAAGTCCCACATTCCTTTCTTATGTACTTATTGAAGTTTGGGTGCAGAATTTGAACCCCACTGAAGTCAGTGGGAGACAAATGTTATAAAAAAGAAAAAGATAAAATAAGAATGGCTTTTTTTTTGTTTTGTTTTTTAGGCAAGGGATTGTATCAAACAAATGGTATGGGGGATAGGCACTGCACTGGATAAATGTACCAAAAGGAAAAAGCTAATTGTTTGGCAGTTCTCTGCCTGCACAGCCACATCATTAATTCACAGAGATCTCTGAATGAACTAACAAGTTCTGTCTGCCACCACGGAACATGTAACATTGGCCAAAATTTATGAAGAAATTAGATTTTCGATTTTTTTTATTTATTACCATATTTGCCAGTGTATAAGGCGACAGGGAGTATAAGACGAACCCTAATTTTACAGTTTTTATTTTTTGCCTGTACTCACTGTATAAGATGACCCCACTTCCGACGCTTCATATTAATTTATAACAGCCCACGCCTCTCTGACTCTCAAAGCCAATCCGAGCAGGCTACTGTATGCCCCCCCCCCCCACCTCTGGCCACATGCGGTATTGCATGCCATAGAAGTCAATGCGGAACAAATAAACCTAATTTCCGTTGACTTCTATGGGGACACTCGCTTTGATATGCGAGTGCTTTGGATTACAAGCATTCTCCTGGAACAGTTTATGCTTGTAATCCAAGGTTCCACTGTATAGGCTTAGAATAAAAAATATGGTTTCTAAAAGGCTGTGTAGCTCACCTGTTTTGGCTTTCATTTCTTCATAGTCAAATATTGCAATTCCAGTAGTTTCACTGCCAGTTCCGGATGTAGTAGGGACTGTCAAATAAAATGGACATAACATGCCATCAATATCTTTGATATCCAGGGAGCATGGTTATGACTATTTATATATATATATATATATATATAAAACATTATTTGCGCAATTTCTTATCACAGTAATTTGTGATTTCCATCCCAATAGTATTCCCTCTATGCATATGTTACCTGCTATGAGTGGTTTTAGGGTTACAGTCACTGGCTTTCCTTTTCCAATAGGGGCATTGACATAGTCAAGGAAGTCGGCACCAGGACTACAGGCATAGAGGTTTGCAGCTTTGCAGGTGTCCATTACAGAGCCGCCACCAACAGCAACATATGCATCAAATGTCTCTTTTTTTGCAAACTGAATCGCATCCATAAAACTGTATGTACAAATGAAAGGGTTTATTGGATATTACAAAATAAAAAACACGACACACAAATTTCACTTAGATAATTTCAGTTATCATGCACACTTATTGCTAAATGCTATCACCAAAGTTTCAGGAGAGCAGTAATTTCTATGTGGAGCGGAGCTTAAAGTGATTGTAAAGTCTCTTTGTGCCCCTATAAAAATAACAAGCATGTTATACTTACCTGCTCTGTTTCAGTGGATTTGCACAGAGCAGTTCAGTTCCTCTCTTATCGGGTCCCTCTTCTTTGATCCTGGCCCCTCCCTCCTGTTCAGTGCATCCACAGCACGTAGCTTTCTATGGGGGCACCCAAGCTGAGTCACTGTTTCTGTGTGTCTATTCAAACACGAACCCCCACCCCGGCCTCAGGTAAGTGTTGGGAGGGAAGGGGCTGCTGCACACAGAAGGTTTTTTATCTTAATGCATAGAATTAATTAAGGTAAAAAACCTTCTGACTTTGCAACCCCTTTAAAAACACAGGGACTTAAAAGGGTTGTAAAGGTACATTTTTCCCCCCTAAATAGCTTCCTTTACCTCAGTGCAGTCCTCCTTCACTTTCCTCATCCTTCGATTTTGCTTTTAAATGTCTTTTTTTCTTCTGAGAAATCCTCACTTCCTGTTCTTCTGTCTGTAACGCCACACAGTCATGCAAGGCTTTCTTCCTGGTGTGGAGTGTCATGCTTGCCCCCTCCCTTGGACTACAGGAGAGTCAGGATGCCCACTAAAATACAGCTCCTTTCTCTATCTGCAATGTAGAGCGTCCTGACTCTCCTGTAGTCCAAGGGAGGGGGCAAGCACGACACTCCACACCAGGGAGAAAGCCTTGCATTACTGTGTGGAGTTACATACAGAAGAACAGGGAGTGAGGATTTCTCAGAAGAAAGAAGGACATTTAAAAGCAAAATGGAAGGATAAGGTAAGTGAAGGAGGACTGCACTAAGGTAAAGGAAGCTATTTAGGAAAAAAAAATGGTACCTTTACAACCCCTTTAAATTAAAACTGGCAAGAGGCATGCTGGAGGGTATCGTTAGATATTATTATTTTACCATAAAGTAGAGGATGCTTGGAGCAGACTTCCAGCAGTAGTAGTGAGGCAATCACTACACTACAAATCTCTTTATTAAAAAATGTTCATTTCCATACAAAAAAAAGAAACAGTAAACATACATATATATATATTCCATATTCCTACCATTCTACCATTCCTTCCATATATTCACCCATCTAACACATCCCTCTTACATTCCTTCCCTTCCTTTCTTGATGCATTTACCCTTCCCCTGTGTCCTATTTATCCTGAAGCTGTCATAGGATTTTCTATCCAGCTTACCCAAACGCTCTTAAATTTCTCCCTCTGTCCTCTATTACTGTATGTCTCCCTGTATAGTGGTAAACAGTTGTTGACTAGATTTTTCCAATGTGCCACCGAGGGGGCCTCTTCCTTTTTCCAATTTAGGACTATCAAATTTCTAGCATAGTACTTTAATAGTGCCGCCTGTATTCTCCTTCCCATACCATTAGATTAATTTAATCATGCTTAAGATAAATGAAAAACATTTTTTTTTTAAATAAAAACAAAAAAACAATATGCTTGGGATAAACATAGGTCTATCCTCAGACATACTGTAAATATATATATATATATATATATATATATATATATATTTTTTTAAACCAACCCCAAAACAAAGACACACAAACATAGCAGATAGGGTGGACCATTTGGTATTTTTCTGCCATCAATCTTCTATGTTTCTACTGAAAAAGACTCCATCTGTAAGACTTCTACAGTAAACAGAATAAAGGGATTTTTAAATACAGCTTACCTGTAAAATCCTTTTCTTGGAGTACATCACGGGACACAGAGCGGCATATTCATTACTATATGGGTTATATGGAGTACCTTCAGGTGTGGACACTGGCAATCTCAAACAGGAAGTCCCCTCCCTATATAACCCCCTCCCCTAGAGGGAGTCCCTCAGTTTTGTAGCAAGCAGTATGCCTCCCAAAAATGTTCCCCAAAAGAGGGGTGGGAGCTCTGTGTCCCGTGATGTACTCCAAGAAAAGGATTTTACAGGTAAGCTGTATTTAAAAATCCCTTTTTCTTTCTCGTACATCACGGGACACAGAGTGGCATATTCATTACTATATGGGATGTCCGAAAGCAATGCTTTAATGAGGGGAGGGAGACATCTTCCAAAGAAGGATTTAATTTAGAGGTATACTCAAATAATAATAATAAATCCAACTTAGTCAAGAAAAAACTTTTTTTTTTTTTTTTTTTTTTACAACCAAGGGTGCTTCTGATCCCGAGGATCTTAAACTGCAGCCTGTAGTACTGCCTGTCCAAAGGCAGAATCTGCATTCCTTCTCACGTCTAGTTGATAAAACTTTGTAAACGTGTGGACTGATGACCACGTCGCCGCCTTGCATATCTGAGCCATAGAGATCTGATGGTGTGCTGCCCAGGAGGCGCCCATGGCCCTGGTAGAATGGGCCTTTACCGACAAAGGAGGAGGCAACCTCTTCAAACCGTAGGCTTGAATGATTAATTGTCTAATCCATCTCGAGATGGTGGATTTTGCAGCTGCCTGCCCCTTCTTGGGGCCATCTGGTAGAACGAATAATACATCTGTTTTCCGGATCTTTTCTGTAGCTTTAAGATAGGCCTTCATGGCCCGGACAATATCCAAGGTATGCAACAACCCCTCCTTTCTAGATGTGAGTTTTGGAAAGAAGGATGGAAGTATCAAATCCTGGTTCAAGTGAAATTAGGATATAACCTTTGGTAGAAAGGAAGGATGGGGCCGGAGAACTGCCCTGTCCTTATGCAGAACGAGATATGGTTCCTTACACGATAAGGCTGCTAATTCTGACACTCTCCTGGCCGAAACTATGGCGACCAAGAAAACCAACTTTCTTGTCAGTAAGACTAAAGGAATCTCAGCCAACGGCTCAAAGGGTTGTTTCTGTAGAGTGGACAGGACAAGATTTAAGTCCCATGGACAAATTGGTGACTTGACAGGAGGATTAATACGCAAGACCCCCTGTAAGAAGGTCTTTACCAGCGAGTGGGTGGCCAGCGGCCTCTGAAACCACACTGACAGAGCTGAGATCTGTCCCTTGATTGTGCTTAGTGCCAGGCCTTTATCCACTCCTAGCTGGAGAAAACGTAACACCCTATCAATAGTATATTTGCGGGAATTCCATCTTTTGGATTCACACCAGCCTACGTAGTTCCTCCACACCCTGTAATAAATCACCCTGGAGACCGGCTTTCTAGCCCTAATCAGGGTAGGAATTACCTGCCTAGACAGACCTCTACCCCTGAGAATCAGGGATTCAGCCTCCAGGCCGTCAAATTTAGACGCTGTAATGTAGGGTGGAGGATCGGGCCTTGTGAGAGTAGGTCTGGTTGTAGAGGAAGAGTCCAAGGGTCTCCCACTGCCATCTTCAGGACTAGTGAGTACCAAGTCCTCCGGGGCCAAGCCGGAGCTACTAGAATGACTGGCTTGTGCTCCACTCTGATCCTGCACAACAGGCGAGGGAGTAACTGTAGCGGAGGGAATGCATATAGAAGTTTGAATTGATGCCAAGGGCAAACCAACGCATCGGTTCCGCAGGCCATAGGATCCCTCGCTCGAGACACGAACCTGTCTAGTTTCTTGTTGAACCTGGATGCCATTATATCTACGTCCGGCATTCCCCACCTCTGGCAGATTGTCTGAAAGACCTGGGGATGCAGAGACCACTCCCCTGGCAACAGACTCTGGCGACTTAAGAAGTCTGCCTGCAGGTTGTCCACTCCGGGAATGAATATCGCCGAAATGCAGGGTACATGAACCTCTGCCCACTGAAAAATCAAGCTCACCTCCCTCTGAGCGGCCTGACTCCTGGTTCCCCCTTGGTGGTTTATGTATGCCACCGCCGTGGCATTGTCTGACTGGATTCTCACCGGGAACCCCTTTAATCTGGAGGTCCATGCCAGAAGGGCTAGGCGAGCAGCTCTGATCTCCAAGATATTGATGGGGAGCTGCCTCTCTGCTTTCACCCAAGTTCCCTGGCGAGAGAACCCCTCGAAGACCGCCCCCCAGCCTGCCAGGCTGGCGTCTGTGGTAACTACCTTCCAGACAACAGGGCTGAAGGATTTTCCCTTTAGAAGATTCTGGGGGTTCAACCACCAGGCCAGGCTTTGTCGGACCCTTGATGATAGCGTCAAAGGGGACTCTAAGGCATGTGCCCTCTTGCCCCAGGCTGCTAGAATGGCTGCCTGTAGGACGCGAGTGTGGATCTGAGCGTATGGTACTGCCTCGAACGTGGCCACTAGCTTGCCTAGTACTCGCATACACAGGCGAATAGTTGGTTTTTTCTTGTTTAGAACCAACTGAACCAACCCCTTGATAGCCTCGATCTTTACAAGGGGCAGGAACACCCTTTGCTGTTCTGTGTCTAACCTCATGCCGAGGTATTCCAACTGCTTTGTAGGCTGGAACGCTGACTTTCCCCGGTTTAGGACCCAGCCGAATCCTTCGAGGTACCGAACCGTGAGGTTTACTGCCTGTTGCAGACCCGGCCGTGAGTGATCTATGATTAAAAGGTCGTCCAAGTATGCTAGGACTGTGACCCCTTGGATCCTTAAATTGGCCAGAACTGGGGCTAGGATCTTCGTGAATACCCGGGGGGCCGTGGCCAGCCCGAAGGGGAGCGCCCTGAATTGGAAGTGTCGCTGCCCCACCGCGAAGCGTAAAAATCTTTGATGCGACTGAAAGATTGGTACATGAAGGTAAGCATCCTTTATGTCTATGGAGGCCAGAAAATCGTCCCTCTGAAGCGCGGCGGCTGCTGACCGGATGGATTCCATCCGGAAGGAACGAACCCTTAGGTAACCGTTTAACCTCTTTAGGTCCAAGATTGGCCTGACATCGCCGTTGGGCTTTGGTATGACAAAGAGATTGGAATAGAAACCTAGCCCTTGCTCTTGGGCTGGCACCTCTATTATTACGTCCTGGCAAAGCAGGTGATCCAAAGCTGCCAGCAATGAGGCCTTCCTTGCTGGATCCTTTGGTAGCCTTGATTCTTGAAAATGAGGCGGAGGACACCTTAGAAACTCCAGTCTGTAGCCTGTGGTTACAGATGCCCGGACCCATTTGTCGGGGATCTTGGCTTCCCAAACTTCTGAGAAGAAACGAAGCCTTCCCCCCACCCGCGAGAGTGGGGGCGCCCCTTCATAAGGCAGACTTAGGGGCTGTCTTTGTCGGCTTGCGATACCATGGCCTCTTACCCCCAGGGGCCTGTCCCTGCGATCTACTGTTAACGTTGGATCGTGCAGGCGGCCGTCGATACTGCCTGGAATTTGAGGGCCCCGAGACAGGAAAGAGCTGCCTTTTAAATGTAGGACCCCGGAATGTCTTTTTGACCGGTAAAAGGGTACTCTTGCCACTTGAAATAGTCTGAATATATTTATCCAGATCCTCTCCGAAGAGTCGTCCTCCATGGAAGGGAAACCCTGCCAGAAGCTTTTTGCATGGGGGCTCCGCCGCCCAGTTCTTCAACCATAAGAGCCTTCTCATGTGCACCAAAAATAGTGATAAACGAGAGGCCTGCTGGATGGAATCTTTTATAGCATCTACAGCAAAACACAGAGCTCTGGGAATGTCAGAAAACTCTTCTGCTTGTTGGGTAGGCATGTCCTTTAACATTTCTTTTGTCTGGTCTTTTAACGCCTGACAAACTCCAATTGCAGCCACAGCTGGCTGTACCACTGCTCCTGCCGTAGCAAAGGATGCTTTTAAAAGTGTCTCTAACCGTTTATCAACGGATCTTTAAACATATGTATGTTTTCCACCGGGCAAGTTAGTGATTTATTCACACATGAGATGGCTGCATCCACTACTGGGAGCCTCCACCTCTTGGAGAATTTTTCCTCCATGGGGTAAATGACTGCAAATCTCTTCGGTGGCAGAAAAATCCTGTCCGGCCGTACCCAATCCCGAAAGATCAATTCCTCCAAGAGAGGATGGACCGGAAAAACTGCGTTGCTTAACGGAGCTTTCAAAGAGCCCAGAGAGGATACCGGAGGAACCTGAGGCTCTGGCAATGGTAAACTAAATGCCGAGTGGACCATGTCCGTCAAAGACTGTACCCACAGTCTTTCTGTCTGGGAGTCTGAAAATGGTTCCTCAGAGGCAGATCCCTCAATCCCTGAACCCTCCTGGTTCAGGTCTAGTTGATCCTCCTGTGATTCCAATTCCTCCGGAGAGAGAATCTCAGCATCTGAGGATACACCTCTTGGTGATGGGGATCTAACCCGTTTCTTACCAGGAATAGCTCTAGCGATCAATGCTGCTATTCTCTCTTCTAGCCCCCCTAGGGATACGGCTAGCATCTCCTCTGTGATAAACACAGGGCTGGGCTGATCTGGGCCAGCCTCCGCACCAGATCCCCCTAATGGCTCATCCAAGGCGCCCTTTATGTTAATAAGTTGCGGGGAAAGTATCGGCATATCATCAGAATCAGAGGGGGAACCCCTTTGTTTTTTGGTCTTTTTTGTACCCTTTGACCCCGAACCTTTGGAAGCCATAATACAAAATCGAGGGACTCCGCCAACAACAACAGACTGTAGTGGCCAGGAGTACAAAACCAGAGCTTAGGGGACAATAGATCACTAATGCCCAAAAACTGATGGGGCCCCGTATGTTTTTCTTTTTTTTTTAAATATATATTATATATATCTTTTTTTTTTTTAAAACATACAGTGACCCCAAACTTAGTTTGCCAGCCTCCAACCTGCTGCAAAAAGGGGAATTTCTTGGCTTAACAAAAAAGGCATTGGAACACAGTCCAGCATGTACTACCCCTCTTCCGCCACCGGGAGTCACTGTTCTGCCGCTCTGCGTCCTCTCCTTCTGAAATCAGCCTCAGACTGAGCACTGACAATGCCTGCTGATCTATAACAGCACAAGGCGCGCCCCTGTATGACGCCGCAGGCACGCCCCCCCATGCTGCAGGATGTTTGTCCAGCAAAACGATCCAATCTTCTCCCATCTCCGTGGGTAGCGTAGTAGACCTTCAGGCCCTGGGGTCCTATGAAGGTACCCACTGTCCTGGACCTATATAGCACCCTGGCAAACAGGCACTTATGGTTTTTACAAACTCCAAGTCCTGGGCCCAGGGTCCAGCCCTCCAAAGAGGAGCATTATAGGCAAAACCCCACGGTTTGGGGCCCGGGTACTGTCCACTTTGGCACTGAGGCTCCTTGGACAGATCCGGTTAGCCCGCCCTTAATCCCAAGGATGTGGAGCAAAGCTATTCCGTGACCAACACCTAAGACACTGGCGAAAAAACTGAGGGACTCCCTCTAGGGGAGGGGGTTATATAGGGAGGGGACTTCCTGTTTGAGATTGCCAGTGTCCACACCTGAAGGTACTCCATATAACCCATATAGTAATGAATATGCCGCTCTGTGTCCCGTGATGTACGAGAAAGAAAATACATATACACAATGTAGCACCCTTCTAGCTGGGTGCTAGAAGAGAGAGTATGGTTTTTGGTCTTTCTGCTTACCAGGAAGATGCGTCAGGTAAAACTTAGAATGCTTTCTGCCTACCAGGGAGCAGGCTCTATTGGTTAGGTCTGCTCATTGTACTTAGGTACAGCTCAGCTTGCTCTGACTGTCCCCCGCTGGTCCAATGGGGAGGCATATTGGACAGTAGGAGGGGACCCGACACGTGAGTGCACAGGCTTTTGTTACAGCCCTCGCAATTGACAGAGGAAAAGTGCTGCATTGCATGCCTGAATACTGTATAAAAGCCAGACTGCATGTGCTCTGAGTTAGTTTAGCTGGGGAACAGAGTCCAGGAGGGAGAGGGGCAGCTCCTTTTGTGGAGGAGGCCGTGCGGCCCTGGGTGGTCGACCCAGGGGCCTAGAGAGAGAGAGAGAAGCTTAACCCAGAGGTCCTGCAGAGCTGACTGGAATGGAGACAACAGGAAAGATCCGATTCTGCCTACTATAAGTACAGATCTGTGTCTTTGGGGCCTGTCAAGTGAGGGCCGCCCCCTTCAGCTAGGAAGTCAGTGGAAGGGTGTCACAAAGAGGATACTAGAGAGTGTCCTGAAGATAAGATGCATCAAGTCTGCTGCTAGTGAGAACAAGAAGACTTAACCCTTCCATACCTAAGCCTGTATGGGTAAAAGCAGTATGACTGCTTCCTCAAGTAATCCGGTGATGTCAAGTGAGAGTTGTCCTTATCCATTGTGAATAGTTCCAGTTGGAGTATCTCACTCATTCCTTCTCCTATCCAAGTTCAAAAATAAAATACAAAAACCTAAATACCCTGGACTGGTTATTGAGTAATGAGCAAACGGGAGTAAGGATAGGACAAAACCCCTAGCAACGAAGCGGGAATCCCTAGCAACCAAGCAGGAATCCTTAGCAACCAAGTGGGGAACCCTAGCAACTACATGGGAACCCTCAGCTACTAAGCGGGAATACTCAGCAACTAAGCGGGAACTGTTGACAACCAGCTTAATCAGAAAGAGGCCTAAGAAGTCAAGACTCAGCAAGCCCTATGTGGACAGTGCTACAACTATATATATATATATATATATATATATATATATATATATATATATCAAAAGTATTGGGACACCTGCCTTTACACGCACATGAACTTTAATGGCATCTCAGGCTTAGTCCATAGGGTTCAATATTGAGCTGGCCCACCCTTTGCAACTTTACCAGCTTCAACTCTTCTGGGAAGGCTGTCCACAATATTTAGGAGTGTGTCTATGGGAATGTTTGACCATTCTTCCAGAAGCGCATTTGTGAGGTGGACGAGAAGGCCTGGCTCGCAGTCTCCTCTCTAATTCATCCCAAAGGTGTTCTATCGTTCTATCGGGTGCAGGCCAGTCCAATTCCTTCACCCCAAACTCACTCATCCATGTCTTTATGGACCTTGCTCTGTGCACTGGTGCACAGTCATTTTGGAACAGGAAGGGACCATCCTCAAACTGTTCCCACAAAGTTGGGAGCATGAAATTATCCAAAATGTCTTGGTATGCTGACGCCTTAAGAGTTCCCTTCATTGGAAATAAGTAGCCAAGCCCAACCCATGAAAAACAACCCCAGACCATAGGCCCCCCTCCACCAAATGATTTGGACCAGTGCACAAAGCAAGGTCCATAAAGACACGGATGAGCGAGTTTGGGGTGGAGGAACTTGACTGGCCTTTGTGATAATTTAGAGTGGAGAGTGCGAGCCTGGCCTCACTAATGAGCTTCTGGAAGAATGATCAAACATTCCAGGAGACACACTCCTAAACCTTGTAGTCAGGATTCTCAGAAGAGTTGAAGCTGTTGTAGCTGCAAAGAGTGGGCGTGGGCCAACTCAATATTAAACCCTACAAACTAATGCTGGCCATACACTATACGAAAAATTGTCCGAAATTCGGTCATTTAGACAGTTCGCTCGTTTTTTGGCCAGTTAATGGGTAAAACCAATAATCGTTGGAACGAAGGACAAGTTTTGAAATTTTCTGCCGAACGAACGATAAATTGAAAGGTTAATGCGTTTCCAGTCCAAACTGTCTGCATTAGTTATATGTAGAAAAACAAACAAAAAATGCATTCATTTATGTCCCTGAACGATTTATTGGTCATTACATGATGGCACTATCTTTTGGCCGAATGTTCGTTTTTTGAAAATGGGTTCGGACGATTTTTCGTATAGTGTATGGCCAGCTCATGTGTGTGTAAAGACAGGTGTCCCAATACATTTGACAATATAGTGCATATTTAAACAGCATTTTAATTTTCCCAAAACATTTTTTTTCGAGGAGAGAGGGACTTTATTTATGTAAAACCTTGAGTTCATGTTGATATATTTTATATCGGCTCATTCGTTTAAAAAGAATCCATTATGAGTCTAGATACTGGCTAATGTGGTAAATCCAAAAACGTAGCCCAGCCTGAATAGTAGGTGGGTATAGCAGTAATCATGATGCAAAACAGGTGGAAACAAAATCAAAGCCACAGTTCCTAAATTTTAGGAGTTATATTATAATACTTTACTTTAAATTCTACATTAAACATACCATATATACTCGAGTATAAGCCGACCCAAATATAAGCTGAGGCACCTAATTTTACCACAAACAACTGGGAAAACGTATTGACTCTAGTATAAATCTAGGCTGTCAATCTGCGTGCCTCACTTTGCCTCACTGTGTCCATGTGCATGCCTCACTGTGTCCATCTGCATGCCTCACTTTGCCTCACTGTGTCCATGTGCATGCCTCACTGTGTCCATCTGCATGCCTCACTTTGTCCATGTGCATGCCTCACTGTGTCCATCTGCATGCCTCACTGTGTCCATCTGCATGCCTCACTGTGTCCATGCCTCACTATGCCCATGACTAGACTGAAGTTTAACATGGGAGTCTATGGAAGGGGTGCCCGGCTTTGATAAATCAGTGCTCCCCGGAAGCCGTAGGTCACCCAGACAACAAACTTTGCACACTTGTAGAGAAGAAATGGGGCTACATGTGTGCCAAGTTCCGGGACCTATGACCGGCTGGTACTGGGTCCCCAAAATCACCAGAGAAATTACCGTTTAACATGGGAGTCTATGGAAGGGGTGCTCGGCTTTGAAAAAAAAACGGTGCTCCCCGGCCGTAGGTCCTACGAACAACAAACTTTGCACACTTGTAGAGGAAGAGTGGGGCTACATGTGTGCGAAGGTTGGTACTGCCAGTACTGGGTCCCCAAAGTCCGGAGATCAGGCCAAAAAGGTGACTCGAGCACAAAAAAAAATATGTTGGAAAAACTTGGCTTATATTCGAGTATATACGGTAATCATTGCGGTATATCGCAGGCATCTAACCAATTAGCGGTGCAGCTACCTGTTATCTGTAGGCTCCACTCTGACACGGTCATATAAGCAGAACTTAATGTTATTCTTCGTTAGTGAGTTTAGTACGGCTTTGACTGGTGGAAGCTGAACAAGGTTTTTGTCGGTCATTACGCAAACATTTCTTGCTCCCATGTTCTGCAAATCCTGTACAAAGAATACGTATACAGTCACAAATAAAGCTTGTTTTGGGGATGACAAAGAACAAATACATTTAATTTTAAATATGCGTGTCTAAAACTAGCAGTTCCCTCTCTGAATGAACTCCTCAATAGCCATGAATATTATTTTGCATTATATTTATCTGCAGATCTGTATTTGGTTTGGGTCCTTACCATGCCGACTTCCTTACTAACACCTTCTCCATATCTGATGTTTGACATTGCCATCTGGTGAAAGAGACAGTCTTTAGCAGATTTCAAATGCATCAGCAATATTGCAGAGCAGAATATGGCATACAGGCTTGCAAATGTAAGCAGGCAGGCAAATTAAAATGTTTTAACCCCTAGCACCCAATCAAAAATTCTCATTCACTTATCTGACAGAACAGTATTCTGATTGCTTGCTATGGAGAACTAATATTTTCACATTATCGTGACTTTGTCCATAGTTAAAAATTGCACTGATTAACTGAAATTGGTTGAGAAAGTAAAATATAAAATTATAGATTAAAGAATACAGATAATAGGAAGAAAAAAAAGGAAAATATAAAATTATGATTTAAAAGAACCCCCCCCCCCCCCCGCAAAAAAAAATATATACACATATATATATATATATATATATATATACATATGATCAGTTTTTCCGACAGCAGAAAAACGGCTAAAATTTGTCTTGCATACACACGGTCACACAAATCTTGACTGAAATTTTGGACATCAAGAACGCGGTGATGTACGACGAGCCAAGATCAATGAAGTTCAATAGGCAGTTCGGCTCTTCTGCTTGATTCTGAGAATGCATGTTTTTTTTTCACGTCATAATTGCATACAGACAACCGCGATTCCCGATAGGAATTTTTCCTGTCACGAAAAATTGAGATGCTGCTCTCAATCTTTTTTTGGCAGGAATTCTCACCGGAATTCTCGTCGGGAAAACTGATCATGTGTACAAGGCATAAGAGATAGAGACAAAGTTTGTTGGGTACCTCTGTAAAAATGTAACTGACATATTATTCAGTACTATACAATGTTAGGACATGAAAATACTTGAGTACTATAACATGCCCTAATGCCACGTACACACGGTCGTTTTTTGCGATGAAAAAAAACGACGTTTTTTAAAACGTCATTTAAATTGATCGTGTGTGGGCAAAAAAAAATTCCAACATGCTTGAATTTTTTGTGTCGTTTTTCAAAACGTCGTTTTTTGTTTCACAAAAAGTCACCGTGTGTAGCAAAAACGTCGTTCAAAACGACGTTTTTCAACCCGCGCATGCCCAGAAGCTAGTTATGAAGCAAGCTTCAATGGAAAAGAGTGGTGAACGTAACCTCGCTTTTTGTGAAAAAACGATGGTGTGTATGCAAAATTGTCTTTGAAAAGTGCCGTTTCAAAAACGTCGTTTTTTACTTCACAGAAAACGTCGTTTTTTTTCATCGCACAAAACGACCGTGTGTACGCGGCATTAGTCTACGTGCACACCTATGCGTTTTTTAGTGGTGCCCTCCCCCCCAATCCATACCAACAAAAAAATTGGCATGGGGTTTCCCCCAAAATTCATACCAGCCCCAGCATCATGCAATCCAGGAGGACAGGAAGGGGGTAGGAGGGGGCGCTCGTTTATCCTGAACCATACCAGGCCACATGCCTTCAGCATGGGGGGGTGCTTTCAGGCAGGAGTGGCTCTACCCTCCCAAAGCATCTTGTCCCCATGTTGATGTCTGTGGGCTGGGGGCTTATTGGAATCTGGAAACCCCCAGATCCAGACCCCCCCTATCGGAATGGGTAGGGGTACATCGTACCCCTACTCATTGACCAAAATCCTCAAAAAATTTAAATAAAGTAAGTGTGTAGGTACATCGTCAATCAAAACACGCACAGGTGTCGCTGACACGAAGAAAAAAAAAAAGTCTGCACCCGCCGTCTGACAGCCATGCCCCTTATGACCTCATCGACCCAGCATGCCCCTGGCTGCCGGGGTCATAAGGGGGCAGAGTCACTCGTGATGTCATTGAGTGGCTGCAGCCCTTCGTTATTTAAGAACTGTCAGGCAGGGATTGCTGTCAGATGGTGGGAGCGGACCTTTTTTCTTTCTTTTTTTTGTGGTGGCAGGCATTGTGATCGACGATGGATCTACACTGGGGAACATTGTTTTTTGCTTGTTTTTAATATAGGAATTACCAAAAACTGTCTCAGTTTTTATTTATTTTTGACACTTTTTTGGGAGCAGGTATACCCCCCATACTAGTTCACATAGGAAGGGCCTGGATCCCAGACCCCTTGTTAAAGGGGGCTTCTAGATTCTAATAAATCCCTCCCCCGCACTCAGACCCCCCACAACCACCGGCCAGATATGTGGAGAAGAGGCCCTTGTCCCCTCAATATGGCAACAAGGTGCTTTGGGGGCATGGCTCGGGGGGTATCCCTCCCCCCAAGCACTCCCCCATAATGAGGGCATGGCATGGTTCGGGGGGTGCGTTTGCTCATTCCTCCCTAGTCTGGCCTACATGCATAAGGGCATTTTAGGGCTCATTTACACGTGCATCAATACCATGTGTCTAAGCGGCATTTATTCAGCTTTTTTAAATAATCGCCCTTCAATGCCTGCCATGAATATTACAACAAGGCCCCACACTAGGGTTGCCACCTGAACCCGAACACATATGAATTACACAGGTTCTGAGGCTAATTAAATGCAGATAAGTCAACAAGTGAGTTTAATTACAACCTTAATCAGCCACAGAACTTGTGTACTATTACATGTTTGGGTTTAAAGGGATGAGGTGGTAACCCTACACCACACAGTGCTGTACACACAGGAGTGATAGCATTGTGTTGTATCAAAAATTAAACAGCATGTTGCTTTCATGGGGAACCTACGCAAAAACTTTTACAGCAATGTTTATGATATTTGTACATTTACCTCAAATGCATAATCGGTTGTAATCGGAGATGGAGCTAAAATAAATTTAGAACAGATCAGTGCATACTTGGAAACTATTACAAAACACAAGCTAAAAAGAAAAAGAGATTCACAAGCAACAAATAATATGGTTATGTCATAAAGCCTAATGGTATCATGTGGGCTGGGGGGGCACCACAATGAGGTTTGGGGTGGGGGGTGTGTGTTGGGAGGGGGAATTTGGAGGGCAGCAGGGGGGAGGAATCGTTGTAGGAGGGGCTGTGGGCTAGGAGTGGTGATTTAGGGGGATTTGTGTTGGGAGCAGTGGTGTATCTAGGGTATGGCAGCCATGGCATATGCCATGGGCTCCATATAAACGGAGCGCTGTTGAGTGGCTGGGCAGCAAGACACATACCAGGGTCTGATTTCATCACTTCCAGTATTAGTTCTGCATTTACCTGACCTTGGAGGGCAGAGGAGGGATCAGGGGTCTAATAAAACCCAGATTTCTCCATAAAGAGGACATGTCACTACTCAAGGTATCACAAGGATGATAAATATCACTAGTTTTGTTAGCCGTTTTTTTGTTTGTTAAGGTTATACGAAAGATGGGTTTCAAATGTTTCGACAGGGGGCGCAGTTTCAGTGCTTGCCATAAGCGCCATTTACACTAGATACGCCTCTGGTTGGGAGGGGAAGAGGAATCATGCTAGGAAGGGAGGGGGGGTTTGTGTTGGGGGGGGATAAGGAAAGAGGATTTGTGCCAGGAGGGGGGCTTTGTGCTAAAAGAGGTAATATGGTGGAGGAGAGAGGGGAATCATGCTGGCACTTGTTGCTGGTGGGATTTCAGCAGGGTATTTGTACTGGGAGGAAGGGGACTTTATGCTTAGAAGATAAGCATGTAAATTAGGCCCCTTTCACACTGGGGCGTTTCTCAGGTGCTTTAGTGTTAAAAAAGCGCCTGTAAAGCGCCTGAAATTAGCTGCATCTGCAATCCCAATGTAAAAGCCTGAGTGCTTTCACACTAAAGCGCCTGAAAAATGCTCCAGTGTGAAAGGGGTCTTAGCGTTAAAAATAGGATTTTTATGACAGCTTACCTGTAAAATCCTTTTCTTTGAGAACATCACGGGACACAGAGCGGCAATCCATTACTATGTGGGTTATAGAGTCTACCTTCAGGTGTGGACACTGGTGTAATTAACTACACAGGAAGTTCCCTCCCTATATAACCCCTCCCATACTGGGAGCTCCTCAGTTTTTGTAGCAAAGCAATAAGTGTCCCAATATCCCCAAACAAGAGGGGCGGGAGCTCTGTGTCCCGTGATGTTCTCAAAGAAAAGGATTTTACAGGTAAGCTGTCATAAAAATCCTATTTTCTTTATCGTACATCACGGGACACAGAGCGGCAATCCATTACTATGTGGGATGTCCGAAAGCAATGCTTACTGAGGGGAGGGAGACACAAACAACGCAGGCCGCCATCAGATGTGAGGATCTATAATGCTGCCAGATGCATACTGCGCCAAAAAGCTGCATCCTCCTATGTACATCTGACAAGAATCAGTGAACCTAAGCACAGACGCCAAGTTGCGGCCCTGAAAATCTGCGTCATAAAGGCTCGGTAAAGCATCGCGCATAAAGCGCTTACTATCCTGGTACGGAGCACCCCCCCCCCCCCCCCAAGAAACAGGGGGAGTCCCACTCTCCGAACCACAAGCCTGAATAATACCCTGATGAATCAATCTTGAAAACAGTTGATTTTAGACGCTGCCTGCCCTTCCTGGGGCCTCCTGGTAGCGCAATAACATCAGCTTTCCGTATCCGAGCAGCCGCTTCAGATAGGCCTTGACCCTTCTACTCCAAAGGAGAGAGAGTGTAACCATTTTAATAGCTGAACTGAACACTGCCTGCCCACATCTAGGGTCTTCTGGCAGCACAATAAAAACTTCAGATTTCTATATCTGAACCTTCAGATAGATATTGAACTGCTCTCATCTCTACTGAGAGAAAGCAATAACCTTTCCTTCCGAAAACAAGGTTTTGAAAAAGGGGGAGGTAAGAATATCTAGATTCAAATGAACACTAGATCCTTCTAGTAAATAAGGCTGGGTGAGGATTAACATCACCCTACTAGTAAGAATAAGTATGGTTTTATACCAAGAGGTTGCCAATACTGAAACTCTCTTGGAGGCTACCACAACCAAGAACACCAATTCCCTTGTTAAAGGCTGAAGGGAAATATGGTGCATCGGCCCACAGAGCTGACCCTGTAAGCCGACAAAACTAGAGCCAATCCTCCAAGCACAAGGGCGACTAAACTGGTGGACTTATGCGCGTCACCCCTTGTATAATGGCTCGGAACAAAGAGTGTGAAGCAAGCGATCTTTGGAGGCAAGGCCGAGATCGGATCCTTGATGTAACTTAAGGCTAGCTCCGTCTCCTTTCCAAATGCAAGAAGGCAGGAATTTTATCTTTGACAAACTTCCAAGGATGCCACCATCTCTTTCATACCAGGAACATGGGCTCTCCCGATCCTGGGATATCTGGTCCTGGAGGCCAGCCTTCCTGTATGAATCAAGGAAGTGCCGTTGATTCTAAAAACCCTGATCCTGAAGAATGTGGGCTAAAATAGCCAGACCATTAATTCACCTGTTGCACGACAGGATGTAATACCCCCTTCGAAGTAGGCCTGGACAAGATGTAAGGGACCGTGGGTCCTCTACTACCACCCCTACTGTCCCTGCACAGAAAAGGTCGTCAGGGCTATGCCGGAGTAATCAGGCCAGCTTCCACATCCTCTAATGTTGCATGGAAGCCACAAACGCCGCGGCACTGGGGGGAGAGACATAACCAGTGACCACTGGTCCCACCAGATTACTAACACATCTGCCCCGCATGCGGGTGGATCCCTTGTCCTTGACCTCAAGCTGTTCAATTTCTTGTTGAGCCTGGACGCCAATACATCTTATGTACAGGGTACTATTTCTGTGGCCCTTGGTCAGGAAAACAGTCGGGGTGTAGAGGTCCTTCTCCTGGAGACACTTGTTGACGGCTACAGCGAATCGCCTGCCAATTCTGCATTTCATGAAATGACGAATGTCAATAGGCAAGGCACAAGCTCCTCCTTGGTAAATTAAGTAAATCACTTAATATGGTATAGTCTGATTGAACTCCGACCGAACCAACCAGCCCCTGAACGTTCAGGCCCCTAAGCCAGATGCTCCATCGGTAGCTCTAGCTGACAGATAAGGCTCCCTTGGAGCTCGACTACTTCCCCTGGGCCAAGGTCTCTTCCTGACCTGGCAAACCCTTTAGTTAAGAACCACCAAGAGGAATTCCAGCCTATCTCTGGGACCGGTTCTTTGGATAATGCTAGGTCAAGATCCACTCCTTCTAGGCCAACACCATACTGTTTATAACAGTCCTGAATAAAAGTATAGGGAACTGTCTTGAATGAGGCAGCATCTTCCCTAGTGCCTTAAGCAGAAGGCCAAAAGTAAGGAACTGTTCCTTGCCGTAACCACCTAGACCAGCTTTCTTATAGCGATGGTCTTGTCTTAGGCCAAAAGTACTCTCCTGGTGCAAAACATACCCAGCTTCTTGTCAATGAAGAATGTATCTTTAGACTGGAATCCTAACCCAGGAGATCCAGATACCTGACCATGCTGGACACCCTTAGGTCCAGCCATGCTGCTGACTGATCCATCAGCAGGAGTCTGCTTCCGTATGCCATTACTGCTATACACTGGGCCTACAGACCTGCTAGAGGCGGGCCCTAGCACCCTGACAACCCAGACACGGAGGCTAACCCAACGCAGACAACCTCTGCAGTCCCAAGTAAATAAACACATATGCAACTGGCTCCCCATATGTGTATGTGGCAAGTGTTAAAGCCATATGCCTCAATGGAGGCGTGTGTACATGGCAGTGTGTGTTCATGGAAGCATGAAATCATATAAATATGTCTCACGCCAAACATGCATATAGCATGTGTGCTCTGGAACGAGCATCCTTGCAAGCAAGCAAGCATGTGCTATAAACGTGTTATGCAACAATGTGCAACATGAACCCATGCAGACACGTATCTCTATGCAAACACAAGGCATCCTGTATTGCTTAATTAAGCCACCATGTGCAACTTTAAAGTAACCATGCATGCGATTCAGCATCTTCCATGCGATCAACATCTTATGCATTTTAAGCACTACTGTGCGGACAAGAACCCTTGTGTGACCAAGCACCCCTGTGCGTTCCAACATCCTTATGCACCCAAGCATCTTAATGCGACTTTAGGCATTTCTGTGAAACAAGCCTCTCTATGTGATCAAGTATCCCTGGGTAATCCAGGACTCTGTTGATCCAACAACCATGTGTGATCCAGCTTCTTTTTGCATTCAAGCATCTTTAAGCGATCCCTTTAGGCCTTGAGTAATCCAGGACTTGGGTGATCGGGTAATCCTGTGTGATTCAGCATGTTTATACCTTCAGGCCTCTTTATGCGATTCTAGGCATTTCTGTGGGAACAAGCCTCTTTGCGTGACCAAATATCCTTGGGGAATCAAGGACTTGGGTGATCATGTAATCCTGTGTGATTCAACCTTTTTATGCATACAAGCATCCTTTATGCGATTCAGCATTTTTATGCATACAAGCATCTTTATGCGACTTTAGGTACTTTTGTGGAAACAAGCCTATTTGTGTGACCAAACATCCTTGGGTAATCCAGGACGCTGATGATCAGGTAACCATGTGTGATCCAGCATCTTTTTTGCATCCAAGCAACTTTATGCGATTTTAGGCCTTTCTGTAGAAACAAACCTCTTCTGTGTAATCAAACATCCTTGGGGGAAACAAGGACTTGGGTGATCAGGTAATCATGTGTGATTCAGCATTTTTATGCCTACAAACGTCTTTATGCGATTCAGCATTACAAGCATCTTTTATGCGACCTCTTTTGTGGAAACATGCAGCACCATATAGACAGAAACATGTATGTTTATGCGATCCACAATAGAATCTGCTCTGTTACTTGTTTTTATCCCACATGCATTCCAAACTCATGTATGTTATGCAACATGCGGACTGGTAAAGAGGAAATTATCCTCTGCAGATGTGCGTTTCCTCAATTAAGAGACATTAGCAATGTGTGCCCGCAACTGTGCATCCCTCCTATGCATTTGGTTAGCCTGAAGCCGACACCAGGCTGAGGATTATATGGAGGTCTTACTAGCCACCTATAGGAAAACCTCTCTTTACACTCTAAGGAGAAGATAGAGGTGTAATCAGAACCTGTAGGGCTTTTGATAGCTTCTCGTTGTTAGGCTGCAGCTCCTGTCTCCTGTCCTCTGACAGTGAAACTTTTATCCCCAAGCTTTCTAATCCCTTTGTTTCAGGATTAAAGCAGGAAAAGGGGAACACCCCCTTTTTTTTTTCTTGCAAAACACAAAACACATGCAGAGTGATTGCAATGTTGGGGGAAGGCTGCAATGCCTGACAGGTCTGATGGCTCAATCTATGAGCTGTTTAAGTCTCTTCAGAGGAGAATAAGGGTCCACCAGGTTCAGGTGGCGATCCCTCTTTATATTCCTACCCCTGACCTTATTCAATGGGGAGACCAAGTCCTAAGCTAAAGCAGAGGCACTTAACCCAGGTGCATCAAATAGCTGAATTTAGTCTGACACAATGCCTGCTAATCTGCACAGCTAGATGCGAGTAGGCGTCTTAGATGAATCTGTATCCAACTCACACAAGGTGCTTACGTTTGTGTCCCCCTAGCTTTACAGAGCTCTGACGTCCGGGCCCTTTGAAGAGCCTTCTCTGCGACTGCACTGAGCCGGTGAGCACGTGCAACATGGTAGAGCCTGAAGCGGAGGAAGTGGGACACAATAGATCAGCTAACACTTAAGCTTCCGTTTTCTGGAAAGCATGGCAAGCAAAAACATCAGGCATGTCTTCTACTGCCCATAGTAGTGGAAACACAGATAAGACTTGCAACTACTCACGGAAGACAATCCTTTGTATAGGATTACGGGCATATTTTTTATTTTATTTTTTATTTTATTTTTTTATTTATGTACCGGCCCCTTCAAGGGGAGATATATAGGTACTGCAGCCATCCTGTCTAACAGACATGGTGGGCCAGGCTGCATGCCGGCTAGGGGAGGTATATGGGTGCCCCGAGCCATCCTGTCTCAGAAGACATAGTGGTTTACATTGCCCATGCATAGAAGCATAATATAGGCGAGACCCAAGTCCCCCACGGAGGACCTACTGTCGAACCAAGTCCCGTAGGCCCTCCTCTTACCTTCTCCACGCTGCAGGGTATTGCCAAGCAAGAGGCCCAATCTTCCCCCTTCACCGTGGGTATTGTCCTAGACCTTCAGGGACCGGGGTCCATGGCAGAAAAACCAACTCCCCTGGACCTATATAGCATCCTGGCTGCAGAAAAAACATTTGGTCCTTAGAAGGCACAAAGTTCTGGATCCCAGGATCCAGCCCTCCGCAGAGAGGCATTATAGGCTAAACCTCGTTCTTCGTACCGAGGCCCGGGTACCGTCCACTTTGGCTATGAAGCACCTTGGACGGATCCGGATTTATGGAGGTTTTTTACATCCAGCATGGATCCCTCCAGTGGAGCTCCTAAGAGCACATGTTCACTCGTGACCAACACCTTAGACACTGATGAAAAAACTGAGGAGCTCCCAGTATGGGAGGGGTTATATAGGGAGGGAACTTCCTGTGTAGTTAATTACACTAGTGTCCACACCTGAAGGTAGACTCTATAACCCACATAGTAATGGATTGCCGCTCTGTGTCCCGTGATGTACGATAAAGAAAAAAAGTGCATGAAAAACACCTGAAAGAAGCGGCATCTGCAATCCCAATGTGAAAGTCCGAGTGCTTTCACACTGAGGCGCTGCGCTGGCAGGGCGTCAAAAAATCAAGTTAGTCTTACCGGTAACTTGTTTTCCATGAGTCTTTCAGGACAGCACCTTGAGAGCGTGGCTTCACCCACTTGACAGGAAACACACCTCCACCAAACTTCTTAAAAGGGAGGTTCCCTCCACTTATCAGTAGTAGTAGAGAAACCTCCGGCCCAAACTGGAACACATAAACAGAGTATGGTTAGTCACAGTATAATGCCTCGTTTCCACTGCACGGATCGGGTCAGTAATTTTGGAGCGGTTCGGATGGGGCCAGTCTAATCGCGTGAGCGTTTCCACTGCAAATCGGACCGTGAGGGACCATTCAGGGTTTAGAAAAAATTCCTAGCGCATCCACCAGTCAGTGAGATGCATTTGTAGGTCCGCCCTAACCGAACCGTTCCACTCTCTCTGGTCCCTCATCTGAAGCAGGACCCTTGCTGGCGCGGTACGGTTTTACGGTACACTTTCATAATGTAAACACCCAAAATAGCGTACCGTACCGAACCGTCCGAACCGATCCGCTCAGTGGAAACGAGGCACAATATTCCTAAAACATTAAGGGTGGGTTGCCGCTGTCCTGAAAGACTCATGGAAAACAAGTTACCGGTAAGACTAACTTGATTTTTCCCTTATCGTCTTTCAGGACAGCACCTTGAGAGGATAATAGAGACTTACCCACTTTAGGGAGGGACCACAGCTTGCAAGACCTTTCTGCCAAAAGCCTGATCACTTGCTGACAGAAGATCCAGTCTATAATGACGGACAAACGTAAGGTAACTTGACCACGTAGCCGCCTTGCAGATTTGATCTGGGGTGGCACCAGCTATTTCTGCCCATGGAGTAGGCTTCCAGAATAGCGGTTTTTAGCCATCCAGCAATTGACCCCTTAGATGCTTGGTGGCCCTTCCTTTTTCCTGAGAAAAGTATGAACAAGGAGTCTGAAGATCGAAAATCCTTGGTCACTTCGAGGTAATGTATCAATGTTCTTTTCACGTCCAACATATGAAACTGTCGCTCCTTTTCCCCTGATGGATTGGAGCAGAAGGTTGGAATGACAATTTCCTGCGCCCTATTAAGGCTTGACGCCACCTTCGGGAGAAAGGCTGGATCAGTCTTTAGTACAACCCGATCCGCGAAGACAGATAGGAAGGGTTTCTTTATTGACAGGGCGTGCAGTTCGCCAATCCTTCTGGCTGTTGTAATTGCCACTAAGAATACTGTTTTGAGAGTAAGGTACTTTAGAGAAACGTCTTGTAATGGTTCAAAAGGATCTTTAGTCAATGTCTGAAGAACTACTGACAAATCCCAACTCGGGAAGTGTCATACAGGAGCTGGTCTAGACCTAGAGAGTGCCCTGAAAAATCTGGCCACCAAAGGTTCTGAGGATATCGGCCTCTCCAGAAAGACTCCCAATGCGGCTGTCTGTACCTTAAGTGTACTGCTTGACAAGCCCCTTTCTGCCCCATTCTGAAGAAATTCCAACACTGACACTAGATTTTTTACCACTCTATTAGACAGTGACACCAGGAGTTGTAGACTTTCCAGTATTTTTCATAAATTTTTCTGGTAACTAGTTTTCTACTGGAAAGTAAAGTAGTCACCAGAGGTCAAGACAGACCTTTTCGTATCAATAACTGCCTCTCAGATACCACGCTGTGAGGTTTAGAGAGGCCACCTCCTGATGGCATATTGGCCCTTGTAGAAGTAGGTCCTGCCGAAGCGGTAGTCGCGAATGTGGCCTGACCGCCATTCGAAGAAGGGAGGTAAACCAAGTTCTTTTTGGCCAGAATGGAGCGATTAGGATTACTTCCGCTTTCTCCTTCTGAATCCTCCTTATCACTATTCACTAGTGGAATTATCTGAAAAGGAGGGAAGGCGTAAGCCAGTTAGAACTTCCAAGACTGTATTAACGCATCGGTTCCCTGGGAACTGTCGTTTCTGTGAATGGAGAAAAAGGCTGGAAGTTGCGTATTTTCTTCTGACGCAAATAGATCTATTTGCGGTTGGCCCCAAGCTTGGGTGATTAACCTGAAGATCTCCGGATTTAGGGTCCATTCTGCTTCCTGAATCCGTTTTCTGCTTAGAAAATCTGCTACTATGTTTAAAGTGCCCTTGAGGTGGACCGCTGATAAGGACAGCACATGATTTTCTGCCCAGTTTAGGATGTCCAAGGTGAGAAGCTGAAGTGACTTGCTTCTTGTGCCTCCCTTGCCTGTTTAAGTAGGCTATGGTAGTGGCATTGTCCGAGAATACTTGAACATGGGCACCTTGAAGGTCTGCAGAGAAGGCATCCAAAGCTAAGGCCACAGCCCTTAGCTCTCTCCAATTGGAGGATTTTTCTGCTTCTGACGGGGACCAAACCCCATGAACATAGTTCTGACCCAAGTGTGCCCCCCATCCCCATAGACTGGTGTCTGTTACCACTCTTTCTATTGGGAATGACCAAGACAGGCCTGCTGAAAGATTGACCTGACTTCTCCATCACCACAGTGACCGTTTTACTTTGGAGGGGACCTTTACTCTTACTTCCAGAGATTCCGTCCTGCGATCCCAAATCTTCAGAAGGAAGCTCTGGAGAGGCCTGAAGTGCAGTCTTGCCCACTGCACTGCTGGCATTGATGAGGTAAGGGTTCCTAGAGCTGACATTACTTGTCTGATAGACAGATCTAGATTTGTCTGCAAGGAGGCTACGACCCTTTCTATCATTAGTTTTTTGTCTTCTGGGAGAAAAATTCTTTGCTCTACTGAGCTTATCTGATACCCCAGAAATTGTGCCTCTTAGGTTGGGCTGAAATTTGATTTTTCCAAATTTATGATCCAACCTAAAGCCTCTAGATGGCCAGCAATTTCTCCCTGGAGGGGGCAAAGAAGAGTAGGTCGTCCAGGTATGGAACTACTGCTATCCCCTGAAGGCGGAGAGGCGCAAGAGCTTCTGCCATGACCTTTGTAAATATTCTCGGGGCCGAGGTGAGGCCGAAAGTGAGGGCCCTGAACTGGAGGTGCACGACCTCCCTTCTCATGTTTACTGCCAATCTCAGAAATCTTTGGGATTGAGGAGCTATGGGGATATGCAGATAAGCGTCTCTCAGATCGATAGACGCCATAAAGCAACCCTTTGTTAATAGGTTTTTTACCGTGAAGATTGAGTCCATACAAAAATTTTCGTACAGGACCGATCTGTTCAAGGGCTTCAGATTGAGAATGAGTCTGAAGCTTCCGGACGGTTTTCTTACCATGAATACATGGGAATAAAACCCCTGGTAAAGCTCCCCCTCTGGCACTGGGATTACAACCCCCTGCTTCATCAGATCCTTCAAAAGGTTCTTCATGGCTAGGGACTTGACAATATCTCCTGGTAAGTCTGTCAGTAGGTACCTCTCTGGGGGAGGGTCTGAGAATTCTATCCTGTAGCCTAGAGACAGCATAGCGAGAATGTACCGATTCTCTGTTATGCTGGCCCAAAAAGGGAGGAAACGTTGAAGTCTTCCCCCTACCTGCAACTGGCTGTCACTGGGTTTTGCTGGTTGTCGCAGGAGGATTGAAAAGGACATTGCCTTTGCCTTTTCCCCTCTCCCCAGACCAGACCTTTTTTCTCTCTTGAGGCTTACCCTGTTGTTGAGCCCTTGAGGGACGAAAAAACGTTTTACCCGACTGACCTTTCTTTTTGGCCGGGAAAGATTTTTTCTTGTCTGCGGTCCTATCGAGTACTGTATCTAACTCGGGACCAAACAAGAAATCCCCCTGAAAGGGTATCCCTCACAGTTTGTTTTTGGACGCTGTGTCCCCGGGCCAGGTTTTTAACCATAAGGCCCTTCTTACTGAGTTAGTAAGGGCCGCAGACCTTGCTGTCATCCTGATAGACTCTGCAGAGGCATCTGAGACATAGGCTACCACAGCTGATAGGGTAGAGAAGGAATCTAAGATCTCCTGCTTAGGTTAATCGGCTATTATATGAGCCTTAAGCTGGTTCAACCAGTACTCCATGTTTCTGGAGACGCAGATGGTTGCCATTGCTGGCTTAAGGTTGCCTAAGATGGATTGCTAAGCCCTCTTTAACTGCTGGTCCATCTTCTTATCCATGGGATCCTTTACAATCCCCATGTCCTCAAACGCCAGGTCCGAAGACCTTGAGACCTGAGAAAAGGCTGTATAATCATTTGGAGTCTTATTCCAAGGAGCTGCTGGTTCCTCATCAAACGGAAACCTTCTTCTATGAGCTTTAGCAAAGAAAGGTTTCTTTTCTGGATCAGCCCATTCCTTCATAATTGAGTGAGAAATCACAGAATGAACAGGAAAGGTACGTATTCTGGGCTCACAGAGACCCGCATACATCCGGTCATGTAAAGATAGCTCTTTACGCTCCTCTTCCAAACCCAAAGTTGCATGTACAGCTTTAAGGAGGCCATCTACTTGGTCCAAAGACAATTTATATTTAGAAGACATATTTTCTAATTCGTCTTCCTCCTCCTCCGATTCCTGGGAATGTGAGGGAGGGGGACCGTCCTGGTTCAGAGGACTCTCTTCTGCCTCCACTACAGGAACTAAAGGTGAGTCTTGTGAGGATTGTGAGGTAGAGGCTTGACTCACAGATGGTTTCATGAGTGAGGATTTAAAGGATTGAATCGTAGCATCCAACTCCTTCTTTACAGAAACAATTATGTCACTGCAGGCAGCAGATGCCTCCTCTTTCACTAATGAGTCAACACATGATTGACATAAAGCTTTTCTCCATCCTTCAGAAAGTTTAGCCTTTTTGTTTCCAGGTTCAGAGCCCTTGGCCTGATAAGGAAAAGAAACAAAGGGGAGAAAAAAAACAAAAAACCAACCATGTGAGATAACCGGAAAAAAACATCAAGGTGCTCACCAAAGGTGCACAGTGAGAGATCTTTCCACACTCACGTGCCCAAACAGGCCCCCGCCACCAGGGGTGAAAAAAAGCCACTCACACCCCCCCCAAGGGAGAGAGAGAGAGCTGGAGAGAGACCTCATAGTAAATGAGGGTAGAACTCAGTCTACCCCTTACCTGGGTCTTGCTGGTGCCAGTGCCTGTTCCACTCGCTGCAGATCCCCCTTCAATGCTTGAGGGCAGTAGCGTGATGCTGGTGGCAAAAACGCCGGTTCCGGACTCCACTAGTGCTGCTGCACCGGACCAGAACCAGCTAATAAGGCACCAGACCCGTTCCTCCCTCCTCCCTCAGCGCTTCCAGACGGAAATTACGTCACACGCCTGCTCGTAAGAAGCCCGCCCCTTCCGGTTACCTCACTTCCGGGGGAAGCAGCTGGCTGACCTTCCCAAGATGGCGCCGGCGACGGTTTGGACAAGAAAAGTAAAAGAACGTCCGCGCGAGTACCTAGCCAGGGGGGGCAGCGTCCCGGAGCAGTCCTGGCTCACTGAGCACTGATGAGGGAAAGGGAGCCCATGCACAAGGCACTCTCTAACCCGTGAATGGGAGGAACAGACTCTCTGAGGTAGGAAAAAATAGGTGGAGTAGGGAGATAGAAAAAAACCTCTCCAGTAACCTGGAGAGCTCCTAAGCCCCACATGTGTTCCCGCCAGAGGAAATACAAAAACTGATGATAAGTGGAGAGAACTTCCTTTTTAAGAAGTTTGGTGGAGGTGTGTTTCCTGTCAAGTGGGTGGAGCCACGCTCTCAAGGTGCTGTCCTGAAAGACGATAAGGGGAAAAAAAGTCCTGCAAGCAGCTTCTTTGCAGGGTTTTAGGAGCGTTGAATACACCCCTCCTAAAGTGCCCCTTCCTATTGAGGCTCTTTTTTTTTTACGCCAAATCGCCGGAAAAATGCCCCAATGTGAAAGAGGTCTTAGCGGAGCTTTACCAGTGTTTTTTGGGCACTGGCAGTGTGAAAGGGCTCTGAAAGCACGTGGGCTTTCACATTGGGATTGCAGATGCTTTACAGGCACTTTTTTTAATGCCAAAGAGCCTGAAAAACGCCCCAGTGTGAAACAGGTCTAATGCTCATAGGGGGGGGGGGGCACAGTTTTAGCTTACATTTCATACATGACAAAGCATTATATAGCATTCACTAATTAATTCCTACCTTGACAGTATGCGTGGGAGTGAGCTGGACACCTGCATCTAAAGAAAGTATTAAACAAACAGTGTTAGTTACAAGTATGACATCTTGCAACACAATTTCTTACTATAATATTAATATGTTAAAAATTAATGGTCCATGAACAAGCAATTTATCCTAAGAATAATTTTGAAAACTTACGATGTGCTCTGCAGTTGCCTTAAGAGATGAATCACTTTATCCCGTCCAGCAGCCATTACGAATTACAGAAAATATGGAGATTGATTTAGGGTTGCTCCAAGTAGCAAATATAGAGATAATAGAGAGATAAATGGTTACAAACTATAAATAATAAAAGATGAATGGCTTTAATACGTACTTGCAAAATGATAACCAAAAGAATTAACAACAGAGCCTTCTTCGTATGTTCATAGGAGAATTGTATGGTAACTGGTACCGCCTAATGTCCAAGCAGGATAATACGCTCAAAATAACTATAAACCGTATGGTATGCTCACATGACATACAAAAACAGGTAAGCAACTGTAAGCAATGATAATTGAGGGAAAGAGTGATCTCTAATGAGAAAGTAAGGAGAAAAGGGAATAGAAAAGAAATAAAAAGCCAGAGTCAGCGGGCAAAAAAGGAACAGAGAGCGCAAAAAGACTGGGACTGGAACAAACAATTTTAGCACAATGACCCTTACTATGGAAAAACAAGAAGCATAAGTGACTGACCCGTAAGGAAAATGGAAACAGGACACCCCCACCACAGATACCAAGTGCCTCAAAAGCTACCCAAGGCTAGCAGTTTCCATTTGTGGGTCCTATAAAAGTATCCAAGGCTCCCAGATATTTATGTTTACCATCATCTAGTATGCTTGTAGGCAGGTGCAGTTCACCTTCTCCATTGCAGGTGGTGCTCCTCTGCAGTCTAGAGGATCACAGTTCCTCTATGGTTACCTGGGTCACTAAGGGAGCACCCAATTGGATGCTGCTGCCCCATGTGACTGGCAGCCATATTGGGTCAGGCAAAGCACATTTACGCACATTTGGCAAATTTACAGAGCTGGGAAAGGTACCACCCTGTCTATTAGGGACAGTAGTAGTGTTAGGGAGAGGTTCCTGACTAAGATGACATCCTGACTAAGATCACATCTCTTTTGGACACATTCCCGATTGGGCACTAGATGGCCAGGCCCTCCTGTATTGATGTAACGGGTGAGTCAGTGCCCACATATAAGCCAGGAGGGAAGGAGCCCGAGTGCAGTTGGGGCATGGGAGATTGAGACCCCACAATCCAGCAAGGTTGAAGGACAGGGCAAGGTTTAAAGCCAGGCCCAGGGTTCCCTGGAATTAAGCTATCCCCCCGCGGAGCACCTGGGAGAAGTGTACCAAAGTCAGAGGTGACTGCATTAATCTGGTTTCAGGATAATTATCTGTAAGCACCAGTGAACTGGATACACAAACCAGGATCTTTTGAGTGAGTACTGATAACCCTGGCAGGAGAGACTGAATGGGGAAGATGGCTTACTAAAATGTACTGTATGCTGCTTTCACATGTGACTGCTGCGGTTTGTTTGACATTTATCAGCGTTTATGCTCGTTTAACGCTTTTTTGTGGTCAGAAAAACAGCTCCTGAATACAATTTTAGGGCGTTCAGACAACAGCCCATAAACTCCACTGCTGATAAACGTCCATGTGTGCATGGACACATAGAATAACATAGAGGGGAGTAGGGATGAGCTTCGCGTTCGAAACAAACGTATGTTCGACTCGAACATCGTCCGTTCGTCGAATTTCGAACAAAAACGATCGTTGGCGGCAAATTCCAGTGAAACATAACCGCCCATAATTTACTGCGGCATTGCGCCCTGATGATTGGCCAAACATGCACTATACCCTGCATGCTTGGCCAATCACAGCACGCAAAAAAAGGAGAGCCATAATTGGCCAAAGCCAGAGTGGCTTTGGCCAATTATGGCTCAGGGCTTTAGCACACGCCCCACACTATATAAGGCCGCCTGCTGGGCGGCCTCGTGTAGTGTGTTCCGGCTTCTTACTGAGAGCAGTTAGAGAGACAGAGAGATTGTCTTTTTAGATAGCTAGATAGAGCAGGCTAGTCAGTTTAGCTGTAATTACAGTGTGTAGAGAATATATATACATCCCTAGGAGTTGTACATATATTTATACACTGTATAGCTTAGCTAGATCAGTTCTTCCTAATTTACTGGCAGGCAGGTGATTGTGCTATTTAAAGACGTTATCACAGGTATAGACACCCAGCAGGTACAATAGCAGTGATTTTAATGATGCTTAAATTTAAAAAAAATTAAAAATTCCTTTAAATATTGTACTTGCTCTATAGCTCTGTCTATAGTTTGCCTGTGAAAACGTCTTTCAGAACACGGATCTTGCCCGAGGGAACATGTATCAATGGAAAAAAGTTTTTAAAACTGTCGTTTTTTCAGGAGCAGGACTCCTGAAAAAAACGACCGTTTTTAAAACTTTTTTTCCATTGATACTACTATTTAGTCTTTAACCAGTTAAGGACCGCCGCATGTACATTTACGTCGGCAGAATGGCACCGACAGGCACATCAACGTATATATACGTTGGTGCCTTGAGGGAGTTCGGGGGTCCGATTGGACCCCCCCGTACATACGGCGATCCGTTTTGCTGGCCGAGCGAGCCGGGATGAGGGGGCGGCTATTCGTTTTTGTCTGCCCCCTCGCTCTCAGCAAATCCACGCGCCCCCCCGCCCTGTCACTTCCTCCTCCTGTGTAAACACAGGAAGGAGGAAGCGATGCGATCTCTCCTTCAGCGTTTTTTTCAACCACCGCTGAGGAGAGATCACATCTCACAGTAAGTCTGCACTAACACTACACTTACACACACTACACATAATCACATTAACCCCCCACGATCGCCCCCCCCCCCCTCCCCCCTGTCACAGTGTCACTGAATGCAGTAATCATACATGTATGATTACTGTATTTAGTGTCAGTGTGACAGGCAGTGTGACAGTTAGTGTTAGGTTCAGCATAGCCCCCGTACCCCCCATAATAAAGTTTTAACCCCTTGATCACCACCCTAGTTAACCCTTTCACTTCCTATTGCCAGTGTCACTAAGCGATCATTTTTCTGATCGCTGTATTAGTGTCACTGTTCCCGCTAGGTAGCTAATTTTTTTTTTTATTGCAATTTTTTTTTTTTACTAAAGACATGTGGCTAAATACATTTTGGCCTAAATGATTGACTAAAATTTAGTTTATTTGATTTTTCTTATAACAAAAAGTAAAAAATATTGATTTTTTTTTCAAAAATGTCGCTCTATTTTTGTATATAGCGCAAAAAATAAAAATCGCAGAGGCGATCAAATACCACCAAAAGAAAGTTCTATTTGTGGGAAGAAAAAGACGCAAATTTTGTTTGGGAGCCACGTCGCACGACCGCGCAATTGTCAGTTAAAGCGACGCAGTGCCGAATCGCAAAAAGGGGCAAGGTCATTTAGCAGCATTTTGGTCCGGGTCTTAAGTGGTTAAAATGATCGTTTTTTAATTCGAACGTTTGAGTCCCATAGACTTCAATGGGGTACTAAATGTTCGTGCGAACGATCGGACTGTTCGACGGTTCTGGTGTTCGGCTCATCCCTAGAGGGGAGTTTATGGGCTGTTAAAAAAATGCCCAAACTAACAAAAAAGTCAGTTTATGAGCATGGAGCCTTAGGGGTGCCAGCAATTACTCTTTTCACAAATGTAATATTACTCATTGATATCTTTCTGTTGGCTCTGGCTTTCACCTTCAGCCCAGGTTCACACTGCTACGGGCTGAACTCTCACAAATGTATTCCCGCATGTCAGTCCGGCGATTTCAGAGACATCTGTGCGGTTTCCTGCACAGATGTCTATTGAAATTGCACCTGAAAATCGGCAAAAGTAGTACAGAAACTACTTTTGGGAATCGTCGGCGTCGCACCGATTCAGAGGGTTCCATTGAGAGCAATAGGCACCAATTTGGCATGCGATTTGACATCAATGTGAACCAGGGCTAAAACACAGATAACATAAGTAAGAAAAGGCGTTTCAGCAACCACACATAAACAAAGCCATATACTGAGAATTACAATGTATTTTTCTACAGGCATTTGCAGAAACATTGTAGGTTTGTGCTACAAACAGTTATTATGTATTAATGTCACCTTCATGTATACACTGAAGCATTGATATGGGGCGTGAAATTATGCATGTTTGCAGACAGCTTCTGGACATGACATACCAGTACATTACAAACTAACAAGAGCTGCACAGGGACCCCCTTCTACAAAGAGATCCATACAAGGAATAATACCTGGAAGAGTTCAGTATGGGGAAATCCTGCTTCAGTCTCCTTGTGTCAGCCGGTGTAGGAATGCATGTTCTCTCCCAGCATTCAGTGCAGCGTTGTCTTCTGATAGGCGGTAATCTGATCACTCCAAGGCTGCAGGAAAGTCCCTCCTCCCCTCTGTAAGCCACTCTTTCTGCGTTTTCTTGTTCACTGGTCTAAAGACTAGACAATCTTAGTTACCCATTAATTGTACAAGGCATGATTCGCAAATTTCTCTAAACTTCACTTTGTTTGCAGCACCAGTTTCCTTTTTCGGTGTCCTTTCTGGACCAAAGGGTGATGCGGCTGCTTACAGAATACGACTCTGGAATCTGTTTGTAAAAGAAGCATATACACAGCAATTTCCCCAATACATGGAAGTAAATACAAATAGCTTAAGGGCACTTTACACTGAAGCAGGGGGCCCGTTCGTGGTAAAGCGCCGTTAGTTTTAGCGGCGATTTACCGTTGTTTTAATGGTGATTTTTCAGCCGCTAGCGGGTGCTTTTAACCCCCGCTAGCAGCCGAACAATGGATTAATAGTGCCTGTGTAGAACTTTGCAGGCACTTCGGCAAAGGTGCCCATTCATTACAAGGGGCATTTTAGGAGCATACGCCGCCCCAAAGATGCTGTTTGCAGGACTTTTTTTAATGTCCCGCAAGCGCACCCCACCTGTAAAGCGCGTGCACTCACACTGGGGCTATTTCTAGTGCTAAAACGACCTCAGTGTGAAAGTGTCCTAAGGGCTCATGCACACTGCAGCTAAAAAACAAACAAAAAAAAGATGTTAAAGAGGAGCCCCAGTCTGTTAAAGCAGAGTTCCACCCAGAAGTGGACCTTCCGGCAATCTGATTCATCCCCCCCCCCTCCGGTGCCACATTTGCCACCTTTCGGGGGGGAGGGGGTGGAGGATACCTGGCTTTCACAGGTATCCTGTCACCACTTCCGAGAGCCTACGCCACCGCCCTTGACATCACCGCTCGGCTCCCTGCTCCATCCCCTGCCGCGCGGCCAATAGGAGAGAGAAACGGAGCCTCGTGCATGCACAGTAGGGTTCTCGGCGTGAAGGCTACACTGCCGGGTTCCCCTACCCGCAATGGCGACAGCAGCACCCGACAGCTGATGGAAACAGTGCTGCAGTATGTGCAACTGCTGGCTTTTAATATTTGAAGCGATGGGCGGACCTTTTTAAGTGATCATTAAAAGTCGGCTAAAAACTGTAGCTGCTGACTTTTATTAATCAGCCACTCATCTGTCACACAGTCCAGTGATCTGCTCACCCCAGCCATTTTCTCCCTGTGTCCTCTTTCACTGGCATATTTACTATGGACACCCAGCTGTGTGAACTTGCGGCTTCACAGCCAGGTGCCCACTGGGGTGAAGGAGAACTTCCGATTGCCTAGGCGGTCGGAGCGGAAACTTGTCAAATTCGGGTACCCGCTCCCCCACCATAAAAAAAATTATATTTCACAAACAGGAGAGGGGAAGGAGGCTTTAAAGCAGAACTTCCCCTTTTGGGTGGTACTCGGGTTTAAAATGGTGTTAATAGACACCAGTATCCTGCACATCAACAAATGTGTAACAAGTGTAGGAAGGAGGAAATAGGTTGGAGCTTCTGCCTACCTCTGAGCTGCTGGGGCTCTGCCTCCAACTTGACACAACAATGCTCTCTCCTTGGTGGTTATACCAGAGCCGCTGCAGACAGGCAAAGAAGGAACCCCTGCTGTGGGACAGAAGTAGGGGGGCAACGGATCAAAAAACTCACGGTTCGGATCGTTCCTCGGATCAGGAGTCACGGATCAGATCATTTTCGGATCAGCAAAAGCAAAAAAAAACCTCCCCCACTGTAATATCCACATTCCCCCCCCCCCCACTGTAATATCCACATCTCCCCCCCACCACACTGCGGTGGCGTCACTCGGTGCAAAAAAATAAAAATGGTCCCCCCCTCAGTACAGACACCCCACAGTAGTGCAGACCTCAGACAGTAACCCCCACAACAGTAGTGCAGCCCTCAGACAGTAACCCCCACAACAGTAGTGCAGACCTCAGACAGTAACCCCCACAACAGTAGTGCAGACCTCAGACAGCGGCGCGTTTCCCTCGAGCGCAGGCTCCTCCTCTGTGGGTGTGAACAGAGAGGAGGGGCGCCGCCGGGTGTACCAAGATGGCCACCTCTCCGGAGCTAGGCCGAAGCCGGGGACTTTCCTAGGCCGAGGCTCCGGAGCGCTCTGCGGATCGCGGGATGTGCCGATCCAAACAAGGTGACCCGTTTGGATCACGGATCGGTGACGACAGAAGACACCGCCGAATGATGTGCTCACACTGCCAGGACGTGAAGCCGCAAGGACTTTCAGGAATTGCATTTTGGAGGCTAGGACCTTTCTCCATCAGTCTTTAGGGTCCTAGCTGCCAAAATGCATGTCCTGACAGTCCTTACGACTACGTATGTCCTGTCAGTGTGAGCACATCATCAGGCGCTGTCTTCTGTCCCATAACAGTGGTTCTTTCCCTATCTATAGTGCCTGGCTACACCGGCTCTGGTAGAGGAGCAGCACTCTGGTCTTCCATCTCCACAGATGTCCAGACTGCACGCTGATTGATTTTACTCGCTGTGATCTTGTTCTTGGTAGGCCAGACAAACAGAATTTTCAAATGTCAGCAATGGCATATTTCTCTCAGTACAGGTATCCAATACTATGTTGTGTCACTGTAACGGTCACCACCGTTTACGATCTTCCATCAACCCAAGACAAGACAGCTTAGCCGACACCCCGACAAACCAGCCGACAAGACCTGATCTATTCCCCCAGAATCACAGAGACACACACAGCTCTGGTTACTGGTTTCAAATGAATGAATGAACTCTTTAATGGTTAGCTCTCTTATATACAGTACAAGGCATGTTTCAGTAATCACAGGACCAAACTCTCCACCCCCAACTTCACACCATGGGGCTTCAATCACATTCTTTTAGATATTGGCATCCAGTTGATCTAATCATTAGTCATCCCCCAGACGTCCCGTCTCCACAATTAGAGGAGGTAATTACTACAGCCTGACATGTCACATTCCTTTACTAAACATAATTGACATGCTAATTCAATACACCTGAAGAGAGACATCTGACCTTTAGAGTCACAACACATCTATACACAATGAAAGGTCTTAGGAGCAGACCTGAATTAACACCTCTACAGCCTTACACAATGGACAATGGAATATCTTAGGAGTCTATTGACCTGGTGTGGGTCAACATTAACCAACAACTTGTAATATCTCAAGATATCCTGCAATACATGAATAATTATTTATCAGCCACCCTATGCCCAAAAGGGGCACAGGGTGACCTTAGACCCAAGAGTCCTTAGTGCCGCTGGTAAAGGAGTATCCCCCATCCTTCAAAAGTCTCTGGGTGTCACGGGTCATACCGTTACAGTCACCATTCAGGAAAGTGCTATTAAACCCAAAACCAAAATTTGTATATATTGCAGCTTAACAATCAGATGTGGTGACTGCATTTATTTTTATTATTTTCTCCTTTTTTTCACCTGCTGATCCTGCCAGTAACACTTCTTGTTTTAGGGTGTCTGCACTCTGGATGAAGAAGTAAAGCAGCCATGTTTGGACATGGGAGGGGTAGGGTAGTGTTAGGCTAGGAAAGGGTCCTTTCACACGGGCTGTCTGCCCAGCCGACTCAGCTTTGCTCAGCGGGGGATTGCTCTTCTCATAGCGGTTGACAGGTCCTTCATCGCTCACTGTGCAGAGACGGATGGAAAAATAGGGTCTCCATCCACTGTGGCAGATCGGCTCGTACAGGCACAATCACATATGTGTAGGTCATGGCTTTTTTCTGTGTCTGCACACGTGGATCCAGAAGACTGTGCTGTCATTTGCTGCTGCACAAGCCAATCAGTGGTTTCCTGGCCCAATGATTTAAGGCCAACACCTGCTGATCGGCTGAGCAAATGACAACACAGGGCTCTCTATAGACAGCAACAATGTTTGAAAAAGTGGTTCACACTAAACATTGTTAAGCACACATTTAGGCTCGATTCACACCTATGCATGTTGCTTTTGCGTTTTAGCAGTGCTTTTTGCGGTGCTTGCTGCATTTTTTGATGTGGGTTTTTACCGCAATTTGCATTTTTTTTTTTAGCCAATTTTTTTTTTTTACATTTCCTATAACAACCAGCTATAAACTTGTTAAAAAAATAAATAAATAAAAAAACGCAAAATGCAAATCGCAGCACTTGCGTTTTTGATGCAGGTCCATTGGATTCTATTACATGCAAAACGCTGCTTTTTGCAGGAAAAAAAGTCCCAGACCCTTTACAAAAACGCAGAGGAACAAAAAAGCATTGATGTTAACATGTTCCATAGGAAACCATGTTAAAAAAAACCTCCCTGCATTGCAAAATGTGTCAAAAAAAGCATTAGTGTGAATGGAGCCTTAAGCCCCTGATCATCCTAGATGTTAACCTCCTTTCCAGACAGTGTCATTTAAATACAATGATCAGTGCCAATAAGATTAACTGTAATAGTGTCACTGGTGATGTCAGTGGCAGTTGTCAGCCCCCCCCAGTTAGTGTTAGATTGACCGCTGCACTATCGCAGACCCATTATAATGCACCGCTCACTGCCATTACTAAAGTCTAAAGTGTGTGTGTGTGTATATATATATATATATACATATATATACACACATACATATATATACACGCGCGAAAATCACACACACACCATAATTTGTAGACACTAACTTTCACACACACACACAAATAAGTGAAAACTTATTGTTTTTTTTCTTTTTTTTTTACCAAAGACATATAGCAGAATACATAAATTCATGAAGAAATTTGATTTTTAAAATTTTTTATTAAATATGTTTTATAGCAGAAGATATTTTTTTTGTGTGATATAAATAATAAAAAAAAAAACACGTGGTAATCAAATATCGCCCACCAAAATAAAAAAAAATTATATAAATCTAGTTTGGGTACAGCATTGCATGACTGCACAACTGCCAGTTAAAGTAGTAGTGTTAAACAGCAAACAACGGCCTGTTCATGAAGGGGCTAAAACCTTCTGGAGCTGAGGTGGTTAAAAGTACCATTCAACTCCAGTCTATAAATGTTGAACACAGATTCCGAGTGTTGATTGCTACTTTAAACAAGCTCCTTGAAGGCTTTAGCTTGTTGAACCCAGCCAGCAGCTTGCATTAGAGGGGGCTGAATGACAAAAGCAGGCAGAACAATCCTGATGACAATGTGGTTGTAGAGCAGTATGGCCAACACCTTTCAGGACAATTACAGTCTCCCCCCTTCATCAGTGTGTGGAACCGCTAGTCCTAAGGCTACATTTGCACAGGCATTTTGGCATAGTGTGAATGCCAGCAACAAATCTTTAACAGCTATAGCAGGCACAAGCTGCCGCATGGCGGGGGAGCTGATGCGTGTGACCAGTGGCCGCGATGTCCGCCGGCCACCTGCGATCGCTCCACAGATAGCCAGAATGGGGATCTGTCAAAGTAAACAGATACCCGTTCTGTCAGGAGTACAGTGTGATCGTCTGTTCCTAGAGATTAGTAACAGCAATCTCTCTGTACTCTGTTAGAAACACATGTAACCCCTTCCTGTCATTTATACAGTAATCAGTGCCTTTTTATAACACTGATCGCTGTATAAATGTCACTGGTCCCAAAAAAGTTTCAAGTGTCTGATCTGTCCGCCGCAACCCCACTAAAAATCGATGATCCAGTACTATAATGAAAAAAAAAAATCACGTTTGCGCAAACCAATCAATATACACTAATGCCGCATACACACAATCTGGCTTTTGCCCGGCCAAATCACATCGGAAAAAAATAGAACATGTTCTATATCTAAACGCTGGCTGTGCAAACAGCCATGAATAGCTGAGGCTGCTGACCACCTGCCATTGAATCTGGGTGCACACCATATGCGATGGCTGTGCAGTGCAACTTCAGCCATATATTTTGTATTGCTGAAATTGCATCACATCTGCACTCAAATGGTGCAGGACCCCCCCCCCCCCCCGCATCTATGCGATTCTGGCAGTCTCACTGCATTTTGCAATTCGTTTCAGGGTGTCCTTAACATTGACACCTGCAGCAGATTGCATGGATGCCATGCAACTGCGATGCAGGAAACGCACAAGATTTGCTACTTTCCCCATATTGCATAAGTGTGAGCCCCGGCTGAAGTGCACATGCTCAGTGGCTGCAGCTAGTCCCTAACAGTCAAACGCAGCAGCAATTAGATTACTACTGCTGGCATTCACACCGTGTCCAAATGTCCGTCTGAATGTAGCCTTAGGCAAAATAAAGTTGTTTAAAACTCATCATACATAAAAAGAAAGGTCCTTTTGTACAAGTGACAGATTTACACAATGATTTAGACCACAAAGGTTACAGCAGAAACCAGAAAATGCACAAGTGTAAATGTGTTGTGTACACAAATGGATTATTTATATAAATGATGGTGACCCAATATGTAAAGCGATCTACCTGGTTGCTTCTCATTCCTCGTAGGACCTTTGTTGTGCATTATTAGAACACTGTTACCATTTAGGAATAATTGTCACATTTATATCATGTAATAAGGACTAATCCTCTTCCCAAAGTAAAAGGGATGTAGGTCTTGTGCACACCGGCAGCACCGGGCTGAGTTACCCAACACATCTCCAGCACAAGGAGGTAATCTGCCCTAAGCTGGTCATATATTGATACATTTTCCTTAAAGTGGTAGTAAAGTCTTTACTACCACTTTTACCTACAGGTAAGCCTATAATAAGGATTACCTGTAGGTATAAAGAATATCTCTTAAGACATGTAGCAGAATACATAAATTCATAAAGAAATTAGATTTTTATATATATTTTTTTATTAGATATATGTTTTATAGCAGAAGATACATTTTTTTTTTCATTTAGATCACAAAAAAAAAACAAAAAAAAAACACGGTAATCAAATATCACCCACCAAAATAAAAAAATATATATAAATCTAGTTTGGGTACACAGCATTGCATGATTGCACAACTGCCAGTTAAAGTAGCGCAGTGTTAAACAGCAAACAATGGCATGTTCATGAAGGGGCTAAAACCTTCTGGAGCTGAGGTGGTTAAGGTACCATTCAACTCCAGTCTATAAATGTTGAACACAGATTCCGAGTGTTGATTGCTACTTTAACCACTTAAGACCCGGACCAATACGCTGGCAAATGACCCAAGGGGTTTTTGCGATTCGGCACTGCGTCGCTTTAACAGACAATTGCGCGGTCGTGCGACGTGGCTCCCAAACAAAATTTGCGTCCTTTTTTCCCCACAAATAGAGCTTTCTTTTGGTGGTATTTGATCACCTCTGCGGTTTTTATTTTTTGCGCTATATACAAAAATAGAGCGACAATTTAAAAAAAAATGCAATATTTTTTACTTTTTGCTATAATAAATATCCCCCAAAAATATATAAAAAAACATTTTTTTTCCTCAGTTTAGGCCGATACGTATTCTTCTACATATTTTTGGTAAAAAAAAAAAATCGCAATAAGCGTTTATCGGTTGGTTTTCGCAAAATTTATAGCGTTTACAAAATAAGGGATAGTTTTATTGCATTTTTATAAATTTTTTTTTTTTTTACTACTAATAGCGGCGATCAGCGATTTTTTTCGTGACTGCGACAATATGGCGGACACTTCGGACAATTTTTACACATTTTTGGGACAATTGTCATTTTCACAGCAAAAAATGCATTTAAATTGCATTGTTTACTGTGGAAATGACAGTTGCAGTTTGGGAGTTAACCACAGGTGGCGCTGTAGGGAATGTGTACCTAATGTGTGTGTTTACTACTGTAGGGGGGTGTGGCTGTAGGTGTGACGTCATCGATCGCGTCCCCCTATTACAGGGATGACGCGATCGGTGCTCCGGCCACAGAGAAGCACGGGGAAGCCGTGTGTACACACGGCTCTCCCCGTTCTTCCGCTCCAGGGACGGATCGCCGCACTGCAGCGGCGATCGGGTCCGCGAATCCCGCGGTCCCGGAGCTTCGGACCGGGTCGCGCGCCCGCGACCCACGGCTGGGTACTAAAACCAACGTATATATACGTTGATGTGCCCAGCCGTGCCATTCTGCCGACGTAAATCTGCAGGAGGCGGTCCTTAAGTGGTTAAACAAGCTCCTTGAAGGCTTTAGCTTCGGCTAAAGGGCCGGCAGCCGTCGGACCTTGCCAGAATGAAATGCGCGGGAGTGACATCGCCGCTCCAGCCAATCACAGTGCTGAAGCGGCGATGCCAGGCAAGATGACATTTCGCTCATCGTGGACCAGGTAAGTTCTCTACACCTCGTTTTAAGGCAAGTATTTCATAATGAGCTAGTATGCGGTGCATAATAGCTCATTATGGCTTTTGCCCTACAAGTGTAAGAAGAAGAAAAAAAAAAGGGGGGTATACAACCGCTTTAACTCTAATGTAAGGGCCTGCCTGGTGGCATACAAATGGAAAGGTTAGGTTTTACGCCATTCTATAGCTAAGGAAAAATCTAAAAGGAAAAAAAAATTGTATAATGTATGACCACCCTTACATCTCAGGAGTTCAATTACTACCAATGAACTGTGTTGGCGTGCAAAAAAAAAAAAAATGTGTATATCTCTCACACACACAGCATTATAATAGTATACCATGAAAAAAGACCACACTACAACGCATCAATCACAAGGCAGTATAGCACTAGTTTAAAAAAAAAAAAAACACATGGAGCTACGTTGCGAATGAGCCCTAAATGTTATCACTGCCCATAGGCTTGGGATAGAACACTATCAAACCTCCTGCTCTTAGGGAGTTTGGCCCATCCGTGTCCTGATGTTTTCAGGTGCCTGGGGAGGTACAAGAAACAGCATTTGTCCTGCTGCCATTAGCCTGTCAAAATGTAGGATAGGCTGAAATACGTAGCACCGAACGGTACTCCCATTTAGGGACGCATGCCTGGAATGTAGATATTCTACATCTGGGGAATAGATCCCTAAACAAGACTAACATTTGGTACAGCGGGGTTATTTACTAAAGGCAAATCCACTTTGCACAAGTGCAAAGTGCACTTGAAATTGGAAGTGCAGTCGCTGTAGATCTGAGGGAGACGTGGGGGAAGAAAAAAAAAAAAACACATTTTAGCTTGCACATGATTGGATGATAAAATCAGCAGAGCTTCCCCCTCATTTAAGAACTTCCCATTAGAGTTACAGTGACTGCACTTCCCAGTGCAATGTGATTTGCCTTTTGTAAATAACCCCCACTGCGTCTTTCAGGTGGTCAAAGATTGTGACAGCCGGCTGGCAGCGGTACTGATGCTCTACCTGAACTTCCAGGGCGCCCAAAAGTGCTGGGATTTGACACACTTGGGCCCAACGGCTCGTGTGCATGAGGCCTAAAGGCTGGCCACACATTATACAATTTTCCTTAATATTTACCAAAACCATACGATATGGAGGTCAGACCTAAACACTTCCAATGTGTATGCAATCAGGCAGGCCCTTGTACTACAAAGGGATGAAGGTAATAGAATGAAAATTGAACAAGAAAGTTGGATAATGTATGTTCACACTCGTACAGAGTGCGTTCTGTGTACAGCAGCCCATTCATTTCAATTGGTCTTCCCTAGTAACAGAAATATGGGGAAAAGACGTCGCTGACCTTTTTTTGGTTGAGCCTCACAGCTCTGTATTGTGATGCAGCACAATGTGGTTTCTCAGACATTTTTGCCAGTGTGTGAGGCTCAATCAATTAATGGCACCCGTGCATGCCTACTACAGGGCACCTTGTTTCTCTCTCGCCTGTTGGGTGCATATTCCCGACATTGTGGCAAACCTTGGCACCCCAGATGTTTTGGAACTACATTTCCCATGATGCCCAGTGTAGTTGAGCATCATGGGAAATGTAGTTCTAAGGTTCGCCATCACTGCGATGTTGTAAACATAGGAGTTTTATAACCACGACTGCAATGTACAGTTTAAATAAACGTCAGTAGGCATTACTTAAATATTCAGCTTGTTTTCACTTTGCTTATTTATTCACATACCTGAGAAACAGGTAAAAGCTTAATAGAAAAATATCCTTCCTAATAACATATCAGCCAACAGCCCTCATCACATAATATTCACATGAAAACGTTCCAATGGAGATCATCATGAGTCAATAAAGTGTCGGTGATGGGCCACGCCATCAGGTGAGGTCCGTGGGCTTATTTTTTCCTTTTCCCCCCAAACCCTTTACCCCCCTGACTTTTGCCCCCTCTGGCTGGCCCTTTTCCCCCCTGACCCCCTCTGGCTTGTCCTTTACCCCCTCTGGCTGGTCCCTTGGCCCCCTGACCCTTGCCCTTCTTGCCACCACCCTGTTTCCGCCCCCCCTTTTTGGAGGTCTTCCACCTCTTGGCTGACTCGGCTGCATCTTCCTCCCTCATCTGGCGGTTGACCGCCTTGGTGACATCCATCATGGGTTTCTTACTGCCCAGGACCTTCAGGATCTCCAGCTGCTTGTTTCTCTCTGCCCCCATGTCACCCACCAGGGGCTGGAACTTCCTCTTCTTGCCCATGTTCTTGGGTTCTTTCTCCTTGGGTAGCTTGTCCTGGAACCTGCCCATAGAGGCTGTAGATCTCTTGGCCACATGCATGGCTTTGCCCAGCTCATCCTTGCCAGGCTGTGCGGTAGGGGTGAGTCCTACTCCCGGGACTTTGCCCTTATCGGCTCTGGCCAGGTTCCTAAGCCGGTTCAGCTCGTTCTTTGCCACACGCTCCTTCTTGGCCTTCATCCTCTTGGCAAACTGATCCTGGTTGGGGTCGGCGGTGACCGGGACCTCGATCAGCCAGTCTTTGGTCTCATCATTGGCCCGTTTGTAGCCCCAGCGCCGCCGCCACTCCTTGCTGTTCTTGTCCCATGCCAGGTTAGTCTTCTTCTTCTTCTGGATTCCCTTTAACTTGGCGAATTCCTCCCAGCGGGTGGGCGCCCGGGGCTTCGGGATCGGCTTCTCCCGGGGTAGCCTGGTACTGGGCTCCGGCAGAGTGGCCACCACTGCCTCCTCTACCCGCTGGGTGGGCAGAGTCCATAGCTGATTGATGAGAAGCTGAGTGTTGTCCCGGGCCAGGGAGCGCAGGAAGTCCTCCCGGTTCTGCTGTCTGAAGGCCTTGGAGTCCGCCGGGTTCGGGTCTGCGGCTAGCAGGTTACCCAGATCGAATTGTAACTCCAGCTCCTTCTCTACGGTGATGAGTCTCAGCTTCTCCGCCTCATCCTTCTCTGCCTGGGCCAGCACATGTTCGATCATCTGAGCCGCCATGATCACCGGGCTCATAGGAAACACGTGGGCTCTGCAAGAAGGAGCATGTGATTCACACAAGGCGGAAGGCGAGCTCAGCGCGGCCTCTCATTGGTTCCTACATTGAGGGGGCGGGTGTCATGGATGACATCTTGTGGTTGGCAAGCGGCTTGGCGGATGTCGCTGGGACTGTAATCAAATGAGGTTGAAGAGGGTGGGGCTTACATGTAGCTAGCTAGGGACTGTGATCAGATGGGGAGAGGGTCACCCTTAATTATAACTGGGACTGTGATCAGATGAGAAGGGGGTTCACCCTTATTTGTAGCTGGCACTGTGAACATATGAGGATGGGGGTTAACTCTTATTTGTAACTGGGGCTGTGATCAGATGGGGAGGGGGGTAACCCTTATTTGTAATTGGGGCTGTAATCACATAAGGAGGGGGAGGGGGGTTCACCCTTATTTGTAACTGGGGATGTGTTTACAAGAGGAGGGGGGTTCACCCTTATTTGTAACTGAGGCTGTGATCAGATGAGGAGGGGGGTCACCCTTATTTGTAGACGGCGCTGTGATCAGATGAGGAGGGGGGTCACCCTTATTTGTAACTGGGGATGTGATCACACAAGAAGGGGGGTTCACCCTTATTTGTAACTGAGGCTGTGATCAGATGAGGAGGGGGGTCACCCTTATTTGTAGCCGGCACTGTGATCAGATGAGGAGGGGGGTCACCCTTATTTGTAACTGGTGATGTGATCAGATGGGGAAGGGGGGTCACCCTTATTTGTAGCCGGCATTGTGATCAGATGAGGAGGGGGGTCACCCTTATTTGTAACTGGTGATGTGATCAGATGGGGAAGGGGGGTAACCCTTATTTGTAGCCGGCACTGTGATCAGATGAGGAGGGGGGTCATCCTTATTTGTAACTGGGGATGTGATCAGATGGGGAAAGGGGTCATCCTTATTTGTAACTGGAACTGTGATCAGATGAGGAGGGGGGGGTCACCCTTATTTGATCAGATGGGGAGGGGGGGGGGTCACCCTTATTTTTTAACTAGAACTGTGATCAGATAGAAGAGGGGGGTCACCCTTAATTGTAACGGGCCGTGATCAGATGGGGAGGGGGGTCACCCTTATTTGTAACGAGCTGTGATCAGACGAGGAGGGGGGGGGGTCACCCTTATTTGTAACTGGGGCTGTGATTAGATGGGGGAGAGGGGTCACCCTTATTTGTAACAGGAGCTGTGATCAGACGAGGAGGGGGGGGGGGGGTCACCCTTATTTGTAACTGGGGCTGTGATCAGACGAGGAGGGGGGGTCACCCTTATTTGTAACTGGGGCTGTGATCAGATGGGGGAGAGGGGTCATCCTTAATTGTAACTGGGGCTGTGATCAGATGGGGAGGGGGTCAATATTACTTGTATTTGGGACTGTGATCAGATGAGGAGGGGGGACACCCTTATTTGTAACTGGGACTGTGATCAGATGGGGAGGGGGGTTCACCCTTATTTGTAACTGAGGCTGTGATCAGATGAGGAGGGGGGTCACCCTTATTTGTAGCCGGCGCTGTGATCAGATGAGGAGAGGGGGTCACCCTTATTTGTAACTGGGGATGTGATCACACGAGGAGGGGGGTTCACCCTTATTTGTAACTGAGGCTGTGATCAGATGAGGAGGGGGGTCACCCTTATTTGTAGCCGGCACTGTGATCAGATGAGGAGGGGGGTCATCCTTATTTGTAACTGGTGATGTGATCAGATGGGGAAGGGGGGTCACCCTTATTTGTAGCCGGCACTGTGATCAGATGAGGAGGGGGGGTCACCCTTATTTGTAACTCAGGCTGTAATCACATGAGGAGGGGGGTCATCCTTATTTGTAACTGGGGATGTGATCAGATGGGGAAGGGGGTCATCCTTATTTGTAACTGGAACTGTGATCAGATGAGGAGGGGGGGGGGGTCACCCTTATTTGATCAGATGGGGAGGGGGGGGGGGTCACCCTTATTTTTTAACTAGAACTGTGATCAGATAGAAGAGGGGGTCACCCTTAATTGTAACAGGCTGTGATCAGATGGGGAGGGGGGTCACCCTTATTTGTAACAGGAGCTGTGATCAGACGAGGAGGGGGGGGTCACCCTTATTTGTAACTGGGGCTGTGATTAGATGGGGGAGAGGGGTCACCCTTATTTGTAACAGGAGCTGTGATCAGACGAGGAGGGGGGGGTCACCCTTATTTGTAACTGGGGCTGTGATCAGACGAGGAGGGGGGGTCACCCTTATTTGTAACTGGGGCTGTGATCAGATGGGGGAGAGGGGTCATCCTTAATTGTAACTGGGGCTGTGATCAGATGGGGAGGGGGTCAATATTACTTGTATTTGGGACTGTGATCAGATGAGGAGGGGGGACACCCTTATTTGTAACTGGGACTGTGATCAGATGGGGAGGGGGGTCACCCTTATTTGTAACTGGGGCTGTGATAAGATGGGGAGGGGGTCACCCTTAATTGTAACTGGGGCTGTGATCAGATGGGGAGAGGGTCATCCTTATTTGTAACTGGGGCTGTGATCAGATGAGGAGGGGGGGGGGGTCACCCTTATTTGATCAGATGGAGAGGGGGTAACCCTTATTTGTTACTAGGGCTGTGATCAAATGGGGAGAGGGGTCACCCTTATTTGTAACTGGGGCTGTGATCAGATGGGGAGGGGGGTCACCCTTATTTGTAACAGGAGCTGTGATCAGACGAGGAGGGGGGGGGTCACCCTTATTTGTAACTGGGGCTGTGATCAGATAGGGAGGAGGGTCACCCTTATTTTTTAACTAGAACTGTGATCAGATAGAAGAGGGGGGTCACCCTTAATTGTAACGGGCTGTGATCAGATGGGGAGGGGGGTCACCCTTATTTGTAACAGGAGCTGTGATCAGACGAGGAGGGGGGTCACCCTTATTTGTAACTGGGGCTGTGATTAGATGGGGGAGAGGGGTCACCCTTAATTGTAACTGGCACTGTGATCAGATGGGGAGAGGGGTCACCCTTAATTGTAACTGGCACTGTGATCAGATGGGCTGTGAGCAGATGAGGAGGGGGGTCACCCTTATTTGTAGCTGACACTGTGATCAGATGGGGGGGTCACCCTTATTTGTAACTGGGGCTGTGATCAAATGGGGAGGGGGGTCACCCTTAATTGTAACTGGGGCTGTGATCAGATGAGGAGGGGGGGTCACCCTTATTTGTAGCTGGCACTGTGATCAGATGGGGAGGGGGCCACCCTTATTTGTAACTGGCACTGTCATCAGATGGGGGAGGGGGGTCACCCTTAATTGTAACTGGCACTGTGATCAGATGATGAGGGGGGTCACCATTATTTGTAATGGGCTGTGAGCAGATGAGGAGGGGGGTCACCCTTATTTGTAGTTGTGGCTGTGATGTTAGTTGTAATTATAGTTGAGCGGACACCTGGATGTTCGGGTTCGGGTCCGAACCCGAACTTTAAAAAAACCCGAACCCGAACTCCGAACCCCGTTGAAGTCAATGGGACACGGACTTATAGAAAAAAATGCGCAGAGGTCCCCCCAAATTCAATAACCAGACCCTTTAGGTCTGGTATGGATATTAAGGGGAACCCCGCTGTCAATTTAAAAAAAATGACGTGGGGTTCCCCCCAAATATCCATAACCAGACCCTTCAGGTCTGGTGTGGATTTTAAGGGGAACTCCACGCCATTTTTTTTAAACCAGACCCCCTAAAATCCACACCAGACCCCTTATCTGAGCACGTTGACCTGGCCAGCCGCAGAAAAGAGGGGGGGACAGAGTGCGGCCCCTCCCCCTCTCCTGAACCGCACCAGGCCACATGCCCTCACCATTGGGAGGGTGCTTTGGGGTGCCTCCCCTATAAAAGAAACGTCAAGCTCCGGTGCTTCATTCGCGGAGCTGTGCTTTGAATGGATGGATCTTCTCATCGCTGGACCAACCGACTGTCGCTGGAGTCATCACCCGGCGCTGGATAAAAGACAACGTTAATAAAATATTTTGTTCTACGGTGTGTGTGTGTTTTTTTTCAAACAACTACTATTTACACTTCCTTCGTGAAATGGTAGGGGTACAGTGTACCCCATTACCATTTCACAAAGGGGGGGGCAGGATCTGGGGGTCCCCTTTGTTAAAGGGGTCCTCCAGATTCTGATAAGCCCCCTGCCCGCATACCCCCACAACCACCGGGCAAGGGTTGTGGGGAAGAGACCCTTGTCCCCATCAACATGGGGACAAGGTGCTTTGGGGGGCACCCCAAAGCACCCTCCCAATGTTGAGGGCATGTGGCCTGGTGCGGTTCAGGAGAGGGGGGGCCGCACTCTGTCCCCCCTCTTTTCTGCGGCTGGCCAGGTCAACATGCTCGGATAAGGGGTCTGGTGTGGATTTTAGGGGGAACTCCACACCATTTTTTTTTTAAATTTGGGGTGGGGTTCCCCTTAAAATCCACACCAGACCTGAAGGGTCATTCGTGGAGCTGTGCTCTGAATAGATGAATCTTCTCATCGCTGGACCAACCGACCGTCGCTGGAGAGATCACCCGGCGCTGGAGACATCACCCGGCGCTGGATAAAAGACAACGTTGGAGCAGCATCGATCGTCTATGTACACCGCCGGATACATAGGGATACAGATCGATCTCCTCTCCCTGACAGGACGTGGTTCTGTGTGTTTACACACACAGATCCACGTCCTTGTCTGTGTATCCGGCGATCGCGGGCACCTGGCGGATATCGCGGCCGCCAGGCACGCGCATCGGCACTTCAGTGATGCGGCGGGGGCGCGCCCCACCCAGTGGCTGGAGGAGCGGAGGACGTCCATAGACGTCCTAACGGCAATTGAGAGCCACCTTGTGGCCGTCTTTTGTCAATTGCCGGGATGTAAAGTGGTTAATAAAATGGTAAACAATAATAAAAAAGGAAATAACAAAAATAAATACTGACCCCATCCACTGCCCTACTAACACTGCCCACTGCTCTACTGACTGACAAGCTGGTATCAAGAGGTTTGAAAAGTTTTTTTTGCAGCAGTGTATACATATCATTTCAGAATTGGCCAAACCCAATGAAGATGTGTTTTCACTTTTCACTGTACGTACTGTATTTATTGGCGTATAACACTCACTTTTTTACCCTGAAAATAGAGGGTAAACTGTGCCTGTGTGTTATACGCAGGGGGCTATGGAAAGTTTTTTTCCTAAAACGATACGCCGTCGTAAGTACAAATGTGCGCCGTCACATCTTTGCGCTGATTCACAAAGCAAGATACGCCGAAAAATATGGCTTCAGTCGTTGCATACGCCGGCATATCGTGGGGGCATAGTTACGCTGGACGCATTCGGCGTTCCCATTAATAATATGCAAATAAGTAAGATACGCCGATTCACTAACTTATGGATTTGTGAAAAAAACATGTAACCATGTTTTTAACGGAGAAAAATTGGACTTTGCAGGCACAACCCAATAAAATTTATGATATTTTTAGGGTTGTCCAGATACCGATACTAGTATCGGTATCGGGACCGATACCGAGTATTTGCGGGAGTACTTGTACTCGCGCAAATGCTCCCGATACCTAAATAGAATACTTTTTTTGTATTTATCAACATGTTCTGTGAAAATTCTTTGAGTTTTTTACTACTGCGTGACAAGCAAATAAAACATTTTTATTCATTTTTACTCATTTTTATTCTTTTATAATGTCTTGAGTTAGAGTTCTTCATAATTCTAAAGAAAATATCCTTAGTCTGTATTGTGGTTTGAAAACTGTCGCATGACATTTAAAAAAAGTATCGGTATTCGGTATCGGCGAGTACATGAAAAAAAGTATCGGTACTTGTACTCGGTCCTAAAAAAGTGGTATCGGGACAACCCTAGATATTTTAATAGAAAAATACAAAATACATAGCAATTGCACTATAATACAAAATAAGACAAAACAAAGCAATAGAAGAACCCCATTCTTATTAGACATGTGCAAAAGGAAAACATTTGTTTTGTTTAGTTTCGTTTTAATTCGTTATTTAATTAATTTTGTTAAGTTAGATTCGTTAAATTTGTTAAATTCGTTTTTGGAATTCGATCGTTTTCCACCGAATTCGAAAAGACCTGGTTGAATTCGAAAACATTTCGATAATATTTCTGCCAGATTCGAATTCGATCATATTTTGATCGGATTCTTAAATATTTCAACAGAATTCAATTATATTTCATCCATTATCGTTAATATTTCAACCGAATTTGAAATTATTTCCACCGGATTTGAAATTATTTCCACCGGATTGGAAATTATTTCAACCGAATTTGAAATTATTTCAACAGGATTTGAAATTATTTCCACCGGATTTGAAATTATTTCAACCGAATTTGAAATTATTTCAACCGAATTTGAAATTATTTCAACCGAATTTGAAATTATTTCAACCAAATTTGAAATTATTTCCACCGGATTCTTCTCACTGACCACCAATTTAAGGAGCATTCTTTCCACTGACCACCAATGTAAGGGACATCCCTCCCACTGACCACCAATGTAAGGAGCATTCTTCTCACTGACCACCAATGTAAGGGACATCCTTCCAACTGACCACCAATGTAAGGGACATCCTTCCAACTGACCACCAATGTAAGGAGAATTCTTCTCACTGACCACCAATGTTAGGAGCATTCTTCTCACTGACCACCAATGTAAGGGACATCCTTCCCACTAACCACCAATGTAAGGAGCATTCTTCCCACTGACCACCAATGTAAGGGACATTCTTCTTACTGACCACCAATGTAAGGAGCATTCTTCCCACTGACCACCAATGTAATGAGCATTCTTCCCACTGACCACCAATGTTAGGAGCATTCTTCTCACTGTCCACCAATGTAAGGGACATTCTTCCCACTGATCACCAATGAAGAGGACATTCTTCCCACTGACCACAATGAAGGGAACATTCTTCCCACTGACCACCAATGTAAGAAGCATTCTTCTCACTGACCACCAATGTAAGGGACATTCTTCCCACTGATCACCAATTTAAGGGACATCCTTCCCACTGACCACCAATGTAAGGAGCATTCCACCCACTGACCACCAATGTAAGGAACATTATTCTCATTCTTCATCATAGAGGACCCAAAATTGACCCCTATCTTCATGATTGCCAATGATGGTATGTATCCAATATCGACGTCTTCTCGGCCTCCGCTTCTCCTTCTCTTCTTCCTCATGCACTGCAACTACCGCAGCATCAATGACAACTGCGGTGGCAGGAAAAGGAATTGCCTCACACCATGTATGTTTTTATTGGTTAATGCCAAAGTTGTGGCAAAGTCGAAGTTGTACTGATCCCAAATCGTGGCAAAACCGCGGCCGCAAAATCGCGGTAAAACCGCGGCAAAATCCCACGACTTTGAAGTCGTATAAATGTGAAAGGGGCCTAAGATATGACACGGCCTGTGCCGTCGTATCTTAGGGTGCAATTTTCCCGCTGGCAGCTAGGTGGCGCTTCCGTTGATTTCGGCGTAGAATATGTAAATTACTAGATACGCCGATTCACGAACGTATGCTTGCCCGTCGCAGTAAAGATACGCCGTTTCCGTAAAAGATTCGCCGCGTAATGATAAACCTGCCCCCTAGCGCCGTTCGGGAAAAATGTCAATCACGTCGGGTCACCAAAAATTAACATAAAACACGCCCCCTCATTCTAATTTAAATTACGCCCGCTTATGCCGGCCCCATTTACGCTACGCCGCCCTAACTTAGGAGGCAAGTGCTTTGTGAATACAGCACTTGCCTCTCTGACTTACGGCGGCGTAGCGTAAATACGCTACGCTGCGCCGCAGTAACAATGCGCGCCCCTACCTGAATCCGGCCCTAAGAGACAGAACACCACAAATATCCAGAAAAAAGCATTTACAAAAAAGTTTATTTGCATTTTAACCACTTCCATACAGGGCACTTATACACCTTCCTGCCCAGACCAATTTTTAGCTTTCAGTGCTGTTGCACTTTGAATGACAGTTGCGTGGTCATGCTACACTGTACCCAAACTAAATTTGTATCATTTTGTTCCCACAAATAGAGCTTTCTTTTGGTGATATTTGATCACCTCTAGGAATTTTATTTTCTGCAATTTTTTTTAAAAAAAATTACCGAAAATTTAGAAAAAAAAACGTTTTTTTTTCTGTTTCTGTTGATGTCGGAAAGTCCAAGAGGCACCCATTGCCCTGGTCGAATGCGCCGTAACTGGGAAGGGAGGCGTCCCTGTTGCCCTGGTATTATTTACTGACTCCACAAATACGACTTGCTGTTATCTTGTTATATAATGCTAACAAGTTTTGCAAACAGATTTCTTAAAGTGGATGTAAACCCCCAAAACATTTTTTTGATGTCACAATGTAGAGTATAATATTTCCTATCATCTGTGCCCAGTCTTGCCACATAGAGTTAATCCAGATCTGAGAAATCCTCTTTTATGTTCAGTGAAAATGAACAGCCTTCCAGATAAAACCCTGCCTAGATAAAAAGTCAGTTTTCTCTCTTCTTGCTTTGAGTGAGAGGTTATTTACATATCTAGCTAGGACATGTTTATCATATGTTATGTTTTGTTTATCATAACATGAGGTGATATAACATCATAACACATCCTAGTAATATACAATGAACTTTGGATCACCTCTTGTTATGATAAACATGTCCAAGCTAGATATGTAAATAACCTGTTACTGAAAGCAATAACAGAGAAACGGACTTTATAATTTGACAAGTTTTTATCTGGAATTCTGTTAATTTGCACTGAACTTTAAAAGAGGATTACTCAGCGCTGGATTAACTCTGTGTGGCAAGACTGGGCACAGATGATAGGAAATCTTATACTCTAGATCAGGGGTGGGCAACCTCGGCCCTCCAGCTGTGATGAAACTACAAATCCCATCATGCCTCTGCTTTTAGGAGTCATGTCTGTGATTGTCAGGGTCCTGCAATGTCTCATGGGACTTGTAGTTTCACCACAGCTGGAGGGCCGAAGTTGCCCACCCCTGCTCTAGATTGTGACATAAAATAAAAAACTCCTAAATTGAAGGTGGAACATAGAGTTTGAGTTTAATCTCAAAATGGACCTTATGTCTTAACCTTGTATTCATAATTTTACTATATTTTGGGGTAAATAAAGCTAATGATATAAAGTTTCTTTATGAAGCAACATAAAATATGTCAATGTTAATTGTTCCCTCAATGAAACAAAATATAAGCATCCAAAGCCGCTAGAAAATGAAAATGTGTCCCAAACCAATATGTTAGTGTATACAGTGGGTCAAAAAAGTATTTAGTCAGCCACCAATTGTGTTAGTTCTCCCACTTAAAAAGATGAGAGAGGCCTGTAATTATCATAGGTCTACATCAACTATGAGAGACAGATAGCCAGATTCAGGTAGATGTGTGTAGTATTACGGTGGTGTAGCGTATCGTATTTACGCTACGCCGTCGTAAGTCAGAGAGGCAAGTGCTGTATTCACAAAGCACTTGCCTCCTAAGTTACGGCGGCGTAGCGTAAAATGGGGCCGGCGTAAGCGCGCCTAATTCAAATGAGGATGAGGGGCGTGTTTTATGTAAATAGGTGGTGACCCGACGTGATTGACGTTTTTTACAAACGGCGCATGCGCAGTCCGTGTACATATCCCAGTGTGCATTGCTCCAAAGTACGCCGCAAGGACGTATTGGTTTCGACTTGAGTGTAAATTACGTCCAGCCCCATTCACGGAAAACTTACGCAAACGACGTAAAATTTTCAAATTTCGACGCGGTAAATTTGCTTAGCTTTGCTTAGTTTTGTTCAAGGGAAGGGGGGGGGAGAGGGTGGACAGGGGTGGTGCACTAGTGGTTGAATAAAAAAAAAAAGAGGAATGAATCTGCGACACAGACTACTTAAATAGGTGATGAACTAGTGAAGTGATGAAATAGGTGATTAGATTATTGTAGTGGCAGCCCCTGCATAAAAATCCACCTAGGTGGGGATAGATGATTAGGTATAAATAGCAGGTGATGGCGCTTACTAAGATAAAAATATATATATAGGTGCAAAAACGGGGTGTAACCAAAACAAGTGAAAGTACTGTGGTCAAAAATTAATGTGCTGAAAAGTGCAAATCCTTGTAGTGCTGCCAGTAAATAAATTGATGATAGTAATAATAGTCCATATAGTCCAATCAAGTTCAATTTCCAATCTTACTATGTGCTATAATGTAATCAAAATTATTCCATATAAATAGATGATAAATTCTTCAAAAATAAATTAATGGTAATAATTATCCAAGAAAAAGTCCAAAATGCAAAAAAATGCAAAAAATTATGTTCAAGATTGCTTCATACAAAATAAAGTGATAAGTGCTTCATGCAGGTATAGCCGTCAGTGGATCACTCAGTGCTCTCCCCCAATGGTCCCGCACTCACCGGATCCAATCACCCCTGCAGGGGTAACAGGCTCTCACAATAAGTGTTCACAATTCAATATCTGCCTGGTTTTCTCACATGGGATCTGTCCAACCATTCAGCCGCTCATAAAGAAGACAAACGAAAATGCCCAATAGCGTGATACCATTTCACAAATAGTAAAGTTTATTTCTGACAAAACAATGGGTACTCACAATTTACATGTAGTTTTAAAAGCCTTGAGAAAAGTGTGCTGTAGCTCTGAGGAACGAACGCTCGACCGGTTTCGTCGTACTGACGTCATCTGGAGCGTGCCTCTGAGCTTTCAGCACTTCCTTATTTATGTTACAATCGACGTTGTGTCGGAAAGAACGGACGTTGCGTCGGAAAAACGAATCCGACGTTACGTCGGAAAAAACTCTGTCATTCGGGCGTCCTCCATGTTGGAGATTTTTGCAGACCGAAGTCCTAGCGCTAGAGGCTCTGTATTAGAGTCGACGTTAGAACGGACGTTCTGTCGGGAAAAAAATCCGATCCTACGTCGAAAAGAATCCCGTCTTTCGAGCGTCCTCCATATTGAAGATTTTTGCAGACCGAAGTCCTGACGCTAGAAAAACTTTCGCTTTTCAGATCGGAAAAAAACCCGGAAGTTTGATTGAATTTAAGATACACAATTGTTTTGCTAAACTCCAAGCTAACACAAAGTGATGTGTATATATGATCAAGCATACATTAATAAGATGAATAAAATAAGTAAATGAACAGATAAACATTAATGAAAATTGAATGAATAAGCATTAATAAAAGACATCAATAAAATTAATAAAATTAGGATATCTAATATAAATGAGGAGTGGTTAAAAGGAGATGTTGTAAACGGAGGTAGTGTATATATGTCAATAAGACAATAAGACAATAAAAAATTAAAAATATAATATGTAATATTAATGTGCTATTGTATATAGGGGATTCCAGTTATAAATAATAAATATAAAATATGAAATTTAGTATATAAAATATTATATTAAAAATTGGTTAAGAAGCAATTTAGGTCCACATCAATATTCATACCAGACGGTTGGAGGGTATCTAACGTGTAGATCCACCAGGTTTCATTTTGGGATACTTTTATAGTTTTATTCTCCCCCCTCCAGTGTTCCTTTATCCTGTCTATTTTATAAAAAGTCATACATCCTGGGTCTTTATGGTGGTAATCTCTGAAATGTCTGGACACACTGTGTTTATGGAACCCTTTTTTTGATATTGGCTATATGTTCTCTAATCCTGATATGTAGTTCTCTTGTTGTTCTACCTACATATTGTTTTTGGCATGGGCATTCCAGGACGTATGTAACATGTGTGCTACTACATGTTATCAGCTCTCTTATTTTGTGTGTAGTTCCATTAGGCGGCGTACACACGATCGGATATATCCGATGAAAACGGTCCGCGGACCATTTCCATCGGATATGTCCGATCGGGAGTTTGATCCGATGGCGTGTACACACCATCGGATCAAATTCCCCGCCGCCGGACGGCGCAGTGACGTAGTGGTGACGCGGCGGTGACGTTGACGCCGCAGCGTCATCCGCCACGTCACCGCACCAGGAAGTAAAACACTTCCGCGCATGCGCCGAATCCATTCGGCAGCGGCGCGGCGGCGGTGGGGGCCGACATGTCTGCTGGTAAGTGTACTAACCAGCAGACATGTCGGGCGGACAGATTCCCACCGGATAGATTTCAAAGCATGCTTTGAAATCTGTCGGGTGGAGAAATCTGTCCGCTAGCCCATACACACGAGCGGAGATGTCTGCTGAAACGGTCCATCGGACCGTTTTCAGCGGACATATCCCCTCGTGTGTACGCGGCCTTAGTTGTGGAGGTGAACTCAGTTTTTTTCTTATTTGTCTTTTTGCTGACTCGGCAGGATAGGCATTTCCCACATTTGTGGAAACCTTTGAGGTTTTTGAAAATTTAACATATGGCAACCAACCACAACAGCAACAACGAGACCAAACAGGACTATACGCATTAACAATGCTACTACACCGCAGAGAAGGGAGGAAGTAAGTCCCATAAGACAAACACATAGAGAAAGAATACGGAGTGAAGAAAGAATACCTCAAGCACCATACACACCAAGGATTCCACGACACAGAAATAGATTTTCTTCATTGAGAAATTACCCACAAGAAACTCCATATAGAAGACCTCAAAATAGAGGGAATTTTTTTCCCAGGGGCTACAGAGGTCGACCACCAGTCATGAGAGAAGACACCAGACCTTTCAGATCCCAAGGATGGAGACAACCTTTTCGGTATCCACAGAGGAGACCCCAATACGGAGAACAACAAGGCTGGGGCCCCAGAACATACAGACATCCGAGAGGGAACAATTGGGAACAAGAAGACAACGATTGGGAAGAGAGAGGAGAACGGATATACAGACCCCAAAGAGGATACGCAAACGAGGCAAACGAGGGGGGTGCGAGAAAAAGAAGGAGAGAATATTAGGAGGAGGAATTTTTAACCTAAGTGATGACATTTTTACAGAAGAGGAGATGAGAGTTTTAGATTTAGGACTTAAATATGCACCAGACAAAGAATTGGATAAATTCGAAGCCTATATAGATCTGCACAAGTTTGTGCGGAAGTTAAATATTAAAAAGTTCTTTGCAAACAAAAAGAACAAACAAGATGAAAACATCACCCACTACAACACTCTAATTTAAGAAATAATTCAACGTTCAACCCCAAAAATCAGCGAAATGAGAGCTTGACGGTATTTAAAAAAATGGTAGAGGAGGATATAAGAAATCTAAAGGTGAATAAATCAAAACGCATTAAAATATGGAAAACAATCAGGGATCTTGAAAAGAAGAAAAACATCGTCATCCGACCAGCGGATAAAGGGGGAGGTCTAGTCATCCTCAGAAAAACAGACTATGAATCTGAAATGACAAAATTGCTTAATATACCAGACACCTACAAAAAATTGAAGTCAAATCCCAAAAAGGAATACAAAAAGAAATTAAACATATATGTAGAAAAAGGCAAAAAGCTAGGCATTCTTACACAAAAAGAAGCCAAATATCTAACCCCAGAAACGGCAAAAACACCCATTATCTACTATGTTCCAAAAGTACACAAAAATCAATCTAATCCACCGGAAAGACCGATCATAAGCGGCATAGACTCCCTTTTCTCAGGACTCGGAGCCTACATTGATGGATTCCTGCAGCCATTAGTGAAGGAAGGACCATCATACCTCAAGGATACCAGACAACTTATAATGGAACTTGTGGATTTGGAAATAGAACCCACTGACCTTCTAGTTACTATAGATGTCAACTTGTTATATACAAACATAGTACAGGAAGATGGCATTAAAGGGGTAAAATGGGCCCTACACAAAGACTCTAAATTAAAACAGGAGCAAATAAACTATATTTTGGAGGGGCTAACACTAGCTATGAGCCACAATTATTTTTGGAATAAAGGGAAATTCTTTGTTCAGACCAAAGGAGTAGCCATGGGGGCCAAGTATGCCCCCAGTGTAGCTAACATCTTTTTAAATCATTGGGAGGCAGAACAGATCCAAGGAACAGAAAGACCACCTTTGAAATTCTACAGAAGGTATATAGATGACATACTGATAGTATGGGGCGGCACAGAAACGGAGTTACAGAATTTTTTCGATGAAATCAACCACAATATATATGGGATTACGTTTTCAGGCACATGTAGAATCCATTGATTATTTGGACTTACAACTATTTAAGGCAGAAAATAGAATCCATACCAGAACGTTTTTCAAAAAGACAGACAGGAATAGCTACATCCCAGTAACAAGCTGTCACCACAAACAATGGATTCAAAACATCCCTAAAGGACAGCTTATGAGATTATTCAGAAATTGTAGCAACGAGGAAGATTTTGAACTACAAGCTACACAAATTATTAACAAATTCGTTGAGAAAGGTTATCAACGCAAAAACCTAGAAATCTTGAAAAATAAAGTTAAAGAAATGAACAGAAACAACATCATAGCAGGAACACAAAGTAAGAAAGTGAACAGGAAGACCACAGATGTAGCCTTTTTGACTGGATACAACATACAATATAGAGACGTGGAAAAAATATTTAAAAAATACTGGCCCATTCTGCAATCTGATAAAAGCCTGAAACATCTATTACCGAACAGACCGAGTTTCATATACCGTAGAGCCCCCAACCTAAGGAACCGATTAGTCCATAATGCAATTGACCCCCCAAAACAGATTCAAATTTTCAAAAACCTCAAAGGTTTCCACAAATGTGGGAAATGCCTACCCTGCCGAGTCAGCAAAAAGACAAATAAGAAAAAAACTGAGTTCACCTCCACAACTAATGGAACTACACACAAAATAAGAGAGCTGATAACATGTAGTAGCACACATGTTACATACGTCCTGGAATGCCCATGCCAAAAACAATATGTAGGTAGAACAACAAGAGAACTACATATCAGGATTAGAGAACATATAGCCAATATCAAAAAAAGGGTTCCATAAACACAGTGTGTCCAGACATTTCAGAGATTACCACCATAAAGACCTGGGATGTATGACTTTTTATGGAATAGACAGGATAAAGGAACACTGGAGGGGGGAGAATAAAACTATAAAAGTATCCCAAAATGAAACCCGGTGGATCTACACGTTAGATACTCTCCAACCGTCTGGTATGAATATTGATGTGGACCTAAATTGCTTCTTAACCAATTTTTCATATAATATTTTATATACTAAATTTCATATTTTATATTTATTATTTATAACTGGAATCCCCTATATACAATAGCACATTAATATTACATATTATATTTTTAATTTTTTATTGTCTTATTGACATATATACACTACCTCCTTTTACAACATCTCCTTTTATATTAGATATCCTAATTTTATTAATTTTATTGATGTCTTTTATTAATGCTTATTCATTCAATTTTCATTAATGTTTATCTGTTCATTTACTTATTTTATTAATCTTATTAATGTATGCTTGATCATATATACACATCACTTTGTGTTAGCTTGGAGTTTAGCAAAACAATTGTGTATCTTAAATTCAATCAAACTTCCGGGTTTTTTTCCGATCTGAAAAGCGAAAGTTTTTCTAGCTTCAGGACTTCGGTCTGCAAAAATCTTCAATATGGAGGACGCTCGAAAGACGGGATTCTTTTCGACGTAGGATCGGATTTTTTCCCCGACAGAACGTCTGTTCTAACGTCGACTCTAATACAGAGCCTCTAGCGCTAGGACTTCGGTCTGCAAAAATCTCCAACATGGAGGACGCCCGAATGACAGAGTTTTTTCCGACGTAACGTCGGATTCGTTTTTCCGACGCAACGTCCATTCTTTCCGACACAACGTCGATTGTAACATAAATAAGGAAGTGCTGAAAGCTCAGAGGCACGCTCCAGATGACGTCAGTACGATGAAACCGGTCGAGCGTTCGTTCCTCAGAGCTACAGCACACTTTTCTCAAGGCTTTTAAAACTACATGTAAATTGTGAGTACCCATTGTTTTGTCAGAAATAAACTTTACTATTTGTGAAACGGTATCACGCTATTGGGCATTTTCGTTTGTCTTCTCTATGAGCGGCTGAATGGTTGGACAGATCCCATGTGAGAAAACCAGGCAGATATTGAATTGTGAACACTTATTGTGAGAGCCTGTTACCCCTGCAGGGGTGATTGGATCCGGTGAGTGTGGGACCATTGGGGGAGAGCACTGAGTGATCCACTGACGGCTATACCTGCATGAAGCACTTATCACTTTATTTTGTATGAAGCAATCTTGAAAATAATTTTTTGCATTTTTTTGCATTTTGGACTTTTTCTTGGATAATTATTACCATTAATTTATTTTTGAAGAATTTATCATCTATTTATATGGAATAATTTTGATTACATTATAGCACATAGTAAGATTGGAAATTGGACTTGATTGGACTATATGGACTATTATTACTATCATCAATTTATTTTTCACATATTGTTTTATTATATATAATATCAAAATTACTGGCAGCACTACAAGGATTTGCACTTTTCAGCACATTAACTAGTGGTTGAATGTTGGTTGTGAGGAGAGTGGGTAAGAGAGGAAAGGTCACAGGAGAGGCCCCCAAGGGGAGCCCCAATGGGCAGGGTGGGAGTAGAAGGGGGGGAGGACCTAAGCACAGAAGTGGGCTTAGTAGGGGAGAGGAGGGGGGTGGAGGGAAGGGGGGAGGGATGGGGTGGGAGGTTAAGCTAGGGGAAGGAGGAATAAACATTCTTAACACCATCAGTAAGGGGAGAGGTTTTGATCTGAGTAATCAGTCGGAGGAGAGGGAGAAGAGCAACTCTATGCCATGGTCTATTCCTGTTTATTCTCTACTACACATTGCCCATGGCTTGGAGAATTAGATCATGGAACGTACGGGGGTTGGGGGACCCTATCAAGAGGGCACTGGTTCTGGCGTCGATGGATGGGAAGGGAACAGGGATACTCTGTTTACAGGAGACACATCTAACCCGGGAGACTATGGCCCAATTGGGTGCTCGGAAATTTCCATTCCGATACCATTTGATACATTCTTCATACTCAAGAGGGGTCAGTATACTGGTGGGGAAGGGACTGTCATTCTCCTGTGAAAAGAGCTGGATAGACGAACAGGGACGATACATCTTTCTATCCTGCTCTATTGAGAATAGGCCCTTTGTACTTGCCAATATATATATATCCCTCCCCCTTTTAATTTTAGTGTACTACAGAAACTAGTTGAGTTTATGTTGGATAAGCCAGATACTCCCCTGATAACAGTGGGCGACTACAATGTAGCCCCTGATAATGTGAACGATAGATTCCCCCCAAAACCTGACTCGAACACTAAACTGGGGGGCCGCTTAGTCCAGTTTATGGAGGAGGCAGGGTTAAGAGATATCTGGCGTATCCATCATCCACAGACCCGGCAGTATTCATGTTTCTCTAGCTCCTATGCCACCTTGTCAAGAATTGACCTGGCTATTGGCAATGAAAAACTATTAAATATGGTGAAGGTAATAGAGTATGGCCCAAGAGGAGTCTCAGACCACTCGCCCTTAGAACTAGTATTTAGAAAGAATGAGCCAGCACCCCCAAGGGAGTGGAAAATTAGCCCATATTGGCTAGAACTACTCTGGGACCCACAAGAATTATTAAACAATTTGAAGGAGTATATCCGGATTAATACAGGTACAGCAGCGGCTGGGGTGGTCTGGGACTCCTTGAAAGCATACCTAAGGGGATTGCTAATACAAAGGGTGGCAAGGCTACAGAGGGAATCTAGGAAGTGGGAAGAAGAGGCCAGAAATGGGGCATTGATGGCTGAACAGCGATACATTGAGGATCCCTCCCCTAGCAGCCAAAGAGAATGGCTAGACAAACAGCAGGTCTATAAAATGGCTACCATGAGGAAGGCAGAGAACCATCAAATTTTCCAGAAACAATCTCAATTTGGGGAGCGTGAGAAAGTGGGGCGTACGTTGTCACTATTGATATGGACCAACAGCCCTTCCTCCAATATCGGAGCTATAAGGGGGCCCATAGGTGAAACCTTAACTGAAGGAAGGGAGATAAGGCATAGGTTTCACGACTTCTATAAAGTACTATATAAATCAAGGGGAGAAAACAAAGGCATGGAAGCTTTCTTCCAAGGAATTCCGTTTCCAAATCTGTCTGATATGGAAAAAAAAACTGGATTCCCCTGTCACGTTGGAAGAACTAAAGCTTGCAGTGGCAGGGATGTCCAACCATAAATCACCAGGTCCCGACGGGCTCCCAATAGAAATCTATAAGCGATATGGAGACATATTGCTACCTGAACTATTACATACTCTGGAATCAGCCTTCTCTGAGGGAAATCTCCCTGCCTCCATGATGGAAGCAACAATCATCGTTATTCATAAAGAGGGAAAAGACCAATTAGACCCATCTTCCTATCGTCCAATTTCACTTCTCTGTACAGACGTTAAAATCCTTGCAAAAGTCCTGGCGACACGGCTAAAGGAATGTATAGAGAGACTCGTTCAACCCGATCAGTCAGGGTTTATCCTGAATAGGTCAACATCCTTAAATATAAGAAGGGTCTTTCTAAACTTGCAAATCCCTAACGATAATGAGGGCCCTAGAGCACTCCTGGCCTTAGATGCCGCTAAAGCATTTGATAGCCTGGAGTGGCCCTATTTATGGAGGGTACTAGAAAGTTTTGGATTTGGCCCATCTTTTATTAGGTGGATTAAACTCCTTTATAATGAACCATGCGCAAAAATTAAAATAAATGGCGAAGCCTCAGGCCTGTTCAAGCTGGAGAGGGGGACGAGACAAGGGTGCCCCTTGTCCCCTCTCCTGTTTGCACTGGCCATGGAACCTCTAGCCATTAAAACCAGGCTTAAGGAAGACATTCAGGTATTTAGGGGGGGCCTAGAGGAAGACAGGATATCGCTATTTGCGGATGATGTCCTCTTTTTCATAGGCGACGTTAATAACACGCTGGCCCCAGTGGTTCAAATGATTAAGGAATTTGGTGGATTTTCAGGACTGATGGTCAATTGGGACAAGTCGGCCCTGCTCCCTATAGATACGCTACAAGTCCAGAGAATAGCCGAAATGCCCCAATTAAAAATTCCAACAAAATTAAAATATCTCGGGATATGGATCACCCGAGATGTCAGGGAATACACTAGCAAAAATATAGCCCCATTATTAGCAGTGCTGAAGCAAAAGAAAGACACCTGGAACCGCCTCCCTCTCTCTGTAGCTGGGAGATGTAATCTAATTAAAATGATCTGGCTTCCCCAGCTACTCTATGTACTCCATAACTCTCCGATCTGGGTTAACCAAATATGGTTAAAAAAAATGGAAACATTATTCCGAGAACTAATATGGAAAGGAAGGCAGGCCAGAATTGGGTTGCAGACCATGCAGCTCCCGGTTGGGGAGGGAGGGATGGCGGTCCCGTACCCGAGAATGTATTTCCTGGCGTCTCAGTTACAGCAGATCGCAGGATGTGGGATCCGGACCGAAGAAATGATTGCTTCAGACTAATACTAACCGAGGCCCCACATAAAACATTGGTAGAAGTCTTGGAGGCAAACTCATTTGCCCATAAATGCCCGACTATAAAACTATTAAACAAAGTGTGGCAGACAACAAAGGCTTTACTGGGTTATTCTGGGATAACCGAGTTGGCCCCCCTCTGGAACAATAAAAACTTGCCAGAAGTAGCGGAAGTAGAAAAGTGTAAAATCTGGGAGAGCCAGGGAATCACACAATTAACCCACTTATATGAGGGTAACCTTAGGAAATCATTCTCAGATCTAAAACTTGAATTTAATATACCAAATAAGACGTTTTTCAAATACCTTCAAATCAGGCATGCCATTCAGACCCAGACTAAGACCTATCCGGCTCATAGTATCCAGACTCCCATTCTTATTAAAATAGCTCAGGCTAACACAGCGAAAGGCTTAATTTCAGTGCTATATGACAAACTGGGGGCTAGAGCCAGAAGTCAGTCAGGCGTGACTAGGAGCAGAGAAAAATGGGCAAGAGACCTGGGATTGATAACAACAGAGCAGTGGAATAGGATCCTAAAGAGAGGGGCTCTGGTATCTATCGCTCCGCCACAGAGACTGTGCCACCTTTATTTACTACATCGCGTCTATTATACCCCTAAATTTTTTTTCCAAATAGGATGGAACCGGAGCGACGAATGTCCTAGATGCAATGCTACAGGGGACCTTGTCCATATGTTCTGGAGATGCCCCAAGCTCTTCAGATATTGGACAGAAGTTGTTGATAAACTTAACAACATCTTTAAGTCCTCCCTAGAGCCTGATGCTAGAACTTGCCTCCTAGGGGACATAGAGGACCATAGAATTCCTCCGGGAACTTTAGAGGGCGTACTGCGAGGCCTCTTTCAGGCACGCAAGTTAATTGCTCAGAGATGGCAGGAGCACGTCCCCCCCTCTGTTGGGAATTGGACTGAAACTATCAATACTTTGGAGTGAGAGAGTGGCCTTTATTAAACAGGGAAACTATAAAAGGTTCGAGAGAGTCTGGGGACTATGGCTGAGAGATATAGGAGCCCTCGCTTAGAGATAGAATACCGATATAACCGTCAGCTTCCCCCGACATTGTAAAATAATAACCTCCCAATATACAGGCACTAAATATAGGAAGGACTTGAACCTGACCCTTCTTTCAAGGGATTAGATCTGCATTGGTAGCTTGGAGGGACCCCCCCCCCCGGCTGCCCCCCTATCTCAGTGGTACGGCACCAAGAAACATCTAGATAAATATACCTATATAAAGGAATGGTAAAGTAAAATCTTAGTAGAATTGACACTTGGGAGGGGAGAGGGGGTAAGTACGGGGGGAGGGGTTAGAGGGGGGGTGGGAGGGAATAGGTTAACTTACAAAATGTACACGGATTTTGAAGTTGGTATTTATTTAATTATTTATGTATAATATGCACTTTTATTATGTGATGTTGTAAATGAATACACAAATTTTGTATGACGAGAAACAATAAAGAAAAGTTAAGATAAAAAAATTTCGACGCGGGAACGACGGCCATACTTAAAGCAGGGGTTTTTCCAAAAATATACTTTCTAAAATTAGCTACATCCCTCCAGCATACTGCTAACATCTGCAGTATGCTGTTTTTTTGTTTGTTTTTTTGTACTTTTCGTTATACGAGCCCTTGTTATCCGGCTCCGAGCGGGGGGTTTACTTCCGGGTATAGGCGTTCCTAAGAGAAGAGGAGTTGATTGACGCGCTGCTAAAGCGCGTCAGACCTTCCGGAAATACCCAAAGTGACACTCGAGTGTTTACGGCGCCTGCGCGGTCAGCTCTACACGGCAAGCGCAGGCGCCGTAAACGCCCGAGTGTCACTTCGGGTATTTCCGGAAGGCGTGACATGCCTTAGCAGCCGTCAATCAACTCCTCTTCGCTTAGAAACGCCTACTCCCCGCAGGATCCCCCGCTCGGAGCCGGATAACAAGGGCTCGTATAACGATAAGTACGAAAAAAAAACAAAAAAAAAACAGCATACTGCAGATGTTAGTGGAAAGTGGATTTTTGGGTGAACCTCCGCTTTAACATTGACTAGGCCAGCTATTTGTTCGACTAACTTTACGCCGGAAAAAGCCATACGTAAACAATGTAAAAAAAATGCGCCGGGCGTACGTACGTTTGTGAATCGGCATATCAAGTCATTTACATATTTTACGCCGAACTCAACGGAAGCGCCACCTATCGGGCAGCGGAAAAATTGCACCCTAAGATATGACGGCGTAGAAGACTTACGCCGCTCTTATCTTAGCCTAATTTAAGCGTATCTGGTTTCCAGAATACGCTTAAATTAACGCCGGCGTAGATTCAGAGTTACGACGGCATATCTGATACGCCGGCGTAAATCTTTCTGAATCCAGCTAAAAATGTGGAAACAAATCCAGACAATCACATTGTCTGATTTGGAAAGAATTAATTTGCAAATTACGGTGGAAAATAAGTATTTGGTCAATATCAAAAGTTCATCTTAATACTTTGTTACATATCCTTTGTTGGCAATGACAGGTCAAACGTTTTCTGTAAGTCTTTACAAGGTTGTCACACACTGTTGCTGGCATGTTGGCCCATTTTTCCCATCAGATCTCCTCTAGAGCAGTGATGTTTTGGGGCTGTCGCTGGGCAACACGGATTTTCAAGCCCTCTAAAGGTTTTCTATGGGGTTGAGATCTGGAGAATGGCTAGGCCACTCCAGGACCTTGAAATTCTTCTTACAAAGCCACACCCTCATTACCCGGGCGGTGTGTTTGGGATCATTGTCATGCTGAAAGACCCAGCCATGTTTGCACTCAAAATCTCACGATACATGGCCCCTGTCATTCTTTCATGTATCAGTTTGTTTGCTTTCTTTGGTTGCAACTCAGCATTCTCTCTCCTCTAAACACGACAAGTTGTGTTTCTACCAAACAGTTCTACTTTGGTTTCATCTGACCATATGACATTCTCCCAATCCTCTTCTGGATCATCCAAATGCTCTCTAGCAAACCTCAGACGAACCCGGACATGTACTGGCTTAAGCAGGGGGACACGTTTGGCACTGCAGGATCTGAGTCCCTGGCGGCGTAGTGCATTACTGATGGTAGCCTTTGTTACGTTGGTCCCAGCTCTCTGCAGGTCATTCACTAGGACATACATAAGCTGTTTTGGATAGTGGCATGTTTTAGCAGTAAATAAACCCCAAAACTTGTGGGTTCTGAGAGATGATTTTCAGCTGTAAAAACGCTCTAACGCTGATAAACGCTCAAAAAAGTCAGTCACTTTTTTTTTTGATCCATTACAAAATTTTTGAGTATAGCCTCAATTGAAACTGATAAGTTATAAAGTACACTTAGTGCCATCATCCAGAATAAATGGTAAAACTGTAAACCATTTAACTGTAAACTGTATTGTATATCATACAGATCTTCCTGAAGAAGCGGTATCACCGCAAAACTAGTCGAGATCTTGGCCTTCTTCAATTTAACAGACATATGACGGTTCTCCGTTATTACTACGCTGTTTCTTATTGTTGGGGTCTGACTCAAATGTTTTTAACATTGTACAGTTTTTTATGTCAACAAATATTTTTTATGTTAATATTTTGTTGTGTTATCAGTGCCCAGAAAAGTCCTAGTCAACTCCCTCCTGACTGGTGATCATTCACGGGTTAGACGGCACTAGCAGCCCTCACCCTATGCTCATATGGTTCCATTTTTGCACCATTTTTGATCCATTGAAGCTAAAAACCTGAACCTGAACTCTCAGCACTGGAGAAACTGTGCAGTTTATCACTGACCGTAGTATACAGATCGGCCAAAAGTGTAAACAGTAGCAATATTGTAAATATGTAAAAAGAAGATTTATAAGCTATGACCACAGTTGCAGGCAGGACTTTTAAACAGCTTAGCAGCGCCCAAACGCAAAACCTGCATCAGGCAAAACAACCCCAGCTGGTTTAATGACCAGCTGTCGTTACTGAAGTAAGAGCGCAGAAGAGCGGAAGCCGCTTGGAAAAGAAGCTCTTCGGATGAAAACCTATCCGTCTACAAGACAATAACAAAAAAATACCACAAAGAAATCTTCAAAGCCAAAAAGAATCATTTCGCCAATATCATCACCAGTGCCCTAAACCGCCCCCGTGAACTCTTCAAGATAGTTACCGAGACTAGGAATCCCGTCTGTCTTGAAGCCCCCAATTCTGATACCCAAGAATTTTGCACTGAATTATCAGATTATTTCATTAACAAAATTGAAAAAATCTGTGAAAGCATTCAGCAAAACTGTACCGCCCCTAACCCCCCACTCAATCATTTGCCCAATATCCACACAAATTCACTGCAGCCAACAAAGTTCACTCTTAAACCCATCTCCATCGATGCCACAAAAAACATTGTCAGTACTTTGCGAAATAGCACAGCGCCTAATGATATCATCCCCACCAAACTGCTGAAGGAACGTGCCGATGTTCTGGCACCTCCTATCACACAGCTGATAAACCAGTCCTTTAAGGAAGGCATAGTGCCCTCCCAGTTGAAACAGGGCATAATCAAACCCATCTTAAAGAAACCTACCCTCGACCCCAAAGACCCAACTCACCGTCGTCCCATAACAGGCCTGAACGTCCTCTCCAAGGTAATGGAGAAAGTAGTGGTACAACAGCTGCAACAGCATCTAGATACCTACAATCTACTCGATCCATTTCAATCTGGTTTCCGTCCTGGACATGAGATGGAAACAGCGCTACTCAAAATATGGGATGACGCTCTCGGGGCCGCAGACGAAGGAGAATCTTGTCTCCTAGTTCTGTTGGACCTAAGCGCAGCTTTCGACACGGTAGACCACAAACTATTACTGACTCGGCTAGCTGAAGTAGCCAGAGTCGCATACGGTGATCTACCTTGGTTTTCCTCTTTTCTGGAAAACCGATCACAAATAGTGAAATTGGGACCTTTCACTTCTGAAAAACACACGGTGTCACGCGGAGTCCCTCAAGGATCACCGATGTCGCCGGTGCTGTCAAACATCTATCTTCGCCTTCTCTTTGAAATCGTCAGTAGCCAAAAACTACTTTATCACTCTTATGCAGACGACACGCAACTGTATTTTCGCATCTGCAACAAAAAGGATCATCATCTCAGTCTAGAGACATGCCTCTCTTTGATAGAAAACTAGATGACAACGAGTTATCTTAAACTCAATGGCTCCAAAACAGAACTTCTCCGGTTTCACGCCAGTCGTAAGAATCAACTGGCAACAACTTGTGACTGGGAAAAAACCCTGGGAATGAATCTCACCTTCACTGAGAACCCTCCACTGGTTGCCAGTAAAAGACAGAATTACTTTCAAAGCACTCTGTCTGACACATAAGAGCATCCATGGGAAGGCCCCCCGATATCTATGCCAAAAAATAAAAGCTCACAACTCCAATCGCATTCTGCGATCCACAAACCAAAATCTGCTCCAGATACCCAAAGCCAAATACAAGTCCAAAGGAGAAAGAAGATTTGCGCTCCAAGGTCCCAGACTATGGAACACTTTACCAACCAGCATTTAGTTGGAGGAGAACCACTTGGCCCTTAGAAGAAGAATAAAAACTCATCTCTTTTGATATCAAAGGGGAAAGGAACAACAAGCGCCCAGAGGCGATTTAGTTTGCATGTGCTGCGCTATATAAGTTCTTCATTCATTCATTCATTCATTCATCTCCCCAATGGGCAGCATTCAGTATAGTTGATGGTGGAAATGACCTCAGGGGGCATGATATACATATTCTGCCGGTCCGCCTCTATTTACATATGAATGCCAGCACTATTTGCATATCAATGCCTGTATTTACATGTAAACACGGGGCTTGTAGGTGAGTCAGCTGTACACAACAACAGGGCAGACCTGGGCAGCATTAGTAACATAACTTCACACTGAGATATCAGGACACAGCATGGGACTAAAACCTCAAGGGACGAGGGAATTTAAACTGGGATAGTTGGCAAGTATAAAACAGCTGCTTTGGGCATCACAACAATGATAGCTGCCCCTTTTGCCCTGCCTTAAAGATGGCCCTGCCTCTCAGAATGGCCTGGGACTGGACTATAAAAGTAAGGCATTAGAAGTTGGTGAAAAAATGTGCAAGCACCACAAAGTCCCTGTGCTTTA